>OZ010581.1:123201189-123206189 GCA_963932145.1 Acanthosepion lycidas
TATGGGGCTTGGTGTACCAGGAGATATTTATTCGTATATAAGTTGTTTTTCTTGTTTTGGTTTATGGCATATCAACCTCAGTTGGTTATTTAATGCCAAACAAATTTTGAAATAGATTCATAGAGATAGTTTGGTAAAAAAAAGTGTTTATATATACATGGACATTTTGATTTGTTTGGTTAGGTTTGGTTTAGTTTGTTTTAAGGCATATCAACCTCAATGGGTGTAATGCCCAGAAAAATTTTATTGCTGATATGTTTTGTTTTGTCAAAAATCTATTTCTGGTAATAATTTTTCATTCAAAAATCTATTTCTGGTAATATTTTTTTCCAAAAATAAATTGCTGCTAATATTTTTTTCCAAAAATAAATTGCTGGTAATATCTTTTTCCAAAAATAAATTGCTGGTAATATTTTTTCCAAAAATAAATTGCTGGTAATATTTTTTCAAAAAATGTATAGCTGGTAATATTTTTTTCCAAAATGTCTTGCTGGTAATAGTTTTATTTTCTTACAAAATTTATTTCTGGTAATAATTTCTTTACAAAGTATTTTTGGTATTAAAACCAATTTTTACACTTTCATAGTGTTTTTACCTCAGTTTCGGGGTTAACTATTTGCCCATAGCTAGGGCGCTAACAGGTGCTAACCACCCCGGGTCAGGGTGGACCTGGGAACACCAGCAATTAAGAGGTGGTTCCACGCTCGTCAAAACCTCCTGATCAGAGGCCTGAACGTACTTTATTTCCTTAAACAGGACGCAGATGTAGTATTTTCGCAATACCCAGGACCGTTGAATATAAGAAAAGAGAATGAGAAAACATCTCTCTTTGTATGCAAGAAAAAAAGAAAGCGAAAACATACCCACTTTTATTTATTTGTTTTGCTGGTCGCAGAAAATAGATCTTTTCAGCCTTCTCACTAGTAAAATGAAGAAAAAATCTACCAATAATATGGCCGTTCGTTTTTCAACATATACTTCATTCAATGTCTGAATGGTTTGAAACATTTTCAGATATTGGCCATATATATCAACTGATATGCGTTCTCTTCTTATACCCTGCTAAATTAAATGAGGCTCTTTGATTATAAAAGGCTTATGGATGTATCACTTTCAAAACACCGTTTTCCTAGCTATCCATTTAATTAGTAAGACTTGTATCACAAAAACCATTATTACCTCCAAAAAGTAAACAAATAAATAAATTAAATAAATTGCTTACAAAAATATTTAGATTTCAGCATTAAAAAACTCGTAGATGTTGATGTGCCGCTAGTCAAAGGCAAGCAATCAAATCAATCATGCTCTGCTTTGTAGGAAGTTTTGTGAAACGAATAGGAAATGCCAATTTTTTTTTCATGCTTACTCACAACATAAATTATTTTCTTTCCATGACAGTATATAATTGGTTACACTTGAATTCTTTCTAATATATTCTTTCGACTTTCATAAGCGATTTTCAAAAAAACGTTTTGGAAGCTGATTGGATTTGTCAATAGAATCGTGAATCTTTTATCATTACAAAGTAAAAATATATATATCAAATCTTTAACTGTTATGACTAAAAATAACCCGAAAAAATAATTCGTCAAACTGAGACTTAATTTTTATACTGCACAGAACCTTTCAAAAATTGGAACAGAATTCTTTAAAATTCATCCAAACTCTACAATTAATTATCAAATACAGTTAGCAGACCTAATAAAAACATATTGAACAATTAGAAAAACACACTATCACCCAATATATTAATATACGCAGGAACTGCTTCAAAATGAAATTAGACTAGCCAAAATATAGCGCTCAAGTAATACTAAGCAAAAGCATTATGAATAATAATTAAAATCAATATAAACAATAAAAGTTATATTTACGAAAAATAAAATCTACAAACACGGAAATATCTATAATCGTTTCACCACAAACACGGTGATAATGCTTCTCGATTGCGCATGGTTACAGGGTGTGAAAGAGAATGAGAAGACTGAGAAAGGGGAGGAGTGAGAAAAACGGGACAGGGTTCAAGAAAATAAAAGATGGCGATTGACGGTGCATTTAAATTTTTGAAGATTGTATTTATCACGGAAACAAGAAATCGGAAGTTTTTTTCTCAGTAGATAGGTGCGTGAAAAGAATCTATTAGAGTGGAAGTGGGGGTTGCACACATCTAGTTCAAGAGTAAATTTGTGAGATGTAGTTGTCAATTTAGTACCACGCCCCAATTCTTGTAGTTGTGGCAGCAATAAAAATAAAGTTAATCAGAACAGTTGCCATGAAAATATTTGTAGAAACAACAAAAGCGAAGCCAAGTCACATTGATGAGAAAGTAAATGAAGTGCAGATACCAAATCAGGATCTATTACGTAATAGATCTTTCTTTAAATTTTATCAAGAATCTTCAGATATACAGCAAGATCACCAGACTAACAGTATTCAATGCACTGACGAATGATATATTTATAAATGTGCAAGATGGATTCTGATGAGAAAATCTTTCTAGCACGACACAGTGAACCAACGTTCCTTGCATATGAAGTAGCAATAGATTCGATATAGTCGCTCTCCTCTAAAACCAACCTTCTCACAAATTCTTCCACCGAGATACCATATTTCTAAAGCACAAATAGCAATAAGTACTTCTATGTTTTGAATGCATCAGAAATTCCTCTCATGAATTAATACAATTTTTCTAACTCAATAAAAAATGATATATATTTATTCAGGAATTTAATTGTCAGTGAAACAAAACATATTAATATTAACATACTTTATAAATATTCAGCATTTCCGCCTCTAAACCTAAAACAACTTAAATGATGCACATTTTTCCTGTTATGAGAAATTAAGAAATAGGGTTGCACAAAATTTTCGGTTCGGTATGGGATCTCCCTAAGGTCAAACACTCACGCAATTCTATGTGGTTTGGGATCCAGCATAGCATCACTTCTTTACTGTTGGATAATGAATATAGTTTAAATATTAGATTGGTGCAAAAATAATGACGTAATAATGTCGTTTTTGACGTATTTTTAACGTCAAAAAACGACATTATTACGTCATTATTTTTGCACCAACCTAATATATATTAACGTTAGAAAACGAAACTTAAAAAAGAACATCCAAAAACCCTTAAATTAAAGAGAAAATTCAAGTGAAAATATCCGACTATATAATCAGTTCGTAATTTTACATATGAGAAACAACATCAATAACAAAATTGAATTGATACCCACAAATAGGTTTCGATAATAATTTTAAAACTTACGTCTGTATAAAAATAAATCAAAACCAATATCTAAGCGCAAACTCATCCAAATGAAAAATAGTCATCATTAATAACTTACATTTAATATCCTCTACTCGCTCAAATATTAGAAATGGAAATGGTAATATTAGCCTTGGGTATGACTGTAAATTATACCCAGCAGCAAGGGCCTTGGTTGAATGATTGATACTTTTGGAGAGTGTAGAATCACAACTTAATTTCTTTTGTTCCCAGGTCTACTCTGTTCCAGTGAGGTAGCTCCTGTTAATTTACCGGCTATAGACAAATAGTGAACCCCCCACCCCAGTGAAACCTTAAAACACTTTAAAAGTACAGAAATACATTTAATAGAAAAATAGATATATAATAAAAATACCAACAATATATTTTTATTAAAAATTTACGAACAATACATATTTAAAGCAAAATGACCATCAATACATAATATGATAGAATTATGAACAATACATTTCATAGTAAACTGATCAACAATATATTTTATCCGTAGTCGAAGGCATAAGATTGCATTAAAATATTATTTGAAGCCATACAATTGCGTTAAAAATATTTAGATTTTGGCATTAAGTAACCCATAGATGTTTATATGCTGCTAAACAAAATCAACCATGTATTCAACTGTGAAAGCAGAATAACATATATCATATTTTAATTACTTCACAATTGAAAAGAAATGTTGATATTAAATGACCCATAAGGAGTTGTTTATGTGCCATTAAACAAACTAATCAATCAAAATATTAGGACACATGTGGCATTCATTGACCAAGCAACCAGTGCCATTCTGGGTTGAAATGGATATCTTCTTCCTCTTAAAACAATATTTCAGGTGTTTAGGCTTCTCAAGTCCAGAAATCCTTTCGATCTCTCTAGTATTGATGGAGGCTTCCTCCGTATTTTTTGTTTTAAGTCAAAATATTTATTATTTCATTGCTTTTTTCGAGTTACCCATTTAGTTGTTGTTACTATTGAAATTCATTAGATGCTGTTGTTACTGTTATTTGACAGATTTCTTCATAACTATGTAGTGCTAGTCTACAATCTTCGTAGAAGGATCGGTCTCACTTTGACGTGCAGTTTCCATTCGCTCAAAACTAGTTTTAACCATTGATCTAAGAAAACAGTTGTATAGGGCTGACATTTTCGATACTGCCGAAATGATTTGCTGTCATATAGGGCAGTGCTTCTCAAACTATCGGATATGGCATAGCTATATTTTTTTTTTCAAATACAAGGTACCGGCAAGTGAAGGTTTCTTTTTTTTAGATATATCCTATTTCAGGGTCATTTTCAGACAATATGTACTAAAGAGAAAGACATGTTGTCTTATCCATTCTAACATTAATCATCAGAGACATAACATGTCTTCCCAGTGTGTCATGGACCAGTACCATATTTATGGCATATAATTATATGATAACTATTCGAAAAAAATATTATTTGAGTACTGATATTATTATTTGTTTATACCAGACAGATTCTGAATCTAAGGAATTAAATGCTACTTTCAAAACTGTTGGCAAATGTTACTATTTCAACCGTCAGGTGAATGTTTTAAATGCCAAATTAGAAATACAGAGTCGCTCAAAAGTTTACAACACATTAGAGAAAATGTTTTTACGTATTCCTAATACAATTAGATTAATTAAACTTTTACAGCTCATAGAACATATGTTTAGGTATTCAGTCAAACAGTCTGATTTCTAAAAAGTTTTCT
>OZ010581.1:123211189-123286189 GCA_963932145.1 Acanthosepion lycidas
ACACTAAATTTGGCTGAGACGTTTAGTTCTAGAAGGGAGTTCCACAAGAGAGAAGTGCGAGAAATTAAACATTTACCATAGAACTTACGGTTAAATCTAGATGACTCTTTTGAAATTGGCGTGATATCGTCGCCAGACTAGTACTGTGCTTAAACTCAAAGAGTCTAGGTACAATAGCTAAGAGCTCGTCTGAACAATTAGCAAGAAGGTAAAATAGAAAAGGCAAAGGGAGGCAACTTTACGGCGATGGAGAAGAGAGTGAAGCCGAGACGCTTAAACAAATCTGCATCCTCATATTTGGTGTCTGTAGAATAACAATGCAACAAACAGCACTTACCGGCGTAAGGGTCCCCGTCTAGCGTCCAGCTGGCAGACAAAAATAAAGCAGGTTGTAACTCAATACAAACCCTGAAAACTAACTGATGAATCAAGCTGGTATTTATACAGAAATACTTCCACTCATGTACCAGCAGCCAATCACAGCCCAAGCAATGGACTATCCCACTTTAGTACAATGAGATGCTCCATGGCACCATAAATAGTTCTCTTAAGGTTGAGTTATTATTCACTCAGCTTGCTCCACAACTGAGTGTTTATCTTCACCACGTGATTGTTCTACATGGCGCTGTGAACAGGATAAACAGGATAGCTGCGTTCGAACCTTTATCGCATTCACAAATGAATACGATGCTGTATTAGCACAAAACGAAGCGACATAAATAAATAAAAACCGAACCAAGGAAGAAAGGAAGAGAAAAATTCAAGAATGAAAGAAATATGGAATACCAAGTACGAAACCACGAATAAAAAAAGAAAGAAATGTGAAAATAGATAAAAAAAAATATTGAAGGAGAAAGGATAGATAGAAAGAAAGAACGAGAACGAAGTTTTATGATATGACAACGCATTTGGATTATTTAATTTCAATTTTTTTGTGGTGGGAACTGGTTACTAAGTAGTACTGGACAAGCAGACTTTCCTTGCAAATAATTAATAAGAATCTATCCAAAACTGAACGTTTCAACGTCATAGGACAGTAAACCTCGAAATGAAGACGAGACATGACCTAACAGACATATATTATAATTCAAAATGAGAATGTTGAGAATAACATGGATTGAACATGTGAACAACGAAGAATTTTTTTTTTCAGAAGAACATTTGGCATTTCTATGTCATATGATGAGGAAAGTATGTTTGGAAAAACTGACACCCACGGGGTATACTGAAAGCAAGAGCGATAGAGAACGTCAAGGTACCTAACAAATACACATTTGGGAATGGACCGCGTGTCGGTGTGCGATGGATGGTGAAAAGACCATTTAAGAACTATAAATGATAAAACATCATAGAGAAACTGAAAAGGACCTGGCAAGAGTAGAAGTGGAAGAGAAGAAAATCGTCGCTAAACATCACTATATGCCGAGGGGTAAAGGAAGAACCCTATCGACAAAAAAGGCAACATACAACAACTGAAAATTGCCTTGAAGAAAAATTCTAATAAAACATACGAATCAATGATCAAGCGCAGATATAACCAAAAAAAACCGGAATAAGCCTAAAAAAAAAAACTACAATGAAATGTCCGTTTAAAAATAAAAATAGATAAAAAAAAGTTGGGACCGAAGAAAAACAATAAAATGCAAGAAAAGCGTACAGCCTGACAACGAAAAGAAAGAGAAACGGAGACAAAATAAAAAGAAAAAAGTAAAGCAATCTTGCGTGAAGGATTTACAGCAAAGTTTTACCAAAGTGTTTAAGATTTGAGAAGTCTGAATTTATAATCCAGATTTCCTATAATCTATTTAGATACAACGCCGTTCACAAAACTTAACTCTAATCCCAGGCGAATACGTGTTTCTCACCATTAGACATGTAATACCTTTCGTTTCAAAGACACGCAAATGATTATCTTCCTTTTCGCTATATTAATATTCTAGCTTTATTAAAGCTAATTTGATTCGATAAATGAATAAACAGAAATTGGTGCTGTCATAACAATTATAAATGGTCAAAGATTTGAGCAGTTACACACAAATATAAAATCTGTTATACATCCACACATACTTACTTTGCCACATCTTACTTACAGTTCACATATCTTGTAGTTGTTTCCGTCTCATTTCGATAACCATGGCCCATAAGATCAGCATTCTATTTCATAGGAGTTTTACATATATGATAGATAAACAGCGTATCTTGATTAGTTTGATTTGATCTGCAAGGCCTACAACTCTCCTATGTATTAGGTTGGTGTAAAAATAATGTCGTTTTCTCACATATGTTACTATGTGAGAAATTTTGTTTTGCACCAACCTAATATCAGCATGTACCTTTTAAGCCGAGACCTTCAAACTTTGTCGGAAACAACACATGTATTCTTGGCAGGACCAGGAGAGAGGTTGGCATAGTTGGCTATCTTCTGTTTGTTATGTGTTCCTTCCCGATGGTTTACATAAACATGAGCACAACACCACATTTACAAGACTTCATTTTAGTTGGGAAATCAGAGTGAGTGCTTCTTCGCATATAACCAGCTTGTGTGAATGGATCGTATAACGGAGATCGACGGATGGTAAAACAACCATTTATGATCTATAAACGATATAACATCGCGGAGAGCCAAAAATAGGACCTGGTAAGAGAAGAAGAATGGTCAGCAAAACTATCGTCGTAATATCGCAGCATACCAAGCATCCTCATTTCGAACTACAAAACATGTATTTTCTATTCATTCTCAAAGGAATTCCTATCCCTTCCTTATAAAATGCCACCATTTAAAGTAAGTTCTTACCATTGCTCTACACCCATACTGCCTTTGGATTATCCTTCAATCTTAATTTTAACACTCTTTCTATGCTTGTATTGTGAATGCTATTTGTGTCTTCATTTCCCGTTAAAAAGTGTTTTTTTTTTAGTTTTTTTTTTTATCCTTTTATTCCTCATAATCCCAACGTGCCCTAACTATCGCATCTGATTAAGGATTATTATTGTTTCAGTGCTATTGCATTTAGATCTTTAGAGGATTACAGTGGGTGGAATCAAATACTAATATTTGATGTTATGAACAAAATACTGGCGGTCTGAAACGAATACATATTTCAGAAGAGCACAGCAGGGATGTTATAACGCAGGCTTTATACACACTTACTTTAGTTGGGGTGTTTATACCTCTATCTGACCAAAATCTACTTACTAAAGAGCGTTATATCTACCTTGATCAACCGTTTGATAAAGGCACGCTCAAGACCTCCGCCACGATGAATTGTGACTTCGTGCTAGAACTGCTATCGACGGCCCCCAACGATTCCGTCTACCCGATTTTGCCGACAAGGCTTCGGTCAACCCGCGGTATAGTCTTCAGGCACTTTCTAAAGTTGCCAAACGCCGGGATCGACTCCACACTCACATAATATTAGGAAGTCTCTTTCCTGACAAATCGACCATGCTAAGATTCGAACTCGGATCTCATGGTCAGAATGCGAACGTTCTAGCCTCATACATATATATTAATAATCATAACAGCAAGCCACTTGTATTCGAGTATACCTGTCTACCAGGGCGGACAGCGAATCCATATTGCAGACGCTCGCTCAACACCCACAGTGCCAACCTGTGGTTTATGCTGCAGCTATGCTGAGCAGACCTTAGTTACAGTTTCTGGGAGAGAGCGTTTTATGTAGAGTGATCAACAATTTGAACCAGGCCAGCATGCTTAATCCCTTGCTCACGAGGACTTGTGGCTTTTTTGCTAGCACATATGTCGACCGTCCACAAGAGATCCCTCTACTGAATTTCACTCACAGGTCTTGGGTCAACTCGTGGTTATGGTTCTCAGGAAGGTGACTTCCTGATGGTATCGAACTGGATCGAGGTCGATCCCAGCGTGCGGCCCCGTTGAAACATACATATATACATACATACATAGATATATACATGCATACATATAAACCAGGTGATTCTAGGCCTTAGCATATGTGCACGGGCTTCCCTGTTTAAACCGGTTTTGTGCCATATCGTGCCACCGTGTCGTGATGTATATAAAAAGTGGTTAGCAAGTTTGTCTCGCTAAATCAATTGCGACGCTTTAGTTAGTTTGGCAATCAAAGGGTGCTGTATACTTTCGGCCTTGTGCCACATATAAGTTACGCTTATTAATTCCATATATTGAAACATTTACGATTCATTGATTGAGCAGACAGTAATAATCGACAGTATTTACATTATGCGAACCATTGTCCTCATCTTTGTCGCCATATTTGTCACAACGTTTCGGCCGTTGTACGCTCCGGTCTTCTTCAGGTGGTTGGAATTTCGAACTGAACCCTTTATTTCGATCCCTGGGGTAGACTGTTCTAGTTCCACGTGCCATGTTTGATGGATGTCAGTTATCAGTTATCTCCTGCTAATTTTCCCTCTGAAAGTTCTCCACTGCCTTAAGCGGGTATTGAACTCACAATCTTTGGGTTTGTCACTGGATCTAACCAACGCCTTTATCCACTGTGCCATGTGTCCTTGAGGATCGAAAAAAAGAGTTCAGTTCGAAATTCCAAACACCTGAAGAAGGCCGGAGCGTACAACGGCCGAAACGTTGTGACAAATATGGCGACAAAGATGAGGACAATGGTCCGCATAATGTAAATACTGTACATAATACCTCATCTCATAAATATAGACAGTAATAATCGAGTTTCGCTTTTCTAACGCGGCATAGCCATTGAACTGGGATCAACGCGTTGCCTCTCTCTTCGGGCAGAGTACCATTTCAACCGGACTCGTGCCATAAACTGTCAGAATCGGTGAACGAATAAATACTAAATGTAATATCTACCTTCGAGCGAACAAACTACATTCCATCTCTCAATTGTGTTTCCGTCTTCAAGTAAATGTGGGAGGCAACATAGTGGGAGGTACGGTGGAATATAAACCCTAGCGCCAAATTAGTTGCGAGACTTGAGTTATTCTTGGTTTTAG
Organism: Acanthosepion lycidas; assembly: GCA_963932145.1. NCBI lineage: Eukaryota > Metazoa > Mollusca > Cephalopoda > Sepiida > Sepiidae > Acanthosepion > Acanthosepion lycidas. Next base: position 123,216,164 of record OZ010581.1, read on the forward strand.
CCCATGTGTACGCGTTGGGCTGAAAACTCTATGTCTTTCAGTTGATTACCAAATTATCAAGAAAGACATTTACATATATCCCCAATCAAAAACAAAAAATACTTGCTTTTATTTATTCATCAGTCCAAAGTATCATGTATGACACATAAATTAATCCCAAAATAACATCATTTTAATACTAAATGATATGAAATAATAATTTAAGTACTATTTAAATGATTCAAAACATCACTTACGATCATTAGACATTGAATTGTGTCACTTGATGTCTACCATAGCTTGCATGACTTCTAAGCTAACCTGATGAATATTTATGAATTTGTAAAAACGGAAACATGCTTGCTCTTGTATATAAAGACATCTTACAAATTAAAATCCTTGCATTTGCCTTGATTAAAACCATCACAAGACGAAACACGCCGGGTATTATTTATTTTGCTTTATTCATATTGTCCTTTTACATATATTTTCTAACGTTCCTTACTGGCTTCTCCTGTTTGTCTGGCATAATACAGAATCCTTTTGCCAAGACATAGTGATTTTCCAAGCGTACTTTGGATGTGGCAAAAGGCAGAAAGTAAGGGGCGCCCCGTGAGAATTGAACTCACTACTCAGTTGTAATTGTTCTATCTAGACAAGCTTGCAAACCATTACACCACCTCGAGGTGCCCAATCCTTTTGCCAAGACATATGTTCTTCCGGTAGACACTTGATGTAGACCTCCGTGTTGAGTCTTAAGTCCTGTGGGGAGATGAATGAAGGGATAACGTCGCCATCACTAGTGATCCCTCCAAACACCCTCGGAATCACCATTAGACGAATCCAACTCTTTCCTAATACTCTGCACAGTCCTTAGTACAGCATGCTGTTTCCAAATTTCTGCCGGAGTGAATTTCCTCATGGTGGTGTTTTTCTCCCGGATGGTGTTTAACTGACCCTACTGTAATCTGCAGCCGACAAATCAAAAACAAACAATGCGCCTGCGCGAAAGTAAAAATATAATAGCACGACAATTTACACACACACACACACACACACATATATATATATATATATATATATATATATATATATATATATATATATGTGTGTGTGTGTGTGTGTGTGTGTGTGTGTGTGGCATATATATATATATATATATATATATATATATATATATATATATATATATATATGTTCATCCATGTATAAAATATAAATATGATCGCATGGTCTTGCTTTTATGCGATTTAGATTGTTTGAAGCAAGGTACATTGTCTTTTAATGTCGATCTGTAATCCAATATACATTTTTCATGTAGTGATATGATCTATTCGGTGGCATCAGACACTATGCAGTTGTGCAGTAGCTTCTTTCTGTTTCACAGTTTCGAATAACCTGATTAAAATATCGGGGACAGATTCACGCACAGCCTAACTACATTTGAAATAATATCATTTTTTACTGATATAAGTTCCTGATATCTGGCAATGTTATGGAATACTTAAACTGGCCCGTAATGGTAAACTACTAGTCAGACCTATGTCGACACGAATTGAGTGCTTGGGATTTGCCATGAAATATTAATAGTGGTTTATGTCTCTCGTTTCAGTTTCTGATATGAGAAATAAAAGGCGTGAACACAATAGGGTGTCTGTAAGAATAAGATAGGTCAGAATTCATCCCACAACCAAATTTAGTCAAGACGCATAGGCTTCATTCACTCAAAGGCATTTTAACGTTTAATCTGAGAAAACGCTTTACAGTTTTAATATTTAAGAACGGGTTTGGTGCCAGGAGTTACATTCATATGAAAGTCTCGACCTAACGAGATTAAGATCAGGAAACGAGATTTCAGATCCATGTTTTGATTTTGTAGCAATTTGTTAATTTGAGCAAAAGTAGCACTAGCTCGGCCTATACTATGTCCCGTGTTTTTGTCTCCTGTACATTTGTTAAAACTGATCCAAGCGCCAAGATATCTGACAGGTTTAGTATTTACTAATTCTTCATCTTGATTTTTTTTATGGTGGACTTAGGGTAGGTGCATTCATTGCTTTCATTAGAATTTATCTTGAGTCCTATTTATTGTTACTCCTGGTAGAGGATGTTGATTTTATGTTCTAGATCATTCTCATCCCTGCTCATCATGCGTACATTAGTTTCGGGAGGGAAAGAAATATCGTTGTCTTCTATTGGTATATTTACCTGGGATTTTGTATGGACGGCTTAAATAATCAGTATAAATCTTGTCACATTGGTGTTTTAAATTCACATGGAATAACCTAGAAAAATATTAAATAGACTGGTGCTCTCATTTCCTCCTTGAAAAACAACTGATGAGGTTGAAATGTGTCAGTATTGGGGTCCTCGCCAGATATGTAAGACTTTGTAGACCCATAAATTTTCTCTATTATTTCGATGTTTTCATTGAATTCATAGCTTGGAATACTGTTTCTAAGGATCGAAAAGAATAAGTTAATATTAATATTAACTTCTTAATTTGTCCATACGCTGCATTGAGTGTGACAGAACGGGTATAGAGTTTCCTATTAGAGAGATAAGCAATTACGTGGAGTTGATTAATGACATATAAGCCATTATTTCTTCAGTTACCTGCACGACAGTAAATTCAGTCGTGTGGTGTTGACTTTCATAAACACATAGGCTATAAATGAATCAGTGTAACCGGCATATAAGAGACCCGAATATAAGAGAAACCCGGATATAAGATAGATGTTAATGTATATAAATTAGACCAAACTCGGATATAAGAGAAACCCGGATATAAGATACTTCTTCTGCGGTCCCAACAACTCTCTTATATCTGGGTTACACTGTATGAATAAAATTTTAATGGTAACTGTAATGGGTGAAGCAGGCTTAGGATAATATTAGACCAGAAATTGTTGTAAAATCTTTTAAAAATTGTGGCATGCTATCAATGGAACGGAAAATGACGCTTTATTTAACGACGATAATAGTAGTATTAAAAATAAGTATCAGAGTTTTGATAACGAAGACGATTATTTTTATGGAATTTATACAGTCTAACCTGGATATAAGAGACCCGGATATGTTAAATCCTGATATAAGAGAGATTTTCTCTGGTCCAAAATTAGAGCCATACTTACCTAAACAAAATAGACCAAACCCTGATATAAGATAAACCCGGATATAAGAGATTTATTATTCGGTCCCGACAACTCTCTTATATCCGGGTTACACTGTAATGTTTATTAATATTTTCCACGTGAAGGACCCGATTTAGATACCTCTGTAGGTATGAGGATATTAAGAGCTACGTTTTCCATTTCAGAGTGATTTAATGTATGATAACCTCCACTTTTGAAGGTGGATTTCTGTTTCAAGACTTCTTTTATAGAGACACTAGATATTGAATTCGAGGAGAAAGCAAACTATTTTTAAAGCTCTAACCTCAATGTCAAATGATGCTTTATTATTTTTGGATATTTTTAATAGCTTTCTTAAGTTCCCTATCGATAGATTTAGTAATTTTTATTTTTGGAGACAGACTTTGCATTTATTTGTGTTATATGTTCGATTTCTGTGGGCATCTTTATTTTATTGTGGTTTTTCTTGGAATTTGGTTCAAAGTACTTTTTCTTTTTTGGTACCAAAACAATTTATTTTTGATGTCGTTTCTGCCAGTTTGGTAAAGTCATTTGCTTTTTAAGATTATTTTGATCTTTTGTTTTTCTCCACAATTATATACATTGTCTTTGCTGCATGGCTTCATTAATTTCTATAAAATTTTTCTCCAGAAATATATATATATATATTTTTTTTTCTTTATTAATTGCTCGATATTTTCACTTCCATCCTTTCCACTTCTGTCTGTTTGTTACTTATATCATTTTTTTATGTTCAGGATTTTTGTCCATTGTGTGTTTCTTTTTCATTCTAAGTATTCTTGCAATGGTCTCACGCACTTCAGCTAACGAAGATCGGATAACATTATGTGATTCCTCTATCCTGTTGTGTTCAATATTTATAGACATCAATTCGGATTGTATTATTGAATTCTAAATTTTCTCTTTCATTTTTAACTAGCAGGCGTCGCCCGCTCACTATCACTTCGCAAAGCAAGATATATTCACGATTTGAAATATTTGAAATATAAATATTATTTCCTTAACTATAATAATCCAATTTATGAATGAAAGTTATACAAGTAGATGCCAACTTGTTGAAGGTCAAGGAAAATATAAATTTCAAACACCTTTCTGCATTATATTCATTGGATTAGCTATTATGTTTCCCTAACTCTTAAAATGTTAAATGTATAACTAATACTAATTTCTATTTTCCCATCTTTACACTATACTAATTTTATCTGATGAATTGTCCACTGTTCTTTCACTCATGAAATAAAATAATTGTTTGTATGGAAAATAAGGATCTACGTACATTAAATTGTCTTTAAATTAATTGTTAGCAGAAGAATTATTGTTGAACTTTTAAAAAGATAAGCTTAAACATTAATTCAATACTTAAATGCAGAGATCAATTTTGTCTTCTGCAGTTTATTGATGCCTATCGCATTTACTCCTCCCTAGCTATTGTGATGGTCTCCAAACCAAGAGTCCTCCACAAGAGTTAGCTTAAATGCCTCCAATAGAGCGGTCTTAACCTAGTTTATAATATAAATTGCAATGCAATTTTGGATACAAACGAAAAATAAGAGTTACTCCCCTTGAAACATGAAAGCAACGATAATGTCTAGTATAATAGATTAATATATATTTTTGAACTCGCATAATCTGGCAACCCTGAATCGTTCACTGCACCTAACTTTTTGGGATCCTGAATGAGCTATGAATCATTGAAATCGGACCAGTGGGAGTAGAGGAGTTGATTGGAAACACACACATAAATACACTGTAATTTATATATATGATGGCTTTGACGGTATATCAATGTTTTCATCGTTATTTATGTAGGCAGAACCGAGCTAGTTCGTTGGCTAGTATCATCAGTTTAGATACAATTGGTCTGTAAGCTGATTAAAAGTACGTGTTTATTCTAACACGTCTCACAAACTGCCAAGTCAATAATTTTGTGTTATATTATCAGTGCTATGGCATATGATACAATGTATTTTGCGATCTACAAGCCATGTGTTAAGGATGGAATATCATTTTTAATAACAAATGTTTTTCAATAGTTCTCCATTGTTGTTTGAGGCTTATGTTTCAATGGTAAAGATTTCTTGCCGTCAAATTAGACATGTCATTTCAAAAAAAAATTAAGTTAACATTAAAATCTCTTTTAATACACGGCTTTCTGTTGGGGGTTCTAATAAGCAAACTTTACTTGTATAGAATTTCCCTTTTTCCGAACAAGCGTATTTCCTTTCTGTTCGGACATCAGATTATATCACTCAGATCTGACATCCAAGAAGAGCAATGTCGGTAGCAATCAGTTATTCTGATTTGCTGCACAATATTTTATATTACAATATCTGGTGATTTGCGTAATGCAATTCCAACTCCATGATGACTTCTCTTCTTCTAGCCGGTTCAAAATAAATTGTGTCTCAAAAGCATAATGGAATCATTACCAACTCGATGCCTCTCTTGCATACAGACATCAAGGTTTGCTTACTTGCATTCTCCTAATAGGAGTTGCATCCTGAAATCAACTGATCCTGACTGGACAGTGATTTGCTCTATTTTCTACGTGAGGAATTTTTATGATTTGATTGTGTAGTCGAATTTTTGTTCATGTTAATAGGTTAAGTGTCTGATTAGACCTTTACTTGCCAGTAGCAGGTTTTTCAACAACTGCCTGTCTTGTCCCCGAAGGGCGCCTCCCTTGTTAAATCTGTCGGAAAATATAATTTAAAAACCCCGAATATATGTTTCAGTTTAATCAAGAATGATTTTGCATAAAATTTAGCTTCGTTAACGTAAATGATCTCTTGTACGGCTCAGTACACCCAAAACAACGGCTGCAATTATAGTACAAAGAGCAAATATTAATACATTCATTGAGGCTCGAACGTGTATTGTGATTAAAGATCACACCAAAAGTCAAGTTGAACTCGTTAAATCGTAACATCACTAAAGTAAGTACCTGACACATCCTCCTATGCTCTTTATATGGCAGATTAAAACAAAATACGATAACAGTTGCAGAAATAGCAGAAGGAAAAAATGAAGTATTTTTGTAGGTGATAATGTCACTAAGACGCAATGTCTTAGTGGGGGTGAAAAACATGTGAAGACTTTAGAAGGTACACAAAATCCAATCCCATTTTCTTAGTTTGAGTGAAAGAACATGTGAAGACTTTACAAGGTACCCAAAATCCAATCCCATTTTCTAACTTAGGGTGAAAGAACATGTGAAGACTTTAGAGGGTACCCAAAATCCAATCCCATTTTCTTAGTGTTATGGGACCTATAATAACATAATGGACTATTCCATACGTAATAAATACTGCACCTCAAGAGGAAACAGAGAGTTCAGCCCGAAGTCGACCCCAGACGATTACCTGGTCATGGCGAAAAAGGATTTGATAACGAAAGATTTTATCATCAGAACGGAATATGAAGGCCGCAGGGGAACCAGGGTGGCCGTCTTCGAGGTTCCTCCTCAAATTTCGGGAGAGCTCCTGGCTGCATTTTTTATACAGTTCGGCCAAATTTTAGGGGCTCTCTCCGACAATTTGAACGGGGGATGAACTTTTGATATTATGCTCGACCAGAAGGCCTTCAAGTCCGTCCCCAACTGTTTGGAGTATGGCGACCGGAAAATGCCGGTCATAGTGACCGGTAGAAGACCAACTTGCTGGAGGTGTGGAGAGACTGGTCACCTTTCTTCCTCCTGCCCAGGAAAGAAGGCCCCTGGAGTTCCGGCCGCTGGCGACCAAAATCCCCCCTTGGCCGAGAAGCTAAAATCCGCGGCGCCTGTAGTGGGCCTAGCTGCGAGGCGGACAAGTGAGGAAAATCCCCCGGTTGGGCCCAGGCCCACATTAACCCCGAAACCGACGACTGTCACAAGTGTGGTTAAGGAGAAGGACGAGGGGGAATGGCGCCTCGTAGTTAGGGGCAAGGGGAAGACCCAAACAGCGGTTCCTCAGTCCCAACGTGACCCCGGGAACAAAGTCACCTACAGTCCCATTCCCTCTACCAGCTCTGAGGGCGACGACTCGGCGTCTTATGCAAATACCGCAACAAAAGCCCAGAAACTTAACGAGCCAAGTTGGGAAAAGTTTTTGGACTTCAAAAAACTGAAAGAAAAGCTGGAGACAAAGCGGGGCAAAAGTCAAACATTGCTGGGGGCATCGGACCCCCTATTCTATGCCCCGTCTTCCCCTTCTGCATCAAAGAAAACTTTCCTAAAACCACCTCCGCCCAAATCTGCATCAAACTCACCAGCAAAATCTCGTTATTCTTCTAAACCTTCGCCGGTGAGGACGCCTACCGGGTAGACTCCATCTACAACACCCAATGTCACGCCCATATCAACACCCGTACAATCACCTAAAAAAAAAGGTTAAGAAGTCCAGATGCACAACCCATTACCGACAAGAAAAAGAAAAAAATCAAACCACCGTATCTCCCAGGGGAAGACGTCTGCCACGTATCCCGGGACCAGGCGGAACGGGTCTTTGGCCAGACAAGGAACCCCAAAGACTTAAAAGTTCTATGGAACTTCCAAAAAATTAATGGTGTGGATGTAGAAAAATCGGAAAATTTCCCTTCGGCAGGAAGAGTGTTGACTGTAATTAGAACTGGCCCGGGTACGCGGGAGATTTGGGGCATGATAGAGGAGGCCCAGTCGTCACTCAAAATGGTGCCCCCAGCTGCCTACTTACTCGACCCGGAAGTGAATGAATCTGATCAAAATCTTAAAGGGAGGTCCCAGTTTTCGTTCACCCATCCCTTTACAGAGCCCTCAAACTTACTTACCCCTCGGATATCGCCAGCCATGTTCTATACTGAAGGACAACCCTAATCGGCTTCACAATGGCACTCTGGTTAGCTAGTTTAAATGTCCGGGGCCTGAGGTCCGAGTCTCGCAGGTCGAGGCTCTCTCGTGACCTTCAGCGCCTCGGGGTGAATGTATGTTGTATTCGAGAGCCGTTTTTCTTCTCATGATCGTGAGGACATACTAAGGGGTTCGCCCTTTATTCAGCATGTTTTGATGGTCGTTCGAGGGGTGTCTCTTGGCTAGTGAGCAAGTCTTTGAAGGCTGCTTGTACCCTTGTCTTCGCGGATCCGGCGGGCAGACTTTGCGTGCTGGATGTTACCATAAAGGATAAGGTTCTACGTCTCATTGGGGTTTATGAGCCTAATACCCATTCCGAGCGGCCTGCTTTGTTTCGGCAGATCGCGCCGTTCTTGACAACGTCTCGTCGGGTAGTTTTAGCGGGGGATTGGAATGCCGTCCTTGACCCCGATATAGATCGTATAGGGCATAAACAAGGTACTAACAACCCGGATGTGAAACCATTTCGGGACTTTATCGATGAGTTTGATCTTGTCGATAAGTTCCGGAATGAGCACCCTCCGGAGGTAGCATGGACTTGGACAACTAGTGGCAACTCGGCTCCTGGGACGCTTGGGAGCTACCTGGACCGAGTCTTAGTTAGGAGAGTCGATGTCGGGCTCTTAGGGTGTCCAAGTTTCCATTATATAGTTTATACGGATCATATGCTTGTCCGGGTCCGTGTAAACTTAGATAAGCCTAAGGTTAGATTGGCTGGTTACTGGAAATTGAACTGTTCACTTTTTCGTGATCAGGGTTTCCGGGACCAGCTGTTACTAACGATACAAAGGGAATTGACGGGAGCGGTTGTGGAAATGCCTGGTGGGGCAATTTAAAATCTAAAATTCGAACGTTTGCTGCCGATTTTAGTCGTCGACTCAATCTAGATAGATTAGCGGCGCAAACTGCTTTAGAAGATAAAGTCGATCGGGCTGTGAAATCCCGTGTTAGTGGGGACATAGCTTTACCTAAGGCAGAGTTGTCCTCCTTGCTTATCAAGAAGGATCAAGCTCTGGTAGTTAGGGCTAGGTTAAAAAGAATGTCTTCTGAGGCAACGAATATGGCCGCTGAACTGCGTGCAGAGGAAAATCGAAACGCGTCTAAGCGACATATACCATGCGTCACGTTGCCGGATAAGCGGACCGTGACTACAAACGCGGGCATATGTGAGGTTTTTCGGGACTACTTTCAGGATCTTTTCACCAGGGAGCCCGGTCTGGGCTCTGCTCAGTTCGACGCCTATTTAGCTAACTTTCCCTGCCTCTCGACAGCTGAAGCAGCTAGGTGCGATGGTTCCATTACAGAGTCGGAGATCTGGGAAGCGCTGAAGCAGGTTGGCCTGGATAAGTCTCCGGGATTAGATGGTCTTCCCTACGAAGTTTACTTGAGGTCGACGCACGTTTTTGTTCCTTTGCTGGAACTGATTTACAACCACTGGATGAAGCAGGGGTCTTTACCTCAACGCTTCACCAGGGGTGTGATCAAGTTGCTGCGTAAGGACAAGGACGGTGGGGTTGGGTTAGGGAACTTTCGCCCTTTAACGATGTTAAACACTGACTTAATGATTTTTGCAGCTTGTCCTGTCTAGTCTGATTGGCCCTGAACAGACCTGTGCTGTGAAGGGTAGGACTATTCAGGATAACCTTCATATGGTACGCTTGATCTTAGAACAAGTCGACTGTGAAGCCGCGCTGATCAATTTAGATCAGTCCAAGTCCTTCGATAGGGTTGACCATCGATTTCTGGAGGCTGTCCTTTCGGCTGCCGGTTTCGGAGCCGACTTTCGCTCCTGGATCCGACTTTTGTATGCCAACCCTCGGTGCGCTGGTGGAAGTGTATGAGGTAAGATCGAAGCCTTTCGTATTGTCTCGCTCCATTCGTCAAGGTTGTCCGCTCTCGCCTCTGCTTTACGTTCTTGCGTTGGAACCATTCCTTCGCAAGTTAAAGGCGAATGCGGTCCTGCGCGGAATTTCCCTGCCTGGGGCTTCCACCTCAGCCAGGTATTCCGCCTATGCTGACGACGTTTCGGTTCTTGTGTCGAGCAGAGCCGAGATTGACGAAGTCAGCAAAGAGATCAGTGGGTATGAGATGGTGACAGGGGCCAAGATCAACCGCGATAAGTCTGTGGGCTTGCGGTTGGGTGCGTGGAAGGGAGTTTCTCTTCCCGGACCTTTCCTCTGGACGGATGGACCGATCAAGATACTCGGCGTCTGGTTCGGTCCTGATCTCCAGTTGGAAATGAATTGGTCGGAGGTGCAAGGGAAGCCCGAGATCGCGGTTAATCTGTGGTATCGGAGGAGACTTTCCCTGAAGGGAAGGGCGGAGGTATGTGTTTCACACATATATCCGATCCTCCTTTACCGACTTTCTGTGCTTCCACTCCCGTATACCAGACTAATGTCATTAGTCCGGACCTTGTTCTCTTTCTTGTGGAGAGACAAGTCCCCTTTGGTATGTCGCGAGATCTGTTGCCTTCATCCCTCTGAGGGCGGTCTGGGTATGCCTAGCATTGAGATTCGTCAATATATGCTTCGCATTACCTTTCTAGACCGAATGTGTCGCGGAGGGGATGAGGTGGGCACCTTTTGGAAAGAAGATGTCCGAAAACATTTCCCATCCCTGAGAAGTGTGCACTCGTGCGAGGAGGAGGCCGGCCGTAGACCTCGTGCCGAATGCTCCTTCTACCGCGAATGTCGCAGTGCTTTGAAGCTCCTCTTACGGACGACGGATGGCCTCTCCGACTTTAGGCGTTGTCTCGTAAGGCATTGTATCAAGTGTTAGGGGGTCCGTTCAAGATGATCTGATCGACGAGCTCGGTCTTACGAAGCAGGAGGCTCGCTCGATATGGCCTTGGGCGCCTGGGTTGAAATGTCTCAATAAGGATGAGGCATCACTCACCTGGCTGATGATTCGTGGGGCCCTCTGGGTCGGCAAGAGACTTTGTTCAGCAGGTTTGGAGAAATATCCAAACTGTCGTCGCTGTACTGGGGAAGTCGAGACCATTGGTCACGCCTTTTTTCAGTGCAAGACGGTAGTGCCGTTGTGCAAGTTTGTTGAAGGGCTCATGTTTCGCATGCTGCAGGGAAAGTTCTTTGTCCTGGAAGCCAGTTCTGTTTGTAGCAATGTGGTGCCGCAATAGACGAAGGCTGAACACTATGTGTTCTGTTGCTTACTAGGGATTATGAGAGTCGTGATTTGGACGACGCGTCAGAAGGGATTCTATGAGGGCGAGAGGTTCACCTCTTCCCAACTGATCTTGTTCTTTAAGCATCAGCTTAAAGTCAAGATTAGAACGGAAAGGCGGCGGCTCACCTCATCGGAATTTGGCAAAAGGTGGGTGAATCTTGCGCAAATGTGTAGAGTGAAAGGGGCTGACCTAGAGTGGCACTTGTATGTCGGTTAGGTACAGGATTTGTCCTAACAGGGTTGAACATAGGCAACCCACTCAGATTTTAGTTTAGACTAGGTTTTCTATTCTGAATCTTTAGTTTTCCCTTTTTTTTCTAGTAAACTTAGCTAGGGTATGCATGCGCATTGGTCCCTTTTATTTCTGTCCCTATTTTTCTTTTGTTTAATTTCCCATCCCCTCCCTCGTTAGGTGGTCAGTGATATAAGTTCTCTGGTGGATGCGGGGCGCCTTTCGTTTCGTGTGTGTGGTTTTTCGTATTTGTTGTTGTGTATGAATGTATGTGTGTCTGTGTGAATGCTTCGAGGAATGAATGTTTTTTTCTTATTTTTCTTAGCCCTGCATTGATTTCGTCTAGTTAACTGATGTTGCTGCTATATTTATGGTTTGTGGGGGTTTTTATTACTAACACAGTTTTGTTTAGCTTTATTGTAAATATTTTTAAGTCATATTGTACATAATCATTTGGGGTTCTTTTTAAAAATTGTTATTTTATGACCCTCCCCCCACGAACAATATCTGTACATAAGGGGACTAATTAGGACTTCATAGAGAATCTGAGGTATTATTGTGGACGTAGTAAGAAAGGCAGGAGTGAATGTGTTGTTTTGGTGATTGGGACATTGTTGGTGTGTTTGGGTCCATGTCTGAGACTAGCTAAGTTTAGATTTAAGACAGAAGATGACCGTCATTCCCCAACCCCCTTTTTTGGCCTTGTGCCACATTTTATACAAATCGTATAAATAAATATTGTTCAGACATCCGTCTTTTTGTGACCGGTGTTTTTGGACTCATCTAATTGTTTTCTTGTGTTGCAGAGCGACGAACCTGATTTTTTTGGCCACGAGGATTTGCTTGGCGAACTTTTTCGGATTGACGATATTCTTTGATCACACCAAGACATTTTGCTAAGTTATTGTTTAAGTTTTAATTTTTATTCTTCCATTTCTTTTGTTTGTTTTATTTTTTGGGGGGCTTCGGCCCACATAACTTTTTATTTTTTTATTTTTTGTTTCTAAAAAAATAAGTACTTTATAAGAAAAAAAGAAAAAGAAAGCTTTGTTTTTTATTTCGTTTTTATTTTTTATACCCACCTTCTTTTATTAGCGACTTCGGTCGCATTCTTTCTTTCTTTTTGCTTTGACTAGTTTGTTTTTTCATTTTATTTTAATTTATTTTCTTTAGCGGTTTCGGCCGCAAACTTTTATTTTTTTCTTCTGGTTACAAACCAGACTTTTTCTTTTCTTTTTCTTCCAGTACATTTTTATTTGAATTTTTGAAAAAAAGAAAGGAGTTTCTGTTATTGTTTTTTCTTTTATTTTCGGCAGCCTTTGAGCGCCATCTTTATTTTTTAATCTTACCTGTCTGTTTATTTCTTTCTGTTTGATTTAGTTTGTTTTTTATTGTTCCCAGTTTATTTATTTATTTTGTCTTAACTATTTTTATTTACTGGTACATCCAGGCTTTTTCTTTATTTGTTTAATTTCTATATTTTTTTTACTCTACCTTCTCCCAACTCCTTTCCCCAAAATTTGGACACGCATGTGGAAGTCTCCACTTTAATCCACCATGGCTGACGAAGCCAGTCGGTCTAATGTAAAAAAAAGACCTTTTTGGGTCGGCGGCGAAAGCAGACCCGCCGGATAAACCCACGAAATGCAGGCTAATACTAGCCCAATTTTGAAAAAAGTCCCTAGTGTCTCCAAATAAGGAGATACCAGTAAAAATATCGAGGTGCCGAAGGAGGCACAAAAGACTGCCGAGGAATTGCCCTCATGTTGGAAGTCCCACCCAAGTTGTATTCTGAACATGGCGGATTTCTTGGATAAGGCGAAGGGGTACGCCCATCTTGTTAATAAATATGGGTTCGTCGATATTGTCCAAGAATTCGATGTGTTCTCAAAAAGAATGGTGACCGTTTTTGTGGTCGATAAGAAAACTAGAAAGATTTGTCGCACCACAAAAGACACAGAGATTAAATCACTTTTGTCCCTCGGGATAAAACCCCAAAGAGTAATTAAGGGTACAGGGTTCTTCATGTGGGACATTCTGCTACCCACCCCAGAAGATTGCCTGGTCATGGCGAAAAAGGAATTGATAACGAAATATTTTATCATCAGAACGGAATATGAAGGCCGCAGGCGGACCAGGGTGGCCGCCTTCGAGGTTCCTCCTCAAATTTCGGGAGAGCTCCTGGCTGCATTTTTTATGCAGTTCGGCCAAATTTTAGGGGCTCTCTCCGACAATTTGAACGGGGGATGAACTTTTGATATTATGCTCGACCAGAAGGCCTTCAAGTCCGTCCCCAACTGTTTGGAGAATGGCGACCGGAAAATGCCGGTCATAGTGACCGGTAGAAGACCAACTTGCTGGAGGTGTGGAGAGACTGGTCACCTTTCCAAAATCCCCCCTTGGCCGAGAAGCTAAAATCCGCGGCACCTGTAGTGGGCCTAGCTGCGAGGAGGACCGGTGAGGAAAATACCCCGGTTGGGCCCAGACCCACATTAACCCCGAAACCGACGCCTGCCACTAGTGTGGTTAAGGAGAAGGACGAGGGGGAATGGCGCCTCATAGTTAGGGGCAAGGGGAAGACCCAAACAGCGGTTCCTCAGTCCCAACGTGACCCCGGGGACAAAGTCACCTACAGCCCCATTCCCTCTACCAGCTCTGAGGGCGACGCCTCGGCGTCTTATGAAGCTAATGCAACAAATGCGCAAAAGATTAATGAACCCGCCTGGAGGAAAATATTAGACCTTAAAAAGTTGAAGGACAAATTAGATGAGACGCGGGCTAAAAAGCAAAAATCGCTGGGGGCACCGGGTCCCCTATCCTCTGCCCCGTCTTCCCCTTCTGCATCAAAAAAATCTTTTACTAAACCACCTCCGCCCAAATCTGTATCAAACTCACCGGCAAAATCTCTGCATTTGTCCAAACTTTCACCGGTGATGACGCCGTCCGGATGGACCCCTTAAACCACTCCTAATGTCACACCTATAGCTACTCCCATTCATTCACCACTAAAGAAAAGGTTCAGAAGTCCGGACTCGCAAATAACTACTGACAAGAAAAAAAAAAGCTCAAACCACCTTATCTCCCTGGGGAAGACGTCTGCCGCGTATCCCGGGACCAGGCGGAAAAGGTTTTCGGGCAGACGCGAAACCCGAAGGAGTTGAAAATACTGTGGAATTTTAAACAAATTAACGGTGTAGATGTGGAAATGCCTGAAAATGTCCCTTCTGCACAAAGAATACTGACCGTAATTAGAACTGGCCCGGGTACGCGGGAGATTTGGGGCATGATAGAGGAGGCCCAGTCGTCACTCAAAATATCTTCTAGACCCCGAATCGAATGAATCTGATCAAAAACTCAAAGGAAGGGTCCCAGTTTTTGTTCACCCATCCCTTTATAGCGCTCTCAAACTTAGCTACCCCTCGGACATCGGCGGCTTGTCTCAAGATAATACCGTCGAAAATGAGATGGCGTCCGGTTCTATGGGACGAGCTGTCGGTGTCCTCACCGCAGCCATGTTCTATCCTGAAGGACAACCCTAATCTGCTTCACAATGGCACTCTGGTTTGCTAGTTTAAATGTCCGGGGACTGAGGTCCGAGTCTCGCAGGGCGAGGCTCTCTCGTGACCTTCAGCGCCTCGGGGTGAATGTATGTTGTATACAAGAGACCCGTTTTTCTTCTCATGATCGTGAGGACATAGTGTCTAAGGGGTTCGCCCTTTATTCAGCATGTTTTGATGGTCGTTCGAGGGGTGTCTCTTGGCTAGTGAGCAAGTCTTTGAAGGCTGCTTGTACCCTCGTCTTCGCGGATCCGGCGGGCAGACTTTGCGTGCTGGATGTTACCATAAAGGATAAGATTCTACGTCTCATTGGGGTTTATGCACCCAATACCCATTCCGAGCGGCCTGCTTTGTTTCGGCAGATCGCGCCGTTCTTGACGACGTCTCATCGGGTAATTTTAGCGGGGGATTGAAATGCCGTCCTTGACCACGATATAGATTGTATACGGCAAAACAAGGTACTAACAACCCGGATGTGAAACCGTTTCGGGACTTTATCGATGGGTTTGATCTTGTCGATAAGTTCCGGAATGAACACCCTCGGGAGGTAGCATGGACTTGAACAACTAGTGGCAACTCGGCTCCTGGGACGCTTGGGAGCTACCTGGACCGAGTCTTAGTTAGGAGAGTCGATGTAGGGCTCTTAGGGTGTCCAAGTTTCCATTACATAGTTTATACGGATCATAGGCTTGTCCGGGTCCGTGTAAACTTAGATAAGCCTAAGGTTAGATTGGCTGGTTACTGGAAATTGAACTGTTCACTTTTTAGTGATCAGGGTTTCCGGGACCAGCTTTTACTAATGATACAAAGGGAATTGACGGGTGCGGTTGTGGGAAATGCCTGGTGGGGCAAATTAAAATCTCAAATTCGAACGTTTGCTGCCGATTTTAGTCGTCGACTCAATCTAGATAGATTAGCGTCGCAAACGGTTTTAGAAAATAAAGTTGATCGGGCTGTGAAATCCCGTGTAAGTGAGGATATAGCTTTAGCTAAGGCAGAGTTGTCCTCCTTGCTTATCAAGAAGGATCAAGCTCTGGTAGTTAGGGCTAGGTTAAAAAGAATGTCTTCTGAGGCAACGAATATGGCCGCTGAATTGCGTGCAGAGGAGAATTGAAACGCGTCTAGGCGACATATAGCATGCGTCATATTGCCGGATAAGCGAATCGTGACTACAAACGCGGGCATATGTGAAGTTTTTCGGGATTACTTTCAGGATCTTTTCACCAGATCTAAATATAAATAAATATCGTTCAGACCGAAGTCGGGCGACCGGCTGATCGGCTGATCGGTTGAACTCTCACCCTAGGGCGGGGAGGAACCTGAAATAGGCTACGCCGAAGGGCGGAGTCTCTTTCGGGGTGATAGACCGACCCTGAACCCGTTTATACGGGTTCATAGGGCATATTTTTGGCTGAGCCCACGGGCTCGGAGATCCCACGTTAAACCGGCCTTGTGCCACATGATGCCCTCGTAGGAGGGTGACTAAATACCCTTCAGTCTGAAGTCGGGCGACCGGCTGATCGGCTGATCGGTTGAACTCTCTGCCTACGGGCGGGGAGGAACCCGAAGGGCGGAGTCTCTTTCGGGGTGGTAGACCGACCCTGAACCCGTTTATACGGGTTCAAACGGCATATTTTTGCCCGAGACCACGGGCTCGGAAACCACACGTTAAACCGGCCTTGTGCCACATTATGCCCTTGTTGGGGGGTGACTATATACCGTTCAGTCTGAAGTCTTAAGTCTGACTTAAGTCCGTCAGGAGTCAATCGTCTAGTCAGAGGCAGTCCGAAACAGAGTCGCGTTCAGACAATTACTACTAAACCTGATTGTCCGTACTAACACTTTCTACCTCTCTGTATATATTTCTGTTTGTAATATATCTGTGTTATTCCACATCCGTATTCGAGTTCTTCTTTATTGGTTCAACCTTGGACTATCAACGTGGTACAAGGAACCGAACCATAACACTTAGTTAGGTTGAAAGAACATGTGAAGACCTTAGATGGTACCCAAAATCCAATCCTAATATCTTAGTGGAGGTGAAAGTACATGTGATGATTTTTGAAGATACCCAAAATCAATCCCATTGTCTTAGTGAGAGTAAAAATATGTGAAGACTTTAGAGGGTACCCCAAATCCAATCCCATTTTCTTAATTAGGGTGAAAGAACATGTGAAGACTTTAGAGGGTACCCAAAATCCAAACGTAATATCTTAGTTGGAGTGAAAGAACATGCGATGACGTTAGAGGGTATCCAAATAGAATCCCATTGTCTTAGTGAGGGTGCAAGAACATGTGAAATCTTTATAGGGTACCCAAAATTCAATCCTAATATCTTAGTGGGGGTGAAAGAACACATGAAGAATTCAGAGGGTACCCAAAATCTAATCCCAATGTCTTAGTGTGGGTGTAAAATATTTGAAGGCTTTAGAGGCTACCCAAAATCCAAAACGAGAAACAAGGAACAAAACTCTACTCTTGTTCAAAGAAGTACATTTCTTCAACCATGAAAATATATGTAAGTAGTTAGGCAGAAAGAAAAATCAAGATGTTATTGAGCTCACATTGCTATAGGTTTTGTGAGTATTTCTATTTCCTTGGTCTCCTTTCTATGTCGTGACCGATACGCTGTTCAAGCCGCTTGGATAAACCAACATTTGTCGAGTCTTGGATCTGGTATTTTGGATCCCAGGCTACGGCTAAAGAATTGAAAGAGGTGGAGAAAATTAAATAACTTATCACTTTCTAGCTTCGGCACGTTGTGAAACTATAATGAACATCTCTGTTGGCATAAGCCCAAACAACTGGAGAATTTGACTAAAGGCAGAGATAGATAGATAGATAGATAGATAGAGAGATAGAGAGAGAGAGAGAGAGAGAGAATGAACGGACTGTGGTAGACTGATAAATGTTGAACAGACTGGGATATATATATACAGTCTAACCCGTATATAAGAGAGTTGTCGTGGCAGGAGAAGAAATCTCTTATATCAGGGTTTCTCTTATATCCGTGTTTGGTCCATTTTGTTTTGGTAAAATTGGCTCTAATTTGGGACCAGAGAAAATATATCTTATATCCGGGTTTCTCTTATAACAGGGTCACTTATATCCTGGTTACATTGTGTGTATATATATATATATATATATATATATATATATACACACACATATATATATACACTTATACATACATATATATATATATATATATATACACACACATATATATATACACATATATATATATATATATATATAGAGAGAGAGAGAGAGAGGGAATGAAAAGACCTAGATAGATAGATATATAGATAGATAGATGTGTGTGTCCCTGTTTATATGTGTGTGTTCGCAAGTAGAGCGCTGATGAGACATGGTGAAACCTTAACTATATGGAATAAAGTAACATTTTAACTTGCTTCGTCTCCATGCTAAATTTCGTCTAACAGAACAATGGGACGTGCAAGTCGACATACCGTGCAGTGTTCAATTTAAAGAATAGACTGGAACGCATAGATCGTTCTCTTGACACTTTGAGAGCTTACAATTGCCGAGATTTGCGTGACGGGTGAAATGCTTCATTTTCGGCTCATCATTCTCTCGCTTCTTCTCTTGATTCATTTGGACTCGGTTGACTTTCCTTCATTTTGAGCTGAACTCGCAGTTCGAACTTTGGATATTTCTTGAGACCCTGTTATTTTGGCATAAGTCCACATTGTAGGTTCTCTACGAGAGGCATTGATCAATGCAAGCGCTTCGCGAGAAAATCTTACTTTACATCGCAATAAAGCAAAGATTCTAATGAGAAAAAAACGAAGAAATGGCCGACACTGAAACCCGTTGATATCGACAAAAGTCTTTTACATGGAACTAAATGACAGCGGAAGCAAACTGATTTGCATTGTTGCTTGTCTACTCGATTATCAAAAGCAGACTCATCATATCGCGCAGAAACTGCGACAACGTAAAAAAAATTGACATTTCCTCATGAAATCCTAAAAGAAAATATACGATGAAAAACAGAAGGTCTTCATATCTGAATTCAGAAACGAAAAATTATCATTATTGTTACAGCTGATTACTCGTTTTACGAATGCACACGTCTGACATGGTGTCTAAATATTCGCTGTAGACCAGTGACTGCTCGGGTATATTTGTTTTTCTCCCAAAATCTAAGAGACAAAATGTGTCTTATATTGCAGTTCACTGAATAGACATTAGTTACCGTTTCTTGAAGATTGATTTGGAGATGAACAGAGAGAATTAGTTCATTTTTCATCGGAAGTATTCAGTCAACCACAAGTATTTACTAACTGGTACACAGGCTTGGAAAATTTCTCCAAACCGATACTCTCAATTATAATTAAATATACGAATCAGCAAATTCTTCTTGGTTGGCATAGCTCAAGAGACAGCCGGTCTGAGTTTTAAGGATATTAAATTCCATTATTTTCTTTTGGTTGAGATGAAGTCGCGTGGCTTACGTGACTGGTGACACTTTATGGAATGACGAAAGTGGCTAGTCCACCCGTCAGCTTCCAGGAGTCAAACGGAGTCATTCCATCTTTTCTTTTCTTGCCACGACCGGAACACTGTTTGCGACAGTCGGCTGCCATGTGCAACAGCTTACAAGCCTATGGCACCGTTTTTCTCTTACAACATATGTTCACCAGATAGAGAAACTATCTCTGGGTCGCAGTTCTCATGTTGGCTAAACACATAACTCAGCATTTCCTGTTCTTTCGCCAAAAGATAAATCCGGCTCCATTGTAATCCTAAGTATGGATTTTGAAGAAACAGAAGAATATACCTGCACCTCAAAGTTCCTTTGTGAAATATTAAAAGTAATATTCTCTTTTTTTTTTCCTTATTTTTTCAGACTGTTTTTGTT
This sequence comes from Acanthosepion lycidas, assembly GCA_963932145.1. NCBI lineage: Eukaryota > Metazoa > Mollusca > Cephalopoda > Sepiida > Sepiidae > Acanthosepion > Acanthosepion lycidas. The sequence goes on from OZ010581.1 coordinate 123,236,022, forward strand.
GCATACTTGTGTTATAGTTTCTCTTTGTATGAGGAAGATGTAAATATGTATAAATCTATCTGAGACACGTTTGATATTTCTTTTCTATCCCATGTTTCTATTGCAACTGTGAGATTTATACCTGGCCCAGATAGTAATGAAAATTCCTATACTCTTGTTTAATTAAATCAAAAAACAAGTGAAACGAAATAATTCAAGAATAAAACACTAAGAAGAAAAAAAATGAATGACTACTATACTGGATTTAATACAAACCAACTTAAATTTCAAAGAAAGTAACTTGCTATATCGAGAGATAAGTGTATGACGTTAGATACTTTAAAGAATCATCGTTGTTCAAATATTAAAACATATAATAATAAAAGAAAGCTTTGGTTGATTTACACCAAAAATGCACCATCAAAATAAAGTGAGCATCGTTTACGTAAAAATTTACACAAACATCTATATAGATCAAGTCTATGGACTGATTTATTATTTACGGCTTATCAATATTTTGCGGGTTATTTAACGGCAGAAAATATCAGTACACGAAAAAGAATAAAGAAGGGATATGATAAGAGTGTCTTTTTCAAATATTATTATTCACTATAATATCGTTTGAAAATTTATATATATATATATATATATATATATATATATATATATAACATAAAAATGTCTAAAAATACTTGCCGGGCTTTGTCCATTTCATAATGTGGGATGTCCTTTGTTTACATTTGGATACGCTTGGAGCAGATATGAATGTACCTGAAAGATTCATAGAAGATTGAAGTTTAAAAGCAGTAACATCGACCGCGCAAATCGAACTATTCTTCGTGGCTCGATCGGTTAAGGAGAGTCTGGCTAATTGACGGTCCCGTATAGGATACAGGTACGATACAGGACGAATATTTTCTATGAAAATTTCTCGGACATTCAGGCCAGTAAATTTTATTAATACTGTTTATTATAAAACAGAACTTTTACTTAAATATTTTTTTTATCTATAAAAAGAATGTTTAAAAATAAAAATCTCTTAATATATATATATATTAGGTTGGTGCAAAAATAATGATGTAATAATGTCGTTTTTTGACGTTAAAAATACGCCAAAACCGACATTATTACGTCATTGTTTTTGCACCAACCTAATATATATATATATATATATATATATATATATATATATATATATATATATATATATATATATATATAAATATATATATATATATAAGCAGTTAATTTGACTTAGCAGTTAATAAATGTGTATCACATGTAGTAGACAAATCATATCACTTATATATATATATATATATATATATATATATATATATATATATATAGAGAGAGAGAGAGAGAGAGAGAGAGAGAGAGAGAATTTTGAAGAATTATTGAAGAACAAATTGTTTTTAATATATGACCGTATTAAAGTTCCGAACATGTGACTGACTCATAATGAAGAATGAAATAATTAAACAAACTTCGAACTTCCTCGATGAAATAGTTTGCTTGATTAGCGCTGATTGTAATTTTCAGCTTTTGATGTCTATATCTTCTGAATATGGTTCTGTTTTTGATTTATCAAATTTTCTGAGATCTTTACAAAGAATACTGAGAAGTTAAATATTTTTTGCAAAAACAGGATTATTGAAGATGACATCTGCAATGGGTTTTAATTTGAGCAGCGTACGGTGGAGTAATGAATTGAGGAATCGGAGATCAGAGTTCGAGTTTGACTCGAATCCATTACATTCTCTTGCGTTCTTATGCCATCCTATATTCCTTATGGGTAATTAAAAGGACAGACCTTGGATGACAACTGGTCTACCGCAAAAAGATATAGCAACCTACTGCTGGAAAAAATCTGCATCGTCAGTCATGTATCGAAAGATAAATGATCGCTTAAGCGTCGATCACACATGGCACATAACTGATATACAGTAAAAGTAATATGTTTTAATTAACTCCAAATTTTATCTCATTTTCTCCAGGGAGAGCAAGTAGAAGAAACTAGTTAAGTGGATTATATATAAAGAATAGTTTAGTTACACAATTTACATTGGATTGTTCATTATCTGCCTATATTTCTGAAATGAGGTATTATATACGCTATTTACGAATTGACCAAAAGTATGCAGTATAGATTATACGTGGGTAAATAACATTGGTTTAAAATATTAATCTCAGTTGTCCAGTAATTCTACTACTAAACTATAGCATTGCAATAAAATAAATTGGGAGAATGTCTGACACTCATAAAAAAAAAGAATGAAAAACAGAAAAAAACATTTTACTAATCCTAGGTTTATTATGATAAAAATAGGAAGCGTTACCTATTTTCACTATCTACATTATTCGGACTATTGTCCTCATCTTTGTCGCCATATTTATTACAACGTTTCGGCCGTTGTACGCTCCAGCCTTCTTCAGGTGGTTGGAATGTCGAACTGAACCCTTTATTTCGTTCACTGGTGTATTTTTTTACCAGAGCTCAACCCGGTAATAAGGAGTACCAGAGAAAAGCGATAATAACAACAAAAATTGCATTATGAGCTCTGGTAAAAACATGATGATAACAGCAAAAAATTGTAATATGAGCAGTGGTTGCTGAGACATTAGGTTTATAATAGCCAGAAATTCATACACAGATGTCCTCAAGGACGCATGGCACAGTGGATAAAGGCGTTGGTTAGATCCAGTGAGCTCAATACTTGGTTACAGTACCATATCTCACAAATATAGACTATCAAAAGCTGGTGTTATACTAAACCATATATATTATCGACGAAAGAATATATAGATTATCGATATTTTCTTTTGTTAGTCTTTTCTCTAGACAGAAGTGAAGTGCACTTAAGAGTGTAAAGGTCACAAATGAGACAAAGAAACTGAAAACTCGAATGATTTGAATCGCGCTTAAGAATATTTAATATAAATTATGGTCTGTAAAGACACCCCGTGTGTAAAATACGTCTCGAAATGAAAAAATGACATTTTTTTGAAAATTGAATTTTAACTTCTAATAGAGTGAGTAGGTCAGGTCTGGCCAAACTGTAGCCAGCGGGTTGCATGCGGCCCGACTAATGATTGTGTGCAGACCATTAACATTTTCTTTTTTTGATTATCTGTTGTATAGTGAGAATTAATATAAAATGTATTTTTTTATTTGTCTGTTGCATGGGATAATAATCTATTCCAAACGGGAATAAAACAGAACAAAACAGGAAATATATACATCTATTATATATTTCATATTCAGTAGCAAAATCTAAAATCTGTCACGGCTAAAAGATTGGATTCTAAAATCTTGCTTTCTTCAACCCTGATTATGAAAATCATTTCCAGCTGCATACAATGTTTGATTAAAAAGCATCGGAACTGATGCTATAAAAAGGAAACTGCAACAGATGTCAATTCGGCATCTAATTTCCTGAACATACACACGTTATAAAACGTGATTTTGCATTTATGGAAGCATTGCTGGAACAACTTTTTGGAGCAGGTGACTCATCGCTTTCTCTTAGATTTCATCGACGTCGCGAAATCTTGTACCTACATCTTTGATGTTTTGAAAAAAAAGGAGAAAGTCGCAAATGATGAAACCAGGGGGATCTTGTGGTTGTCAGAACAGGGGAATAATTTACTTTGCCAAAAAACTGTTGCCTAAACCACGATCACTGATGGAATATCTGTGGTGTGGTGAGACGACAAGATTCTACAGATCTTACTTCCAAGCTCTGCTATAAACAACAAAAGTGACCGAGAATGTCATACATTTATTGTGTATGCGTGACGGAGTTTAAAAAACAATGTGCCAAATGGATATACTCTGCGATCTTTAGTTCCCTTACCACAGCAAAAGTTTGATACTTTTTGAACAACCTTCGTAAATGGCATTAATAGTAATAAATGTATTAAGTACGAAACTAATTATCTCATATACTTGCGGAAACTCTTCATAAAATGTGTATAAGCAAATAAATGCGCAAATAAAACATTGCATGTCTGATTATTATTGACACTTACGTTTTGAAACTGAGGTTGTTATTTTGATGCGTTCCTCTGTTCACAGGACCGAAAATGGAACACGTTTGCCCACCCCTGCTGCATCGAGAAACTGTTAGCATGCTTGCAAATAATATTGTTTAGGATTTCGAAATAAATATCGAGACTATGATTAAAAGATAATCAAAGAGGAGAAATATATAAAAAGGGCACAAATTTCTAAACATCCCTTGTTGTATAATATATCTTTTTCCATGAAAAAGAGTAGTAATAATAAAATATGAAATAATTAAAAGCAATAATGAAAACAATTATACACATATATATATATATATATATATATATATATATATATATATATATATAAATATATATATATATATATATATATATATATATATATATATATATATATATATATATATATATATATATATATATTATGCAGTGTTACATAAGAATATGCACATTCACCACATGCTGAAACGTTAAAAAATATGTTTTAATGCTGAAACAAGATGTACAGTTTTGTAGTGGGTATGTGCATGTTGTAATATAACGCTGCATGATAAATAAATATTGACGGCTCAAACTTTTGTATTGATATCAGTTTTAAATTAATGTTTTGAATGCTGAAATCTCACTCTTCGTTCTGTTACGTTTGTATATATATATATATATATATATATATATATATATATATATATATACACACATATATATATATATATATATATATATATAGAGAGAGAGAGAGAGAAAGTGATAGACAAAGAAAGAGAGAGAGAGAAAAAGTGATAGACAAAGAAAGAGAGAGGGAGAGAAAGAGAGAGATAATGTTAATAGTAGACAGATGCAGGTAGATCACAGTCGAGAATATAGGTCATTGCGAAAAAATATCCTGTCGATTGCTGCATATTATGTGCTACGCCCGTGTACCATTCAATTCAGCAAGAATTCAGTTCTCATCGTGTGTCTGCCATAAATCCATATAAAAGACTTAGTTAATACTAACCAAAATAATAGACTAAAACCTGAAGGAGGAATTTACTCCATCGCCTGTAATAATTAACACAAAAATACATAGGTGAAATCTCAATGAATCTAAATAAAGTATATGAACACAAATGGGATCCATTATAAAATAATATGCAGAGGTTGCCCAATATAACGAGTCTGACCGCAGTTTTGACATAAAAAATACTACTCTGATGGAAGAAGAAAATAATTCCCTACTACGTAGTACTACTAGTATATATATATATATATATATATATATATATATATATATATATATATATATATATATATATATATATATATATATACAAACGTAACAGAACGAAGAGTAAGATTTCAGCATTCAAAGTGATCGGAAGATCATACCACAGTAAATTTGCATCCTGGCATTTACAATATTTCATCATTCCTGGCAGATCTTCTAATATCGCATTATGGAATACCTATTTACAAAACTGTTAGAAAGAAAATGAAAATATTCTAAATGAATTCAGGTAGATAAATTTAAAAAAATAAAATTCCCAGGACCCCTCTGTCGTGCGCATGTGTAGAACTACCAACATAACAAATTTAGTTCGATGAAATCAAGTCGGACGAAACGCGTCAGAATACACTTTTACTTTTTGTCATATAATTTACCAAATATATATATATATATATATATATATATATATATATATATATATATATATATATATGGTTCTTTAAGTAGGACAGCAATTTTCATTTTTCAAAACAAATGGTTGAATTTAAATTATTCTCCTCTTCAAAATCTTTCAAAATTCTGCGTTTGTCGCAAAAACATCTGCAACCGACAGAAAATATGGACTTAAATTGCGACAGAAGGTCCTCCAGCTAATTTATTCTGTTTTCTCTCATTAAAATGCAAATGAATGAACCATAGGAATAAAATCTTTGATCGATGTTGAACTTAACAGTACAGCTGGTAGTAATGTTTATTCATCATGTAAATGAATTTAATTAAAATATCATAAAGCCCAGAAAGAAAAAAATAGGTAACTTTTTTTCAAATGAAAAGTATAGAATAGCAATTCATTCGTTATATATTGTGTACTAATGATAACATATCATATATAAATGTAAAATAAATGTTAAATATGGGTATTTTGAAGTGAAATATGAAATATTTCCATGCGGTTTATAATTTTGATATACAGTGTAACCCGGATATAAGAGACCCGGATATAAGATATCCGGATGTAAGAGAAACCCGGATATAAGATATATTTTCTCTGGTCCCAAATTGTTCCCATACTTACCTAAACAAAATAGACCAAACCCGGATATAAGAGACTTCTTATCCGGCCCCGACAACTCTCTTATATCCGGGTTACACTGTATGTATGAACTTCACATTTTTTAAAAAACATGGAGGCACAGTGGAGTAATGAATAGCGGCTCGGGTTGAGGAAATCCAGTCGAATCCATTACATTCATTTACATTCTAATACTCTTAGGAAAGGATTCCACTTCTTCTACCGCCAGCTATGGGTAAATAGAAAGACAGACCAGGTTTTATAGCCCTGGGTGGCAACTGGTCTTCCGTAGAAAGAAATGGCAAACCACTGCGAGAAATAATCTCCGTCGTCAGTTTTGTATCGAAAGATTCATGATCGCCTAAGCGTGTATCACACATGGTACATAACTGAATGCATTACATTTATATTTATTTGTTATAATCATAAGTCTTTAAGATTTTTTTTATGTATATTTGTTTAACATTTTACATTTTTTAGTATAGTTTATTCGCTTAAGTGCTTAAAAGGTCATCCTTCGATATTGCAACATTCAGTGAACCTCTCCAGAACCCGATGGCACACACTGGCACACACGTCTGACACAAATCTTGACCGGCATCTATTTCAATAAATACTCCTTACATGTAACTTTTAATTCGTCCACTGTGTGGAGATTTCTCTCGTGTTATGTACTACACATCCACCGCAAAAAACTCCATTTGTGTTAAGCCAGGTGAACGTAGTTGATGTTTCTTTCGAACAAACGCTGTGGAAATGTTTGGTTAAGGTAGCCCCTTAAAGCCAAAACATAATGGGGAGATGCTCCATCGTTCTGAAAGAAGTGTTCGTCGATTTTATTGAAACAATTCTAAACCTACTTTTCGCCCATCTTGTATTTAAATAATAATATTAAAAAAAATCGGAATTCGACCAAAGAAAGCAACGCTTCAATAAACAGGTTAATCATGAAGATCATCGAAATATTTGAAAGGAAAGGGTAATGGCCTTCTAATAAATAATAATGCAAGTCTGCATAAAGACGTTAGCGCCTAGAAATGCTTAACGTAAATGCAGATACAACGGAAGTTAGCGTTGAATGTATGATTAAGAATATAGTTCTCTTTGTAGATTAATTAAGATCATCAGTTTCAAATTGATATTAAATATTCAAATATCCATCGCATTCGGGTCTGTAATATACTGGATGTTTTCCTCAGATAAGTGCCATGTGAGTAATATTTCCAAGATAGACATATATTTCCATGATGAATATTTCACCTAAATTTCACCAAATTTACATATAAGAAATATTCATAACAATTGCTTTGCTATTAGTAATTTATATTTATATAACTCGAGAATTTTGAAGACACACACGCCCACACATACATACATACATACATACATACATATAGATATATACGTGTGTATAATTTTAGGTTAGGTTTCAACTGTTTTATGTATATAGTTTCAAGAATTTTTTAGTTTTTGTTTATTGTTTTCATGTTCAAGTATAATTGTGTTTTCAACAAGTATTTTACGGAATTGTGTATGCGGCCAGGCATGTTGCTTTAACGTGATCCTGAACAAAATAAACTATGAAATATCCACAGATATTCTTAAATGTCTATAATTGGTAACAGAAGTCATTGGTTTATACCAACGGCTTCCCATAGTAATACTTCTCGAATTCACTGCCACGTGGTCATGTGTGACGCCATTAGCTGCGTTGCATTCCAGCGACTTATATGCACGTTTTTTTTATCGTTGATTGGAAATCATCCATGTAAACAAAAACAGACTATCATCAATTTGTTGTCTGTGTATTGCTTAATATATTGTACTGCCCTAGAGATTAAAAAATGATTACTAGAAGTAAACTTATATTTTAAAATAAAATTTTATTCTTTTAATGTACTCTCTATGAATATTTTTCTAATCGACGATTTCATAAAAAATCCCCAAAATTTAAAAAAAAAATTTAAATCTCTAACAAACATCAAATTAAATTATTTGTAGACAGTCTAGAGACATTCAAATTTATATCAAACATGATAATCTTTATGAACCCCCGAAATAACACTTTCAAAGTAAAGCAAAATAACAGCGTCTGTTTCTAGCTTTTTTTACAAAGAAAATTAGTGACATCTTCTCTTCTCTCTTAACTTCCTTCTCTCTTTTTTCTCTCTATGAGTTTTTCCTTCTCTACCCTTCGATATCAATATATAACTTCCGTTAAGTTAACCGTTTAAATATGTCAATATCTGCTAACTCACTCATGTCTTCTCTCTCTCCCCCCTCACTTCCTCACTTCGTTAATTTACATATGTTTAATACGGCCCGTCAAAAATGTGTAAATTTTCTTTTCTTTTTTTATTTGGAAGTAAAGTCTGATGATCCGCAGTCCTTGAAGTGGGCTGTGGTGAAATAATTTATTAACATGGAACCTTAAAGTGGTCTGTTTTTATTTAAATTATTTGCTCTGGATTTACATTGAGCTCTCTGGATTTTATCCTCCTTAGTTTTACGCATATGGATTACCTAATTTTTCATGAACTATATATATATATATATATATATATATATATATATATATATATATATATATATATATGTGTGTGTGTGTGTGTGTGTATTACAGAAAAAAAATACCTGAACGTTTCAAGTCTTTTTGTACGAAGCTATCAGTGTCTGTCAAGAAGCATTGTTTTAAATTTATTTTCAATGTCAGTCTTCCTCTGGTAGACTCTTTGTTAATGGGAGTGGGTTTGTGTTAGCGATTGGTGGAGGTATTAGGTAACTTATTCCAGGTGTGGCGGTCTGGGGTTGAAGTTTATTTATGGTCAGAGTTTTTGTTGTTTGTAGTTTAATATCAGTTCCCGCTATATATATATATATATATATATATATATATATATATATATATATATATATATATATATATATAATACAATGTCTTAAACACTAATATTCCATGGTTATAATTTATTTTTAGGGCTGATGAATTGGATCGTAATTACGATTCCAATGTAATAAATTATAACCATGGAATATTAGTATTTAAGCATTTTATTATATTCTTACTCTGTCCTGGATCCACCTGGATTCAATCATTTTGGAAATTTATATATATATATATATATATATATATATATATATATATATATATATATATATATATTGGGTATCCATTTGTGTGTATTCAAAATATTTAAATCTTATATTATTCTTTAAAAGCTGGCATTGGTTGACACTAAAAAAAAAGGGAAAGAACATCAGTGATTTTTAAAAAAATCTTTTAACATTTTCCATTCTCCGCGTTAGGTGTCCGAGTTTTGAAATGGAAATCCTTCACAATGGATCTAATTCGGATGAAATAATTATTTTTATTCCGGCGTTCTACAGGTTGACAGAATGTAATAAACTTGTGTCTAGAATCCCGATGAAGTCATAAGTTATCGACATTTGGAAAAACAGTCATTAAGGTATGTTTCGAAAATAATATCCAATATATATATATATACATACATATATATATATGTATATATATATATATATATATATATATATATATATATATATGTATATACATATATATATATATATATATATATATATATATATATATATATATATATATATATGTATATATCTGTGTGTGTGAGTGAAAATATATAGAAAATAGGAAAGAACTGGTTGGGTAAATAATCCAAAGTTCTTTAGTATTTTTGTTATTATTTTTTAAAAATAGTGCTCGATACAAAAGTAGAGTATAAATATAATTATTTCTTTAAAAATATGATTCCAACACGCTACATAAGAGGTCTCATGTTTCAAAACAAGAGCCGAAAACTTCAATATAATTATTTGAATTAAATTGAGTTAAAGTAAGCTCTGTTCCATCTTCAAGCGAAATTTTTTTGGGGAATACCTTATTTCTGAAATTTACGTGTTTTAATAGTATATTCACAATTGAGATCAAAATTTCCATGGTAACAGCCAGGGGGAAATGTTTAAAATAGTTAGGGGTGTTGAGTGTTAACAATTTGTATCAGTTGCTTTCATAGATGTCATGTCAGGGTAAAGGGGGGGTGTCTAAATTTAAAACGGAAGATGTTTTCGCCTAGTCTGGTTTACGTGTCTATGGAGATTTATTTATTTTTTTTAATTTATTTCGTTATGAAATGGATGGGTGCATATAAAAACTGCCGTCATACATATACACGTCACGAAGCGAGTGCTGGAAATTTACTTTATTATATATATATATATATATATATATATATATATATATATATATATATAATCTGCTGGTAGCGCGAGGGATGGCCACCCAATATGTGTTTGTGTTATCTCCCCTGGTTGGCGGCTGTCGAGGGTAAGGTATCGCACGAGATTTCTCACGTTGTATATGGACAATGGTGTGTGCATATATATATATATATATATATATATATATATATATATATATATATATATATATACACTATTTATATTATATTCATACTCTGTCCTGGACATTGATTTCTACCTCTATTCTATCCTCTTGGGAATATATATATATATATATATATATATATATATATATATATATATATATATATATATATATATATATATATATATACTGAGTGTAAGAGCAAAACTTCAAAATCGTGTAACAAAATTTTTTTCAATTGTTACATTAAGTTTCAACTGTGAGAATCAAAGGGCTAGGTTGGGAACTACTGAGGTGAACGATAAAAGTTCTAGTACAATGATTTATGGACTGATTAAATTCAGAAGATCGCATTTTTTCTACGAAATTTCTCGAACATTCAGACTTTAGCATTTTCTTAATATATTATATCTAACGTATAAGCAGATATTATAATAATTGTCAGTTTTAATCCTTTTAGCATGCATATATATATATATATATATATATATAGATAGATAGATAGATAGATAGATAGATAGATATAAAATCTAAATCCAAGACAACAACGATAGTTCGTTTGTAGGAGAGCATAAAAAGAACATCCATCTCTGGCAGACAGATCTGGATATTTTCTTGTAAAATGAGATTCTCTTCGATAGCAAATCACTAATGCAAATGAAGCATTGATTAGAGGATAATTGCATGAAAGCCAAAGGAATATTATTGATTTTGCAACGGAACGTCCGAATTTTAAAAGAAATGTATGCGTCCTAATGAGGTAGTAGAGCTTTCGGTCATTTTTCTTTCTTTCTTTTATTTTTGATTAATAAAAGAACAGGTAAACTATAGAACGTTAGAAGACAAGGCAAATACTACCCTGAGCGATAGACTGATGGTAGCCAATGGATATAAAATGACTAAACTCGTTTCAGAAACGAAATTATGATAATGCTATTATCACTTTGTGCTCGCTTAGACATTTTCTACAGGCATTGTTTTGATTGAGTTGGGCCTAAAGCTGAATTACTTGGATAAAGAAAAAATAATAAAATAATCCTTTCTAGAAATTATTCAATAAACATATATATTTGAAAAAATATAAAGCACACTAGATTTTTGTGTGATTAAACATTTTCATATATATATATATATATATATATATATATATATATATATATATGTGTGTGTGTGTGTGTGTGTGTGTGTGTGGCTGTCTGTCTGTGTGTGTGTATATATATATATATATATATATTGATTATTATCAGTTGTCAGTATATATATATATATATATATATATATATATATATATATATATATATAGATAGATAGATAGATAAATAGATAGATAGATATACATTGACCGCTAATATTATCAATATATACATACATACATACATACATACATATATATATATATATATATATATATATATATATATATGTGTGTGTGTGTGTGTGTGTGTGTGTGTGGCTGTCTGTCTGTGTGTGTGTATATATATATATATATATATTGATTATTATCAGTTGTCAGTATATATATATATATATATATATATATATATATATATATATATATATAGATAGATAGATAAATAGATAGATAGATATACATTGACCGCTAATATTATCAATATATACATACATACATACATACATACATATATATATATATATATATATATATATATATATATATATATATATATATATGTGTGTGTGTGTGTGTGTGTGTGTGTGGCTGTCTGTCTGTGTGTGTGTATATATATATATATATATATATATATTGATTATTATCAGTTGTCAGTATATATATATATATATATATATATATATATATATATATATATATAGATAGATAGATAGATAAATAGATAGATAGATATACATTGACCGCTAATATTATCAATATATACATACATACATACATACATATATATATATATATATATATATATATATATATATATATATATTTGAATATGTTTCATCACTCAAAAATCTAGTGTGCTTTATTTGTTTTTTCAATTATATATGTTCTATTGAATATTTATATACAGAAATTCACAAGAGGATAGAATCCAGGTAGAACTCAATGTCCAGCGTAGATTAAGAATATAATATAAAACGCTCAAACATTAATATTCCATGGTTATAATTTATTACATTGGAACCGTAATCACGATCCAATTCATCAGACCGACAAATTCAAAAAGTATATATATATATATATATATATATATATATATATATATACATATTTCAAAAAATTTAAAAAGTATATATACATATATATATTTCATCATAACCGGTATTTAACAATGATACGTTTATATATGGCACCCTGTGAGAATCGATCACAATCCGAAGTAATAGTCAACTAGCAACTAGCTCAGTAACTGTTAGCCAATGTCTGAACTCCTACTATAAATTGCGGCGAGTACGTCGACCTGCCGTACAAGTGAACCTCCAAACATCAAATTTCTTAGATAGGCCTATAATTACCGTATAGATCGACCCTATGTGGCCGCAAAATTAGACCTACCGGTAAATGAAGTTCGGCTACAGTATAAGATAACCTGTACCAAAAATACATTAGGTCTGAATGGCCGCCTGTGTTAAACGGTGCTTCAGTCAGTGTTTACACTTAGTGTATCAGATGTTTGATGCAGTCTGTTTTGTATACATAATTTTTTCTTACTATTTTACTATTTTTTGTTAATTTATGTGTTAATATACTAAATACGTTCACTAAAAACAAGTTTTAGTTGGATATATTTGTAGCAGCCTGCTAGAGGTACGGTAAGTGGGGTACTGTAATTGTTAGGAGTGCGTTTCCACTTTTATTTAAAACACAGTGGTAAACGTGTGCATTTTCTACTCGACATATCAATCGACCCCTAGATTTGGAATGGTATTTTAGGCTTAACAGTATGACTTGTACGCCGGTATATAATGATTATTAGATTTATCTATTTTTCATACCATGGCCCAGATATTGCGCAAGAGTTTAGAAAGATTACTGAATGAGATTGTTTTATCTAGCTAACAGAAGGACGAAGTGCAAATTATATGTAGGATAGACTACGGTTGACCCTAAACATGAGGATCGTAGTGATCGAAGAAGCACTCTGTAGGGAGTCTATTGCAACATGAATGATGAGTGTAACTTCCACCTTAATATGTAATACGAAGGGAATGGGGGTGTACGTGACGTGGTTCTTCACGTAAAAGTCTGAACTGTTGCAACACAGATCGTCTGATCATTAGTCGTAGAAATAGACATTCATCATTTCGTCCGCGAGAAAGAGGTTGAATATTGGAAAAGAATACCGTCATTCATGGCAGGAAAATTGAGAAACGGACACCATCAGCGCAAATACGTCATCAGTGCTTCACTTCTGCTCTAATCTGCCTCTAGTAAATATTAAGCATTATAAATGGAATCAGGTACATTCGAAAGTAGTACAATCACTCTTTAACACTCTAGAATGGTTACGCTCTCGAGACGAGATCTTCCCTTCCCTTATGGTTCTATTTTGATAATGATTGTGCCTAGCGCTAAAGCAGGAGTTAACAATCCCAAATAGCATTAAAGGGTAGTGCTAACCTGATTAAAATACTCGATTATACAAAGCTAGGATTTCGAATACTTATTCTGTAGACATTCTGACCAGGAATAATGTTTACATAATAATTTCGTCTCGTGTTACGGTAAACCAATCTCTGTACGGAACCTACCATTATTTCTCTAGCATAATCTGGGGTCGCTTTCCCAAAGTAATAAAGTTGCAAGCTTATCGATATTCTATCGTCATTTCCTTGGCAAATGTTCAGAGGAGATCTGTTCATTCGTTTCATCATTTCAACCCGGACATGATATGCTACAAGCCCGGAGTTGAATCAACTTTTCCTCCATACACCAGAGGTATGCATTGAGATCCAACGAGACAGCTTTTCCCAGGAAGTGCCAATTTTTGAAAGAGACTATCGCGTGCTTACTTCCCAGAACATGATAATATTACAATCTTGAAATCAAGGATCAACGCCTTTCTGTCCTTATTTTGCTTAAAATCTTACTTTCCAACCGTCTCCTATTTCATTCATATCACGCACCTCATTCAGAATTAACTTTTTTAACTGTAACCCTCTGAGTTGAATGGCTTTAGTGGATGAGTTTAATTTTAGATTTATTAAGAAATAGTTTTAGGCATATTAACTATGACTTCATAAATAATTAATTTTCTTTGAAATTTCATACAAGTTATATTTGCCACTTCCACGGGATCGCAACACACTTATTGCTCCTATATTCCAAAGCTAAGAAGAACTTTTACTCAGCTTTTTCTCACTTTATGCAAAAGACTACCGCTTTGACTACTTCCGTAATATTACTATCTTAACCCCTCCAAGTCAAAGCTCAGTCGTTATCTGTTCTCCTTAAATTCATAATTGATATTTAAACAACGGTTATCTACCTTGAGTGGCTCTTGAGCTTTGTAATTGTTTCATTGTTTCTTTTTTTAATCCCTACCTGAAGATTCATGTTTCGATATTGAATTAAACATAACATGCATATTTAAATGATGTTCACCTAGTTAATCTCTCCAGCAAATTTGGAGAAGTTTCTCTTTTTCACTCCTTAAATATGATGGTCATTTATCCGAGGAAACTGACATTTGTACGTTTGGTCCCTCCCAGATGCACAGATATTTGTAATTCTAATGTTCGAAATTGATAAAATTATATTGGATTTTCTTTTCTTAGAAATGACAAAGACAAAAATTGTAATCTTCACTCGTATAGAATAGCGACACGAATCGTAGAAAAAAGTTTACAGGATGTTCCACGCTTTCGAACGGGCTATCTGACTTCAGAAGGAATAAATTATAAGACTCCAAGATAATACAGCCATGTGAACAATTATATAAACGCATACAGAAAAAGATTTATAGAAATAAACTAATGTTTGCCTGCAGATAAAACCTATTTACAAAAGCAACAGTGCTATGGGGTCCAGCCCTTTTTTTATATAAATGGACTCTACCAGGTCTACCTGGACTGCTGCTGTTAAATACCCACAGTTACAGTCAGTGAGGGTAGTCGGTAGTCGAAAGTCGGATAGGTAGTCAGTAGTCGGTATTCGGATAGTGTGAGGTAACCTGTTGTAGAAGTCAGTTACAAGCACGTAGACTCTAAGAAAGTCCTATTTCGAGACTGTATATATCTATCTGTATTTGCTACTAACTACGTTCCTGGACTTGCTAACAGTATTACTCTTTGTATGATTGTGTAAATACATTTTATTTCTTATATTTAATTATTGCGTTTGTCATTCCTTGGAGACCGAATTCATCTCGGAATCCACAACAAACAGGTAAGTTTTGGATAATATACGGGTAAACAGCTGCCAATTGCTAAGGCCGTATTTGTGATATGTGCAATGAGACATTTGGTTTAAAAAGAGGTAAATATTTGGCAGAAAAGAGAGAGCAAAATTATCCCATTCCTTTAACTCTTTTAAGAAATCACTTAATGAACTCAATATTAGATTTCGGTTTGTTAACTGATTAGTTCACTCTATTTCTTTATTTTATTTACGCGGGAGTACGTTTTCGTTTTCTCCATGGTAAGTATGGAATCGTTATCATGTTGAAAATCCAAAGTTTCGTTACTTTCAGTTGGAAACATCTTCAGTATTTAGGGTGGCTTATACTTAACATCAGGAAGAGGCAGCTGAAGGTCCTGGGACACATAATGAGGAAGGAGGGTTTGAAGAATCTGATATTTATGGGTCAAATAGAAGGAAAGAGAGACAAGGGAAAACAACGCATAACATACCTAGGGGCCTTAAGCAAATGGATGATAGAACGTGGTCTGGATGAGGTAACTTGAGCTGCAAGGGATAGGAGGAGGTGGACAGCCACGATCGCTTTCGTCCTGAAAGAACACGATACATAGAAAGAAAATGAACACATAGCAGTTTTCCACTAAGATGGGATATGTATTCGTCTTTGTTCTTCTATGTTGCTTGTCTCTTCATGACGCGGGGTTTCTTGGCTCTCGCCAAGCCTTTAAAATGATTTCAATTTTTATTAACTCATCTATAACAGTTCTTCAATCCATTTACGCAGACACGTTAGGTAGACTGTTTGATGCTACTCTCTCTAACTACTGCCTTCAATATATCTCGTGATGGTCCAACTTTCCATGCATTCTTTCCTCCATATTTGGCCTAAAAAAATCAACATGCGATGAAAGAGCATCCTTTCCGTTACCATTATCCTAAAATCTACTTCATTGCTAAAATTTTCACTATGTCGTATCCTCAACATCTTTCTGTAGAACCAAATTTCTATTACCCCAATTCTCTTTTTCATCTGTGAGGAGAGTGTCAAAATTCCACTGGCATATTACATAAGAGTTCAGCACTTTTTTCTTTGTTTCCAACAAAATTGTCTTGTTTCTTAAAACTTTGCTGATGCCCGAATCATTAAATGTCCATCAGCGAATTTAACTCTTGGAAACGGTATTTTTGGAATAATATAAAAAACCCTTTTTTTCTCTATAGACATATCCCTGCTTTTTAGCATTCACTTATTCTTTCATCTGAATCCACTAAATATTTCGAATCCTCCCTTCACCCTGCGTACTCCATGATCTCCAGCTTTCAATGAATTCTCAGGCTCAACAAGTCACCCTCGCACGCCAAGAAGACAGATTACCAGAATAACATCCAATAACCTAAGAACTAAAAGAAGTGAGATTTAAAAATATCACCCACTGTAATGGTTACGCATCTATTACTAATTGTAGTCAAATCCTAAACGCTATACGAACAAAAAGAAGATTCACATTTAACAGGAGGAAAAAAGTTTATTTTTAAATCTTTGGTTTTCCAGCAAACCCTATTCGCTGCTGTTCTGGAGTTTCCTTACTGTTCTTGTTCCATTTTAGTTTCATCATAAACTAAAGGAAGTGTGAGTAGCCTCATAATGTATACGGTTCACAATGTGGGAATAATTATCGAGCAAGAAAGGGGTAACAATATTCTGAGTTCAAATTTCGGTCAATTCTTTTGTAATTTCTCCCACAAACTATCTTTATCTATCTCTGAGATACATAATGAGGAAAGAGGGTTTAGTGAAATTAACCTTCACAAGGCATACTGAAAGCAAGAGAAGTAGAAGGAAACACTGAATAACAAATTAAACATGCTTGAATGAATGAATGGCGGGAACAATAAAAAAGTGATACATTAGAGGAACAAATGTTACTTAACGAGATGACGTTGTGGAGAGTCGTCGTTTCACACTCCCTAAAAAACATTTCATAGAAAATAAAAAGGCAAGGTTATTCTTATCACTAGGTCCTGTCCTTTCAATAAACTATTCAACAGGAATAAGAATTCGGGGAGCTGAGTTCTCTTAGGCGTTGATTGGGTATGTTGACTTACGGGTAAATAACCTTGGGAAATGTATGAATTCATATAATTCCCCTCAGCTATCAGGTAAATAGTTGTACGTGTCTCTGGGAAAATCATTGGGATTCGCCAAAAATTTTTAATTCAATATTCACTAGCAAAAAACACATTCTGCTTTAAATATCCCAAAGCGTTGATAAGCCGTAAAAATAAATCAATCAATTTCGAGAATGTCTTATCAAAATTAATGAAATTACTTAACACAAATCAATGTTGCTTATACTTTCTGTAACATAACATATAGCGTATTAAACCATGATGGCAAAAATTATCCATACTTTGTTTTGGGCGTAGTACCTAATTTTTGCAAACTTCAAAATGCTGATTTCTTGCAAAATTACGTATTCTATTTCACTAGCTGACTGCAAGTTTTAAAGAGAAAATGTAATCTAGACAGAACATTCAATGTTTTTAAAGTTAGTCACTGAAAAATTGCCAAAGCCGGTACCTAATATAAAAATAATAAAATAATATTTCTCCCCAAGCGAGACAGGAATGCCACTAGTGCGGATGGCGTTACAGAGAGTGTTAATGAAAAAAAAAGACTGAAAATAGGAAGAACTGAGGAAAGGACAAAAGATGAACGGAAAACAGAGGATGGCCAGTGATGTTGCATTTATATTTTTGAAGATTGTACTTATCAGAGAGGTACGTAAACGAAAGAGAATTCCGCAAATGACACTTTGCATGGCCTCGGAGTTTATATTCGCGAACAACTGCCACTTGCGAGGGAACTCCCGCTTGACACCATTCGTACATCTGCCTCTGTCTTTCTTTACTATACTTAGTTATCTCTTCTTTGTCTACCGTTCCATTTGCTCTCATGATTTTTGCGCGCCAGATAGTATCTTTGATAATATAGATAAGGCTATCTGTTTATGCCTGTTTGCAAATATATTCGTGTTTGGTGATTTCAATGCCCGCCATTACAGGTGGATTAATCAGTCTGTCACTGTCCTGCTAGCATAAAACCCCTGAAATTCTCAATCTCTCATTGCGTTTCCCCAGTAATCCTGATGGATACCCTCCTCTTCTTGATCTCTTCTTTATGTCTACATCTGACTCATGATGCGCTCTGCAGATCTGCCCTCTTGGAAACTCCGATCATGCGGTTGTATTCGCTAGCATCTCTTTCCGCTCTCTCATGTATCAGGAATCTCCTACCAACAGAACAACTTTCTGATCTCAACGAGCTGACTGGCACTCTTTCTTCTCGAAGTCTTTTGGAATAGAGATTTCAGTCATCCTTTGGGTTAAAAACTTTCATTTCAGCGCAGAAATACTAAGTAAAACCATGATCACCTGCATGCACAGCCGCTGTAGCCCACAGGAATTACTTCTGGCTCTAACAGAGCGATAGGACTGATTGCAACAGGCGTCTGGCTCTAATGTAATCGTGTCCTCAAAGATCTAATTAGTTTTTAATTTTATAAATTAAAAGGCAAAAAATTAGAGGCAATCACGTAATAACTTGTAACTCTTTCTTTCCCTTGAGTAACGGTAGCGTTGCGAGATGTCACTGAATATCAAGGTAAAATAATCGTTACGAGATTTTATCTATACAAATATATACCAGTTTTATGCATATCTGATATATGTTTGGTGCATGGTACTGCTGGAATTCCATAAGTTTTGTAATCTGTCCCATACATGGTCAATCTATTTAGAAAAGATCGTTTTGGGAAATATTTGGAATTTACATGACATAAGCATTAGTCATAAATTAATAAATTACTGATTATTTTAAAATTACATTATCTTAGAAATTCGAATGTATTAGCTTGGAAAGAGAATCCTCACACATTTGAAGATGGAAACGAAACAATGGTTTCTTTAGTGTTATTTAATATATTAAATAATTTTCCGTCATTATTAATAAAACGTATGGGAAATTCTTCATTATACAGGCATACCTTTCCTTATCTTTCGATGAAAGGAATGAGTTTAATCTCTTTAAAAATAATAAACTGTTTTCCCAGAAAAAAGAAAAAATTGCTAGGGGTTAGGTGGAAAACTTCACCGGCTGAATATGAAAGATTGATGCTAGAACTGTGAAATATATATTAATACATATATTAATTCCTCCTCATTCCTTCTTATTTATAACTCCATTTTTTTTCTGATAAACTGACATCTGACTGTTCAAAAAAGACTTCAAAATGAACTAGTAGCGACCTCTCTTGAAAATGGAAGAAAATAATCGTGCTTTTATCAAGCACCTGCAGAAAAGTGTTGTAGCCCGCAAAGACATCCATACTGATATGGATGCAACATTAGAGAATGCCGCCCCAGCTTTATCAACAGCACAAAAATGTGAAGCTGAATTTAGGTCGGAGTCTTAAAATGACCCAAGGTCTGGAAATCCTGCAACTACCAACACCGGAGAAAATGTTGAATGTTTTCACTACATGATGATGGATGTCAGGTGATAAATCAATTATCAAATGCTATTAGCATATCCCGTAACAGGGTTGATAATATGCTGCACAATGAACTTGGCATCTCAAAGGTTTCTGATCGGTGTGTTTCACGTCTTCTGCCATATATAAATTCATATTTCTTTCGTCTATCTTTGAGTTCAATGATAGGATTTGTATCCGAAAATAATTATTATCTGAAAAAATATTACAATAGCCACACCTTAGGAAACTTTTCTCGCTAGATCAATTATGAATGAGTAGTGAGTTCGAAATTCACTAGGTGATCAGTGAGACCTTGTTCCGCATCTAAGCTAATTATTTGAGCCCTCCGACGCGGTGTAATTGTTAGAAAGCTTCTCTTTCTACAGAGTGCCAAGTAAAAAGGAAGCAAGATTTTGTGACTCGTCATTTAAAGGTTATTTGCAAACAACTTTCGTCTTTCATTCTCGTATAGCTAAACAACTCAATCATTTTGAGCGTGAAGTTATTGTATTTTTCAAAGTAGAATATCCGACGTGGGGATAGGTGAAATTTGCAAAAACTCTTCCTGAATTTTTCAGCCACATAAGTCGTCACCAGTTTTCTGAATCTACCCCTTTTCTACTGGGATCTCTGTAAATCAATTACGACAGAGTAGAAGTTCTCACGTGACTGAATTCTACGTTTATTCGGCCTTGTGTCACATCTATTCTAAGCTACAATAAGCTATTGCTACAATATTCACGGGTAAAATAAATAATTATTCTTACAATTTAAGAATGTGTTCCAGCGTTAAATAACGTTCAATATGTTGATAAACCTGAAAATTAATCAATTAGTCATTTTTGGCGGGCGGTGTGTCATATGGCATCAGATTAGGTATATTAATTCCAAAGCAACTTCTTAGAATCCTTCTTATACATTTTTCTTTTACATCTCTAGATTTCGCTTACTGTGAATTCTTCTCATTTTCTATTTTATTTGCATTTTAACCAATCATTGTGTCGCTCATCATCCATTCTTTACCTCCCAATGCTTCTCTGTATCCTGTTTCACTTCCCGTCAATCAAATAGTTCTTTCGTTCTAATTTTTTTTTCCGTTTTCCCCTCATCGGTTCTATCTTCCTGCGCATGCCCACAACCACATTCTTCTCGGGTATCTCAGTTGAAGCAAATCAAGTAAACCGAACGTGCTGCTATATTTTCTGCTCCAGTGATCATGAAAGATTTATGGCCCAACCGAAGACGATTTTGTCTCATGGCAATTAATCGAATATCAAGCCGTTTCCTCTCAAAGACTTTAATAAAATGAAATATGATCGCTGTGTGCCAAGCAGAAGGATTTATCTTTGGTTTTTACGTTATACTTCCTTATGGCACACCATATTTCCCGCTATAATATGTTAAGGAAACGTGACCATTAATCAAATAAGTTATTACGTCGTGGCCTTTGCACTTCGTTCGGGAAAAAAAAAATGTTTACAACTTCGTGATGTGAGAGGGACAGATTTTTCTTCTTTTTTTTTGCATTTGTTAGGAAACTGCAGTTAAAAACGTTAGAATGGAGAATAACAGTGAAGACGCGGGAGCTAGAGAAGAAAATGGAATGGCAGATATTGCTCAATTAGGTCTCAAGTAAATACACATGATGGCCTGACAAACTCGATCCCTACTATACTCGTTGATAATGCAAATATAATTGCATCACCTCTACGTATAAAAAATGCTACAAATAAAGGTAGCATCTATATCTATAAAAGGCAGGATGTGCGTGCGTGCATGTGTATGTGTGTGCGTGTGCGCGCGCGCGCGTGTGTGTGTGTGTGTGTGAGTAACTAATGCACGACCGCAATTTTCGACGGACTTGCACAGAAATTTACATTCACATGCTCCAAGTTAGCGGGAAGGCCAAGACCGTCTTTACATGTCCCAACACCCATCGTGGAAATAATCGATTTTTTCATGTTTCGACGGCAGTTTTCATGTAGTTTGCGGTCATTTTGTACTGGCCGGAGTTAGAGCCAGTAGCAGGCTGCAACGAATAGGCAGGAACATTCTATTGGCCGGCGTGAGAGCCAACAGCTGACTGATACGAATGTTAACTAGCATGCTAGCATGCAAAAAATCGATAGCTTCATACGTCACAAGTTGGAAAAATTTAAATCTGCATGGCATTTTACTCAAATTGGCTCAATCGCTTGCTTAAATTCCGCAGAAGTGGGTTTGATGTGAAAACGTATATGTTGTTAACATTTTTTTTTCATTCGGTTTTTCTAGTTACGAGTCCTTTTTTTTAAAGCTGATATTTTTGTTTAATTTTGTTTAGTTATTTTTTCATAACAGATTTAATGTTTAGTACAGAGCTTAGAAAAAATTCACAGTGTGAGATAGACAAGAAGTAAGGCATGTAGCAACATCAGCACGGCAAAGTGCACTCCTTTAAAGTTAAGGAAGAGCAAAAATATTTTAAGTCAAGTGATAGCGATTGCTGTATGAGTCGTACGATTTTTTAATCAAGGACGGGCAACGCCGGGCCATGCTGCTTGTTCTTAATAAAAATAGAAACTGCCAATACGCAATCATGTGAACTAAGAAGACAGCCGCAATGTACTGATCATGTTTGGAAGATAAAACATTCTTATAATTCTAGATACATACATGAAACAATCCATATATTCAATTAAATGTAAAATAAGATTCGCGCTTGATAATGGCTATGATTATAGCCGAAACCGCTTGGAAATCATTCCCACAATTCTTATAATTTATGTCCTGAAAAGAAAAAAAAATACTACGAATACATGAGAAATTATATAAAAAATCAACCAAATACATTGTCAGGAGTTTTCATGCATACATATATATATATATATATATATATATATATATATATATATATATAGAGAGAGAGAGAGAGAGAGAGAGAGAGATAGATAGATAAACCTAGTTAGCGTTTTTTTATTCATTTATTTTTCCCTCCCTCCCAACTTTTCTTCAATAAATATTTAAAAACTTAGGTGTTTGTGTTTGTGGTTCTTTGGTCACGTGGTATATTTTAACTGTCGCCAATAAATATGCGTTTCTCTTTGCCTCGTTAGCCAATCTTTCCCTGACGATCCGTTTAGGCGAGTCCTGGGTAGGTTTGTCTGGCTCACTAGGTTTATCTAGGTCTGCTCTACAGTTGTATTGAGCTCTTTTGTTAGTGAGTTGTTTACTCGTATCGGGTTTTTTTCTTTGGGCTTCAGACCTGCATCTGTGCGATTTTTTTCGGCAGAAGTTCATCTTTGTAGCTCTTTCTTTTTTTAAAACCTTTTTTTCCCTCGAGATTGATTTGATTATTTGCAAATCAAGAATTCGAGGGTTTTTCGAGACGAGTCTAGTTGTCTATATTTGTATATATATATATATATATATATATATATATATATATATATATATGTGTGTGTGTGTGTGTGTGTGTGTGTGTGTGTGTGTATGTATAGTACAGGTAATAAATCTGTTGGTATGCTAATTTGATCCTAATTAGATATTAAAGCTGATCCACAAAAGAAAAAAGAAAAGATCCACATGAAAACACCGCAAAAATAAATGACGCCGTAACATGGGTAACAAATAACAACCCTAGAAACAACTCACCATTGAAAATGGATGTAGAAAGGTCTCATAGCAAATTATGGAACATTTATGTACTCCCTTACTCCTCCAAAAATCTTAAACACAAAAAAACTTATTAAAAAAATTAATTAAATGTTTCTTATCGACCGTATTTAAAGAAAGGTGTTTGAAGGATACATATATTTGGTTGGTGCAAAAATAATGACGTAATAATGTCGTTTTTTGACGTTAAAAATACATCAAAAAACGACATTATTACGTCATTATTTTGCACCAACCTAATATATATATATATATATATATATATATATATATATATATATATATATGAGTGCGTGTGTGTGTATGTATGTATATCTAAAGAGAGAAGCTAATGCTCGAGGAAAGTTGAAATTGGGAAGAAGATTGTTATATATATATATATGTAAGCAAATATAAATGGATATAAATCCGACAGAATGGAGAAAAATATTTGGAAAAAAAAAAAAAAACAAACAAAAACCCACAGGTAGAGTAGAATAGCTGACTTCATATTTTTCCCAAGACTATTTGCGAGTAGGAGAATATAACGAAAGCAACGGAAATTAGAACTCGTTTCCCAGGATAGCAATTCCAAAGAAATACCCATTACACCAACTGCACATCAAAGATTGCGACACCTGGCTTTACAAACCAGTCAAATATTTACGTAATGACCAGGCTCGATGTTGCTCAACTTCAATGATCGTACAGGCTCCGCTGTTTCAACGGGGTATGGTCGTAAATCTAAGAAAGATAAAATGACCAAATATCAACGAACAAAATGGAGGGGGAGAAAAAAATAGAGTTGGGATATAGACTTGAAATTAGATATATAGATCGGGATGTAGACACATATATTCACGGTTTCTTTAAATAATTTTATAATTTTTTAAACTTACTATAGGTTAATATTAAAGTCTAAAAGTTGTAATTTTTTATTTAAATTTTATAGTAAAATTTAATATTAATTAGTCAGAATGAATTCTGTTTTAGTCTAACCCTAACATTAAAGCATTAATTAATTATTATAACCAAAGTTCTTTGTCAATTATTTTGAATTCTCATTTTTATGGGACCTTACACATAACATAATGGACTATTCCATACGTAATAAATACTGCACCTTAAGAGTAAGTAGGGAGTTCAGCCGAAGTCGGGCGACCGGCTGATCGGCTGAACGCCCTTGCCTACGGGCGGGGAGGAACCCGAAGGAGGCTACGCCGAAGGGCGGTGTCTCTTTCGGGGAGGTAGACCGACCCTGAACCCGTTTATACGGGTTCAAATGGTATATTTTTGTCCGAGCCCACGGGTTCGGAAACCCCACGGGCTCGGAAACCCCACATTAAACCAGCCTTGTACCACACGATGCCCTCGTGGGGGGGTGACTAAATACCGTTCAGACCAAAGTCCGGCGACCTGCTGATCGGCTAATCGGTTGAACTCTCTGCCTTCAGGCGGGGAGAAACCAGAACGAGTCTACGACGAAGGGCGGAGTCTCTTTCTGGGAGGTAAACCGACCCTGAACCAGTTTATACGGGTTCAAATGGCATATATTTGGCCGAGCCCACGAGCTCGGATATCCCACGTTAAACCCGCCTTGTGCCACATGATATCCTCGTGGAAGGGTGACTACATACTGTTTAGTCTGAAGTCTGGTGTTAGGTCCGTCAGATGTCCGTCAGCAGTCTGTCAGTCAGTCAGAGCGAGTTAGTCAATCAGTCGAGTCAGAGGCAGTCTGAAACAGAGTCGCGTTCAGACAATTATTACTAAACCTGATTGTTCGTACTAACACTTTCTACTTCTCTTTATATATTCCTGTTTGTAATATATCTGTGTTATTCCATATCAGTGTTCGAGTTCTTCTTTATTG
The DNA here is from genome assembly GCA_963932145.1 of Acanthosepion lycidas. Taxonomy (NCBI): domain Eukaryota; kingdom Metazoa; phylum Mollusca; class Cephalopoda; order Sepiida; family Sepiidae; genus Acanthosepion; species Acanthosepion lycidas. The sequence continues at coordinate 123,262,096 of OZ010581.1, forward strand.
GTTCTACCTTGGACTATCACCGTGGTACAAGGAACCGGACCATAACACTCTAGAGAGGGGTGTTTGACTTATTTAAACCATTTAAAACACTTTATTCTACATTCAACAACATAAAGTTGATAAGACACTAGAAGTGTTAAAACAAAATGGCTAATTTTTAGTGATTTTATAAAATATTTATGTTATTATTTTCAAATAAATAATTATATATATATTATATTTACACTCGCTCTATCTCTGATATTGAGCACTTTATTCCATAAATATAGCACACCTTAAAACTATATTTCTTTATATATATATATATATATATACATATATATATATATATATATATATATATATATATATATATATAAGTTATGAAGAATTTGGTAATCCGTATGGGTAATCCCAAGGAGGATGAAATCCTGAGAGCTCAATGTAAATCCAGAGCTAATATTTAAAAGAAAAAACATCAAGAGAATGTTTGAAAATCTCTATGGTATTCCACACTCGGTCTTGCGAAAAAGTTTTTTTTTTTTTTTTTTCGTTTCATTTCATTTTTGGAAGTGCTATCTCATGATCCGGCGTCCTTTAAAAGGGTTCTGGTGAAATAAATTATTATAATGTTACCTTAAAGCGGTCTTTTTTATTTTAAATATATATATATATATATATATATATATATATATATATATATATATTATAGTAAGACAGATAGATCGGGATGAAGATTATATATATATATATATATATATATATATATATGTTATGTGGTCCAGCCCTTTTTCATACAAGTGGATTCGACCAGCTTGTACTTGGACTGCTGCCGTTAAATACCCAGAGTTAGGCATTCAGATGAGACACAGAGAGTGATTGTGATTGAGTTGGAGGTAGAGTAATAGTGTGAGGTAACCGCTTGTAGCAGTCACAATTACAAGCACGTAGACTCTAAGGATGCCCTACTTCGAGACTGAATTACGAGACTATATATATATATATATATATATATTATTGCTACTAACCATGTTTCTGGATTTACTAACCATATTACCAATTATATTATTGTGTAAATACATTTATTTGTTATATTTCATTCCTGTTATATTTCATTTGTCATTCATTGGAGACCGGATTTCATCTCAGAATCCACAACAAATTGGCGACGTTGATTCGAATCCACGCGGAAAAGTAAAGAACAATAAAAGAAAAATCTTCCTTCGTGGTCCAACAAGCAAATTGACACACACGGGAAGAAAAAAAACAACAAATTCACGTCGAGCGATTCGAACTCACACGTGAAGAAGATATAGAAAAATCCTCCCCTCGTCCAAAACAAATTAGCGACAAATAATTACGAGGAGTAAAAATAGGTCAAATTGAGTTATCATGGAAGATTTTAAAAATATTTTGGTAGAACTGATAAAACACCAAAATGATCAACAATTACTACTACAAGAACGAATGGAAGCAAAATGGCAAAAGCAATTAGAAAGACAAATAGAGCCCCAGGAACTATTATTGAAAGTAACGGGCAACAAGCAATTAGATAATTAAAAAGAAGCAACTTTTTTGCAAGACGCAGTGTCGAATACCATAGAGATTTTCAAATATTCTCTTGATGAGGACAAATATGTTGGCGATTACTTCAGAAGGCTTGGTGATATCTTCAACATCGACTGTCAAAATTGGACAGAAGCAAAAAAACTACGTCTATTGGTTAGAAATCTAGGAACATATAAAGGAATATATCTAGGAATATATAAAGTTTTGGGTTATATCTTGCCAAAAAAGACGAACGTATTAACATTTGACGAAGCAGTGACATGTCTGAAAGAAATCTTCAGCCCCAAAACATCACTCTTCCACAGGAGGTGGAAATGCCTTACCCTGGTAATGGGCGATAATTACATGTTTGCCGCAATCGTAAATAAACATTGTGACGACTTCAAACTAGCGGAATTAACCCCGGATAATTTCAAATGTCTCATCTCTGTTCAAGGGTTTGTTTCAACAAAAGATGGTGAAATGCGCAGAAGAATGCTTGTAAAATTACAAAATGAACCGGGTCTAACATTACAGCAATTATCGGAAGATTGCCAGAGATGTCTAAGTATAAAGAAAGACGCAAAGTACATTGAGGAGCAGCTGTTTCTCATATACGTAAGTTAAACAAATGTCTACGTTCTTCACCCTCTCCGGAAAGAAAACTAAAATTTTAAGACAATGGAAAAAGATTATCACCTCTCCGAGAAAGAAAAAGAAAATTTTACAACATGAAAAAAAGTACAACATACAAGACAAATTATGACGAATATCTAAGTAAATATAGGCCCCCATCAGCATGTAATCGATGTGGAGGACTACATTGAAACAAGGATTGCCGCTTTAGATATAAAAACTGTCTTGAATGTGGAAAAAAGGGCCACAAGGCATCCCAATTTAGAAAAAGAAAAGATAATAATAGAATGAGAGCTACAAGGATGAATAACGATGACAACACCAACGGAAGGAAATATGTGGAACTGGAAATTTTAAAGAAAAAGATTAAATTACCAATGCATTCGGGTTCCGACATCACGATAATCAACTTACAGACATGGAGAAAACTCAACAGACCTACCATGTTACACTCACAAAAAATTGCCAAGTCGGTTACAGACAAACGAATAAAATTTGAGGGAGAAATAATCGCGAATGTTAAATTTCACGGCAAAACAAAAAAAAAACTTAAGATAGACGTCATGAAAGATACTGAAAATCTAGTAGGTATCGACTGGATGCAGAAGTTCCACGTTTGGGTCCTACCTAACATTTTTTGCAAAAAGTTAGAGGTTTAACCATTAGATACTATAAAATTAAAGGAAGAATTATATAACCAATTTCCTGAGATATTTTCGAGCGGGTTGGGACGATGCAACAAATTTAAGGCCAAAATTGAATTAAAAGAAAACGTCCAACCAATTTTTTAAAAAAGAAGCGAAATGTTTAGTGAGTGGGCAGCGCCGGTGGTTAATGCAAAAAAGATGTCAGGAGAAATCCGCGTATGCGCAGATTTTTCGGCGGGGTTTAAAGATATAAAAGACCATCATTAGCCACTACCGAGCCCAGAGGAGATATTTACAAAGCTCAACGGCGATAAGATATTTTCCAAAATAGATCTTAGTGATGCTTATCTACAAATTCCAATACAAGAATAGAGTACGAAAATCCTTTGCATTAATACACACAAAGGGTTGTACAAATCCAACAGACTACCATTCGGAGTAAAAGTTGCACCAGCAATTTTTCAGCAAACGATGGATACAATGCTCACGGGCCAGAATGTTGCGACCGCTTATCTGGATGATATTCTAATTAAGAGTGACAATGTTGAAGAGCACATATCACACATAAAGGAAGTTTTCAGAAGACTTCAGGACTTTGGGTTCAAAATAAAAGGAGAAAAGTGTGATTTTTTCCTAAACGAAATTAAATATTTAGGACAGATAATAAATGAAAATGGCAGGAAACCGGACCCAGAGAAGGCATCGGCAATTAAAAATATGCCTGAACCAAAAAATGTTGCAGAACTACAAAGTTTCCTGGGCCTAGCTAACGACTATGGCGAATTTATTGATAATATGCATAAACTGAGGGCTCCACTAAATGAGTTACTAAAAAAGGAGAATAATTGGGATTGGACAGAGGACTGTAAAAAAGCATTTAATGAAATAATGAAAAAATTAACTTCAGAGTTAACATTGATACATTTCGATCCCGAACTCGAAATCATTATTGCAAGTGACGCGAGCCCACATGGGGTAGGTGCGTGTATTCTACACAAAATGCGGAACGGTACCAACAAACCCGTTGCACACGAATCTAGATCATTATTACCGGCGGAGAGGAACTATTCACAGATCGAAAAGGAGGCAATGGGCATAATTTTTGGAGTAACTCATTTTCACAGATATATTTAGGGGAGAGAGTTCACACTCCAAACGGATCATAAACTACTTCTTACGATTTTCGGTTCAAAAAAACGTCTACCAGTCTATACAGCGAACAGACATTTAAGATAGGGAACTGTGTTACTAAACTACAATTTTAAACTGGAACTCTTACCATCAAAGAAAATAGGACACGCTGACGGACTATCGCAATTAATGCCTGCGAAAAGCGAACCGTTAGAAGATCCGGTAATTGCGACATTACAAGCTGAAGATGAAATCAGTAAGGTACTATGCAATACAATAAATGATCTACCTGTAACGCAGATTGAGATAAGACGAGGAGCAGAAAGGGAGGAGTTTATTCAGGATACCAAGAAAAAAATAGAAGAGAAAGTGAGGAATTTAGCAGACAGTTCCTCAATCTGTGACAACATATTATTGTATAACGACAGAGTTGTAATACCGAAGTCACTACGAAGAAGGATCTTAAAAGATTTTCATTGAGGACATCCCGGAAAAAACCGGATGAAATCACTTATAAGAAGTTGTGTCTAATGGCCGAACATGGACGATGATATTATGCAAATGGTGGAAAGTTGCAAAGGTTGTCCTGCTGCGTCGAAAGCACCTCCTTCTATACAAAGACCATGGTCTAAAGTCGACAGACCGTGGTCCAGAATTCATGTGAATTACGCAGGACCCATTGAAGGTTACTATTATTTAATAACAGTAGATAGTTTCAGTAAATGGCCAGAAGTTGCCAGATTTAAACACCTGACGACAGAAAAAAAACATAAACTGTTTACACGAACTATTCGCGAGATTTGGCGTCGCGGATTGTTTGGTAAACGATAATGGCACACAGTTTACCTCCAGTGACTTCAAAGAATTTTGTGAGATATATCAAGTAAAACATATCAAGATAGCTCAGTACCACCCGAGGTCGAACGGACAAGCTGAAAGATTCGTTGACACTCTAAAAAGAGCGTCAAAAAAACCGAGGATGTATCGACGATAAAAGCGATACAACAGTTCCTCCAAGTGTACAGAATAACACATAACGTGAACACGCCATCGGGTCTTTCACCAGCGGAATTGATGTTTGCTCGGAGAATAAGGTCTGTGTTTAACAAATTATTGCCATACAAGAACAAAAACCAGTATACACCTATTGTACCAAAGAGATCCTTCAAACCTGGTGAACGGGTTTATTTTAGGGTGTTTAGAAACAATATGTCTTACTGGGAGCCTGGCACAATAATCAATACATTAGGAAATCTAATGTACACAATAAAAGGGGAGGAGTTTTCACATAGAAGACATAATGACCAATTACAAAAAAGACGGGTTGAAGAGCCAAGCTCGTCAACCGCAGAAAACGACGATTCTATGGGTGCAATCTTCGAAGCGTTTGAGCCCCAAAGACCACAGGAAGACACAGAAATGAGAAGGTCAAACAGGAAGAGAAAATTCATCGAACCCCAGATTAACAGCCATAAAAGACAAAAATGCTAACTCCCCAAAAAAGGGATCTAAGAAGGGGGGTATTATGGGGTCCACTACTTTTTCATACAAGTGAACTCGACCAGCGTGTACTTGGACTGCTGCCGTTAAATACCCAGAGTTAGACATTCAGAAGAGACAAAGAGAGTGATTGTGATTGAGTTGGATGTAGAGTAATAGTGTGAGGTAACCGCTTGTAGAAGTCACAGTTAAAAAGCACGTTGACTCTAAGGAAGTCCTAATTCGAGACTGAATTACCAGACTGTATATATATATTATTATTGCGTATTCCTAAATCTACTAACCGTATTACCAATTATATTATTGAGTATACATTTATTTGTTATATGTCATTCCTACGTTTGTCATGCATTGGAGACCGGATTTCATCTCAGAATCTACAACAATAAATAAATATATATATATATATATGTGTGTGTGTGTGTGTGTGTGTGTGTGTGTGTGTGTGTGTGTGTGTGTGTGTGTGTGTGTGTGTATGTAGGAAAATAAAGTCTTAGGATATACTATATCTATGCGTTAAGATGCTCAATATCAGGGAGAGAGATTATTGTAAATATAAAATATAAAATCAAAAATCGAACAAAAATAAATGAAACTAAATAACCGAAAAACAGTAAAATAAATTTAATCCAAACAAAATATATTAAGTAAATAGTAAACAAATTACCAAAATCCTCTACCAAAAAGAAACTTTAGTATAACAGAAAAGACTACTCACAATGCGATAAAATACCCACAATGCATTCCTGACATATATATATATATATATATATATATATATATATATATATATATATATATATATATATAATTCGAGTAAAAAAACACAACGCACGCGGGCTAACGATTGCGCTTAAGTACATTAAATACACTGTCGCTTCTGGGTGTTGACATCAATATCTTTATAATTTTAAGCATATATATATATATATATATATATATATATATATATATGTATGTATGTATGTAAATATGTATATGTATATACTTCATTGAATACGGCAGATAGATATTCATAGAGACTTACGTTACAATATTCGTAACTAATATAATAGCATCATCTACATGGTTAAAAGGGCTAAAATTAATGGAAGCTTTATTAATAAAAACAAGGAAACAACACTTAATAATATTAGCTTTGAACATGAGCAGGATATCTTGACCGTGTTTTGAAAAATGAAAACATTTTATGAAACATACATGCAACAAACCGTTTCTGATTTAACAGTTAAAATATTTAAACCTTGAAAATAGCTAAATGTATAGGCGAAACGCTCGGATAAATATAAACATTCAGACAGTTTTTTACATTATTTATTATCTGAAAAGATAAAAAAGATATTAGATCGCATGAGAAATTGTTTAAAAAAAATAAATAAAATCATCTTGTCTTGTATTCAATGAAATGTTCCTGAAAGAAGGATTGCTGCCTAAATACACAAATTATATATATATTGTGGATACCGGGATGAAATCCAGTAACAATAAATAACAAGCGCCAAGAATGAATATATGAAAATAATGTATTAACGTAATAATACAAACTGGTAATGCAGGTTAGTAGTTCCAGGAATACGGGTTAGTAGTAAAATATCTATACAGTCTTTGGTATGGAAGTATCGCTGTATGGCTTCATACTGAGTTTACGTGCTTGCTCACTGTGACTCTTGCTGACTACGTTCGTTCTGTCAGTCTGTTACCTTACTCTCACTCTTTCTGTTACTAGCAACCTATCACTCCATCCTCTGCACTCCCGGTTCTTCACGTAGCAATAGTATTTGTATATACTGGGTGAGTATATTTGTGTAAAAGGGAGAGAACCCCTCAGTATATATATATATATATATATATATATATATATATATATATATATATATATATATATATATATATGTCAAAGACGAAATTATTCTTAGACACATCAATTTTGAATATTTCTATCTATTTCACAGAATCTAATGCCCGTATGATACCAGGTTTTTTATACGTTAATAAGTGCAATGAAACGTGTATAAAACTCAATTTGCGGATAATTTGCCTATCAAATTTGTTGTATTTCATTTATTGTTCTGAAAATTGAGATTTTATATTCCTTTTTTGTGCTTACTAATGCATAAAAACCTGGTATCATACAGGATTTTGAAAAAATATTCAAAATTGATGTGTGTACGAATAATTTCGTCTTTGACTGTATATATAAATGTATATCTATGTGCGTGTATTGCGTGTGTGTAAAGTTTCAGATAGAATATATCTTCAAAAGAACAATATATATAACGACAAAAGGAAAACTTTTCTTGGCCGACGGGTTTCATCCTCTGAGGGATTTTATAAGGCAAGTTCAGGTATTATATTTTCTTATAATTATTTATAGACAAGAGGGAAGTCGTTGTTAGTTTTTTTCCAAATTAACAAACGCTCGAAGATTAAAAGAGTTTATAGAGAGCAAAAGGAAGCCCGTAAGTACTAGAGAGGAAGTAGAAAAGACAAAGATATTGAAAGGACAAAAGACAGGCGGAGATTAAAGATGAAGCGATGTGCAAATATAGGACGGAAATAAAGTATGAAAACTTAAAAGAAAAAGTCTAACAATAATGGCAGCACAAAAATTAAAAGAAAAAGACAACACTGTATAACGTCAACTATGAACACAGCCAAAATGTACTGCCGTGTTTGGAAAAATGAACATTCTTATAACTGTAAACACCTACATAAAAATCTATACATTCAGTTAAAAATAAAATATAAATTATAAAATATACCATTGATAATGGCAAAGGCAATAGCCGAAAGCGCTCGGATATGCAGAAAATGTTCTGACGCTTTAAGACCAGAAAACAAAACATTTATACGAACAGAAGAAAAAATAAATAAAAAACTTAATCGCAGTATCTTGTAGCTTTTCTGTTATTTTTAATGTAACGTACACACGCAAAGGCACACAATACACACACACACACACATATATATATATATATATATATATATATATATTTGATTTCAATAAAGGTGCAATTAATTTACAAATTCATGAATTATTCATACATAAAACAAATACAAAGGTTAATGATTAAATGGCGAGAAATCCATCTTTGCGAACAATTCAAATAATATACAAAAACCCCGAATCTGTTTATGAATGAAAAGATCCTGTTTTATAAATTTCCGTTTCTTGTTTGTCCACTTATTACTGAGAATATAAACAAGAACACAATCTATTTCATACCTGAGGATGTCTGTAGGAACAGACGAAAGCTTGTAAAATAAAAAAGATCTAATGCAACGGAAATTTATAAAACAGGATCTTTTCATTCATAAACAAATTCGGGGTTTTTGTATATTATTGAATTGTTCCTGAAGATGGATTTCTCGCCATTTAATCAGTAACCTTTGTATTTGTTTTATGTTTGAATAATTCATGAATATATATATATATATATATATATATATATATATATATATATATATAGAGAGAGAGAGAGAGAGAGAGAGAGAAAGAAATTGTGTATATTTTGGCAGCAGGTTTTCATTAAGACATGTCCCATTAAATGATTTAGACAAGTTTCGTTTACTAATTTTAATAGGATCCTCTCGTAATTAAGGGCAGGTTTCTTAATATCGTTAAAAAAGGAAAAAAGAAAATTACCATATTAATGCCTATCCATTTTATTCCGGGTACTTTCAACATTAGACACAATGTCGTCATCGGGGTCTTGTTTTTTCCAAGACAGAAAATGGTTACATTACTTTTCTAAGAGAAAATTTTTTGTGTTCAGACTAGGTTAGCTGGAGATTATAGCTCACAGGGAAACAGGAATAGGGAAGGGAGTTCTATAGGCGAGATGTGCGAGACATGAAGCTATTAGAGTAGAAGAGACGGCCACATTTAGGAGTTTCGACAGTGAAGGGGTGAGAGCGGAATGCCAGCCTCGTATGGCGCTTGAACTCATGACGTCTGGGAACCAGCAAATACAGCTCCTCGGAGCAATTTCCGTGGAAGTATTTGTAGAACATACAGAGGGAGGCGACTGCCCGTCTGTGAGAAAGTGACTGTAGACGAGACGCCAGGTCAGGGCCAACTACATTGCATATCCGCCTCTGGAGCCTATCAAGAACGCCGAGGCAAACAGAAGGGGCACCAGAGCGTATATGGCAGCAATACTCCATGCAAAGTATGAATTGTTGTTTTGTAGATCTGGAGGATCGACTCCAGGGAGAAAAACTTCCTGGCACTGCTCAGGGAGCGAACTTTTCTTGCAGTTGACGAGGCAATTGACTCAATGTATTTATTCCATCTCAGGTCAGCAGTCAACGTGAGACCGATAAGCCGCAGAGAGTTGCTCTCGAGAAGTTGAGCGTCAGACATTCTAATGGAGGGAAGGGAACGATCTCTGTGGTGATTAATAGAGAGCAGTTTTGTCTTCGAAGCGTTGAAGTTGACCAGCTAATTCGTGCCCCAGTTGACAATCGATTGGAGGTCCTTTTCGAGACGCACGGCCTGGCGAGTTTTGTCAGCGAGACTAGATTTGTTTTTGAGGCAGGAATAAATTGTGGTGTCATCCGCGTATATGCCAACTTGGGAAGTTATTGCGTCAGGGAGGTCATTTATGTAGATAATGAATAGAGCGGGGCCTAGGATGGAGCCTTGAGGAAGACCTGCGTTCGTGGGATAGGAACTGGAGGAGAATCCATTGAGAACGACCTTCAATTTACGGTTTGACAAGAATGATCGTATTAGGTTATATAATCGACCCGTAATGCCATAACCCTGGAGCTTGCGAAGAAGGCCGGCATGCCAAACCCTATCAAATGCTTTGGAGATGTCTGGTGCCACGGCTCGGGATTCCCCGTTATTTTGAAGAGCTCGGTAGACTGTTTCAGTGATGGCCATAAGCACATCGGCTGTAGATCGGGCAAAGCGGAAACCATGCCAGGTAGCTTATTTCGGCCAACTATCGCGAATTTTAAACCTACATATAAGACGCAGGAGAATTTTAAAAGATATTTTTTTTATTTTAAAAATACACCTTATATGACGTCACATACGGTATTGCTTTTCAATTAATGAGTATCTACTGGATATCTAACTGAGTTTAATCGGCTTTAATTGATTACTAATAGATATGACCAGGCCTGCCAGTTGTCTAACGTCGAATTCCTTTCTCACGTGTTTAAGGGTAAGTAAAAAAAATGTAAGGATTTAAAAACAAAGTAAAAAATAATGTATAGACGCTCTAAAATTCTATAATTTTTAATAACTAGGTCGCATGAAGACGAGAGACAAAGTAAATCAGGTTAAGACATTAAAATTAAAACAGGTAATTCTTTCATTTTAATAGAGAAATTATTAAGCTACTCAAACTTGTTCATCTTTAGGTTTGGTTTGGTTTCTTTGTTTAACAGCATGCTATGAATAATCAAGAGTGGTCTCCCTTCGGTTTGTTACTCTCCTCTTTGAGAAAGCTATTTGTTTACTCGGACTATAAATGGACACTATAAGCGAACTTTATATTTTCATTTGAATAAAGCTTCCTTAAAAATGCCGACATTTTATTTTCTTGTGAGCATCAGTAATTTTTTTCAACAAATATATTGCTGATAATTCCCATTTTTTTTTTTATTTATTGGAATTTTTTTGTAATGTATTTTTATATTTTTTATGTTTTGTCCCCAGTTTGAGGGTTCACCATTTTTCCCATAGTTGGGACCCTAACAAATGCTACCACTAAAGTCAGGCTGGACCTGGGAACAACAATTAAAAGTTTGTTCTACTCTCCTCAAAAGCACCCGATCAGTAGCTTTGCTGCTGGATGTAGTTTATCGTCATACCCATTTTAGAAATTAAAGTACAGTTTGGTCGTTTTAAATTGATTACATTTGTTTGTTTTTTTTTTGTTTTGTTTTTTTTTTTAAAGATTTTATATCTAGTCGTAAATTATTATTTGAATCATAAGATATACGTTTAATTTAGAAATAAATTAGAGAAAATCCTTTAATTGCAAGTTACGAAATACGGTTGACAAGCAATTTGTTTATTAATCTCCAGAGTGTTTCAATTATATCAGGAAAATACGCAATTAAACTATTCCCCGATACACTTCCAGTTTATTTATACGTGTTTTATACACTTTCGAAAATGAAGAAGACTTGTTTTTTTTTTTTTTAAATGTCTGACGTTTTTTATAAATATCGGGAGAGTACAGATGGGGTAATTAAATGTTTCCAAGATTCGTAATCTGCTTAAGAGCCGCACTAAAACCGATTGCCAGTCGGTAATGAAATAAATATGTCCAGGCCGGCCACTTTTCGGATATCGATCTCCTGTCTCTCATATTCGAGGGTAAGTAAAAACAAAAAAATAATGTGTGGATTTAAAAAAAAACAAAAAATACAAAGTAAAAAAATATTCTAACAGCTCAAAAATTGTTGAGCGTTCATTTACTAAATCTGAGAAGATGAGAGAAAAACACATTAGCGGGATTATGGTTAAGACATTGAAGCTAAAACGTTGATACTTTAATTTTAATAAAGGAATTACTTAGCTGTTTAAGATCGATCAATACTAAGAATTAACTGATATGTCTATATTTTGAAATATAATTAACGAAATTTATTCAAGACGAAAAGAGGTGAATTTATCTATTACATAAATATAAGACAGTGGAAAGCGTAACGTTAGTATACCTGGAGCTGGAATATATCATATAGATATACACTCCATATATATATATATATATATATATATATATATATATATATATATATATATATATATATAGTTACTAAGCTTAACATAGATGTGGCATATTGAGGCAATTTGGGCGCACCCAGTGAGGATCTAATACTCATTCGTAATTGATCTAGCAAAACTCAGTCAATATTCAGTCGTAATTGATCTAGCGAAACGTGATGGCTAACGATTACATCACGTCGATGTACGGCACTCTCCGTCACAAGTCGGAGGGTGTGGAGCACCTAGTTAGGATGAAACCCACTACGAAGTCGTAAAGGATCAAGCTAGACAAACTTGCTAACTGTTACACTAGGTGCTCGTGCCTCAATTGATTTTCTAATTGTAGCGTAGATGTGGCACAATTTCAAAAACGAGGAGAACCCAGTGTGGATTGAAAACACTACGCATTCATAATTGATCTATCTATCTATCTGCCTGTCTGACTGTCTGTATCTATCTATCTATTTATCTATCTATCTCTCACATTCTCTATCTCTCTCTCTCTCTCTCTCTCTCTCTATATATATATATATATATATATATATATATATATATATATACATACACACACAGACACACACACACACACACACACACACACACATATATATATATATATATATATATATATATATATATATATATATATATATATATATATATATAAAGAACGGTAAGATATATAATCCGGTGTTCTTATAGATATTTTTATTTTTGCAAAATAGTGCTCAATGTAAATTTACAGAGCATTAAGAATATAAATTAGGTGATTTAAAATATGTTTTTTTCGCTAAACAGTTCTTACCATGTTTCAAAAATGATAATGATAATGTACACGCAACCACCCCTTGTCCGGATGAATGGATTTCTCTGTATCTTTGGAAACGTGAATTAAGAATTTTTGCAGTGCTTTTAAAACCCAGTAATTTTAAAAATAAGTTACTCCAAAATTCGCTTGAGGATGAAATGGAACTAATGTCTTTAATTTAATTACAAATTTAAATTCGAAACTTTTACCTTCCATTTTTGAAGCATGGTTAGAACTGTGTAGCGAAAAACACATTTCAAATCAGTTAATTTATATATATATATATATATATATATATATATATATATATATATATATATATATATATATATATATATATATGTATATATATATGAGAGAAAGAAGAGATGGATTAAAATGTCACTCTTTGTAGCATTTACTTTTTAAAAAGTGCTCAATACAAATAGAGCAATATATTATTATGTTTTTTTATTATAAAAGACTATAATAAAAACATGTTTAAATCTTAACACAAAACCTTTTGTGTTTCAATACTATGATTGTAATTCTTCAGGCATAACGAAAGACCTAAAGCTCAGACCTTAAACTCAAACCCTGGCGCCTCACTATTTCAAATCTAAGCTTGTCAATGCGGTAAAATAAACATTTAACATTATGTTTGTCGTCTATACATTAAAAAATGTAATGCCAAAGTTCTAGAAAGACAAAGAAGAACCAACATGCAGTTTAGCAGTGTCTTAACATGTGAAATTGAAACATTGTTGTTCTAAAATCAGGCGTGTAATTAGAGTCCATTTTGGGATGAAACGAACATTGCACATTGAGAAGGTTGTTCACTAGACTCACATTTACGTCAAAACCTAAAATCTAGATAATGAATAATTTCTTAATGAACAGCATTACCAAAAAACATTGTCGGAAGAACACATTTTGTAGAAAATTATTCCTATTAATTTAATCGTATTTTAAGCGTTTTTTATGCAATATGCTTTCTTTGATCAATTTATACCATCCATACTTCATCTGACTTAAATTTACAATTGTATTATTTCTTCGTATTACATTACTTTTAGTAAAATTATTAAGTTAATTATTAAGAAACAGGAAAGTTCCGTTAGAAACAAAGAAAAGCGTGCGCAATCATTTATATAATATCAGTCTTCCAATATAACAATAAATACAGTATATATTCCTCATATATAAAGAAGAAATCTGAGGCAACAGAAATGTCGATCTACAGAAGCATTAAAGAAATAGCATTGACTGGACATGTGTGTAACAAGTTTTACGGAAACAAAACGACAAATATGTTTAAAATCAAAATGAGACTGTCGAAATTTCTGAGATACCTAATGAGGAAATTGGGTTGTGAGAATTTAACACTCACAACACATACCGAAAGACCATGAGACAATAAATGAGAGCAAGTAATCTTCCTAACAAGCGGTAGTAAAAGATAGATTTCGAGAAAAGTCGAAAAGAAAAAACCTCGATAAGAGGATAGATAGGAAGTTGTGGAGATTCATGATTGTTCACGTCCTGAAAAGACACGGCATATAAAAGAAGAACCGGTTGAACTCACGCTATGTTGAAAGCAAGTGGGAAACAGTGAGTAACGTACCTCACGGCTATTTGTAAATGGGAGGCGAAATAGGCCGTAACAGCGATGGTGATGATAAAATTTAATACAATCTACAAAGGATAAGAAGTTGGGGAGTGCCATAATCACTCACGTCCTGACGAAACATGTCATATAAAAGGAGAATATACATTCGGGATATATTGCTGATAAAATTGCCGATTGAGACATTTTCGAATTGTTTAAAACTATATTTCTGAGGTGATGATAACTTCATTCGTATTCGTATTCCATGGCTTCCCAACCATTTGCAGGTTATTTAAAGCCAGAAAATATTTTAGATAGTAATACTTTGTTTTTTTACTGAATAATAGTTTAATGATACAATTTTTAATAATTAACCTATAGCTGGAATAGAAGAGATAGATTCATACCTTTCGATGGTGTTTGCGAATATAACGAACCTAACAAATGTTGAAACGCGGCCCTACGATTTAAAATTTCGAAGGATTATCCATTACACCATCCGCACATCCAAGCTTAAAGCGATTAGTATTTACTGGTTCTACAGAATCACAAAAAACCAACTGTAGTATGTGTGTATATATATATATATATATATATATATATATATATATATATATGTATGTATGTATATTAGGTTGGTGAAAATCAATGTCGTTTTCTCACATATGTTACATTTATATATGATTTCTGAATTAATTCATTGATATATATAGCCATGTTATATATCATTTTGAAGCGCGTTTTTCGCTCTATCGAATCGTTTTATTCGTTACCGTTCTCAATGTCTTCATTCATTTTTTGCAGGCTTTTCGACATCATGGACAAAATTCAGATCCGCACGATTTTCTTGTTCCAGTTCAAACTAGGCCGAAAAGCTGCCGAGACAGCTCCTGATATCAATGATGTGTTTGGCCCAGGAACCACTAACGAACGTGTGGCACAACGGCGGTTCAAGAAATTTCCCAATGGTGACGAGAGCCTCGAAGATGAAGACGGTCGCTGTCGGCCGACTGCGGTTGATAACGAACATTTGAAAGCCTTAATTGAAGCCGATCCTCGCAAAACCACACGAGAAGTTGCTGTTGAACTCGAGGTCGACAACTCAACAGTCGTTCGCCATTTAAAGCAAATAGGGAGGTCAAAAAAGTTGGATAAATGGGTGAACGATAAAAAAAAATCGTCAAAAACGACATTATTTTTGCACCAACGTAATATATATATATATATATATATATATATATATATATATATATATATATATATATATGTATGTATATAAATATATATAAACATCGATTAGCCCAAGTGAAGACTTGATTAGTTGCCGTTTTCTGGGGGAACTTATATAAAGTACGTCCTAAAGTTAGTAGCAAATTTACCCTGGATGTGGTATACTTACCAGGCACATCTCAGAGGGTATCCCCCAAATGAGGCTCTACCGAAGGCCAAAGTCTCGTCTCGGGAAAGTGACTCCGTTCTTAATTGGTCTATAGGGAATTTTTGCCCGAGCCTACGGTCTCGGATACCACACTTTAAAACTCGGCCTTGTGTCACATGTTGCCTGTGGGCAGCAGGTAAATAATATTTACACTAGGGGCGGACCTGATCATATTCAGTCGGGTCGCCCATCGAAGGAGTCTGTTGTGTATTTAGACCCAAAACCTCTAGTGATATGGGAGCAACAACATTGACGATGCACCTAGATTCGGCACTTAAATGTGAAATTTTAACACACACACACACACACACACATATATATATATATATATATATATATATATATATATATATATATATATATATATATATATATATATATTCTGGTTATTATATATATATATATATATATATATATATATATATATATATATATATATATATATATATATACATATATTACGTTATATATGTGTTATTTATTATTTCTTTCAATTTTTTTCCACAGTTACCTTGTTTTTCTGCAATAGTATTTTGTTGTTTTTTTTCTACAACTAACCTGCAATAGTATTTAGTTGTTTTTCTACAACTAACCGTTTGTCTGATTTTTACTTTCTCTTTTTGTTTACATTGATAATGTTTATCAACTTTGGATTTTTTTTTAATATCGCTTTTTTATCAACTGGTAGTTTAGCTGTTAGTCCTGTCAAAAAGCCAGTATAAATTATTTTATAGTATGTTAAATAATGACTTGATAATCTTATATTATTTCAGGATTAAATCCTGATTTATCTTTTCATTTTTTCTTTCTGTTATCTTTCTCCAAAATTAACAAAATTTTCGATATTTTTGTTTAGCTACGAATGTTTAGCAAATTGTCTCTTTTTGTAGTGTTTTTGTTTACCTAAAGTTTTCTATATTTAACAAACGCTTAATTTTTCATAGCTTCTAAAACACCTAATGTATGTAATGTTTATATACGTAATTATATATGTTCCAAATGCTGTCATGGGGGAGAAAAACAACACCTGCCTATGTAATGCTTCCGTAGCATTCGTCTCAAATGGTCTCTGGCAGCAAACTCCAGCTCCAAGACAAATAATAAGCAAAGACGGTAAACTGGCGTCTCATAAAACAGTTGCTTCAGGTATATGTAACTCGACAGGCCAGAAAGTCCTTCTTTGAGGCGGGGAATCCTGAGTTTAAAACTCTGCTGCTTTGCAGTCATATTCAAACGCGGAAAATTCTATGAAAGAATATCCAGACAGAAAATCTGGAGAGGAGACTCTGAAGGTGGTTCACGTAGTCTAGGTAACACCTGGCCTTTTTATACCAACGTCTAGGCCCGCACCCATGTGAAGACATCCAATTCTTACTACAAAGGGACTGAATTTTGACCAAACAGGTTACTATTATTATCTCCAGAGATAAAAATGATGTCTAATACGAAGCAGACGATTTGATTACTTGAAGAAAATATTTATATTTAACAATCTATTTCTTGGCAATGCACTTTAAATTGCTGCCAGACAAGAGCAAGATATTTACACCCGCATATATGTATATATATATATATATATATATATATATATATATATATATATATATATATATATATATATATATATATATATATATATATATATGTGTGTGTGTGTGTGCGTGTGTGTGTTTTTACATATATATTAATATTTTTGTGTGTATATTGTCTACAAGTATTATTATTTATGATAAAGAAAATACATTTACATGCTGTGGCTATTGTTTACAATGGCAAATATTTTGAACAAAATATTGAAAATTGTCTCATTGCAGATTACAAATAAAAAGTATAAAAGAGAATTTTAATGCTAAATATGGACTCTGTTTTGTGAATTAATATTTAGAATTTCTCCATCTATTGATTTTGTGCGCTCTGAAATCTCTTTGTAACAAATTCCACAGAGTCCACAAAAATATTCCATATTTCGTCATTGCTATTAAATTGACGTTTTTTTATACATTTTATTTTGAAAATGCTCAACAAATTTCTAACGGTCTTAATTTCAAGCGAAAAACCGCTCACTTCATCAAACTAAAGAAATTGAATGTAATTTGACTTACAAATACATTTACTTTTCTTCGCAGAATGAAATGACAAGTTTTCGTGGAACACAATAATCATGTTCCCAATGTTTGAATTCTTGAACTTTGTCTCCATTTTTGCCTTCAGATAAATCATCTTATGGAACTCAGCATAACCACAATTTTACAATCTATAACTGAACTCTAAAACCATCACCGCCTTGTTGATATCTTATCCTGTTCCATTGAATATGGCACAATACATTTCAATGATTCCTTCAAACATTGATTTGCATATATTAGATTGCTGCTTCGGCCTGCACCGAAAATTGCTACAAAACCAAAGCATCAAACTGAAAACTTGGGCCATGTACTTAAATTGACCTGACATATAAATATCATGTATGGTGCCAAAACTGTTCAAAGATTTCTAAACTGTCAACTGTATACAACCCCGTGTGTAATTTGAGGACTTTGACAAAGTCCAACCTACTTTGATCGGTTTGTTTTATTCAGCTTTACGTCATATCAACCTCAATGGTTTATTTAATGCTGACAAAAATTTTAGGATAGATTCGCATGAATAGAATATGTTATCTTTGGTTTATATTGATTTGGTTTATTTTGTTTTACGGCATATCAAACTTAATGGGTTTCTTAATGCCGACAACATTTTTAGGATAGATTCGTATGAAAAGAATATGTATTTTTTGGTTTAGATTGGTTTGTTAATATTTTGTTTTGTCAAAAATCAGTTTCTGGTAATATTTTTCCTTCACAATTGTATTGCTGATAATATTTTTTTTCAAGATAGTATTGCTGGTACCCTAACAGGTGCTACCACCTGGGGTCAGGGTGGACCTGGGAATACCAGCAATTAAGAGGTGGTTCCACGGTCCTCAGAACCTTACCCAGGACGACCATTCTACTTTAATTATTGTGGATTGGCGCTACATATTCACAAAGGAATGAACCAAGTAACAGAAACCACATCAAATGATGACTATCAACAACGGCAAAACTAAAATAGATTGCACTATATACCTTGAACAAAAAATATTGACATAATCAAGACGTTAGCATTACTAATTACTTCAAATAAAAGATTCGCCCCCCCCCACCACCACCACCACCGTTAATAATTGAAAAGCGCGACAAAAAGCTACTGGACTTAAGAAATCAGATTTCCAGAATAGGTTGATTTAAAAGAAAGAGTTTATAAATTTCAAATGAAACCACAATTTCAGTTTGATACTTTGATTTTTGTAGCAATTTTCGGTGCAGGGCTAATCGGTCAATGAATGCCAAAATTTGCTTGTAGGGTAACGGCTAATATTAACATTATTATTTTTTTCATTCATTTTTTTTCATTCAGTTCAACTTTCATTATGTATGTGTCTTAAAATATAAAACCATTATAAATTATCATTAAATATAATTATGTATGAATTATCTTAAATTATATGTTTTAAATTATTAAAAAAATATATTATCATTATATATCATTATATATAAATAAACTTAAATTATATGTTTTAAATTATGAAAGTATTATAAATTCTCATTATATATCATTATATATGAATTACGTTAAATTATATATTTTAAGTTATAAAAGCGTTATAAATTGTCATTAAATATCATTATATATAAAATACCGTAAAATTATATGTTTTAAATTATAAAAATATTCTAAATTCTCATTATATATCATTATGTATGCATTATCTTTAATTATTTATTTTAAATTATAAATTTTGCTTTTTCATTTTTTTAGCATTCGATATCATATATTTTCCACGTATCTTCT
The DNA here is from genome assembly GCA_963932145.1 of Acanthosepion lycidas. Classification (NCBI taxonomy): domain Eukaryota; kingdom Metazoa; phylum Mollusca; class Cephalopoda; order Sepiida; family Sepiidae; genus Acanthosepion; species Acanthosepion lycidas. The sequence goes on from OZ010581.1 coordinate 123,281,977, forward strand.
CTAACACAAATCCTACAAAATTCATAATTTGAAAAAAATTTTTTATTTCTACATTCAGCATGCAATTTAGTGATGTAAACCACTCAGCTTCCTGGATCTTCCTCTAATGTGTCCACGTGTTTAATTCGAACAATAAGTGGTCCTGATGTTTCTTCTTTTACACACTCTGAAATTATACATTTCTTTTTATCATTAAGGCACATTCTAAAGCTAGAAATTATTAATGTGGTTATTGATTTGAATCTTTGAAGGTCAAGAATTGGTTATTTTTGTTTACATTTGCGCAGAATGAAGTAGCTTTCATTACTGAAGAATGTACCGAAGACATATCAGTTGTCTCTTTCTGATTCTAAGTACTTTTTTGTGTTTTTTGTGGGTTTTTTTTTCCTTCAGACACTTATTGCTTACACTTTCTGCACACGGAAGTCTTAATATCATTCAGTATAACCTTATCTTTGTTTCCACATTGTTTTCTATTTATCTATAACACGGACGGCCCGACTCGATCCGGGGACTTTCCCACGCTAGTCAGTACTGGCGGGGGTCAGATGATGGTTATCTGGTGACCGCTTGGTTTCTTCATCTATTCTGTTCCATGTTGTGCTCCATTGACAACAGTTTAGTGAAGATCGAATTTTCGTCCACTCTTTAAGCTCTGAATCGAGTTTGCGGAACAGTGCTATAAAATCCAAAGGACAACGATACCTCTGCTCATGAAAATACAAATTATAATAAATACGAAGAAAGTCGTTGGTTTAATATTCAGTTGGTTTCCTATAATTGTCATACACAAAATTATCAAAATTAACCCTTCCCGGGGAATCTCTGTTTCCAAACTTGGGCTCGCCATTACAACGAGATCTTAGGTTGTCAGGATTTCCAGTCATAAATTCTCCACGTCAGAAATTCTTTTCTCTGCTTGACGTCAGCAATATTCTGCTCGGCAGTTCTCTTCGACGTCAGGTCTCGATCCTTAATCCAAAGTCTCCGGCGTCTCTTGCCGTCTCCGGCCTATTGACGCGCTCGAGTGCCATCGGATCTTTTCTCGCTCAACTGCGACAGCTCCAACTCTTCGCCCTAACTCGGTATTTACCCGAGCTCCCCACAGAGCGGAATGTGGCACAAGGCCGGTTTAACGTGGGTTTTTCCTCGTTGATTCCGTAATAACGAGGTCATGTTTGTCTTTGTTCCCAGATGAGACTCTGCCCTTCAACATAGCCTCATCTGGTTTCGCCCCAATTCGGTATTTACACAACTCCTCCCCACTAGTGGCATGTGGCACAAGGCTTGTTATTTAATGTGTGGCTTTCTGAGACCGTAGGCCGGGGAAACAATTCCCTGTAGACCCTGTAATAACGGGGTCGAGTTTCTCTACCTGCCCAGACAAAACTCTGCCCTTTGGCATTGACTCGTCTGTGTTCCTCACTGCTTGAAGACAGAAGTGTCACCCCAACTCTGCTTCAAGTAGCATACGCTATATATGCACCTCGAATAACCCTGACCACGCCTCCAGATCCAACAATACGCTGCTCGGCAGAGTAAAGTAGGTCATGTGTCTTCTTCCAGCGTCTCCGGCGTCTCTCGGCGTCTCCGGCCCATCGCCATAGGATCGTTTCTCGCTCAACTGCGACTGCTCCAAATTTTCGCCCCAACTCGATATTTACTACAACTCCACACAGGCCAGTATGTGGTACAAGGCTGGTCAGTAAACCCGGGAAAAATTCCTCGTAGACCACGTAATAACGTGGTTGGATTTGTCTACCTCCCCAGACGAAACTCCTCCCTTCGGCATAGTCTCGTATGGGTTCCTCTCTGCCCGAAGGCAGAGAGTTCACCCCAACTCCGTATTTACCTAAGTCCTCCCCACTCGGTGGGATGTGGCACAAGGCCGCTTATTTAATGTGGGGCTTTCTGAGCCCGTAGGCTCGGACAAAAATTGCCTGTAGACCTGCCTTACCAGACAAGACTCTGCTCTTTGGCATACCCTCGTCTGGGTTCCTCTCTGCTCCAAGACAGAGAGTTCGCACCAACTCTCCTCTGTTTCAAGTAGCATCTCGGAGAACTCTCTGCCACGCCTCCAGATTCATTAATATTCCTTTTCCTCAACATTAGAATGATAACACCTGACCCTCGACAATCGGTAAACTATTTAAAACAATAAACTTTGTTCTTTGTTACCCAACAATTATTGTTTACGAATTATTTTTTTTATATAAAAATTTATTCCACATTAGTAAAGAATTCACTCTACTTCTAGAAATCCGTTATTTCTCCAAACAATAATTGTTGCCAATAAATTGATTTCAACTCTTGTTCTGGTTACTAATGTACGAAATCCTGGTCTTTACTATTTTTTTCTGTATAATTTCAAAACAGACCCCAGTATTTTTTTTAAATTTTCAACATGGACTAAATATTGACTGCCTCAGTCTGTTATTTAAATAATTTTCCTTGCCCACGAAAATCCTGTTTCTAAGTAATTTCTCAACGTCATAATCTAAATTGTGATTACTGCGTAAAATGAAGTGAATAGTTAATAAATAACAGTGTAATGTACAATTTGTAATTTGAAAAGGTGTAAATTACAACAGTTGGAGAGAATGTGCCCTCATCTGTTTTTATTTGTTTACCGTGCAACCAACTTCATCAGGTTGGGATGGAATAAATAACGTTTTTGAAACTCATATTTAAACACGTCAACATATCATCTCAAAGGCAATCCGGCCAAATGATATACGATCAGGATCAACAAAGAGAAACCATAAGGTTAAAAAATGTTATACATCATCATGATAAAAATTATATAGCATCATGATAAAAAAAAAAAAAACAAAAAAACAACTGGGGTTAAAGAAGTGCCTCCCTGCTGAATAATTTCCACCTGGTTCACGAGAGTTTTTTTTTCCTCGAGACTTTCACTCAATACAAGGCCCAAGGCCCACTCAAGACAGAGGGTTAATATGTGCCGTTGAATGAAAAGGAAAGATGTGAAGTTCATTGACTTATACAGGAAAGATCACGTTTGGCTCGAGATGGGAAACTGGCAAGATTGCAATGATTTGGGAAGATATTCTGTCGGGAGTCTGTTTCACAAAGCAGCAGTTCTTGAGAAGAAGCGGTCCGTGTGGAACTTCCTTCTTTCTAATGTAATACGAAGGGATTTCGGATGATTCAGGCTCGTGTAAATTGCATGGGGGATCCCGGTAGCAAATGTCAGGGAACGTGGGATAATAGAATGTAGATCACCTGAACACATGCAATAGAAATATCGATAAAGTAGCGACAGTCTCCTGATTATTCCTCAGAGGGAAAGGGGTTGTAGAGTGTAAAATACTTAATTACCCCCAAGGCCGCGTAGATTCTTTTGAACTCTGAAAAAAAGGCAGTTGAGGACTAGACAGCTCCATTGTTTATAGCCATCTAAAACCCGAGAAAAATGGGTTAACTGCACTAATCTTTACCGAATAGTTTGTACGCATGAAGCCTTTTTGATACCTCATTTACAAATCATGTTATTTGGATTTTTTCGTGATGGTATCTCCCGGTTGCAAGAAGCCGTAATGAATTATAACATTCCAATACCAAAAAACAATCTTTTGGGTTGAATAATTTGGTTTCAAAAATGTTGTCAGAGGATAATATTCATCGATTCTACTCAACATGTTAGAATTAATTATCCACCCTCCTAAAACATTTCATTAACAATAAGCATACGATTATGAAAAAATATCATATTTTGAAAAGCACAAATAAATTAAAAAATGTCTGAAGCCATGCAAACTGCCCATCTTCAATCAAATCTGTAATTCATTCTTGTTCATTTCATTTATTTTGCCTTTTTACGCACAGACATATTCCGTATGTTACTTGTTACTCCGTTATTTGCTTACGCTCTGGGGATGTTACATTGTAGATTGATGACTTGAAGCCATATTCTGTTTCAATTTGGAGTTGCAGATAACGGGAAACAGAGTTTTGGAACAATCAGTATACTCTCCGTCAATAAAGTTAGTTCTAGCATCAATTGTCTCTTTCTGTTTCTTTAGCTTACTATATGACTTTACTGTTTCCTTTTTGGCTGATGAATTTTTTCTAAATCCATTCCCGATTTGAAGCTCCAGATAAAAAGAAACATTATATTTTCAGCCAATCACACACAGACTGTTTGAACCTTATTCAGGCTTCTAAGAACAATCCCTGAAATTATTCCCGA
>OZ010581.1:123291189-123336189 GCA_963932145.1 Acanthosepion lycidas
ACGCACGCACGCGCACACACACACATATACATATATATACACATATATATATGTATATTCAGTGCTGTTCGATAAAAGTGACTTACCTGATTTTTTTTGGTGCGGGCCAAACTAATTTTTAATCTTACTAGTAAAAAAAGTTTACTCATCCTAAGGTATTCTATTGATAATTATAATTTTGGATATAAATGAGATTTAGGGAAAAACTCTGAGCAAAAAATGTGACTCATTATTTCCTGCAACTAGTAATCAATCGAAACATAACCGAACAGCTTTAAATCAAGAATAATAGAGGTATGATTTATTTATAATAGGTAATATAGTTCGAAATATTTAATAATCTATGGGTCCTCCTTTATTTTGAATAACCTTTTCAACCATTTTTGGCATTGATTAGGTTCTAGCAAATTTCATCTACAAGCATTGAATTCCATTCGGATATGAAATTCACAATCAAATCCTCTTTGTTGCTCAAATGGTTTCTCGAGAGCCTGTACTTTATAATGCTCCATAAGTTTTCTCTGGGTTTGAGGCCAGGAGATTGGTGCGGCCATATCATAACATTCGCCTGCTTCTCAGCAAAGTATCCCTTCATCAATTTTGATTTATGACAGGGAGCATTATCCTGCATAAAAATGAGCTTGGTGGGGTCGATTTGCACCCTTTCAGCAGAAGGGAGCAGACAAGACTCTAAAATTCTCTTGTACTGCTCGCTCCATGAAAAGAAAAGCATCCTCAGGACATTATACTAAACGGATGCTTGACGATACTTACTGCTAAATTCAAAGAATTTTCAAAACTTCTTCCTCGAATGTTAAATCGCTTATCCTTTGAATTTAGCTAAACTTCGTTTCATCGGAGAAGAGAACATTCTTCCAGTCTTCTACGGTGAAAATTTTGTAATAGTGAGCCCATTCAAGTCTCTTGGCTTTGTTGGCTTTGATTATTAGCGGCTTAAACCTTCGCGTACAAGATTTGTAGCCTTGTTCTAACAAGATTTGTAACCTTGTTCTGACGTACTATTTAAGAGGCAAGACTAACACCATTCTCTTAATTTAGAATGGCTGCATTTTCCTGGCTATTCTTCGCAACTTCTCTCTTGATTACCCCGCCAGTTCTATCATCAATCTTTTTCTTTCGTCCTTCCTTGGAGCAGGAGTGGCATCATTATGTGCCCTAAGCACTCGAGAGACTGAGAGGTTATAGCAATTTCTGCAATTTCTCTCGTAGACTTGCCTGCTTTTGAGAGTGCAATAATAGATGCCTTAAGTGATTCTGAGTTGATATATCAAGCTGTTTTTATACTGTATGAGGCTTTCTGGAATATTCTGTAATACTCTAGATCTAAGCTGTTCTAGAATTCTCTAGAATATTGTTCTGGGTGTATTGTAAAATAGTTTTAAATATTTTGTCAACAGCTCTTTAAATTTACTTTAACTAGTAAATTTAAAGAGCTGTTAACAAAAGTGAAACAGATATCGCATTCTAATGATTAAACTATCATTAGAATGCGATATCTGTTTCACTTTTTTTGCACAGAGTTCTTTCCTGAATCTCATTTATATCCAAATTTATAATTATCAATAGAATACCTTAGGCTGAATAAGCTTTTCCTAGATGGTCGGGAAGAGGTTTTTATATTATTAAAATTAAAAATTATTTCAACCCTAAAACAATAGACAACAAATCTTTTTAGTAAAAAAATCAGGTGAGTCACATTTATCGAACAGCACTCTATATATATATATATATATGATAAACGCCAATCCAGTATATATCTACCCAAATTCTAAGCACCTTTCATCCGTAAACACGTAACTTGCTCCATAGAATATAGTTTTAACAATAACTCATCGCGTGGTGATGTCTTTCACAAACAGTAAATTTTATAACACTTCTTTAAAAATAATGGCTATAAGTGCCCTTATATCAGATATATAAAACATAACAACAGTGACTGTAGGAATGAAAATAGGAACAGAAGAATCATTTGGTACACCCCATCCCACATTTAACCAAATGTTTAGGAATAAGTTAGGGTAGACGTTTCTTCATTTAACTGAAAACACTTCTCTGAAAATAATCCTCTTGTAAGATTTTTAAAAGAAAGACACTAAAACGAATCTATAGCTGAACAGATAATGTCTCGTTTCGCGGGATCATAATTTGCTAATTATCATAAACTCATATATTCTGGATGACCTTGTAAAAGCGAAATGTTATTCAGTATCTTACGACATGAATGACTCACTGGTATATTTAATGCAACACTATTTTCACAGTGTATATTTACGAAAATGTTATATGTATACTTTAAGAATTTTATTTATCTTATCAATAAATTAAGGCATTACCCAGGTAAATAATTTCTATGCCTGGCTGATTATCATGCATCTTTAGAAGCTCACTACTCTGGCTGTCTCTAGTTGTGACGCCATTGCATTCTGGTATCTTATTTTAACGCTTACACTTTTCTTCTTGATTTGTGCAATATTTTGGTAAATCCTTAATATTTCCAGTCCAGATTTTAAAGATGCTATGCTTCTAAAATTCCGATTTATTTACGGATCTTTGGACATGTAATCATCTTTATCCTTTTTATCTATTTTAGAAATTTTATTAAATGCCATGTTACTTGCGAGTAGTTCTTTCACCTGCGTTTTATTATTTAGTGTTTTTGCAACTGAGACAAGGGAAAAACGTGAAATTCGAAAACCTAAAAAAAGTAAATTGTTTTTTTAATGATATTTAAGAGAGAAAATTACTTATGAATTCGAAATATTTTTAAAAAATATTTTTTATGATATTTAAGAGAGGAATGTCCATATGAATTCGAAATATTTGTAAAAATATTTTTATGATATTTACTTATTTTAAAACGAAAATAATAGGATTATTATACTTATATTTACCAACTTTTTGTAATAATCACTTAATTATTTGATTACTTTAATCATATAATATACCTGATCAGACGAATGGAAATTCACTTGAATTATCTTTGTATTTTTAATATTATATCTGCCATTATTGTTACGTTCAGCATTTAGATATCAGAAGCAAGTAAGAAAGAACAAAACTGATGAATTTTAATTTGAAAGACAACGTACTTTTCAGTTGTATTAAATTAAACCAATTCAAATCTGGGAAAGGTAATTTCGCTAAGCAATGTTAATTATATTGACACAAAATTCCTCGTCTTCCCAATACTCGTCTCCTGATTATATTCGCCAAAACACTGGACTTTATTTTGATTAATGAAGTCACTAATCTTTTCCCAAATGAGTTATGCATTATGAATAATTATGAGGCTTTCAGTAATTCTTAATATGACATTCACGTTTCGGTTTAAAAGAAATCATAACAGTTTGAAGAAATTTGCATTGGGTATTTTCCTTCTCTTATTAAAAGTGAATGTACTTATTCACCGCGGAATGCACTTATTAGCTTTGGCATCTGAAATCACTTCATCAAAAAGTACCTCCACATTAAACAAATCTTTGAAAATCTCTTATATCAATTTCAGTGTTTCAGATCTACGTGTCATTGAGTTTCACGCTTTAAACCTTTGCATATAATTTCTATTAACAGGTACAAACGATGATTAAATTATTAGCAATATCAGGCCATGGAAAATGGGATAGAGACATCGGATTCGGTATTGCCATAAGTACAGATAAGTTCAAAAATCTAAAGAAAGTATTAAGCAAAACGACAATTCCATTAGAATCAAGGAACAAGGTGTTGAATTATTTAATATCACTCGTCCTAAATGCCGATAATGCAGGATAATATCATCAGAGGTGAAAAGGAAAAGTGATGCAACTGACATGGGATTCTACAAAAAGATGATGCTGACAATACCATGGACAGAAAAAAGTGAGCAACGAGTAAGTCTGTGAAAAACGGAAAGAAAAGGAAAATTATTATTACAATCAAATAGACATATTAGAAATTTCTAAGGCAACTAATCAGAAAAGACGTCTATTGAAATGTAATACCCGGATGATATACTCTTAAGGCAATAGCAACAGTTGGTAACATCAAATAAACTATCGAATGAATTGCTGTAATTGGATGACAGAATATGAATCAAATGGGTTAATAAGGACACAGATATTGCTTAGTACTACGATGGATAGGAAGCTGAAGAGAGCCAGTACCCCCACGTCCGGAAAGGACACTACAAATAGAAGAAATGAAGAAAATAAGAAGAAATAAAAAAAAGAAAGAAATGAGAAAATAATCTAGAGGCGATAAATATATTATTTATATATTAACAATGAATATCATACATTAATTGTTTTTTTCTCTGTGTGTCTATTAAATGGAATATACTATATTGTTCGATGTATAAAACTCATTTTCACCCTAAGTTTTCATGCCAAAAATTGGCTTGAGGTAATGAATAATGTCATACACGAAACGGTTTCATTAAAAGCATTTCCTCCACGCCTGGGAATCGCTCTAAAGCTAATGAAACGGAAAAGCGATAAGGATAAAGCTAAAACGACTACCAGCGTTTAAGAAGTTAGATGCAACCCGTCCATGTTTCCATTAATAAAACAATCCAGGACTTCAATAAAGAGCGAATTGAACAACTGGATGGAGCAGGAAATTTTTTCTACAATTACTGGACAAAGGAAAAGACAGACACTTGATTGGATAGGCATGTTCGCGAATAATTCGTAATAAGAATTGATAAAATAATTTGAGAAATGCAACAAATTACATACTACTTATTTCGAATAAGTGTGTCACTTAAAACGATTGCTTCGCTACTTATGTCACTGTAGTAACAATATAAGTGACAGATTAATATAAAAAGCTATTAATTAATTATTTACGGCTTATCCGTTGAAATAATGCACATACTATTATTTTTGTCATGTGGCAAAAATTGGAAGTAAAATGATGCATTAAAATAAGTTAACAAGTAATTGTTTTCTGTTCTCAGAACATCGGTGCCATTGAGGAATATAGTATCAGTATATCTGTAACATAATGGTTGGAACCAAGGAAGCTTTTCTCTAATTAATTATGTAATGTCTGATTTCTGTCCAAGCGATTGTGAAAGCAATGAATATTTTGTAGACTTTGAACCAAAGTGAATTTATTTTTAGTGTATTTCCTTTATTTTGATATTTTAAGCTCGTTTTTCATTTAGAAAAACATATTATATTCAAACAAAATTCCTCGTCTCCCCAGTCCTCGTCTCCTGATTATATTCGCCTAAACACTGGGCTTTTTTTTGATTAATCAAGTCACTAATCTTTTTCCTAAATGAGTCATACATTATGAATAATTACTACATTATCAGTAAATCTTTATACGATATCATATTTCAGTTTAAAATACATCATATCAGTTTGAAAAATTTGCATTGGGAAATTTCTTTCTCTTATTAAAAGTGAATGTACTTATTCATCGTGGAATGCACTTATGCATCTTTGGCATCTGAAATCACTTCACAAAAAGTACCTCCACATTAAACAAATCTCTTATATCAATTTCAGTGTTTCAAATCGATGTACCATTGAGTTTCACGATTGAAACCTTTACATGCTGTGCTGATCTATTAGCACTAACATACATACATACAAAAATGCAAATCACATACAACGCCAAGCATTCATTGGTTAATTAATCACCCCTACGTTATTATAGGCAATTTACAAATCGCAGTAATGCGACAATTTTGTAATCGCACTATTTTTAACTAGTCAATTTTGTGCTCTTTTAGAAGTAACAGATCACAGAAGCTTTATTATGTCTCCCCAAATCTCGCTCGTTGATTGTTCGATGCCAACCAATCAGATCGTTTGCACGTGAAGAATAATTCTTCCCGCGCAGCAATTAGGAGCCTACTCTCACTTATTTAAGCAAGAGTTTTCTAATTCTAATTAGTGAGATTTCAGCTGACAAAAAGTTGAAACCATACGTCAATTTTCTCACTCACACACACCATTCACATGCTGAACATACCTTGTACAAATTCACATAAACTTATCTTACACAGCAATATCTTTCAATCATTACAAGAGACTCTCATGAACATTCTTCCAGTGAACTTTGGAACGCTAAAATAACAAATAAAGAAAGACAACTCTTGGTTAATTCAACCTTTTCTAACTTAAATGAATGTTTAACTTCCCATCATTGTTTGATATTGTACATCTTGTTAAATACATATTTTATCTGTAATAATGTATTTTGGTTATCCTTTTCTGCGCGAGCCTTGTTTCCTAATTTAATGCGGTGAAGTCCGCCACAATGTAATTGGTATTACGTAAAGACGGTGATTAAATTATTAGCAGTAACAGAGCACGATAAATGGTATTTAAAACATATTTTAAATTTTGATGATTCTATATGTATTTGGTTCCGTAAAACCTTTTCAAATAAGACTGTAGATTTTTTTAAAAACTTTATCTAAAAACGACTGTGCATTATATTACCACTTTAGCCGTGTATCAGTCGAAATTCATTCTAGGAACTGATTAACCCGCCCAACCTCACATAACCCTACTGGCAAGTTTTAAATTCGCATGTTTCGGTCTTTGTCACATTGGAAGCTCCAGGCGTTGTCATCCGTTTTCTCAATTTTTTTTAAATCCATTCTTCAGTGAATGATCTGAAAAGATGCAAAAAGAGGAGAGCATGTAGAGAAGTCATGATTTCCTCTCCAGGAGATGACAACCTTTGTAGCAAAGAGTTTTCAAATAAAAAAAAAAATAAAAAAACTGTTTCATTTTTGTGAAGAGCAAGACATTAACTACTCAAATGATGATGCCAAATTTAAGATAAAAGAATATATGCTAATCGACGTGAATTGATTTTTCTTATTCCAGCTCATCTGAAATATTGTTGATAATAAACATGATTACCTGTATCAATACAATTGTTCTAAATGCCTTATTTATCGCCTCTGTGCGTCAGAGAGTGGTCACAGAGGACAACGAACCTGCACTTGAGGAACATTGATTCAGCTCATATTTTAATGCTGTATAATTTTCCTAATGCTATAAAGAACGGGTGGGAAAAGGCACACCGAAATCCGAACAGAAAAAGGTGCATTCCAAAAGCTAAACCAAGTATTAATGTTTTGAGCCCTGAACACCGCTTTATCGGTGGTAGAGAAAATGACTTAATGCCTAGACACCGTTTATACAGTGGTAGAGAAAAATCATTAATGCCCAGCCCCCGGTTGAACGGTAGGTAAACACTTGCGTCTTGTTTTGCTATTGTTTTTTTTTTATTTGAGTATTTTTTGGTATGAAAACTTAGGGTGAAAATGAGTTTTATACATCGAACAATATAGTATATTCCATTTAATAGACACACAAAGAAAAAAACAATTAATGTATGATATTCATCCTTAATATATAAATAATGTATTTGTCGCCTCTAGATTATTTTCTCCTTTATTTCTTTTTTTTTATTTCTTCCTCTTTTATTCTTCTACGTCTTCTATTTGTAGTGTCTCTCTTCAGCTTCCTATCCATCTTAGTACTAAGCAATATCTGTGTCCTTATTAACCAATCCGATCCATATTCTGTCATCCAATTACAGCAATTCATTCGATAGTTTATTTGATGTTACCAACTGTTGCTCTTGCCTTAAGAGTATATCATCCGGGTATTACATTTCAATAGACGACTTTTCTGATTAGTTGCCTTAGAAATTTCTAATATGTCTTTTTGATTGTAATAATAATTTTCCTTTTCTTTCCGTTTTTCAAAGACTTACTCGTTGCTCACTTTTTTCCGTCCATGGTATTGTCAGCATCATCTTTTTGTAGAATCCTATGTCAGTTGCATGATTTTTCCTCTTCACCTCTGATGATATTAACCAGAATTGTCTTATTGTTAAGAACGTAGGGCTCAAAGGATTAAGAAGAAGGAACATTTTATTAGAAGCAAAGAAAATACTACTGAACTGTTGGGTAATATCGATGCTCTTATATGGTAACAAATGCTGAACAATGTGCTCTCAGATGAAGAGGAAAGTTGCAGGCGACAGAAAATTTGTTCTACAGAAAGATTATGAGAATACCATTGATGGAGCCTGTACACAAGTATGCGTAAGAAAAGTGGAAACAAAACGGACACTGTTACATGATGTATATCAAAATAAATCAATGACCGGAATTTCAGAGTGTCTCTTACCTGACGAGTATTTGTGAATAGATGGCAAAACGGGAGACGGCCTGTCAAAGACCAAATGTTGGTAAGAGCTACAAGTTAAAATGAGACTGTGGAGGAAAAAGATAGTGACACAGTACATATAATAATAATAATAATAATAATAATAATAATAATAATAATAATAATAATAATAATAATGTAGCTTGCCTCTTCAAGGGTACTCGTCTACTAGGCTGGATAGTCAATCCCTAAACACATGCTCAGGCGCATTCGTGTTTATTCAACACCCACAGAGCTATGTTGAGCAGACCTTAGTTGAAGTTTATGGGTATGTTATGTAGCGTGATCAACAATTTGAACAAGCCCGTCTGTCAGGCAGCTATCGATTGCCCGATCTAACCACTTTCACTCATACGGCTTGGATCAACCCATGGTATGGTTTTCCATTCCGATAACATGAGGAAGTCTTCTTCTTGACCAATCTACCATGGTGAGATTCGAATCCATGTCTGATAGTATTGTGAGACCGGAAACTACCTACACAATAGACTCTTCCAGGCCTATATTAAGTAGGCGACATAGCACTCTAGAGAGTGACACAGAGAGACAGTGAGAGTTTCGTACGACTACCAGTGTTAGACACTAACTTATACTAAGCTCTGCTTACACTATCTCTGTAACCTGTTGTTAATATATCTTTCTTACATCTAATCCGTGTTCCGTGTTTTACTTCAGTGGGCCCAACTTTGGCACCCACATCAGTGGCGACGAAGGATTCTAGAAACGCACTCACGGCGAAACCTAAATATCTTACCAATCCCACATCTGGGTCGACGAAGAATTCTAGAAACGCATTCACGTCGAAAAACCGCAATACCTTGCCAGTCCCACAACAGTGGCGACAGAGAAGATTCGAGAATTTCGTTCTCACCGTAACAATAGCGACAGTACTCGAAAAATACACAAACTCCACACGTTTCCACAGCATGTTGAACGTGAAATTAAGCTGGTATTAATACATTAGCGATTTAAAAGCTAAACACCCAGCGTCTACATATATTCCAATACGAAACGCCATTGAAAAACTAGCGATTCGACATCTACGGAATATTAAAGTCTGTCCAATACGAGAACAATTTCTACACACACACACACAGAAAAAAAACAGTTGTTCGTAAAAAAACTGACAACACAAGATCAAGTATTATTATGGTACTCAAGTTTTCTGAAAAAAAAATCGAAATTTTTTTTTATGTAACTAAGTTGAACTCGGGCATAAAATTATGCTCCCCTCAAATTCACTGAGGTGAGTTTTCTTCTTTTTGTACCTCTATAATAAAAAAAAAATACATAAGTGTGGTGAAAAATTATTCAATTACATTAAAATTAACGGAACCACGGAAAAAAAGCTAAACACACAATTAGTTTAGTTTAACTATTGTCTGTCCATATTTTTTTTCTGTAAAAGAAAAAAAAAGGAACAAATCTATCAAGGTTTTTTTTTGTGTAACTCCTCATAGTAAACGTGTTTCAAACCAACAAAAAAGCGCTGTCATTTTTAAATATGGAAGATTTGCAAAAAGTATTTGCACAAATGTTAAAACTAAATTTGGGCCAGCAACAAAAATCAGAAGAAATCCAACAACAACTATTTTGGGATTTACATAAACAGCAAATGGAATTCCAAAAAATTACGCTTCAGAATGCTGAACTACAACAGAAACAACTTAAAGAATTACTCGCAAATGCATTAAAAGGCTCAAACTCTGAAAAAGATACAATATTCTCCCAGAGTATAATTAAAATTCAATGGAAACCTTTGAATACGTACCATAGGAAGACAAAACGTTCCAGGCCTTTTAAAGGCGCTACGAAGATATTTTCAACGTACGCTGTGAACAATGGCCCAGTAAAAAAAAGGTACGTCTACTATTGAGAAAACTGGGAACTACAGAACATAGTAGGTTCGTAGACTTCATACTACCCAAGAAAACCACTGACTTAGATTTTTCAGAGATTATTAAGCTCCTATCGGAATTATTCGGGCCTAACACAACCTTGTTCCACAAACGTTGGAAATGCCTCAACACAGTCAAAGACAACCAGCAAGATTTTCTAACGTTTGCAGCATCGGTGAACAAGTTATGTAATGATTTTAAACTAGCCGAACTGACAGCCGATGATTTTAAGTGCTTAATTTTCGCCGAAGGTCTAGTATCTGCAGAAGACGCCGAAGTCAGACGACGGGTACTGACTAGGCTTGAGAACGAACAAGGATTGACTCCCCAAAAACTGGCAGAGGACTGTCAAAGAGTAATATCTGTAAAGTGTGACTCAAACACTATGGAGGAATCAGGTGTGACTCAGATTAATAAAATCAAAAGCAAGTCTACCTCCTATTCCCCTCAAAAAGACAAAAGGCAAATATCATGTCCTAAATCCCGCAGTAACCAAAACCCAAATAAGTTAAAGAAACCGCCCGGACCATGTTACCATTGTGGTAAATGCCATTGGATGAAATTCTGTCCAGTTAAGTAACAAAAATATTGAAAAAATTGCAATAAAAGTGGTCATACGTTAACTTCGTGCTGGTACGCCAACAGAACGAGAAAACCCAAAAATAAAATTAGGCAAGCTCAATCTGACAATATTGTTGATAGGAATTTAAAAAAATATGTAACTGGATATTTTCAATAATTCCATTAAATTCCAGCTTGAATCGGGTTCTGATTTTTCAACCATTAACTGGCGTACTAGGCGAAAATTGATCAAGCCGACATTATTAAAAACGGATAAAACAGCAAAATCCGTAACTGGCGAAAATATTAACATTTTAGGCGAGGTAATACTTAAAGTAACACTAAATGGAGTTACAAAAAGCTCAAAGCCTACGTATTAAAAACTTCAGACAACATATTTGGAACTGATTGGATAGAAAAATTCAATCTTTGGGATTGCCCAATGAGTACATTTTGTCGCAAGATACAACGTCCAATTTGGTAAATCTAAAAAAGGAACTCAAACAACAATTCCCCCAGGTTTTTTTCTGGCGGCCTTGGAAAATGTACTAAAATGAAAGCTAAGTTCAAGGTGAAGGGCGGTGCACAACCGGTATTCAAAAAGAAACGGAATGTCCCTTTCGATACTCTAGAGCAAATCAATAAAGAGTTAGATAGACTCGAACAAGCAGGTATTCTGTCAAAAACAGATTTCAGCAAGTGGGCAGCACCTACGGTCTACGTAAAAAAGAAGTCCAATCAAATACGAGTATCCACAGGGTTAAACGATGACTTGCAAGATCACCACTATCCTCTCCCAAGCCCTGAAGGAATTTTCAATAAACTCAATGGTGGAAAAAATTTTCTAAAATCGACCTCTCGGACACATACCTTCAGGTAGAGGTGGAAGAACAGAGTTCCAAATTACTCTGCATAAACACCGATAGAGGGTTGTACAAATACAACAGGCTGGATTTTGGAGTAAAGGTTGCGCCTGCAATTTTTCAGCAGGTCATGGACGCCATGCTGGGCGATCTTGATTACGCAACAGCCTATTTGGATGATATACTAGATACTAATAAAACTATGGCAGAGCACCGGAACCATATAATAAACGTATTCGAAAAGATACAAGAATACGGATTTAAGGTTAAGGAGGCAAAGTGTGACTTTTTCTTACCACAGATTAAATACTTAGGTCACATTATAAATAAAGATGGTCGTCGGCCGGATCCAGAAAGAGCCAACGCGATCAGAAAAATGCCGGCCCCAGATAACGTTCAAGCGTTACAAAGCTTCCTCGGCCTAGCTAATTTTTACCAAGGGTTCATTAAGAACATGCAAAATTTGACAGGGCCTCTCAACCAACTTTTAAAAAAGGACAAACCATGGGCATGGACCCCGGAATGCCAAGACGCATTCGAGAAGATCAAGAAAACTCTTACTTCAGACCTCTCCCTCACATATTTCGACCCTAATCTCGACATCATAGTCGCAAGTGATGCAAGCTCGTACGGCATAGGCGCTTGCATATTACATAAACTGCCAGATGGTTCGCGAAAAGCTGTGGCTCACGCATCAAGATCTCTACTTCCAGCTGAGAAACAATAAATCCCAAGAGGAAAAAGTATTAACAGTTTTATTTTTCCTCTCTTTTTCAAAAAGAAAACTCTTTGAAAGGGGGTATTGTGAGACTTGAAACTACCCACACAATATACTCTTCCAGGCCTATATTAGTAGGCGACATAGCACTCTAAAAAGAGTGATAGAGAGGGACAGAGAGTGACACAGAGAGACAGTGAGAGTTTCGTACGACTACCAGTGTTGGACACTAACTTATAGTAAGCTCTGCTTACACTATCTCTGTAACCTGTTGGTAATATATCTTTCTTATATCTAATCCGTGTTCCGTGTTTTACTTCTGTGGGTCCAACTTTGGCACGCACATCAGATAGTCAGAATCCAAATGTTTTATCCACTCGGCCAAGTGCGTATATTCTTCTGCTTTTGTTTCTTCTTCTTCTTCTTCTTCTTCTTCTTCTTCTTATTATTATTATTATTATTATTATTATTATTATTATTATTATTATTATTATTTCCACGCTGAAGATCATGTCAGAGTTTTAAATAAGACACACCTTTGTCTATTCGTTCTATCAACAAGGTGGTTTTTGTCCAGGGGCAAATATTGCTGGTGAACACATTCGTCGCAGTCATTGTCAGATTCAACGTCTGACTGCCTTTGAGACAAAGTTATTATCGTCAGTGATTTACACCTGAAGCCCTTTACATTGATGTGGAAGCCCGAAGGACAACGAATATTTGAAATTAGAGTTTCCCATCTCTTAGATAAAGAACCCCCCCACACACACACATACACCAGGCTATCGCATTGTTTACTACTCTTTACTCTGTAGTAGAGGTACAAGTTAACGTTCAATATGAACTCTTCAAGGTTTATATACTGACATATTTACATCAATTATTTGGGGTTTTAAGCGCTTATGCTGGACTAAACGTGTACATTTACTCGACTTTCGCTGACCCCCTCTGAATTACTCAAATACCTATTTCTTCATAGTATTTTAACATAAACGATTTTATATGGTTATCATTTCATTAGAATCTTTATCAATTTTCATACAAAGCTTTATGTTTCAAATTAAGTGAATTCATTAACCACCAATCACAAGCAAAGTCGCCTATTGCTCGGCCACGAAAGATTCACTTGATCATCTTTTGAAGAGAACGGAGTTAGAACAGGTCCGGAGATATTCAGATGCAAATCCACCAGAAATCCTTACCAAATCAATTTAGTGAAGTAATCCTTTGGATCAGATTGTCACGCTTTTGTAAAAAAAAAAAAAAAAAAAAATCCATTTCATAATGTACAAAAATTACATTTTCTTCTTTCTATATTTTTGGATGGACGTTTTCCCGTTTCATAATCAGAGTTTTCTTATAGCGAATGCCGTGACCCTCTCGAGTCTCATCACACAGATAACAATGAAATCATAATTTTTATTCAATGTTATACAATATTCGCCATACTTGATAGGCTACAAATTTAACAGGCTACGTACGCTGAGATAAAATGGCTCCAGCAATAGATGTCAGCACCCCGATTTTTACCGATGTCGGTAAAGAATGGTTTCAATTCATGATTTTGAATTCATTGTTGTATTTCGAACAGAACTGAAGACGAAGATTAAAGAATACCGTTTATATATACGCGCGCACACACACACACACACACATACATATATATATATATATATATATATATATATATATATATATATATATATATATATATATATATATAATATATATATATATATATATGTGTGTGTGTGTTTGTGGATGTTTGTACGCATACACACACATATATATATACACACACATATACACACCTACGCACACACACACACACACACATATATATATATATATATATATATATATATATATATATATATATATATATATATAGAATTCCTATGTTGCGTCGTCTTCGCGTATGTGCTTGAGAGTAGTCTATTTGTTGTTGCCAGTATGTGTATATATATTCGTTCTCCATAGATCTTTGTGTGCGTGTATAAATATCTCTGTGTGGTCCGTCAAGTGTATTTCGCCATTATGTGTGTATCCTGTGTGTTATATATATATATATATATATATATATATATATATATATATATATATATATATATATATATATATATATATATATATCGTCTATACGAAGAGTTAGATTCCTGATTTTTCTTTCAATTTCATTATTCGTTTATAAACAGCCCGATTTCATCGTTAGATTTTCATAAGATAATCCCGTAATTAATACACCATTTTAAGCGGGATTTGGGACGTAGTTGAATACAGACTCGCCATTCTCTTAGACTATTTATCATCCAAGAATAGAAAGACCACTGCTACTTTGACATTGAGGTGTGTTGGATTCCTGCCTTTCAGCAAAAGTTTTCTGTTAATCTTAAGAAAGTGGAATTTCAATTTACTTTGTCATTGTGTACAATTTACAAATTCGCGTATTTTTTTCGTGAAAAATTGCCATACAAGCGTTAGGTCAATATGGTTGCGTTTCATTTAAGAAATCTTAATACAAAATTGATTCGAAGTTTTAGAAACAATGTAAGCCTTTATTATAATGATTAAGAATAGAACTGTTTTTAACGGATATATTTGAAAGGCGATTAGAAGAAAGAAAAGGCCATGACATATGATGCAATATATCTTCATAATTATTGAGTTTTCGGAAGGTTTTATTGCTTTAGTATTTAAATTGGCTCACAACACATTATTACCCAATATATATGGTTGATTGATTAAGAAAATAACTGTCTTATGTTATCAGTTTAGCGATGTAAACCCAAATCACGGCACTTTTGGAAAATGCTTCAAAACCATATCATAATTTGAGTAAAATTGGAAAAAAAGGAAATAATAAAGTCACAAAACATTGTGCCCGATGGATTGAACGTACCGTCCTCATCCAATCTGTTCATCATATCAGATTATGCGATTCCTCGCAGAAATTAATGTCTTCTCAGTATAGTTACAGCATAAAATTCAGGTCCATTCTCTTATTGTTGAACAATATAAATATGCCTGAACAGTTGTCTGCGACAGTGATTTT
The DNA here is from genome assembly GCA_963932145.1 of Acanthosepion lycidas. Classification (NCBI taxonomy): domain Eukaryota; kingdom Metazoa; phylum Mollusca; class Cephalopoda; order Sepiida; family Sepiidae; genus Acanthosepion; species Acanthosepion lycidas. The sequence goes on from OZ010581.1 coordinate 123,306,489, forward strand.
GGAAGAAAAATTAATAAGAAGCATGGTCAATAAAAGAATGGGAATTAAGAATGCCTGTAATAACAATTGACTTTGCATTCTGGCTTTTGAAGATCAAAGTAGGTAGGAAAGGAAAAAAACCAGAAGAATATTCCACAAGCGAGAACTGCGTGAAGCGGAGATAACAAAGCTGAAAATTACTCAGAACAGTTACCATAAAAAGTATTTATAGATAAAGAACAGGGAAGTTACGTTACGACAGTATGAAGGTCGTTGAAGCCAAGATGTCAGGTCATGACCAATAATATTGTTGATCCTTATTTGAATTTTTTCAGAAAACTTTTATGCTTGGCAAAAGTTCCAGACCAGACATGACAGAAATGTTCAATGCATAGATAATTGATAGACTTATAAAACTGAAAAGCTATGTTAAATCTTGTCCGGCAGGTGAACCAACATTTCTAGCAGCAACCCTAGAAAGTGATTCAATATAATCGTTCAAGTTAATTTCAGTGCAAAACTTTATCACGAGAAGACTCAATGTGTCAATCCTATTGAGGTTAGCATGAGTCATGATGATAGGAAAAGTAAGGCAATTGAAAGGGAGCAGTTTTGTTTTGAAAGCATTGAAAATATAAATAATTTCAGTTAAGAATCAGGTTATAACAAATTAGCTGGTTAAATCCGTTTACATTTTATAGGCATCCACGATTTAAGCATCGCTAATATATATATATATATATATATATATATATATATATATATATATATATATATATATATAATTATTTTTATTATAAGGGGTTATAATAAAAATATGTTAAAATCGCTACACAACAGCTTTCATGTTTCAGTGCTTGGATTGTACTTCTTCAGGAGTTGGTAAGTAACATGTGATTAAATGATTTTTAAGAAAATTTCAAAAGTATATTGCTATCTCTCTTCCGACAGATAAAGTAAGGAACGTAATGTCAGAATCAAAAATAGACTTGTGGGTATGTCTTCATTAACCTAATTAAATATCAGATCTACGATAAATAGAAAAGAAAGCTAGGAAAGAGGGGGTGGGGGAGTTATTTTTTCATGCCATGATAAACCGGAACATAGACAGGCCATCATTAACGATTGCTGAAAATATATTAGCGAAAAATTTGTATTGGGCATTTTTTTAAAAGTAAATGCTCTCATTTTGATATATATATATATATATATATATATATATATATATGTATGTGTGTGTGTTCATAATGGTTCGTCATGTATAAAACCGGAATACTCAACGCATGAAGAAATGCAGTGGACACCCATTTTCTCCTTTTTGGGACCCATAAGCAGTGCGCATCTGCTACCGATTCTAAGAGCCGAACCCAGACCCCTCTCATTCGACGCTGGCATCATAACATTGGGCTAACTGTCTAAGTTAGCGAGGAGAAAACTAAATTACTAAACATAATATAGCATAGGTATATCTAATTATACAAATACTCTAATTACTAATCAATACATATACATATATATGTATGCATGTGTATGCGTATGCGCGTGTGTGTGTGTGAGTGTGTGTGTATGATAATATAATTACAAGTTTTGCTATATTTATAAGATAAAACGCTCAATATTATTGTTAGATTATATGCAAATATAAAAGTGGACATTGAAGTTACCTGTTAACGGCGACACTCTGTTTCATGCTTAAACGCAATCTTCAAAACTTGTCTGGCGATTACGTTTAAGCAGAAAACAGAGTGTTACCATTTGGTTTTGACTTCAATGTCCACTTTATATTTAAACATTTCCAACGTGATCCAATAGATAAATACGTTGGTTGAAATAATCCACTGATTGACCCAAAGTGTTGTGAGTTCAATAGCTGGCCACAGCAGATGTGAACAGAAAGAGTTGAGTTAATAAAGAGAATTAACTGAAACATAGAACTGGAACAATCTACCCTAGTGGACGAAATAAAGGATTCGGTTCTAAATTCCAACGTATATCACCTGAAGAAGTCCGGAGGGTTCAACGGCCGAAACGTGAATATGACAATAAAAATGAGGGCCACTCTCCAAACGATGCAACTACAAGCTTAATTTATAAAAACGTTTTTACGGGGAAGATTTGTGGTCAGGCGATATTGCTTCCATTTTCAATATTGTTCTAATGAGGAAATTAATGTCATCAACGATTATGAAGGACAATTATCACATTCCGATTATTTGATTGGCCAAGTGGCTCACAGCATATAAGCCCCATAGTGAACCAATAGAACGTTTTAACTTTGGAGCTCATCAGATGGAAGCTTCACAACAGCATTCAGTTATTCAAGTATAGAAAAGAGAATATTGGACAGATGAATATATAAACAGTCTAGCCAGAGATGATTCAGGGCAGTCTCTTGAACAACGCAAAAATAATTTAAGATCCATGTGTCGGACCATGGCGATAGGGATCTCACTACAGACTCGCAGAATGTAAATGATGAAATATTCAAGACAATAAATTACATTTAAATTTTGATCGGATGAAATTACCAGTGTTATTTTCAACCATCACAGTATGTTTGGAAGGTTGGTTGTTTTTCTTTTATGTCATATCAAAACCTCAGTGGGTCATTTAATGCCAACAAAATTTTGAAATAGATTCATAGCGATAGTTTGTTTAAAAAATGATGTGTATGTTTACATATATATTTGAACCATTTTTCAATTACTCATATTTTTTTAGTAGAATCAAACTTCTTTGAGGAAGTTTACAATCTTGGATGGTTTTATTAGTAAAAAGATTTTTTTTTTAAATTACTCACTTGGTAATATTTTGTTCGCACTAGATCAAAATCTACAAACTGATTGTTTCATTGATTGCCGGTAATATTTTTTTTCCAAAAACGTATTGTTGGTAAAATTTTTTTTCAAAAGTGTGTTGATGGTAATAGTTCTTCAAAGATTTATTGCTGATAATTTTTTACAAAGTATTTCTGGTATTAAAACTTATTTTACACGTTCATAATGTTTTTATCACAGTTTCGGGGTTAACAGGCGCTACCACCCCGGGTGTTGGTGGACCTAGGAACACCAGCAATTAAGAGATGGTTCTACGCTCCTCAAAACCTCTTGATCATAGGCCTTGCTGTTGGACGTAGTTTATCGTCTTACCCAGGACGCGGGTGTAGTTTATCGTCATAACCAGGAGACGGATGTAGTTTATCGTCTTAACCAGGACGCGGACGTAGTTTATCGTCTTACCCAGAACACGGATGTAGTTTATCGTCATAGCCAGGACGCGGTCGTAGTTTATCGTCTTACCCTGGACGCGGATGTAGTTTATCGTCATTCCAAGGACGCGGACGTAGTTTATTGTCTTAACCTGGACGCGGATGTAGTTTATCGTCATACCAAGGACGCGGACGTAGTTTATTGTCTTACCCTGGACGCGGACGTAGTTTATCGTCTTACCCTGGACGCGGACGTAGTTTATCGTCATACCAAGGACGCGGACGTTGTTTATTGTCTTACCCTGGACGCGGACGTAGTTCATCGTCTTACCCTGGACGCGGAGGTAGTTTATCTTTATACCAAGGACGCGGACGTAGTTTATTGTCTTACCCTGGACGCGGATGTAGTTTATCGTCATACCAAGGACGCGGATGTAGTTTATTGTCTTACCCTGGACCAGGACGTAGTTTATCGTCTTACCCTGGACGCGGACGTAGTTTATCGTCATACCAAGGACGCGGACGTAGTTTATTGTCTTACCCTGGATGCGGACGTTGTTTATCGTCATACCAAGGACGCGGACGTAGTTTATTGTCTTACCCTGGACGCGGACGTAGTTTATCGTCTTACCCTGGACGCGGATGTAGTTTATCGTCCTACCAAGGACGCGGACGTAGTTTATCGTTTTACCCTGGACGCGGACGTAGTTTATCGTCATACCCATGATTTAGTGGATAAAGGCGTTAGTTAGATCCAGTGACAGGACCCAAATTGTGTGAGTTCAATACCTGGTTGTGGCGGTGGAAAACATAGAGAGGGGAATTAACAGGAGATTACTGTTAACTGACATCCATTAGACATGACACGTGGAACTAGATCAGTCTAAGATATCGAGCGAAATAAAGGGTTCAGTTCAACATTCCAACCCCCTGAAGAAGACCGCAACGTACAACGGCCGAAACGTTGTAATAAATATGGCGACAAAAATGAGGACAATAGTCCGAATAATGTAAATAGTGTACATAATGCTTCATCTCAGAAATATAGATATATACTCTTTATATTGCATTGGTTAGAAGGAAGTTTTACCAAGATAGCTTCTTTCAGAGAACTGAGAAATTTGCCACCAAGATAGTGCTTCCCCAATGAGTACACGATTAGCCTCTTCAAGTCTACGGCCAACTGATATCTACCCTACGTAATCTTCTTCTCTTGATCTTCACCCCTGACGCCTTCCAACCAACATATTTAACAACCCCCTGTATTGAGTTGCGTTTGAGCCTTGTGTTGGGTGAATAATGTTAAGAAAATTGATCATGTTTACATTTAAAGCAAATATTTGTCCTTGAATTTCGTCTTCTCTTGTATATAAACCTTCGTTCAAACTATGGTATATATGGGTAATCAAAAATTTCTTTATGAAGTCATGAGATAAAACTTAAAGGGCAAAATATGCTGTTGATATTACAGTCAAAATATATCAGATCCAAATGCTGGTTTTAAATAACTGCTCATAAGTTGTTTTCACATGAACCTTGCCTTTTCTAAACGCGTAACTCATAGAATTATAAATGTCACATGATTGATTTTCGCGTATGATTTTAACCTCAAAATCATTTATAAAGTTTACATCATTTCAGATTTCCCTCATTGAACAAAAAAAAAAAGAACGAATGCCATAGAGTTATTTACATGTCTTTATACTTTTTTGTCTAGGACTTGTCGTTTCAAATGGCGAAGAAAGAGAGATTTGAAAAGTGAACTAGATCTCCTAGCATAGATAGCCAAGAGGATGTTTTAGATAAAAGAAATGGCGTTTTGTTGCAATACAAAATTCTTTCCTTTTAGTCTTCATCGGAGTGAAAGCAAAGAAAGGAATGCTAGTAAAAGGAATGTTACAGATGGTTTCCAGTAAGCGAACGAGCTCCCAGAAACGTGCATGATATTTTCCCTTTTTTTAAAATCCTCTTACGAGTTAGGTAACCTACAAAAGTGCCCTCAGAATAAAAGATTAAGGACACTTTCTCTGGTGAAGAAACAGTTCACGATGACAAAAATGTTCTTTTCTGATGCGGTTCTACTTCAACGGCTTATATTTTTGTTTTTTATTTATTACATGTATATATATATATATATATATATATATATATATATATATATATATATATATATATATTAGGTTGGTGCAAAAATAATGTTGTTTTTTAACCAACCAAATACAAACACATATATACATATATATGTATATGTAACGCCCCCACACATATATATATGTGTGTATATATATATATGTATATATATGTGTGTGTGTGCGCGCACGCGTGTATGTGTATGTATATATGTATGTGCATGCGTGTACATGTATAATATAGATGTACACGAACACACACACATATATATACACACATATATGTGTGCGTGTACATGTTTATATATATATATATATATATATATATATATATATATACATGTACACACACACAGACATATATATATATATATATATATATATATATATATATATATATATATATATATATTTCCTTTGTTACATAGTCTTCGTGTGTGTGCTTGTATGGTCCGTCAAGTGTTTTTCGCCATTATGTGTGCATGCTGTGTGATTATGTGCATATATATATATATAATTGCTTATTTTAAAATTAACTATGTATGGTGAGGGAATATGCACACACAGACCAGAAAAAAACACACACGCACTAAAATGGAAATAGATCTAATAAGATGCTGGGGTCATAAAAAGATAAGAAAGAATATATATCCTTCCTCGACCAATCCTAATTGTTTTATTACACCTTAAACAGAAAAACACTTTCGCAACCAGTCCCAAAAATCTTGGGGTTACTACGACATAAAAGACAATGAGTAAACATCGAAAAACATAGATTATTTCTTTATAATATGTGGAAATACCCACTATTTGCATGATGAAACTCAGACCGAAACTCGTGTAGTAAAAATACAGAAAATATAGTATAATATATATTTTTTTAAATTCAATTTATAACCAAAAATGTTTGAGGTTTCACTTTCCTTTTAATATATATATATATATCTATATATATATATATATATAGTTCAGAGGAGATAATATTAGAAAGATTTTAGAGTTCCATGAAAATAAAATAAAAACACAATATCCAGCCGGGCTAAACCATAAATTTAACAATATAGATAGTACTAATATATAACTCAACAAATTTCCACATTTCTCCCCCAAACAAGACGGGCATGCTTTCGGAGGTGTTGAGGCCTTACACCTATACACAGACCCACACGAATATACACACTTACACACATCATACTCACTCACTCCCTAATGAGCCAAATGATAACACACACCCACTGCAATATACACGCTTACACATATCATATTCACTCACTCCCAAAGACTAAACAGAGATACATCCCCTCTTCAGGAACAATAAAACTGTCAAACTGACCAAGGAAATTCAGAGAAGCATAGATCCATCCAGCTCTTATCTCAAATAACAACTTAAAAGAGCCTATTTGGCCAACGCAAGTAATGTTAAAAGATTCCTGTTAAAAAGATTAAAAAAAAATAATAAAACAAATAAAAACTACAGACAAAAGTTCATTTTCTCCATCAAGACTTTAATTTCTGTAGTTTACTGCCACCAGCAAGCAGAAATATTTCTTCTCCCGAAGATGGCCATTTTGGCCGAAACTAGTCTAGGAATCTAAATGAAATAATAATAAAAATATGAAAGAATATTAATCTACAACCCAGTGTGTCTGAAGATTTATTTTTTTCATATTTTTTTTATTGTTCAATATATATATATATATATATATATATATATATATATATATATATATATATATATATTTCTTCTAAACTCGATGAATTACTTAATTATGATTATTTGAAATCCTCCTAATTATTTCTATCTGTACATCCTTGCTTGAACCGGCTTCTAATGCTCTGTTCTAAGCGGCTTGAAGATAGTAGTCGTAGCTCGTGGAGGCACTGTACTATGGGTAAAAAGAAACTCGGATGAGTTGCATTCAATTCTCGGTAGTGGATGGGTCCCAAATATAGGATGAAACGGCCGTCCAATGCTTTGTGCATTCTGTTGAGCTTTCCTCGAGAATCGAAAAATTTCTTATGTTTATTTCAAATCCTCTTAATTATATATATATATATTATTTTATTGTTTTTGTATTTGAGAAAACTTTAATTCTCCGTTTTTAAGCAGCTGCTCACCTTGAAGCAATTGCAAATATCGCGGCATATTTATCAAATTTTGAAAGGATATATATTTATATATTATGAAATAAAACCAGAGATTTTTTTTTTTAAAATACGCGCACAGACATGAATTTACATTATTCCAATGTTTCTTTTCAACTATTTTTGCAGCTTCTTTAGTGTGAAACATCCATTTGTTAGATGTTTTTTCGCGATTTTTTAATGGTTTGATCGAATGTACGATAAGCAGACTCTCATTTCTTTAGCACACTTAAGCGGATCGCGCAGAATACAACTGTGCCACGGCGCAGCGTTTGAGAATCACTCCTTTAAGGTAACGGATATATTGGAAAATATTGTTATAGACCGAAAAATCTAGTTTTTAAACAATTTTCGCTTGTATTCTAAAGTTTGCATTCACATACTTAAAAATGCTTGCAATATCTACTTAGTCAGACTCATTAGGTTTCTCGTGGGCACAGTGCCTTTGACTTTTGAATGTGTGAGCTGCATTCATTGGTCAAGTCATTTGCATGAATTTCTGAAGAAACACAGAAAAGCATCACTCATGCAGGCCTAGAGCCTAGATTTAACATGAGTATTTTGACATTCAGCAAATGTAAGATTGCTTTTGACATAGACATTCAGGACATTTTCAAAAATAGTGAAACTAGTGTTGGAATTTTTGAGTACCCTGGTGTACCCTGGTGTACTAGCGAGCCAGCCAAAATGAGCTGACTCATTTTATAGTTAACCGATAGAAGGGTTAACCAATCAGAAGGCTCAAAATATTCAATGCGACGTGTATAAAGGCGGCCATGTTTTTCCCGAATATTCAGCCAACCTTTGATATCGGACACTGAAGAATTACGGAACAGCTGCTGGTGGTATTGGCGATATAGTCAGATTCAGTAGAGTGTCTGACTCGTGAGTGTTAATCTTTAACGTTGTTTCATTGAACGGATTATGTACTGCGCTGTATTCTATATTCATAGACTATGGTGAACATGGTCAAAAACTAGAACCTGATACTGATCCCGCATAGATGTTTCCGAATGTCAGTTTGAATGAATATAACTAATACATCTAATTCGCTTCATTAAACTTTTTCAAATTATCTAAAGTACATCTGGCTTCCACATGAAGCATACATACACACACGCACACACATAGGCACACACGCATCCCCCATATATATATATATATATATATATATATATATATATATATATATATATATATATATATATATATATATGTAGGTTTAGGGTTAGGCAAATGAGATAACTAGATATTAGCGATCATATACGCGTCGTGCTGGCAAACAAATAAATGTTTAATAAGAAATATATGTTAATATATACACATATATCTACGTTTGATGTGCGATTTGAGTTTCTTTGGTTACCCAAGTAATCAGGCACGATATATATATATATATATATATATATATATATATATATATATAACAGGAAGATGTCATAGTAATTCTAACGAGAGAAAAGTATGTATATTAAAAAGAAGACAAAAACCACAAACGTTTTTGGTTATAATGTGTATTTTATTTTTAAATCATGCTTTATTTTCCACAATTTTGCTACACTGGTTTCTGATCTCGCGACCGTCATCAGGCAAAGAGTGGAGATTCCCACATATTATTAAAAATGATTATTTTTTTCTTATGTTTTTCGATGTTAAATATTCCCGATATGAGACATTCTCTTTTTTCTGTGTTAGTGATCGAAATGTCTTTCTTGAACTTATATATATATATAGATATATATACACTACAATTCAAAGTTTGAAGCCTACTCCAGAATTAGCATGGGAATTGACAGAAGAATGAAACAAAATGAAAAAATGTTGTTAAAATAATTGAAAAAAGTATCGGATCAATTATCACAATTATACTTTGACAAACTATTGTGAAACTATAAAAGTTTGTACTGCAGTCATCAAGGCAAAAGGGAGAGGTTTGTCAAGAGTAAACTTTAATCATAATTTTTTCTTGTCCTAATAAGATTTATTAAGATTTTTTTTTTGTTGTTATAAAATTCTTCTTTTCATGACATAAGTTATGTAGACACAAAGAAAAGAAAACAATTGTCCAGAATATATGAAAATTATAAGAATACAAGAAAAAATAAATAAAATAAAGTTAAAATAGCCACAGTAGCTTGTCAGTTCAAATATATATATATATATATATATATATATATATATATATATATATATATATATATAGTCTTAAGGTGTGCTATATTTATCGAATAAAGTGCTCAATATCAGAGATAGAGCGTGTGTAAATATAAAAGTGAACATAGAAGTCAACACTTAGAGGCGACAGTCTGTTTCATGCTATATGCAATCGTCAGGGCACATATGCTGTTATTTTTCTCGGCTATTTATATATATACGGGTTAGTGGTGCATTGTGGGTATTCTGTTATGGCGGTTGTTTCACCGGAAGTCGTTTGTTTATCTATTTGGGTCAAATTATTTTGCTTGTTTTTATTTTTTTGTTTATTTATTTATTTATTAACGTAGTAAAAATTTGTTTATATCACTTATTTAACAGTTTTGCTTTGGTTTGGGAATTTAATTAAAGCTATTTGTTCAGTTTTGGGGTTGATTGCTGTAGTTCATACTAAGTATTATTTTGGCGGGAACAGTTTTTAATTGATTATCTTTATTTGGGATTGGTTTGTTTATTTATTTCCTTGGATGAATTTAAGTCAATTTATTTTACTTGTATATTTTCTCTTTTCGGTTTTATATTTTTAGTAACATAGTATTTATTTATGTTTTATTTCTATTTTTTTTGTTATTTTGTTTATTAGTATATTTATTTGTTTTTATTTTATTTTTTCCGTTTTTAATTTTTTAGGTTACGAAGTAAAAATTTATTTTCATGTCTGCATTTTGAGATGAGCTCAGATCTTTTGTTTAATAATTTATTTTGGTCGGGGAAAGTAATGATAGCTATTTTTCCTCCAAGCAAAGTTTGCAAGTTTTTGATTGGTTATTGTAGGCTGATGATTTTTATCTTATCTTCCAAGATATTTTTTTTTAATTTCCCAGATATACTTAGAAAGCATTGTACTTTTTGCATATTTACTATTTGTGAAAGATGTTTTGTGTGTATAATTTCTTTGTTTCCAGGGTCCTTCAGTTACTCCTATGTATACTTTTTCTTCATATATATATATATATATATATATATATATATATATATATATATAGAGAGAGAGAGAGAGAATTTAGAGATGCAGTAGTGTTATTTTTCCAATTATTATTGCTGCATTTAAATCGTTCACTGTCTTCTCTGAAACTTCCGCTTATCATACCAGAACATGACTCGCCAGAGTAAGTTTTATCAATGAATCAGAGAAACAAGAAAAATTACAATCTAACCTAGCCAGGCCTCAGCTGCCATAAAGAAAGATAAAAAATAAATTCATTAAATGAAGTTAACATGTCAAGTGTGTCCAATGAAGTAATGTCTAACTTTCAGATTAGAAAAATAATGGAATACAGCTGGGATACAAGCGTAGGCTCAGTAGTTCTACGTATAGATTACATATCAAAGAAAAACTATCAATAATATGAGAATTGGATAATAGACGACTGAATAAAAGAACGGAAAGAAATGTTCACTGAAAGGATTTAAATAAATATTTTCTATGAGACCTTACCTGGTTTCAGTCGCGGAGATTTTCTTTTTCCTATTTTCATTTTTACTGATCAGCTTTTATCCTTTTTCCCCACGTCTTTTCTCATGAAAGCGTTTCCTTCTCTTTTGTTCTTTTTGCCCGTCATACCTGTTTTAATGACTATTTTACCAGACATTTTTATAACATCAATGCCTTTCGACATTTTATGCTGTAGCTGGTTGGAGAAATTAGTGAATTTTATTTTGTCAGTTACGGAGATTAAACCTTTTTCCAAAGTCCGACAATAGATCTTCACTTGCGGGTTTTTTTTTCTGTGATTTAAAACTGTAAAGCTCGCACAATTATTTTTATTTCAAACGTTATTTTTGAAACGTTATATATATACCTATATATATATATATATTTATTTATTGAAAGATATATATATAATGGAAATGAGAGGAAGAATTTTAAGATATAAATATTTGAATATAATCCTGATACATATTTTATAAATCAAGACATACCCACAAGTCTAATTTTAATTCTGACCTGATGTTTCCCAATTTTAACTTTCAGGAAAGCGGTAACAATTTCTTTCTAAATTTACTTAATAATGGCAAGAGGGCAGAGTGGGTGCTTTATGCGGTGTCTGGATATTTACTTCGCACTGTCATACTTCGATTAACGACATGCCATGCACAGTCTTCCTTGTGCTTAATCTGATTCAACAGATGCCAGGACGCAACCAATATCGGTTTGCGTATTCCCATGACCTCAGTATATGGCAGGTCTTCTTGCCATTACTTTCAATACAAGTATTCCATGAATTTCATCTTTTCATTCTTGCTTTTATTTTAATAATATTTGCATCAAAGTATATATAGGAGATGACTTTTGACCACGTTTACGTTGTGTAATAGTTAGCAAGAGTTTTTCGCTAGATTAATTACTAATGTGGTCGATCTTTAATGGGTACTCAATACTTTCAGCCTTGTGCTACAATTAGTAAATCTCAATACAATATGGCTTTAGGCGCTTTGAAGTCATATAATGGTTTACCACCTTGTCCCTCTAGATCAATTATTATACAGTTCTATCATAACTAAGTGCTTCATAATTAATCATTGTGACACGTCTATGAACCTTTGTAAAATGCTAAATATTACAATTTTTCTCACTTCAACGTCGCATAATAGCTAACATGGTGGCATCGCAGGATCATTTACTAGTGGATTCTATGCTCCCAATGTCCTCCATTCTTTCGCCATATTGCTACACCTAAGCTACACTTAGTAAATCCTTATAAGATACGTTTATGGAAAATTATACTTGGAATAATGTTTAGGAAGCTTGTATTGCTACGTTATTTGCTAGTGGGTTCGATCCTCACCAGTTACTCCATTTTCTCAGCACGTTACTACATGAAATTTACGTTGGGTGAGTTGCTATAAATCCATTTCTGAGTAATTAAGCGTTGTATAATGGTTAGCAAACTTGTCTGACTAAATCAATTACTAGTGAGTTTGATCCTCACTAGGTTCTCAATACTTGTGACCTTGTGTAATATCTAAGCTACTCTTAGTTAATCACTTTCACTAAGTTATTATTATTATTTAATAACTTCAATAACTTGATAGGACGCTTTAACGGGAGCTGTTTCCTTCACAAAAGTTTGAAAAAGAGACCAAGGGTAGGACTGAAATTAATAAATTAACCTATGTTAACATTCTTGAAACAGTTTTGAAAAGGTTAAAACTTGGAAGCAATATCTTCCCTCGCCTAAGTGTTGGTGTCGAAAATTCTATCTATCTATCTATCTATCTATCTATCTATATATATATATATATATATATATATATATATATATATATATATATATATATATATATATATATATATATATATATAGATAGATAGATAGATAGATAGATAGATAGATAGATTTTTTTTTTCCTTTTTGGAAGTGTTATCTGATGATCTACGTCCCTCAAAAGGGATCTGTTGAAATAAATTATTATAATGGAACCTTAATGTGGTCTATTTTCTTTAATATATATATATATATATATATATATATATATATATATATATATATATAGAGAGAGAGAGAGAGAGAGAAGAGAGATAGATAGATAGATAGATAGATAGATAGATAGATAGATAGATAGATAGATAGATAGATAGATAATTCATTTGGCCTGGAGTTTTGTTCATTTCTTTGGTGACGAGTTAAATTTTGTGCCACAGAGATAAAAATAAAGACAATATATATTTTATTCAAAGTATTAAGTAGAGGGGGAGGAAATGTGCGTGCGTCTGTCTGTTGCTTAGGACTTCATTCCCATAAATACACAATGACTTCTTCACAAAGATATTTCTATATCGTTTTCCCTGCTGTAAAGTAAGCGTTTTATAACGCGGTGACTATAAGAAGCTCTTGTTATATAAAATCTAATTTCTGCCTTTTGCAAAATCAAAATGATTTGTGCTGACATGAAACTGATAGCATCTTGATATTCTTTAGTACTTTTTGTTTTTTCAGAAGTAGAATTTTGCATTTCTTGCTTGAGAACTATTAAATGTCCTTCTTCTAAAGCTTACGATCAGAAACTCTTTTGATTTTAGTAAGATGGTGAAGATTAAGGTAATAGTATTTTTTTCCTTATAAGGTAGCTTCAGTATTCATTGGTTGAGTAACCAGTGTAAATATCAGCTGACATAAAAATAAAGGGTGTTCCAATAACTTGGACAGATTTTAAATGTGAATTAAGTTTAGGCGTCTACTGAATTTTCTTTCATTCACATTTAACAACTTAAGTCTTTGGCAATTTCAACCATGGAGAGGTTAACAATCAAACAACGTGTTAAAGTTATCGAAGCCTGTTAAGAAATGAACGTTCAAACAGAATTTGAAAAAAAACTGCGAAATCAATTGGCCACCATGATCGTGCGTCTTGACGTCTTTAGATTTTTTCCTTAGGGGTCATCTCAAAAGTGAGTTTTATGCCAACAAGCCAACAAAACTTCAACAGCTGAAGGATGAGATAATAAGTCTTATTGGTGAGATTCAGGAGCAACTATGCAGAGACGTCATCAAAAATTTTGACCATCGAGTGAAGGTCTCTCGCCGAAGCCTTGGCGGATATTTGGGCAATATTATTTTTCACACATAATCGTCATGACTTAAATAACATGATCCAATAAAGAAATAAATAAAATTTCACCAATAAAACTGATTTATTTACTGCTGACTTTGATCCGTCTTAATGAAACACCCTTTATAATTCACTTTAGGGTCGTACGGGCATCACATGTGCTGTAGTCACAGTAGACGATGCTGTTTCTTGAGTAAGATAGACTGACGGTGCCTTGCCCTCTCCAGGCCGGTTTGAATTCAGAGTTTACCTTATCTTAGAATAATTGCCACACAAGGATATAGAACTCAGTTTTTCCTGCTATTTACCCATAGATGGCGGAGAAGTAGAGGATTCATACATTTCCCAAGGATATTAGGTATTTTCATGTAATGGATTGTAATAGATTCGAGCCACTATCCATTATAATAATATAAATGTTTATTTATATATTTATAATAATATAAATGTTTATTTTATAAAATATTTCTATTAAAACATGTTTTTAAATAAAATATATGTATCAAATCTACTAAATGTTATCACTCTTTGCTGTGATAATGTTGGCTTATCTTCTGAATATTATTTGAAATAGTGTTGAATGTCTTCAGTTCACATGTGCAATCCATTTTAGTTGTTTCCTGTGCTGAAAGTCATGTGAATCTGTTATATGATACAGTTCTTTCTTTCTGATTCGGTTGCGCCAGTCTAGTTCGTTTAAAGATGTATGTTTCTCGTCAAGAATTATATGTTCCTTTCACAGGAATAATTAATAAACCTAGATCTGAGAAATGCTGAGTTTCTCGGCGAGAACTTCGACCTCAGAAAATTTGGTTTCATATATTATGTCTTTATAAAAGTCTTGA
Source organism: Acanthosepion lycidas (assembly GCA_963932145.1). Taxonomy (NCBI): domain Eukaryota; kingdom Metazoa; phylum Mollusca; class Cephalopoda; order Sepiida; family Sepiidae; genus Acanthosepion; species Acanthosepion lycidas. The sequence goes on from OZ010581.1 coordinate 123,321,563, forward strand.
TCTCAGGAGGATCATCTCAAAGAGATTTACAAAAAAGAAGTATATTTAATACATCCTCTTATTTTAGGCAAAAATCATCAGGACTTTTTAATTAATTCTCCCAAGCAGGGTAATAAAGCCACTAAGACGCAAACGGGTTAGGAAGTGTTATAAAATATGAAAAAGAAAAATGATATATTGAGGAGAGAGATTCGTAGAAGGATAAGAATTAAAAACGTGTTAAATAACGATTGACGTTGCATTTAAATTTTTGAAGATCAAAGTGGACTGGGAAACAATAAGACTTGAGAAAAAAAAGTTTGCATAGAACTTACGTTTGCATGTAGCCATTTCAAATTTAAAATGAGGAAAGCTGTGGCCAGTCTCGCCTGTGATTATGTACTGAACGTATCCTTGCTGTTCCAAAGGCAGAGCTAACATGTAAACTTGATACATCACCATTTTAATGTTTCCGATAGCCTCCCAACCCTACGCTTGATATTTCAAGGTATCTATCAAGATATCGACACTACTGTATTCCTCTTTGAGCTGCACCGACTAAGCTAGGGGTAGATATGGATACACGTTCCAGTTATGAAGCAGGATAGATTTAAGTCACCTAGATGAGCTGTCGATGAAAGGCGTTGGTTTCTGGGGTCACAGGAGATTCCATTTGCCTTCAAGAGACCGGCCAATTATGGCAGAAAGAAAAACCATTCTTGACGAGTGAAAAAGCTTGAAAAACATTGGAGACTATCACCCTGACGTGAGACTTACAAACCTTCATATAACAAATTCCATTGCTTGCGTATTGATGTCAGAATTTTATGCTCACCTGATCAGGTCACTGAGGTCTTGTTGGTAGGGGTAGTCTGGGTTTCTCTCACCTCTATTATCTTATATATATATATATATATATATATATATATATATATATATATATATATATATATATTAAAGTAATTCACCCCAAGCAAGCCGGGAGTGCCGATAGCTCGCTAGGTGTTCCATAGAATTGAGAACAAGAGTAAAGAGGCACATTTGGGGAAAAGATACAGAGAATGACGGTGAAAAAGCTGAGGGTGACAGATGTCGATTGACATTACACTTGAATATTTGAAGATTATATTCATCGGGGAAGCAAGTAAGGAGAAATGAGTTTCACAGATAGGAAGTGCGGGAGAAGAAGCTTTTTGTGTAGGAGAGACGGTTATATTTAACCATTTTGACAGTGAAAGGATGAGACCGAGATGCATACCTGGTAGCTCGTTTAAATTCATGTAGTCCTGGAACCAGTGAAATTAGATCGTCGGAACAGTTGCCGTGAAAATACTCGTAGAAGAGTCAGAGGGAGTACACGGCTTTTCTGTGAGATAAGGATTGTAGACTGGAAGCAAGATCATGACCTATTATCTTGCATATGCCTCTCTGGATTTGTACACAATACCAGCTGAGTGATATCTGGTGAATGAGGTGACCATCCCTTCCAATGCACTGGTCTGGAAATGTTAGGGTTCATTTAACAGTACCTCTTTCATCAACAGGGTACCCTGAAATACGCAAGTGAAATGTGATTAAAAATTTTGATAAATACTGAGTACATTGAACAAATCTGTTTAACATATTTCTTCAATTACCTTTGTACTATAGTTTTGAACTTGTAAAGAGAGCTTAAGCACACCCTGCATGATAGCAGGCTCATTCTTGCAGACTCAACGTTTGGAAGGGTCCATCATGCAGAAGAAGTAATTGTTTGAGTACTCAGTTGGTTTCTTCTACATTCGTGGGATTGCGAATTTCTTTTCTCCTTTTTTCCACTCGGTATCGTCCTGTGAAACAGATAAATAAAAATATGAGTATAAAAATAGAAATATATTTAATTCAGTGTTATTGAAAAATTCTAAATATTACAAATTTTGATTTTGGGAATTTCTACAATACATTGGATATATAATATTCTAACGCTGCACCCCAATTAATGTAGCAAATGCTATAAAAGTAAGTAATCTTGAATACAGAATATCCCTAAGATTCCGTATTTTTATGGCTCTTGACGGGGATCATACATGATACTCTGGATACTAATGCCAGATTGTTGAAAGCTATTTAATTTCAACACTGGTTTAAAAATATAAAAGTAAAACATTTAAACTACAAGAATTCCAAAACTTTTACAATTAAAATTTTCATTATCCAAACAAGCAAAACTTTACCTTCTAGATTGATTTGTGCAGAGTTCATACCTGAAATGAGGTGCCCAGGGATTGACTTGGTCCATGACAAGTATAGCGAATTATGCCTTATACATGTTAGCAGATGATGCCACAGGGTTATTTTTTCCTCTTCTTTTGATAAATTCGCCACACACATAGCAGAATACGTATGTCGGATGCTTACAACCGCTTGATGTGATCAGTAAGGAATGCATCTGTCAGCAACGACTTGACTGCACTTGGATAACTAAAAGTAACCTGAAATGTTGAGGTTACGTTTGCTATATTTATGCGTTCATCTATATTGCCAGATTGTTCTAGAAAGTCGTGAAACTTTTGGGAATTTCTAGAAAACCGTCCTTCAGCAACTCAGAGCTGAATCTGTCTGGAATGTAATGGAAAAAAAAGGTTAGTTTCAAAACATCGATGACCAGGGCGTAGAAGCAAAGTTTGAAGGGAATAATAATCATTTTATTCCCTTCTAAAACATAAGCAATTAGGGAATAACTCTTAATGACCAAAAACAAAAAAAATGTCATTTGTTTACACAGTGTAATCAATTGTTAGAACATGGAATATATTCCGTTTATTTATCCATTACACCACACGCACATCCAAACTTACACTAACTGGTATTCCCGAATAGTTGCTCATTTTAGGTATTGAGCAGTTTTCTGTCACTGCTTAATTTTGGTGATAGAATGAGAACCGCTGTTTTAACGTGATATGGCCGTAGATTAGGAAAAAGTATCACATTATTCAACATTTAAAAATAAAGAACAGTTTCCAGTTACGAATTTATTCAACCCACTCCGTCTATTTGAAAATTAACTAGTCTTATCGACATATAACATTTAATCACCGGAGCTAAGCAAACCTGAATATGGTTAGTACATATATGGGTGACCGTTTGATAATACCGGTGCTGTTGCTTGAATGTGCGGGTGATGTAATGAATAATGGCTCGGAATTGTTAATCGGACAGCCAAGTTCCAATTCTAGTTATGTTCATTATCTGCCCTTACGCTCGTAAATAAAGTTGGGAAAGGCAGCTACCTATTCCCCCAGATATTGGTTCATTAGTAAGACTTGTTTCTCTAACTAATTTTTATCTCAAAACAAAATCTCACAATTTAAAAATATTTTCTGGCTTTGAATAACCTGCAAATGTTTTATAAACCGTAAAAAATTAATGAATCATAAAAAAACACAGAAGAAATAATTCAAAAATAAATGTTTAATATGCCAAAAAATATGAATATTCATAGTGCAGATAGACAGAATAACAAAGCTAATATGAATAAAATCTATGTACTAATAAGGGACAAATTTTCAATTTTCATTGATTTACCTGTAGAATTTGAAGGTATGATCATCCTTGTGCTTGAAATGTGATAAGCAGATATCCATTCAATTTCATGTTTTAAATAATTGTTGCGCTGACTTAAATAACAAGAGCGAAGGCTAAAGATATTATCATGTTGAGTAAAATCTGTATTTCTTTATTATTAGTTTAGGTAAAAAAAAAATTACGTGTTTATGTCAAGTTTACAGCTTGAGAAATGCCATTCCTGTTTTCATATTCAAGAATTCCGAATGTGCTTTTATTGAACAATTCAAAATGTGCTAATTTTGTACATTAATTTTAAAGTCAGTAAATTTGCATAAAATCATTTTTCATAATTAGTCTACAGACTGTTGACGAAATTACATCACACGTACATACATACGTATATTCATAAGAACATGTGTAAGCTTTCTCAGCGCAACAAAGAAGAATGACTTTAGCCCATTAAACTTTCATGCCACACGACAAAGACACCACCGCGTTTAACACACTGAATACATCATTTCCCCAAGCTTCATTAATCATTGCCGACAAAAATTCTGATATCTGGACATTTATATAATGACTATTGGAAGTGAGGGGAACGAAAAATTTTCAAACACTTGCTTCTAAGATATACGCATCTCGATGTATCAATCACGCTTATGTTGTTTTCGGAATATTCGAAACTAGTAGCTTCTTGATTTCCAGAACGCACACTAACCCAGCATAACATCTTAGCGGACATATTGTATGTAACTGAGCTGTCATAACAGACTTTGCACAGTGTCCATCAGAGAAGTCAGGTGCATCAGCACGTTGACCTGAACGATAGACTACTAGCCGCCACGCGCATAGGCGCAACTTCAGCAGATTTCAGTGATTTGACTTGACATTTTCGACATGCTGTCGCCCAGTATGTTTCGGAGGCAACCATCGAATCTCACTCCTCTTTCGTCACTGTCTTTTAACCTTTCTGATATTTAGAGATAATCTGACGTGCCAAATATCATAGGTTGTAGTGGAGGAATGTAATTTGAGATTGAATCATAGTAACTTGACGTAACAGAAATGCCTAGAGCTATGTCACTTGTACCCTGGCATTTGCTTATTTAGCAATTACACCGTCTAAGTTGCTCATGTAAGAGCCACATGATGTATCTAATTTTGAAGGAAGCCAGAGGCATATATTTAAAATTATTTATGACAATAGATCAGCAGCACTCTTTCAATTCACACCGAAATTTAATGAGGGCGGTACGAGTCACATATCCAGCAGGTTATGTTAAAGTTCTTCAATTACCATGGCACATGAAGCAATGAACTCACAAGTTCCAGTTATCCATATGATGCTCAAAAGATCATATCCCTTGTCAGCATTCCTTGGCCGCGCCATCAATGTGTGAAACGCGGTTACATTTGAAGCAAATACGCATTAGATTTAAGTAGTAACGCTAAAATCAGAATTCTATGCAAAAGTTCGATCACACAGACATGAACTCAACTTCGTGCAAAAATAGATTCACATTAGCTTCAAATTCAAATTTCAACAGTAGCATTTATTGACCAATCAGCAACGTTAACATAAACAGTGTAAAAGCTTTCAAAAAGCAGACGACTATTCTTGTCTTTTGTTACTAAACATTTGAAGAATTACGATTAATAATATTTAACCTCTTAAAATCGATTAAGAATTGAGAAATATATTTATTAACCAATAAAATTCAGTCCTGTAAAAAAAAACAAAAAACATTTTTCGTTGAGCTTTGTTTGCGAGGAACTTTGTAAGTAATTTAGTCCAACGTAAAAGAAAATGTAGATCATTTTTACATTCCAAAATAGAATTATTTAAATAGACCAGGGTTGGAAGATTAATTCTTTTCTTCACTTTTCGCACACATTTCTGCCGCTAGATATTTATAAAATCTTTCTCGTAAAAAAAATGCCTCAAAATACGATCCTCAAGTCACATTAATGCGCGTATTGATGGGTACTTAGTAACCTGCCTTAGATTTAAAATAGTGTAGGTCGTTCGTATCTTGATTTTGTCATTATTCTCGCTTTATGTTACATCTGTTATCCATTTTAGATGTTGCTGCTGTTGAAATCCTTTAATTGATTTGATTTCTGTTATTATAATGTTTGCATATCTGTAAATATAAATAAACATCATTTTCCATTACACTTTATCAGAATATTGCGAAATATTAAATAATCAAAATGTGATATATTATTAGGTTGGTGCAAAAATAATGACGTAATAATGTCGTTTTATGACGAATTTTTTAACGTCAAAAACGACATTATTACGTCATTATTTTTGCACCGACTTAATAACATTAATTTGTCTGTATCTATTCCTATGCTACATTTGTAATTTTCACATTACTGGCAATCAAGTGAATAAAGGTTTTTACGTTTCAGAAAGCATAGTTTATTGTCTGCTATAAAGGGATAGACTGTAAGTAGCTTGTAAGAGATAGATAGATAGATAGATAGATAGATAGATAGATAGATAGATAGATAGATAGATATTAACAAACTGAAATAGATATAAAGATAGATGCGAAGAGGCTTGGATAGATAGATAGATAGATAGATAGATAGATAGATAGATAGATAGATAGATAGATAGATAGATATTAACAAACTGAGATAGATATATAGATAGATGCAAAGTGGCTTGGATAGATAGATAGATAGATAGATAGATAGATAGATATTAACAAACTGAGATAGATATATTGATAGATGCTAAGAGGCTTCGAGAGATAGATAGATAGATAGATAATGAACATGTTGTGGCAGATGCGTATATAGATAGATAATGAACAAATTAAGATAGATAGATACATAGATAGATGCGAATTGTCTTAGATAGATAGATAGATAGATAGATAGATAGATAGATAGATAGATAGATAGATAGATATGTAGAAATTGAGATAAATAACTTATTCGGCAATTGCTCTGAACAGCCTTTGATACAAATATCCCGTTGCTCACTGATAGAAATGTGTAGGCTTACAAATTTCTCATCACTGGTTTTCTATTTTTTAGTTTTGCGTCACTGACTAATCATTTTACAACAATTATTAGACTTTTGTATGGAATAATTTCTCACTATTCAATCATGTTATTCAGAAAAAAAACGTAATAGCGGTAATATCTGAAAGGGAAACTAGACTCTGTTTAGAATTATTCATTATTATTAGGTCGCTGCAAAAATAATGTCGTTTTCTCACATATGTTACTATGTGAGAAAACGACATTATTTTTGCACCAACCCAATATTAACATTCGTTGTGATCTTAATCTTTAAATGCGGAATACTAATCAATTCACCAGACAACCACCTTCGAAGACGTTCCCTTCGTCACATAATTTATCCAGCGTCGATTTTATCGATGGAAGCATTCCTGGAACTCTGTATAATTAGAGCGCTTGGAAGAAATATTTATTTTCTCAGGAACTTTTCCCCTATTGTGGGCATTATTATATGTGTGATATAATAACACCGTATTTCACGGACAGAATGGAAAGGCTGTATGAAAAAAAATATGTTTGGTTCTCAGAGAGACCTTTATACTACGAAGACATACACAAAACCATATATATACATCATTTACACGTGTCCCACACAGAGAAATATATCATATACATCGCAAACAGAATGATAGTAGAACGAAAAGATGCCGTCTTATATATAATATAGAGATTCTTCTATGTTTCTGGAGAAACCATATTTAGGACTCCAGATTAAAATGGGCCGGATGGGTCTATTATATACCAAGGGAGGAGGTATTCCGCGAACTGGAAACAGCGAGTCTTAGCTTTTTCTTAAATTGAGGCTAGCTAGCCGGAAATTTCTATATCTAGGGATGCTGTATTCCCAAAGGGAAACTGCACTATGTGCTTACAAATCGACGATGAATTTAACCTCAGCTCGAACCTGTTGTGTCAAGCCAAATAAACGACTAGTTCGTTTAGCTCCTGTAAACAAACTGTATGACTTACTGACGACTTCCATCACAGTATGATGTGACGTCGCTAAGCGGCCATCATTTGACTTGTCTCCACCAAAGGAAGATCATCGCCTTTTGTATCCCTACATCCACGTTGCATTCTTTTAAATTCACCCAACGTCTTGAAACTTTTACTTTTTTGAATTTTGGAAAGAGGAAAATGTCACAAGGGGTAACATGGTGAATCTCAAGCAAGAAGAATGTTTTGCTTAGCCAAAACATGCTTCACAAACTTCCATGAATGGCGGAGTTGCTTGAGGAAATCTACTTAAATGCAATCAGAATTTGCAACCCTGAATATTTACATGAAGTGGAGAAATACACTGAAAATTCTTTCAAGTTTCTTCAATATCTTAGTTATTTTATATTTAATGCGAAACAAAAGACTCATAAAAGAGTCCAAAATAGAAAAACGCGCCCTCCTGGGAAACCCAATGAATAAAAAAGTATATTGGTTTATCAACGATTTCTTTCACAATTTGTAGGGACTTAGCACATCATAAAATGTATTATCATATATCTAAAACATTAAAAGACTTAGTCAATAAAAAAGAAGAAAAACAAGCTAAAATTTAAGAGATTAAATTACTCGATCCCATGTAATAATTCTCACAAAAATACATAGGAAAAACCAGAAGAATCTAAATAAAAGATTATATGAACACAAAAGGGATATTTTACAAAACAATATGTCAGTTGCTTCGGTTGCCCACCGTAACGAGACTGACCACAATTTGATCAGAGAAGTAAACAATTCAATAACAAGAAAATGTTTAACAACATTGATCACAATGTCATCCACTGTAAAATTCCCACTATCCCGAGGTCGTGCGCGTGTGTATGTAAACTTTCAAATAGAATATATCTGTAAAATTACAATAAATTAATATTACTTTATTGCTTGTTTGTGAAGCTCTATATAACTAAGAGGCCAAATAAAGCTGGAACAGACGTTGGGTTCTACTGCAACGTGGATCTCAGGTTTGAATCCTTGCGAGTGCACATTAGTTCTATTATATTTTTTCTACTGTGCAGGCCGATAAACGAAATAAACACTTTAAAAAACACACGTCTACTCAAATGCAAGTATCCACTAAAATGACATTTGATTAATAAAAAGATGTCGGATTTAAACATAAAATTAATATATATATATATATACTCGACTCACCCTTCGAATTCGACGTAGGAGGGTCAGACAGATTAGTTCCTAGGAAACCGACAGCCTGGCAACAGCAGACGAGATTTGATTATAGTGGTGAAGGTTTCGTGCAGGACCATCCACACAGTTTGAAGAGAATTTATCCTTGATATATATATATATATATATATATATATATATATATATATATATATATATATATATAAAGGATAGAAAATAATACATTAATTACATTAATTTCTTACTTTTTCTATCTCTCTTTGTATCTCTCCTAGTTTTCTATCAATTTTCTTACTTTTTCTAACTCTCTTTGTATCTCTCCTAGTTTTCTATCAATTTCTTACTTTTTCTATCGCTCTTTGTATCTCTCCTAGTTTTCTATCAATTTCTTACTTTTTCTTTCTCTCTTTGTGTCTCTCCCAGTTTTCTATCAATTTCTTACTTTTTCTATGTCTCTTTGTATCTCTCCTAGTTTTCTATCAATTTCTTACTTTTTCTATCGCTCTTTGTATCTCTCCTAGTTTTCTATCAATTTCTTATTTTTTCTAACTCTCTTTGTATCTCTCCTAGTTTTCTATCAATTTCTTACTTTTTCTATGTCTCTTTGTATCTCTCCTAGTTTTCTATCAATTTCTTACTTTTTCTATCGCTCTTTGTATCGCTCCTAGTTTTCTATTTGTTTTTCTATTTTTTATTCTTTTTCCCCCCTCTGTCTTCATATCTCAAATGGTTTCTCTATTTTTTCTCTTTCTCTTCCCTTTTATTCTATCTCTCACGTTTATCCTTCAGATAAAATGTCTCCTTTTAATTATCTTACTATTATATGCTATTTAATTTGCTTTTTCTGCCCACTCCCCCTCCTCCTCTCGAATTTTATTGCTTTCCGTTTATTTCCTATCATTCATCTTTGTTCCGACATTTTTTTCCTTTGATATTTTAATTTTCTCTCTTTTAACTGACATATTTATCGCATCCTTTGCATCTTTTGTTTTTGTCATATTTGTTTTTGTTTACTTTTTTGATTTATTCCATTTCATTTTGGAAAATTTAGCCCCTCATTTTCGGATATTCCTTTTTAAAATCGTAATATTCTTTCTACTTAGATTTTTTTTTCAGTTTTTTGTTTATATTTCTTCGTTTCGCTTTTTCTTTCCGTCTTCACTTTCGTTTTTTGTATTTATTTTTCTTTGCTTGTCCTTTCTTCTAATTCCTCATTCATTTTCTTATCTTCCTTCTTCGCTCTAAATTCATATTTACAAATCTTGAATAACTATGGCCCGAAACCAAATCGTCGAAATGTCTGTGTGCAACGTTTGTATTACGCCAATCCTCTAAAGTTAGAATACCGACATAACTTCAAGATTAGCATTAAAATGTTTGCTATTTTTCTGCCTTTATTTGTGTTTTTACTAGAGTTGACAATTGGACCAGTGAAGGAACGTTATGCAAATTGTTTATTCCAACTACGCTTTTTATACAGAAATTGTTTTATCTGCCTTTAACCAAAGGGAGAGTTAAGTTCAGTTGTTTAGATAATTTGAGACATTTTCATATATATATATATATATATATATATATATATATATATATATATATATATATATATATATATATATATATATATATATGCACGTTGGGGTGTCTTTCCTTTTATTTTCTATTCCGGGTAAATCACTCTTTCTCATTTTTCTCTTTCGTTCTCCTTAGCTGTTTTTTCTTATTTGTCATACTTTGCCTTTCATCATCTCTTCACTCTTACCTTCTCGATCATTTTCTCTTTCTATGACTATCTATCTCTGTTTTAGTCCCTTTTCATCAACTCTCTCATTTTCATTGTCTTTCTCTTCCTCTGTACCTTTTACTCTCTATGTGTCTCTGTTTCTCCCCTACCACACTCCCTGTATGTGTGTCTCCATATATATATATATATATATATATATATATATATATATATTAGGTTGGTGCAAAAATAATGACGTAATAATGTCGTTTTTTGACGTATTTTTAACGTCAAAAAACGACGTTATTACGTCATTATTTTTGCACCAACCTAATATGTATATATATATATATATATACGCAAGGGTAAAAGTAATTGTTGGTTATTGGAATTTATTCCGTATACAAGAATCATATATATATATATATATATATATATATATATATATATATATATATATATATATATATATATATTTAAGTTATAAGGAACTTGGTAAACCGAATTGGTAAATCCAAAGAGGATGAAATCCTGAAAAATCAATGTGAGGACAGAGCTAATATGTAATGAAAAACAAACCACTTTAAGGCACCATTACGATAATTTATTTCACTTAAATCCTCTTTTAAGGATTCAGGATCATCAGGTAAAACTTCCAACAACGAATTGAGAGGAAAGATGGGATTAAAATCCCATCTTTCCTCTAATTGTGAATTGTGAAAATAAAGACAAAAATTATCCAACATTCGGGTATTTTTTTAATATGATGTTCCTTGATTTTCAACCGAAATTAAAAATTAAATCTCCCATAAGAAGTTTAGAACGGCTCCTGATTGAACATAATAGAATTCATTGTCTCTTATCTTTAACAATATATGTTTCATCTTTAGAAATATATATATATATATATATATATATATATATATATATTTACTTATTCATCCAACAGATTTCATTAAAAGTTATTTTTAGTGGATATCCATGTTTAAGTAGGAGCTAAGTTTATTTATTAATCAACATATTTTTTTTTCATCTATGGGACTGAATATCCGAGAAATACTAATTAAAGATACACAAACTCTCCGACAAGATTTGAACCTGCATCCTTTTTGGTAGGAGAAACTGTCGTTAGATTTCTATAATATCATTAATCAAATATTCAGTCCGTTATGCGGAAATTTAATAAATATACTGTTTAATATATAAATAGAATGTCTAAAAATAATGGTTAAGTAATACATTATATATATATATATATATATATATATATATATATATATATATATATATATATATATATATATATATATAAATAATTATATATATATATATATATATATATATATATATATATATATATAATTATTTATATATATATATATATATATAATTATTTATTTAAAAACATGATTCCAAAATAATTATATTTATGCTCTACTTTTGTATCGAGCACTATTTTTTTAAAATAATTAAAAAAATACTAAAGAACTTGGGATTATTTACCTAACCAGTTCTTTCCTATTTTCTATATATTTTCACACACACATACACACACACACATACACACACACACACACATATATATATATATATATGTGTGTGTGTGTGTGTTTGTTTGTGTGTGTGTTTATTTGTGCGTGTGTGTGTGTTTATTTGCAAGTAGATTTTTTTGTGGCACAAGGCTGAAATTAGGGGCACCCAATGAGGATGGAACTCCCTATTCAGTCGTAATTGATCTAAAAAGACAAGATTGCTAAACATTACACCGTGTGTGTGTTTGTGTGTGTGTGTGTTTGTGTGTGTGTGTTTTGTGTGTATGTTTTAGAATTTCTAACTTTTTCGTACATTAATTTACAATAAATTCTTTCATTTTACATCCTTTTTTCAGTAAAAAAGTATATTTAAAAAAAAAAACAAACGTTTTGCAGGCCTTACTCTCCGGAATTCCTCAGAATGTCACATATGGGCAAAAACTCGACATTCCAGAACACAACAGAATCAAAGAAAAGCCGGAAGTTGATGAGTGATGGGACTTTGTGCTGGTAAAAGAAAGACGTGGAAATTAATAAGATTTCGCTTGAATATATTAGTGCTTTGAACTTATAATTCAGAAAAACAAGTAAACAGACTTTTAAATATCAAATTATTCTTCAGATAAGAAAAAGTAATGCTGAGAAAAAAAGAAAATGTGTAAATAAAGAGTTTATTATTGGAACACAATAAAGGTGACGAAGATAGAAAAAGAAATTATGAATCGGAAAACACGCTTAGGAAAAAAAAACAAGACCGACAGGATTACCCATCATCATCATCATCATTGTCATCATCATTAGTACCATGTCAGAGTGTGTGGTGTTTGGGCCGCTGCACTGCTGAGCATCTGACTAGCTCCTTTTTATATTAACCGGCTGCATGCAAATGTCTGAATCTCACCAGTCCCCGTAGCGACGTTTATGCTACCTGTCTTCTTTTTTTCTCGGGGGGGGGGTCTGTAGTAGAATTTTTTTGACAGCAATGGAAGAACGTTGGTTCTTATATGATGTCAATGCTGTTTCGACTTTCTCCTCTTTACTGTGGATGTGAGGTTTACCAACAGGCTCGTTTCTTCTCTGATGTCTTCCGACGCCTGTTCGTAGACGTAGTCTCCACTGGGTAAACCTAGGAGGATTCTGTAGCAGTACATCTCTAATGGATGGATGATTCACTGTTCCTGCCCAAGATTCTCACGCGTATAGGAAGATTTAGTGGGTCAAAGCACGCAACAGTCAGAATTACTATTTAACGCAGATGGTGTTATTATTTCAGACAGTACTTGGGATGTTGAAGATTAGAAAATCCTTCAATATATTTTCAGCCAGCAGAAACCATCCTTTTCTCATTGGGGAGATGTTGAATTTCGTTCATATCAATATCTCAGAATCAGACTGAATGACGAAACATCTAAATCTATTTAAGCCTAGGATTCAGATGTTGAATTCTTCCTTTTAACTGAGACTTTAATGCTTTATATTTGGTTCCCTCTTGATATTAGTTCCAAGATTCTATAAAAGGAAACTTTCAGCAAATGTGAGATTCCATACGAGGAATATTTGACCAAGAATTTAGCACTTTTGTCAGTTGAAATTTAAATCTTTCTCATATAACATACTTTCAGGAGAATACGTTTCTTAAAACTAAAAAGTCGTATCGATCTTTCTCATAATGAAAGGATTTTCCTTACTAATATTTTGTTTAAGGTAGTGTGGAAAGTGAATATTTTGATTTTCTCATCATTTCACATACTAAACAGTTTAATTGTTGATATTTTTGGAAGTCTCAAAAAGATGAATGTTTTTATTACTTGGTAAACTTCTTTTTGATTGCGTCGGTCCAGTCGGTTGGTCCGATAAAAGAGTGATTCCATTCGTTTGGAGTCATTTTCAAGAACTGATCTGATAAAGTATCCATTCGTTTGTAGTCATTTACAGTAAGTGATCTGGGAAAGTATCCATTTGTTTGTAGTTATTTTCAATAACTGATCTGAGTAAGTATCCATTCGTTTGGATTCATTTTCACTAACTGATCTGAGAAAGTATCCATTTGTTTGAATTCATTTTCAATAACTGATCTGAGAAAGTATCCATTCGTTTGGATTAATTTTCAATAACTGATCTGAGAAAGTATCCATTTATTTAGATTCATTTTCAATAACTGGTCTGAGTTTTATGCAGTTGATATTTTAGACATTTCTGAACGAGCTAGACTCTATGCCGTCTATTAATAAGTGAGTCTTGAATTAAACATGTTATTAAAATCATCATTTGTCTAGATTAGGTCGGTTAATATTTTCGTTCTGTAGCATATTGTCGTCTTAACAAAAACTACCCTACAGCGCAGCCTATCTAATGTTCAGTTTCCTCATCTTCTACACATAATGTTTTCATAACAGAACAGTACACCGCATTATTCAAAGTCTTTGGAATTTGATAATTCTATTTCTAATTGATTTCAGTCATGAGTCATGGCTAATTTCATTCTGATCCCAGATTACAATTTCTGTTTTGGAAAGTTTTATCGTAAGTGCTACTTTTTGTAACACGAAGAAATATTCCTTTTCATTTTGTTTATGAACATTCTTAGACCAAAATGTTTTACTAAACAAGAAAACGAACATTTAGTTCAAAGTCGATATACGCATTGACATTATTAGCAAACTGGAAAT
>OZ010581.1:123341189-123348689 GCA_963932145.1 Acanthosepion lycidas
TGAGGGTAGTGGATAGGTCAAGGCAACTGGAGATGTCGATTCACATTACACTTGAATAGCTGGAGATTATAGCTCACAGGGAAACAGGAATAGGGAAGGGAGTTCCACAGGCGAGAGGTGCGAGACATGAAGCTATTAGAGTAGAAGAGACGGCTACATTTAGGAGTTTCGACAGTGAAGGGGTGAGAGCGGGATGCCAGCCTCGTATGGCGCTTGAACTCATGACGTCTGGGAACCAGCAAATACAGCTCCTCGGAGCAATTTCCATGGAAGTATTTGTAGAACAGACAGAGGGAGGCGACGGCGCGTCTGTGGGAAAGTGACTGTAGACGAGACGCCAGGGCAGGGCCAACTACATTGCATATCCGCCTCTGGAGCCTATCAAGAACCCCGAGGCAAACAGAAGGGGCACCAGACCATATATGGCATCAATACTCCATGCAAGGGCGAATTGTTGTTTTGTAGATCTGTAGGATCGCCAGCGGGGGGAAAAACTTTCTGGCGCGGCTCAGGGAGCCAACTTTCCTTGCAGTGGTCGAGGCAATTGACTCAATGTATTTATTCCATCTCAGGTCAGCAATCAACGTGAGAACGAGAAGCCGCAGAGAGTTTCTCTCGAGAAGTTGAGCGTCAGACATTCTAATGGAGGGAAGGGAAGGACCTCTGTGGTGATTAATAGAGAGCAGTTTTGTCTTAGAAGCGTTGAAGTTGACCAGCCAATTCGTGCACCAGTTCACAATCGATTGGAGGTCCTTTTCGAGACGCACAACCAGGCGAGTTTTGTCAGCGAGACTAGATTTGTTTTTGAGGCAGGAATAAATTGTGGTGTCATCCGCGTATATGCCAACTTGGGAAGTTATTGCATCAGGGAGGTCATTTATGTAGATAAGGAATAGAGTGGGGCCTAGGATGGAGCCTTGGGGAACACCTGCGTTCGTGGGATAGGGATAGGAGGAGAATCCATTGAGAACGACCTTCAATTTACGGTTTGACAGGAATGATCGTATTAGGTTATATAATCGACCCGTAATACCATAACACTGGAGCTTATAGATGTCTATCAAATGCTTTGTAGATGTCTAGTGCCACGGCTCGGGCTTCCCCGTTATTTTGAAGAGCTCGGTAGACTGTTTCAGTGATGGCCGTAAGCACATCGGCTGTAGATCGGGCAAAGCGGAAATCATATTTCTTGTGTGAGAGCAGATTATGGGATGTGAAGTAATTAACCACCCCGGTATTGATTAGGGCTTCGAAGACTTTGCCGAAGAGGGGAAGGAGACTGATAGGACGGTAGTTGGAAGGGTCAGAGGGGTCGCCGGATTTCTTGATGACAGGAACGATGGAAGATGGCTTCCAGCAGTCAGGAAAACAAGATTCTTTGAGGCAGTAGTTGTATAGTTTAGAAAGGGCGGGCGCCAGTTCCGACGCGCATTTCTTCAAGACAATGGCTGGTATCCCGTCTCCACCACTAGCCTTGTTGGGGTCTAAATTGGAGATAACGCCCAGTACCAAAGATGGGGTTATGTTTAACCCGCTTAATAAGGCCTCAGTTCTAAGAGGGAAGTCAGGTATGGGTACACCGAAGAGTCGAGCATCGAATTGAATGAAAATTTCCGAGCAAAGCATTCAGCCTTGTCGGTAGAGGAGGTCAGGACTTCGAACTGGTTGAATAAAGGAGGTATAGAGGGTTTGGAATTGTTCAATACTCTTTCGAACCGGGATTTCTTACTAAACTGTCAAATAAGGGAGAATCATTGGGACAAAATCTCTTTGAGTGGGGGGTAGAGAAAACAATATATAAATTTAAAAACGAAGAAAAAAAAAATAAGAAAAAATAAAACTAAGAAAAATGTAAATGGGTTTCTGCTAGAGCGAAACAATACTCACACGGGCCAGCAAGTGGTTGTCTGTTTTCTTCCTCATGATGGTAACAGAATGTTCGGCTTACCTTATGTCCAACAGTCGAACTGGTGGGGAGGGAGTCAACGGCCAATCCTCCGCCCTCAGCAAGTACTGGGCTTGTGACTAGGGTATATTTTTCTTCTAATCTGAATCTTATGAAAATAAAGACTCTTGGAATGAGTCAGGTATTTCCTGAATCGAAAGAATAAATCCAACATTTATTCAGTATCGTATATATGGGTTCTATTCAAAGGTTCGAAAGAAATTTATAGCTGCTTTTTTGAATCTCTACTACAGTCAATGCGTGGAGCTTTATTCGGGGTGCAAACACTTTGTGACTGGAGGAAACCCGGAATTCATACGAGGCATACATTATCACTGACTTTAAATTTCAAGTCTTCTTTCCTATGTCATGCCCTCTGAGGACATGAGCAATCAGGACTCAGAGTGACTATCTTTTGACAACCCTCACTAGTCACCCTCTTTTGTCATGGTCCCGCCATTCACTTATTCAAACATGTCAAGTAGATTACTCTATATTTCCTTGATTCCTTTGCATTTAATATGCTTTTTTGTGTTGTTCTTCAAGGCGTTTTCCTTATTTCCTTGCTCAGAAATATCATTTTTCAAGCAATAGTGTCCTCTTCGGTTGAGCACATGATCAGTCTTTTTTTAGCCTGTTTTTAATCTGTTGTAATATAGTCTAGCATTCGATGACACATAGGCGGTATATATTGCATAGTAGTCGAGTCTACGTAGTCAGTAATACCGCAGAATGTAGTGAAGGAAGGTGGGCTGAAACGATTAACCGTCACCTGCAAGAAGGTGGAATGCATGGTTGGCAGCAACAGGCTGAGCGTATAGTGTGAATTATTAATGGAAGCTAAACAAAAAAAAATCAAGCAAGTACAAACGTTTAAATATCGAGGAAATGCTTTAACAGAGGGACGGAACATGCGACATTGAAATCCGAAGACGCATTGGGAGTGCCATAGTGCCTTACAAAATCTAAGTATAGTATTAAGAAATAGAAAAAATCACTGGAAACAAGCAAAAGAGTACTAAACTGTTGCCTGATAACTGCCCTCCTCTATGGCAGTGAGTGCTGAACAATCTGCCCAGACATGAAGAAAAGACTTGAAGCAACAGAAATGTGTCTCTACAGAAGGATGCTGAGGATACCAAGAACTGATTACGTGAGCAAATGGAAACAATAAAGAAACTTATAAATAAAGTCAGGAAGCGAGAGTTGAAATCTCTATGTCACATAATGAGGAGAGAAGGCCTGGAAAATATGATACCCACAGAATAGATAAAATAGTTAGTGAGCTTGAGCAAATGGATAGCGGGAGTGAATTTAGGAGAAATAACAAAAAAGACATAAAGGCAGGAAGTAGTAGAGAACCATAATCGCCTACGTCTTGAGGTGACTCGGTACATAAAGAAGCAGATGAACCCTTGTATTATTATTATAATTTAAAGGAAGTTAATGTTAACATGTTTATGGAGTAAATAGGGTGACGTCGTTTAAGACACGTGGTTGCTTTAAATAAAATCTATTTTGCTATAAACAGTTGACGAGCAGATATCGTTGTTGCGAAACTCTAGGTTAGGAAGATAAGTTTCAATATTGCTTTCGTTTCTTTACTTTTAACACTGTATTTCTTGATCTGAAGGGCTTTCCTCGCAAAGCCTGCTTCCATTAAAAGCGAAACACTCTGGTCGAATATTTATATTAATGTCATTTAAATGTTTATTGGTAGTACAGATGTATGCCTGTGTGCATGGCTGTTATTGCTATTTGATAACAGGATCGTCTACATTATGAATGGTGATGTGACATAAAATAATAAGAATAAGAATATTCTTATTAATCATTTCTAGGCATCCTATCGTTAGCCATTTGAACGACTATGAAGTTATAAGTCAGAGTGACCGAGATAGTGAACGTAATGGCCTTGTTGAAAATTTTGATCACACCAGAAGATGCGCTCTCTCCCCCAAAATGTAACGCTCAACATAGACATAGGTATTCCATGTAGGGATTGAATACACACAAATATGTCTGAACTGGTGCCTGCTACAATGATTTGACTTGTCTCCGTAGCAGACGGCTGTGTTCTAAAATGGTTACTCGAGTATTATTATTAGTAGTAGTAGTATTAGTAGTATGCATGTATGTATGTGCACACACACACACACACACACACACACACACACACACACATATATATATATATATATATATATATATATATATATATATATATATATATATATATTTGTGTGTGTGGATATTGATGTCAACACCCAACAGCAACAGTCAGTTTCATGCTTAAGTGCAATCTTTACGCAATGTGTGTTGTGTTTTGGCTTCGCAATTTATATTTGCTGGTCAATGGGGTGTTCGGTGTAAAATGTCTTATCCTGATTGTTATTGGGGGCGATAATGATTATATTTATAATTATTCTAGAGGTTATTGAGTAGAAATAATCGTGGTTCCGAATGCATTCATTTGTAGCTGTTTTATAATGTTGTTCTTTAATCTTTTTAAATCCTTATTTATTATAAATTACTTAATTATATGTTCATTATTATTATTGCAATGACTTTTGTTTATGTGTACATTCGTAATTTCT
Source organism: Acanthosepion lycidas (assembly GCA_963932145.1). Taxonomy (NCBI): domain Eukaryota; kingdom Metazoa; phylum Mollusca; class Cephalopoda; order Sepiida; family Sepiidae; genus Acanthosepion; species Acanthosepion lycidas. Next base: position 123,345,732 of record OZ010581.1, read on the forward strand.
TAATTATTTACCTTAATTATTTATTTGTTTACGTTATTTATTGATTTAGGTTTTTCTTTATTTTTTTAATTTCTTTATTTATTTTTCTTTTTTCTTTCGTTTACGCATTTAGTTTTCTATTTTTGGTAGCGTAGTAGAAATTTGTTTTCGTGTCTGCATTTTAGGACGAGTTCTGGTCGTTATTTAGTAATTTTTGTTGATCTGTGAAGGTAAGTGTAGTTGATTTAAACACATCAAACATGGTCTGAAGATCGTGTTTAAACATGAAACAAACTGTCTCCGCTGGATGTTAATTCCCAATGTCCACATTTTTATTTACAGCACTTCAACTGATAAAAATTGCATGCCTTAAAGTTATATTTATTTTGAGCACTATCTAACCAAATTACAGGGAGCACAGCATATGAGGACTATTAATGGTTGCAACAGCTAAAATGGATGTCGCGAGTGATTCGAACAGAAAACAATGACATAAGAATAACGCTGTCAGTCCAAACAACTACACGTATAAGGTTAGGAAGGAAACTTCCTATTAATACTAGGAAAAGCGATAATAGCTACTGAATTTAAAAAATCGCTTTAAGAGAAAGATTTTGTACATTTCAAATGACAATAGTGCTGGCTGCTTGATCAATGAATGAAAACTGTTTCCTTGTGAGAAATCAGCTAATATTACTATTATCATCACAACTTTGCCACAAATATCGGAAATTGTAAACAGTCTAGGCGTGTAAAATTAGCAGACGTCTGCCCATTCATAATTTTGTAAATTTATTAGGCTTCCATCCTGCTAAGACATCATATTGAATTTAGTGAGAAAGTAACATAGATTAAATATTGCAACCGGTGTTATCCCCTGCATCCAGCATCATGTATTCTGGAGAGCAGGGACGCCCTCTTAATCTGACAACACCAACCTTTTATTTTTGCTGAGCAAATCTGTTGAGAAACCACATTTCATTGCAGGCTCCTGTTCTAAACATGATGTCACCAGACAGAACTTATTTAAAGTTAGGCTCTCTAAAAAGGATTTTGCTGAAAGCATCGCGCGTAATATGTGTCACTCCTCCAAGTAAGGACAAGCGAGGTCGTTTAATAAAGTAACACGAATCGCGGGACATGAACTGAAATATTATTATGATTTGGAAAAAAATGTCTTTTTTTAAACATCTGTGATCATTTCAGTCGTCTATCTAAAGAAATATAGAAATAGAAAATATGTAGATTCCGAAAAGCGTATACATTATTATGACCATTTCCAGCTTTTCTTTATTTTCTGTTTGGTAAAATCTTTTATCAAGTCTGTTACCATTGTTCTGTCATTCATTTACGCATAAATAGAATAGTCACTGTTTCTCACGCTTTTCCAAACAATTTCACCTAAGCAAGGCAATAAAGACACAGTGGACTTCTGTATATTATAGAATATGAAGAAAACACTTTTAAGGAGAGAGATCACAAAAAGAACAAGAAATAAGGGACTGATATGGCATTCAAATTTGGCTTAGATATAAAAAGCTCGACGAGAGTACCACAAGCGAGAATTGCGAGAGAAGAAACTGTTAAGATAGAACTTATGGTTATATATATATATCCATCTCAAGTGGAAAATGATGAAACCTTGTCGTCAATCTACTACTGGGCTTATGTTCATAAATTCTAGTTGCCATAGAGAAAAGTTCATCAAAACAATTAACATAAAAGTAATTATAGCGATGACGACATTACGTCAGTTAGAATATGTCTGAAGACGATATGCCAGGTCAGGATGAATAACATATTGATTCTTCTGTGGATTTCATGCTTTTAATGTTGTGAATGTGAAAATATCCAAGCCTGTTTTCGTCATGTGTTTCTTTTTTTACTTCCTCTTTTCCAATAAAAATAATTCGTTTTCCTGTTCACCGTATTATAAACATACCCACAAATGCTTCGAATACGATAAATCATAGTAATTCAGCAAATAGAATGACGATATTTATGTCGCTGCTTTTCGAAATCTATTGTATATTTCCTTCATTGCAATTTATCTTACTTTAGATAGACGACAGAAACCTACATAGATTAAAACAAAGTACACAGTTTTCAAAGTCTAAATCATTATTTAGTGCAATTTCTGTCGCTGCGAGCCTGTTCTTAAACTGTAAACTAACATTCATCGACCCATAAGTGCAATATATTACATAGCAGTCTTGTTTTGTTTGTTTTTTAGAAAACTATTGCGTATATTAGAGTGAGATTATTTTTCTTAGTACGTTACCTGTGCTAATGGGCATAATATTTTCTACCTCAGAATTAAAGTTTCCCCGGGTCTTCTCAGTGCACACTAGTTTTCTTTTCAATAGCACTATTAATATTATTATGCCAGTGAAGCCTGGATAATTTCCTCAGAGATGAACAAGGAATTTGATGCAACAGAATGTCTATGAGAAAAAAATGCTTTAGAATAATAAATAATAGATTGTGCTTTTAAAAATATTAAATAGACTTAAGCAACGTAGCAAATGAAAAATTAACTTTAGCAAGTGTTGTTGAAAGCAAAATAAATGTTTTGCTTTGATAATTTTTTAGTGATTTTTTCTTGTTTTCTTAAAAATTATTATATATTCCCTTACAGTCTGTATAAAAAAAGGAACTTTTGTACATGATAATATTTAATTTTAAATTTCTTTACATAAAACAAAAAATAATACATAGCATGGGAGGGTGAAAAGTTTCTATTATGAAAGAATTTTGCTAGTGGTGTAAGATCATGTATGCATTAATTTCTACTGTTCTTATTAGTCACTGCATTGTTTCTTTTCTGACATCTAATTGTTCAAAGACATCAGCATAAATTAGTAACGATTTCTCTTGAAAATGGACAAAATTAAGCATTTTGGCGTTATTAGGTACCTGAAGAAAAAAGGGATAAGCTTCTAAGAACATTCATATTGAAATGGTTGTTACATTTATGGA
>OZ010581.1:123353689-123421189 GCA_963932145.1 Acanthosepion lycidas
TATTTGGCCTGGAACGTATTTCCTAGTAATGTTTAACAATCAACCCACTTAATTTGAAAACGAAACAAATTAATTTTAATACCAGGTTCATTATTCAAGTTTAATTATACTGTCTAGTCTAAATATTGATTTATAGGGCAGATAATGTTCAAGAGAAATAGATTTACTTCATTTTGATTATTTCACCTCACCTATAATGTGTTTTATAGGAATAAATCGCCCTGGGTATGACGATAAACTGCATCCGCGTCCTTGGTAAGACGATAAACTACGTTCAACAGCAAGGCCTGTGATAATACGTTTTTGAAAAAATAATGTTGTGAGTTATACGTTTTTGCAAAAAAACATATTACCAACTATACGTTTTTGAAAAAAAATATTACCAGCTATACATTTTTGAAAAAGAAAATATTGCCAGCTATAGGGTTTTGAAACAAAAAATGATATTACCATCTATACGTTTTTGAGAAAAGAAATATTAACAGAAATGGATTTTTGAGGAAACAAAAATACTACCAGGAAAAAAAAAGTGTCGGTATTGAGATTGATATGCCGTAAAACATAACAATCAAACAAACACACTAATATATGATTTATAGGATTATACTTTACGATCATTCATCGGGATTTGAAAGACAATTAAATTTAGTTCATTCTGATACCAGTTCGAGTATTCTACTTTGGTTAAAAAATTGCTTTATTGGATTGCATATCTTATTTATCGAACTAGACTCGTAATTTGAAAGAGAAATTTAGTTTCTACACATTGCTATCAGTTTCATTATTCTATCTGCTAAAAAAAAGCTTTTAGAAGTTTAGATAACATACAAATCAACCGATGTAATCCTGAAAAGAAAAACAGTTTTATAATCTTTTCAAACAAAACAAGGCGATAAAGTCACTAGGATGCATATGGGGGTTACATGTAATTAAAAAAAAAGAGACAGTTCACTGGAAAGAAGTGAGGGAAAGAACAATAAAGGAACAGATATTAGGAAGACGGAAGATGGTGATTGACGTTTATTCAAATTTTTGAACGTTGTAGTTGGCAGGCATTCAACAAATTGCAAGAGAGTTAGATTAATGTGCGCAAAAATAAACTATTTTAATAGAACTTGCGGTTAAATCTATCTAGATTAACAGTAAAGTGATGAGATCGCATTTCTAATTTAGTAGCACGCTTAAATTCATGTAGCGTAGGAGAAAAGCTCATGAGGACATTTGGCATGAGAAAATTATAAAAAATACACAGAGAAGGCGAAGAGTCACTAAGAAAGTAACTGAAGTCGAGATGCCACGTCAGTACCGATTACATAAAAAAAAATTATTTGAATATTGTCAAGAATTTGAAAAGAATACCACACCAAATATCCAATGCAGTATCCAATGCACAAATGGTTGATTTATAACTGTGCAAGAAGGATTCTTATTAGAAGAAAATTTGTGTACGAAACAGTTTGGTTTGGTTTGGTTTGTTTTATGGCGTATCAGCGCCAATGGGTTATTTAATGCCGACATCTTTTTTCCTGGTAATATTTTGTTTTGTCAAATTTATTTATAGCAATAGTTTTTTCCTCGAAAATGTATAGTCAGTAATATTATTTTAAAATATTATTTCTGGTAATATTGTTTTCAAAAACGTATTGCTGATTATATTTTTGTTTCCAAAAGTATATTGCTGGTTATAGTTTTTTCCTTGAAAAATTTATTTCTGGTAATAGTTTTTACAAAATATGTCTGGTATCTATTAAAACCTATTTTTACACTTTCTTAAGGCTTTTTATCTCAGTTTCGGTGTTAACTATATGCCCATAGCTGGGACTCTCACAGGTACTACCACTCCGGGTTAGGGTGAACCTGAGAACACCAGCAATTAAGAGGTAGTTCCACGCTTCTCAAAAACCTCCTGATCAGAGGCCTTGTAGTTTATCGTCTTACCCAGGACGCGGATGTAGTTCATTGTCATATCCAGGACAGACGAGAGATTGATTTTGTTAATAAAATTATCTATTCTATATTATAAATTTAGTTTTATAGGATTTTAAAAAAATAGCCTCGTTAATCAAACCGCGTAGATTTGAGGAGAAATCAATTTACTTCATTTTCATTGTTTTATCTAGCCTAAAACCAGTTTTATAGGATTTATTTACAATGTAATTCACTCTATACAAGACCCAATAATCATTCGAAGTAAAGGATTACAGACTAAGAGGCACTGTATTGAAAGCAGTGCTCCCAAATCCCCCCTCGTAATTTGAAAGAGAAATTGCTTCCTATTGATAACAGGTGCCTTATTCTAGCTTCATTATCGTTCCTGGTCTAAATCTTTTTATAGAATTGAAAATGTTTCCGAGAAGCAAATTTACTCTATTTCCATTAGTCATCATAAAACATAGGGTTGGTGACATTTTGAAAAAGAAATATGTTTACTTAATCCTGATATACGTTTGATTATTCTTTCAGGTCTACATAACTATTTTATAAGAATTAAATATATTACTTAAATGACAAATCCTTTTACTTTGAAGGAGAATTAATTTTACATTATATTTTTAACATTTAATTAATTTATTTAGTCTAAATTTTCTGTCTTGGGATTGAAAGGTTACTTTTTAACCAAATCTCCAAATTTTGAAAACAAATAAATTTATTCCAATTTTCTTTAATCTATTCAGTTGATAGGATGTCTTATTGAATTATCAATCAACTTTGAAAATTGTAATTTAAAAGAAATAATTCTAATTCATTTTAATATCTGTTTCATTATTCTGTGTGATTTAACATTTGTTATATTGGACCGAAACTTAATCTTTATCATTTTAAAGATAATCGAAGTTGTAATTTAAAAGAAATAATGTTTATTCATTTTAATATATGTATCGTTATTCTATGAGATCATACACTTGTTTTATAGGATTGGAATACTTCTTTTTCAAGCAACCTTTATAATTTTAAAGATAATTAAAATTGCTTCAATTTGATTCCAGTTTCACTCTTCTATCTTCTCAAAATTTTGTTTTATATGAGTGAGTAACCTTGTAAGTCATTCTTGACAGAGTAGTAAAAGAAAGAAATAGAGGAACAGCCATCAACGTCAAGAAAATAGAAAGTAAGTTATTTATTTTTCAATTTGCTAATGAAGCAATGGGATAGTATTAGGTTAGTGCAAAAATAATGACGTAATAATGTCGTTTTTTGACTTTAAAATATACATCAAAAAACGACATTATTACGTCACTATTTTTGCACCAACCTAATATTTATGCATTTTCAAAGCATTTAACAGTTCAGTATAATTTACAAACTTATAAATAAGTAAAAACAAGTTCTAGAATGTTCCATAATGTTCTAGAGGGCTCCAGAAATTCATAGTACTAGTATACTTATACACGATTTAAAAAAAATTCGTGTTGGGATGACATTTATAAAAAATAAATGGAATTAGACCAATCTTCATTATATTTAAGTAAGGTTCATCGTATTATTAATTCAATTACTTTACAAAATGTTAAAGAAATATAACCTTACTCGACATACCGAATCTTAATAAACTGGCTTCATTTTCTTGTCTGTTCCATATTTCTCTCTGATTTAAAACTCTTGATATTTAAGGTCATAAACGTAGTAACAGATATTCGTATATGTGTTGTGTCTCTTCACGATGTTGACGATCATGACTTTCTACAATTTCCTGTCCTTTGTAGCTCTTAATAAATTGTATCTTTTACTTATCTCCGCTAAACTGTATTCCACCATTCAATTACTCAAGTTCGCTATGTAGTTAATACGCCGTAATCCTCTGCCTGTATTGCCTTCAATCTGCCCTGAGTCTCCGAAATTTTCCATTCTCTTTTTTCCTTGTTATGTAGCCTAGAAATTTCAACTCTTTCTTCCGGATCTTATATATGAGTGTCAATTATTGTTTACATTTTATCTAAAGTTTCGTCTTTCCTCATATTTTCGTTTCCTTGTATTCTCATCAAACTTCCGTAGAACCAAACTTCTATTTGCTTCAAGTCTCTTCTTCATTTGTTATAACCTTGTCCACCATTCACCGCCATATACGAGGAGTTTTGTTATGGAAATATTTCAGTACTCTTTTCTTTCTTTATAATGTTTTTTTTTTTTTTGTTGTTGTTTCTTAATGCGTTGCTTAGCTTTTGGAAGTCATCTTTGAATATTACAATGCGCCTTCGGATTACGGTGTCGCACTTTCCATCCACTCTTGAAACACTTTAAATTGTTGTAATTGTTTGATTTTGGTATATCCAATTTAGAATTTGCATGTTGGAATCTTCTTCCTGCTGACAATCATCCATTCTGTCTTGTAATAGATCTTTAGTCTTTTCCACTTTCTTTCCTTCAGTACCTTCTATACGTATTCTTATAATTTCCTTTCTGTGTCTGCTATCACGAATGTGATCTCTGCATATCTTATCTTGTTAAAATTTTGACCGCCAATAATGTATCCTGGTAGGACTTCTGTTCTCTCAGGATCACCCCATTGTGTAGGTTGAACAAGTCTGTTGAGAAGACACATGCTTGTCTCACTCCACTTTCTATTTTGTATATTTAATGAACTTATTTTCTATCCGTATACACGTAGCTTTCTACTATTGTAGGTTTTAGATTATTCTAATATCTTTCCCACATATGCCAAAGTTTTCTAGATGTTCGGAATGTTCTCTATGTCATATTATATGAAACGATTTTACATAAAATTATTTAGGAATAAAGTGTCGCTGCCGATACTTAAGTTTGAACATAGATTTTCAGTGAGTAAACAAAGGCCACCCTATTATTGAATTAAGTTCATCATGTGACCAAAGAGGAAACGCATAAGTAGAAAGTATCGTGACGACTAACGATCTCCATTTCTAGTTTATCCTCTATACTATACAGATCACGATTTCTTTTCTATCCCCAATCACTATTCGGATTGCTATTTCTAGTTTATCCTCTATACTATACGGATCGCCATTTCTAGCCTATCTTCTATTATTATAGGGGCCGCTATTCTCTACTCTCTTATCTATACTATTCAGATCAATATACGGGTTATTTGCCGAGCGAGTATTATCGATCAAGTACTATTAGTGCGAACGATATTCGAAGGCGTCTGACGCTAGTATTGTTCAACGGTGTACTATGGCAGTGATTACAAAGTCTCTACTCCAACGAACATTACGAGTATTTGTTGACATCACAGAAGTGTCAATCAAGTGTTGGTTGACATCACAAAAAATAATTTATAAATCACACGTACAAATCCTTCTTGTTGTCATTTCTGTTATAATATTCAGCATAAATATCGCCTTCATTGTTCCCGTGTCTTTAACCAACTCGCACTCTTCTTGTGTTATTTCAGGTCTAATTCTGCTGCGCGCTCGATTCATCAGAAATTGGATGATAGGTTTTGTTTTCTGCCTCGTTAGGCTGATTGTCCAATGGAGGTTGTATTCGTTTGCACATAGCTTATTAATAATGCTATGAACAAATATCATTCCCAAATATGACATGGTTACATTGCAGTTCCAACAGTATTATCAGTCAGTTATGTCATGCATGAGGCAATCATGTACCCTTCGATACATGTCTCACGTGATAGATTTTATTCCGAATTAGGCAGTCATTTCTTTCTGCGGTTGACCAGTTGCCAGCCAAGGCTATAGAATCCAGTGTCGTCCTGCTATTTACCTATAGGTGGGGGTAAAGAAGAAGAGGATTCATACCTTTTCCAAGGATATTAGCACGTAAGTGAATGTAATGGATTTGGCTGAAATTCGAACTCGGCTCTCCGATCCACAATCCGAGCCGCTATCCATTACTCCACCGTAGTAGTATCTGACGTATTTTATCAAAGATGAGAACATTGTTCGTTTACTGGTTATTTAATAAACCAAGTACCTGCATCAATTCCAATCGAGTTTTATAATTAATTTGAATCGAGATGTCCAAGTTGACGTTTATTTCTGTATGAAGTGAGATCTATTTGTTATTGAAGAATATTTTTCTCATATGACAAAAATAAATTTGGCAAAAGAAAATATCTACGTACTGTACATCGGCGCAAATATGTATGAACCAAAAGGTATTTTAAAGAACTGCAAGAAATACAAAGGTCTCTTCATATATATATATATATATATATATATATATATATATATATATATATATATATATATATGTAAAGCTATAAGTAAGGAAGATATTCTTCAATATATATATATATATATATATATATATATATATATATATATACATACATACATAATATATATATATATGTTGTGTGTGTGTAGACATATGTATAGAGTGTGCAGCTTATATTTTATATCGTAAAGAAACAATTTATACAAAGAATTAAATGGCACTGTTAATGTGATTAATGGTGAAATCATTTCTCTAATAGAACTTAATGAGACGCAATTTTCCATAGGCAAAGATGAAATATGTGTAGACTGAATGAGGTTTTTTGAATATATATATATATATATATATATATATATATATATATATATATATATATATATTATCCCGACTGTGGATTATTTGTACTACGGCCATTGTTTGTGATGGAACATACTCTAAGGAACCGTACAAAATATGTAACGCTGCACAAACACACTGGCAAGCCTTACCAATGAGTAAATCAAAGTACTATAGACTGGCCAGGGAACTCTCTTTGTTTAAATCCAGTCGAGAATCTGTGGTCAATCTGCAAGGAACGACTTCATGGAATCGACGTAAAATGTACTAATATGTGCACGAAGAAAATACGAAGAAAAAGTAAATAATAACGGAATTATTCGTTTTGTTTCAATTAATTTGCACAAGGGTGTATAATGCATTTTTATATATTTTTCAAATTATCGTTCTTGCATTGTTTTAAGCAGTCGTCTTTTTTACTTTTCTCCTTCATATGAATCATTGAGAAATCGACCATTTTTATTTTATATTTTTCATAGTGCTGCTTTATGTTACTAGTTAAATGAAAACAACGCAGTTACAGAAATTGATTGCAGACAATATCACTTAGTTTATGATACAGAAATATACATATTGTTTTTTTTTATGAAATTAATGTTCAATCAATAAACCTGCAGTAATATACGATAGTGAAAGCTTGAACATTGATTGCTGACAACGATGGGAAATGTGTGACAGTTTTAGACTACAGGCTAACAATGAGATGTTTATTCATCGTTTTATATTACCGCACAAAACCTCATCATTTTAAATCGATCCGAAACAGAAAATGCCATTATTCAAAAAATTTATAATTTAAGCATTTTCTGTTTTATTTATTTTCCAAATTGGTTAATGCCGTATTTACACGAAAGAGATTTTAAGAGATTTAACGAGAATTACACGAAACCAGCAATACGGCAGAAAAATTCAAATATGATGATCAGTTAAAAACATACAGAGATTCATTTTTATTAGTTTATAGAACAAACATTTCTAATAACTTCATAATATGTTAGAAGACAACTGTAGTTTGTGAGTTTTCAAAAAATCTGTTAAAATATAGACTATTCAATTTATGCTTAGCTTGATAGACGTGCATGTCTCTAGTGACACTTTTTTCTCTGCTATGTAAAATGGTTGAAAGAAATGGTTAATGACTTCTCGATTGTTCTTCTCAATAAGCATTCGTGTCTCTGATAACTGAAAAAAAAAACCCTTAATAATTCTAATCATAAACTGAGTTGAAGACAGCAATTGAATGTGCATTATAATATTTTGCGCCAAAGGAAAGATCCCACTTAATATTTCATGCAGATAATGTTGATAATATAAATTGTTATATATACTGATAATATTTCAAACTAAATTTCATTGTTTCAACTTTCCTAATACAATAAATAACCTTTTTGTAATTGAAAATAATATATTTGTAATTTCATGTACAGGAAAACAGATCTATCTATCTATCTATCTATCTATCTATCTATCTATCTATCTATCTATATTTCTCTCTCTCTATATATATATATATATATATATATCTATATCTATATCTATATATATATATATATATATATATATATATATATATATATATATATGCATGATGAATAAAATATAATATTAAGGTAACATATTCAGTATATCAAGGATAGTGCGTATGCAAATAAAAGTGGACATTGATGTCATCACCGAGCGACGACAGTCTGTTTCATGCTTAAAAGCAATCTTCAAGCCTAAGATTGTGTTTATGCATGAATCAGACCGTCGCCGCAGGGATTTGAAGTTAATATTCACTTTTAGATTTACACATTATTATTACTATTATTATTATTAGTAGTAGTATTAGTAGTATTAGTATTAGTAGTAGTAGTATTATTTGTGAATGTTATCTTTCCTGCTTTGTATCCTGTACAGCCGGGTCCAAACTATAGCCCTTAGGCCTTATAGGGTAATTGTAATTTAACTGATAACACTTTTCAGTTTTAGTCTTCATTCCCCACATCCTTTTCATCTCGTTCTCTAGGTTTCTGTAGTTGGACTTTTTCTCGATAATTTTCTCTAAGATGGTACTGCTTCCCCAATAAGCATGCACTTCCTGACTTTCTTGTCTTTTATGATATTGGGTCTGTTGGCTTTCTATTTCCATGTTAGTTTGAATTGTCATATCCCAGCGGGAAATTTTATCGTTATTTTGGTCAACTGTGTCTGCTTGATGCTCATACTATCAGTGATTTTGTGCTTCTTGCAAATCTTTCAGTGCACATATGTCACTACCTTCCTATGTTCCTTGGTATATTTATTTTGCCAGTTCCAGACATTCTAAGATAATGTAGTAGACACTTTCATCATATTTTCCGCGGATCCTGCATTTGGGTTAGTTCAATCTTTGATTTTGTGGCAGTGATAGGATCTGGTTGCATGGCTTTGGTTCTGAGCTGCAAATAATTAGACCTTCTGTATCAGCTTTCAACCCGGTGCGCCTCAGTCACTGATGTGGTTTTCTGTTGGTCCACATCTGCTTCTTTCGTTCTTTTAGCTATATGCCATATAACGCCTTGTCCTCCCATTTTGTTTTTGTAATTTCATTTTCCCAAATTGGTTTGCTATCTGTTTTTACTAGTTTGATGTAGATGGTATTCGCTTCGTTTTTTGTTAGTAGCGTGTCAGGTATATTCAATTATTTCTTGAAGACAGCAGCTTCCTTCTTGCTGAAGTAGAATGGGTGCTTTACGTTTTGTAGTAGAGATTCATTTTGTAAGGTATACATCCAGTGTGATTGTCGTAGTTTTTAGTTCAAATTGGATTAGACCTGGGCCTCCTAAAGGTCTTGGTACTTACAATCAACATCTCATTTCGGTTGGTACATCCTCATTTCGAAGAGCATTTTCGTGGACTGGTCGTCCAATTTTTTAATGTCTTTCAACTTCCATTTAATAATGTTGATGCTGTATGATACTACGGGTATAGCAAAGGTGTCGGTAGACTTCATTTAATTGATCCCATTACGTTCGCTTTTTAGTAGTAAACGCTTTCTACGATATTCTTTTCAGATATTTTTCTTCATAATTGAATGTTGTATTCATTCTCCTCCTTTTATTCCTGAGTATTTGCCTGTTCCATCTTGGTCTAATTCCTTAATCTTCTTGTTGATATCTACGGGTAAATCTGTAGTTTTCGTTAGTTCACCGCCTGTGTAGGTGGATTTTGTACATTTATCATTTCCTAAGCCCATCGTAATGTCTACGATGAAGGTATTGACGATGCTGTGTAGGCCATTCTTTTGGTTGTTATCCTTGACAAACGTTTTAAGATCATTATTATAGAATAGGTGATTCAATTAGCATTTTTTGGGATTTGTATTCATAGCTACTGTTGTTCAGTGGCGCTAATGCAAAACAAAAAAGTAGTGGTGACAATGAGTCTCCTTGGAAGATCCTGTTTTTGATGTTGTGTGGTATCAATTTTAATGACCTATTTGTATGGTTTAGGTTTAATGTAGTCTTCCAGTTTTTCATGGTCTCCCTTCTGAATTTGACTTTTATGGGGCATACTCAGTCAATCGGTGTGGTACACAATCAGACGCGTTTCTGTAGTCGATCCATGCTATCGATGTTTCTTTTCCATGTTTTCACATTTTCCAATGTTGTTTTATTGATAATTAGTTGGTCTTTGCACCCATTCATCTTTCACATCCATTCTGTTATGCTGGGTGTCAATTGTTTTTGTCAAGGAAGTGTACGCCCTCTCGGTTATGAGAGAATTAGGGTATTGAACATTGTTAGTAGGCATGTCATAGGCCTATAGTTCTTTGGTTTTTCCATCTCTTCTGTTTTGGAGAGTAGATATGTTAATCCCCACCTGAACCATTTGGGGTATTTTTGAACGGTTATGATTATATGATTTATTTCATGTGCGAGGTATTGGTGGGAGCTAGATAGAATTTTTACCCCATACTGTCTATTCCGTCTATTCCTAGCGCTTTCATGTTTTTTTAGTTTTTGCAGATAGCACCGGCAGTTTCAGTAATAATGATATCCGTCCATTTTTGGTCCTGTGTGTTTTGTTCCTGTTGTTGCTTGATCTATGTACATCTTTCATTCCATATTTTGCAGTTTTCCCACATCATACACCAGAAATCATTGACATACGTGATATTTTTTGGGTAATTTATCTCAATTTCATTATTTTCCCAGTTGTCGATATAGTTTTTTGGCTTATTCTTTGAAGGTCTTGTTTGCTGCCAGAAGGATCTCCATCTTTTTTCATAATCCCTTATTCTCGGTGACTTCGCTTGAATTTGTTGTTTCAGAAATCTTGTCAGAAAAATATCCAGCCAGCGGGCGCATTTTATCCTGACAAAACTTTGCGGATATTCAGGCCGGAAGATCTAGCTGGATTAAAAAAAAACACTGTTTAATTAAAAATTAAAGCTTGTACATGAATATGAGGGTCCATCAAAAATAACGTTTAAACAAAATAAATTCAAAATAAGAAATAATATATATGTGTGTGTGTGTGTGTGTGTGTGTGTGTGTGTGTGTGTCCATGGTGTGCAAGCATTATCTACCCTTGTAACATTTGAACTTGCCAAAACATTAAGAAATGCCCACTTTCAAATAACCGAATATCTGATGACTGTGTGGAAAACCCATGAAACGATTAGTTGTGGTCGGCCACTGCCCAGCGTAATTCATTTCGAAATAAGGAATTAGAAATTCCAGGTAATATCGCATACGGCACTTTTTCGTCGATGTCCATTTGTGGGACACACCCTTAGTACTTACTTATATATTTATATATATATATATATATATATATATATATATATATATATATATATATATATATATAACAACTTTATCTTCATTAAACCATGTTTGGTTGTATAATGGTCACATAATATGACCATTTATTTTTATTTTACTCCTTTCAAATTAAGGAAGGCACCATAGTTTTTCTCATTCTTTTTATTTTCCCAATTACCTTCAATCTCATACAAGATTATCTTCAGATGTGAATTGTTAAGTCAAACCAAATGTAATCATAGATGTGATACTTTTTTTTGCAAATGGCCATGAAACGCACTTTAACGATATCAAGGGAGGTTACTTAACTTATATTTGTAATTAAGTATTTTTAAAAATTGCTGTTTTAATTGTATTTCTTTCAATTGTAATTACATATATATATATATATATATATATATATATATATATATATATATATATATATATATATATATTCCTTTTCTGACATGTGTATAGATTTTTGGGGCGGATTGCATATATATATATATATATATGTATATATATATATATATATATATATATATATATATATATATATATATATATATATATGTGAAAAGTGTGTGTGTATAAATATATATATATATATATATGTATAATTATTTATATATTATATGCGCGGTACTTATATATGTATGAGTCCCGACGGACGATCAAGTATGTATATGTGTCGGCATACATCGATGTTTGCGTCAGTACGATGGAAAAACGACGAAGTTTCCCCCACCATTTCCACAATAACACCAATACACGCAATCTACATGAAACAAAAATTTTTAAAAAAAATAATCAGTTTGTCTGACGATCCCTAAAGCGTGAAACCCAGGGTCACAAGCTCCCATCTATCCAACCACACACACACACACACACACACACACACACATATATATATATATATATATATATATATATATATATATATATATATATATATATATATATATATATACACACACACAGTCTGCCAAAAATATATACACATTTCAGAAAAAGAACATCTTGTATAGATTTTGTAATACTAAATTTATTCAAACATCAGAAACTTTATGCAATTTACCTATGAAACGAGAAATTGTTATATACAAACAAAAGAGTCCGGAACTGTTTTATAAGATGAGTCCTATTATACATCTTCAGCCAATACAGGAAAATCTCTTCACATACAAAGAGAATACTGGTGATGAGAGAAATATAGTCCTATGGACGATGCTGAAAACACCATTGACTGAAAAGTTGATATTCTTGGAACTTTTAGGGAAACTGGTTAAATAAAGGACACTTGTACTTCAAATCAGAGAAAGTTGAAATTTCTAGGACGCATAATGAAGAAAGAGGGTTTGGAAAATTTGACACTTACAGGACATATTGAAGGGAAGAAGAACTAAGCAATGCTAGAATTAACATAACTAACAAGCTTGTATAAATAAACAGAACAATAGCTAGCTGTGATATTAATAAATTTAATAAACACTAATAAAGGTTTAGAAGTCATAGATAGTAACGACCGCCCATGCTATGAAACAGAGCATTTTAAAAATATGGCACAAAATGAATACTTGTGTTGAAGTATGTTTTTCACTATAAAGTATATTTTGCTGTTAAGATCTAGTCCCTATCAAGAAGCCATTCTCAGAAAAATTCTATTGTTTGGATATTTTTGGCTGTGACGAAATTGAAATATGTTTCGATATTTGTTTATATTGCTGTCAGAAAAATGAATATAATGTTATTCATTATCTTTATGTAAATTATATTATGATCGACAGAAAACAATTGGATAGCGGTCTGATATATTCTACTCATGGTTTAATTTCGTTTATTCGTTCACTGTTCTGTGCAGGCGGGAATATCGCGTAGTTATTGACAATTCTGCCCAGAGGTAAATTATAGTTTCTCGTTTCGTATAAGGCCCGGCGGTGATTTTCATTTGTTCGTTACATATTCTGCTCATAAGAGAATTAGGTTCTGCACACTGGTGAATTTCATACGGTCTAAGCTTATCCTACCCACAGGTGAATTATCTTGCTCATTGGCTATTCTACGAAAAGTTTAATTTTGCTTGGTCCTTTGCTTATTCTGTCGACACGCTGAAAATCTGATGTCTGTTGACTGTTCTTCCCTGAGATGTATTCGTTAAGTCCATTGTCTATTTTTACCTGATGAGAATTATTTTTGTTCATTGTTTATTCTACCTTGAAGCATACAATATTCACTCATTTCCTGTTCTTTGTAGAGACGAAATAACTTTACTCAGGACAGATTAGAAATTATAACCTGGGTTTGAAATGAAAGCAATGACGGCATATATTCCATATCCATTATAAGAATTCATGATCAAGAATTAAGGAACTTTAAACATTTCAAGGTAGGCACAGTGAAATTGATAGCGACGCAGATTGAAGAATGGAAGATCCGAGTTCGAATTCCAGTCAATCTATTACATTCAATTAAGCGTTAATACCTTTAGGAATAGTATAAATCCTCTTCGTCTCCCAACTCCACCTATGGGTAAATAGTATTACAGTATATTTTTGTAATCGCAGTGGGAATCCGAATGTAGAATCCATACTAAATCTCCTCCGCAACGGTTTATAAAGGGCAGCCATCAGCAATTCTGGCATAGTCATTGGTGACACGGTGGAGTAATGGGTAGTGGCTCGGATTGAGGAATCGAGAGTTCGAGTTCGAATCCCACTCGAATCCATTACATTCATTTACGTGCTAATACCCCTGGGAAAGGTATGAATCCTGTACTTCTCTCCCCAGCTATGGGTAAATAACAGGACAGACCGCATCTTTTAGCCTTGAATAGCAACTGGTCTACCGCAGAAAGAAATGGCAACCTACTTTCGTTAGTCATGTATCGAAAGATACATGATCGCCTAAGCGTGTATCACGCATGGTACATAACTGACTGAAACATTACAAATGCATCCTCTTATAACAAATTTAATATAAGAGTGAGCACGATAGGCTGCACTTAGAATAGTGTTGTCCAAAACTGTCACATGGATATCATGCAGAGCCTCCAAATAGTTTAGAAAGCTTTAAATTATCATTTACATAAAAACGTCAACCACTGTATCACTTGAAGGCTTCCAACAAAATATGAGGGAGAAACTACCGTGAATGCTATGAGTTAACTGAGGTGACTATATTCAAGCTGTTTTTTTTTTCAGGAAAATAGCCACCTCAATTAACTCATAGCATTCACAGTAGTTTCTCCATCATATGTTGTTAAAAGTTGTGTACATTGTCAACATATATACTATTTCATTATTTACACGTCTTGCTATATTGGCATATTTCAGTTGTTACTGTTGTTGATGGCGATATTACGCTTCCATATAAGAAATATTCGGAATTCATTGACTGAAAAATTAACTTCACGAAATTCATGATTCAGTCAACGAATTGCGAAGATTTCTTATATGGAAGCGTAATATCGCCATCTATTATTATTTATTCATCCATGTTAATTTTGTTTTTCCTTACCTTTTATAGCTCGAAGTACCTCACCTTTTTTACTTGAGATAAATTAGACTCGCTCATAGCCTTTTTTTGTCATGGCTTAGGTTATATACTTTTGCTCAAAAGCTATTCTACCTAGAACTAAAATATCTTTGACCTTGCCTATTCTGCTCGGTGGTAAATTTCGTGTTTTCATAATATGTTTGGACCAGAGTTTACCCGGCCTGGACCATTGGCTCTTCTGTACAAAGTTCAATTATACTTGCTAATTACTTATAAAGACAACGGGATAACATCATGTCGTGTCCTATTATACGCAGCGTAGTAATTTCCTGCATGAATTAGAGTTTCCCGTTGAGTATTCTGCCCAGAGGTGAATTAGTCTGACTTATGACCTATTCTGTCCAGAGCTGAATAAACATTGCGCTTTGGGTATTCTTGTTGGTCATCTAATAAACAGTGAGGTCACTTTCTCTTGGGAATTTAGATTTCTACCCAGATATCAGTTGGACAAACTCATTGTCTATTCTCGAAGAGAAGAATTAATTTGGCCATTTGCCCATAATATATAAGGTTGAATTATTCTTTCGCCTTCCATATTCTGTCGTCAATTGAATCATTCTTTCTCGTTGATGATTCTGTCTAGATTTCAATTGGACTGGCTCACTGCCAAGGCTGCAATAGGTGGATTACATTTTTTGTTGACTATAGTTGATAATCTCATTGATGATTCCATATTCTTCCCAAATGTGTAATTAACTTACCTTGTTTCTTACTCTGTACGAAGTCGAATTTCGCTAACATGTTACTTAGTGAACCCAGGTAAGAATTTCACTTACCTATTCTGAAATGAATTATTCGGCCTGGTTGCCTGTTCTGCTAAGAAGCGAATTGTGAGGAACGAGAAGACTTAAATCCCGCAAAGATAGTTTGCTTGGCGTGCCAGGTCCTGTTGAAAGATCGCAAACGGTATTAAAAGAGAAATAGATTATTCCGAATTTCCCATATGGCAGGCAGACGTATTAGGTTGGTGCAAAAATAATGTCGTTCTCCCACATAGTAACATATGTGAGAAAACGACATTATTTTTGCACCAACCTAATACAAAGGAAAAATAATTTTAAAAAAAGACTAAGAATTCAAAAAGCTTGTATTTATAAAACCGGAAGTCTCGTGCAAACAAGAACTCTCGTATGCAAATTTTAGTTTGCCCCCGACGCAGGCATAAATAGCGAGACTGGGAGGAAGACGAGAAAAGGGGCATAGTTGGCGTGACGGCGTACGTACTAACGAGATTGGGAGAATAAGTGGTCTCTAGCAACAGCTCAGTTGGTCGACCGGAGGACTGGACGAAAGCAAGCACTTTAATCCATGTCAATCATCGCAAACGACGGGTGAACCGAATTACCCACATGAATTGAAGCCGTTTCTTCTTTATTCTGCACAATATCGAATTTTGCTTGCTCGTTCCCGATGCTATGATTTCCTTATTTACATTACTTGTTCTGTCTTGACGTGTGAATTATCAATGTTCCTTCGTTATTTATTAATATTTTTGCATTTTCTGCTTATATGTGAATGGGTTTGCCTTAGAGAATATTATGTTGAGAGAAAATGTACGCTTACTCGTTGACTGCACTGTCCAGAATACTAGCCTTCCTAGAAAGGAACAGATGCTTGCTCATTTCCTATTCTGCATAGCCGTGATTTTCACTTTCTGTTATTTACTTGTATTATCCATAAAGGAGCCTTAAATTTGCGATTTGTTATCACGAATGTCATATTAAGCATGGCCGTTGACTATTTAGAGAAAGTTGATTAGAACTTTCTGGTTGACTCTTTTGCCTAGAAAGAATTTTCCCTGCTAGTGACATTTGTTTCATTCTACCTAGAAGGGAATGAGATGAGAGGTTAATTAATTAGGCTGATTGTCTATTTCGCTCAAAGCGAAATTACACTTTGTCTTTGCATATTGTACTCAGACAAGAATTAAATTTTCTTGGTGCCTAAAATTCCCAGAGCAGAAAATAGGCTTTTTTTTTGGGGGGGGGCTATTCTTCATAGTGGTCAATTAGATAAAGCCTTTTGGCTCTTCGCTCCACAGGGGAAGCTTTCTCAATTTATACTCTGCCCACTGGATATTCCCTGATTCCTCAAGAAATAAATGATAATTGCTCTCTAATCGTTCTTTCACATCTTTGTAAATAGCAGAATATAGGAAGACATGATGTAGATGTCCATTTCGATTATTGTATAAACATATCAGAGATTTAAAACTTGAATTACAAAAGACTAGACTTAGAATTACATCACTGAATAATTATTAGGTTGTTACAAAAATAATGTCGTTTTCTCACATATGTTACTTTTATATATGATTTCTGAATTAATTCATTGATATATATAGCCATGTTATATATTATTTTGAAGCGCGTTTTTTCGCTCTATCGAATCGTGTTATTCGTTACCGTTCTCAATCTCTTCATTCATTTTTTTGCAGGCTTTTCGACATCATGGACAAAATTCAAATCGGCACGATTTTCTTGTTCCAGTTCAAACTAGGCCGAAAAGCTGCCGAGACAGCTCGTGATATCAACGATGCGTTTGGCCCAGGAACCACTAACGAACGTGTGGCACAACGGTGGTTCAAGAAATTTCGCAATGGTGACGAGAGCCTCGAAGATGAAGACGGTCGCTGCCAGCCGACTGCGGTTGATAACGAACATTTGAAAGCCTTAATTGAAGCCGATCTTCCCAAAACGTTGCTGATGAACTCGAGGTCGACCACTCAACAGTCGGTCGCCATTTAAAGCAAATAGGGAAGTCAAAAGAGTTGGATAAATGGGTGAACGATAATAAAAAAAATCGTCAAAAACGGCATTATTTTTGCACCAACCTAATAGAAAATATAAAAAATAAGAAGGATTCATTTTCAACACTTTTAATGGTGTATTCTTATAGCTAATGTTTTACCATTTTTCAGCTACCATCGTGATTTGGACGGGTGCATAACCTACGTTTGCTGTTGTAACATTCGTTTAAGATTGGTGAATACATAATTACAGCACTGAGAGCTTTTCTTGATAATTTCATGGTACGTTGGAATGATGCTGCCCCAGATAGAAATTAATACTATTATGGCCATTTGACCAAATATACACGGTTGAATAATTCTTTCGCCTTCCATATTCTGTCGTCAATTGAATCATTCTTTCTCGTTGATGATTCTGTCTAGATTTCAATTAGACTGGCTCACTGCCAATGCTGTAATAGGTGGATTACATTTTTTGTTGACTATACTTGACAATCTCATTGATGATTTCATATTCTTCACAAATGTGTAATTAACTTACCTTGTTTCTTACTCTGTACGAAGTAGAATTTCGCTAACATGTTACCTAGTGAACCCAGGTAAGAATTTCACTAGACTAATTACCTATTCTGAAAACAGAATGAATCTTTTGGGCCGTTTCCCTATTCTGCTAAGAAGTTGAAAATTACAGAGGCACAGTTTCAGCGCTTAGAACATAAGCCACCTTGAAGACCTTGAAGTTCTCGAAACGCTCGAAGCGTTGATTGATTGAAAACTTTAGAAATCATCAACCACAGTGTATGGCAATTAGAGATCACCATTTATTGGATGTCATTTTGAGAACCAAGTGAATCAAGGTAGTAACCGTTTCTTTAAACAACAGTGTAATAAGCTTTTACATAGCAGTTGGCCTGGTTTTTTTGGCACCCTTTAAAATGTGGGAGTCACTTCTGGCGCAACCTCTACTTGTAAGTAAAGATCTACACATAAAGAAGAAATGTATGTCTATATTTGAAAGAGAGAATGTTCGCTTATGTCTCTTTCACCGTAAAATAAACACGCTAATATCAGGGATGATATATATATATATATATATATATATATATATATATATATATATATATATATATATATATATATATATATAATATACGAAAAAGAAGAGAGAAACCGCGAACGTTTTAGGTTGTAATGTGGATTTTTTTTTAAATTATTGTGCTTTATTTTCGATAATTTTTTCGACCGTCATCAGCAAGACAGTGGGTACGACACCAAAGAATTTTAATCTGTTCCCTTTCTAGCTGAATAACTCAAAGGGTTTTCATCGATTCTTACGAAAAATGATATCAAGATGGCTAAACGTCTTATCAGAAAACCTAGAAAAAAGAAATTCAGTTTGTTTAGTTTGTGGGATGTATAATTTTGCATTATCACGATTTTGACAAGTTTACAGTTACAACCGATATATATACATATATATATACATACATATACACACATATATACACATATATATATATATATATATATATATATATATATATATATATATACACATATATATATATATATATATATACATATATATATATACATATATATATATATATACATATATATATATATATACATATATATATACATATATATATATATATATATACATATATATATACATATATATATATATATATATATATATATGTTTGTGTGTGCGTGTGTTTGTGTCTCTATGTGCGTTTCATTTAATAATATAGACATATCTTGTCTACTTATTTTTATACTTATCCTTTCCAGTTGTGAATCAACAAACTAACACTCAACAAAATTCATTACGAATAAGACCATATTAAAGTGAATATAATATTTAAAAACTAATGTCATTTTACATTTCTTCCAATTCCTGTTCCGTGGCTTGTTTCATAAAAAAATCCTTAACTACAACGGATAAATTTAAAATAACGATAACATTGTTCGCGCGTGTTTTTAACAGTTAGTTATTTCATTGGAATGTAGATTTTATCATATCTACAATAGGATGTCTGTCATTGTAATTTACCCCAGGAAATGATCTTCGGAAATATCGAAAGAAATTGCGTTAAAAGCAAGCTACGTCGCCACCTTGATGCATTTCATTTCAACGTCACTAGACAACTAGAAAGGAAAGTATGAAAATAAGTAGACACAGTATGTCTATATTATTCAGTGGATGTTAACATCTTCATGGTATTAGTTTGGAGATACAATATTATAGCTGCTTGAAGACTATAACATGGACTGACTCAAGCTTTAAGAATGAAATTTCGTAGTTGCAAATATTCATACGTTGCCGACTGTTTTCCTTGCAAAAAGTCACAAGTCATCGTAAGCAAGTTTTTGAATATACTAGCATTATTCAACAACTTTTGATCTCGCCAAATTATGCATTTACTCCCCTCAACACAAAAGCAGTCCGTCCTGGGTGTGACGATAAACCACATCCGCGTCCTGGGTAAGACGATAAACCACATCCGCGTCCTGGGTAAGACGATAAATTACGTCTAGCTGCAACCCCTCTGATCAGGAAGTTTTGAGAAGCGGGAAACAACATCATAATTGCTGGTGTTCCCAGGTCCACCCTGATTGGTAGTGGTAGCACCTGTTAGGGTCCCAGCTATTGGCAAATAGTTAACCCCGAAAATGGGGTAAAATGGGTTTACTTTGTAAAAAAAAATATTATCAGCAATAAATTTTTGAAGAAAAAATCTATTAACTGCAATACATTTTTGAAAAAAATATTACCAATAATACGTTTTTGAAAAAATATTACCAGCAATAAATTTTTAAAGGAAACAATTATTATCAGAAATAGATTTTTGATAAAAGAAAATATTACCAGCAATAAAAAATTTGTCGGCATTAAATAACACATTGAGGTTGATATACAGTAAAATACAACAAACTAAACCAAACCAAAAGCAGGATATTCCGCAGGTGGGCTCTGGAGAACATATAGAATTTTTCTTGAGCAGGCGCCTTCAACAGGGATGAGCATACTGACGACTCTACCAGGAAAGGGCAGTCGGACTTCATGGAGAAAAGAGGAAAAGGAAAGATTGACCAGAACTTCTATCGATATTGGAAAGCGGCTTCTAATCTGATTTTACTTAAGGTCGATTCAATTAATATTCGTCTTTAATCGGCTGCTTGATGCTCAATAAATCAAACCCTTGATCACTTTCACTGCACACTGAGTTCTGGATCAAGAATGCCTCTTAACTGATCATTGGCGGGTGATTATCACTTCGTGAACGAAGAAAGAATGAAGCAAAAGACGAAAGCAACTGAAGTAAAATAATATAAAATTATCTCAGTCACGTTGTGAGATGCTTTCCCAAAGCTGTCACAAACACAGCAATAGATTTTATGATTAGAGAACAGAGGCGCTAATCTTACGTACATTAATCTTTTTTTCTGACAGCCAGTGTTTCATAAGACACGTTTACATCGTGAGACAAATAAGTAGAGCATAAATATTCCGCTTACACAAATATCTACACAAAAGGGAATTATATATATATATATATATATATATATATATATATATATATATATATATATATATATATATATATATATATACAAATATAAATATATATATATATATATACATATATATATAGGGAGAGAGAGAACGATATAGTAATATATATATAGATAGATGCGAACAGACTTACACAGATAGATACATTGCTAGATAGATAGATGTATACATGGACACAATGATCGATCAGCGGTTTACCGAAAATTTAAGGTGTTAAACTCTTAGTAATCATGCGGTGTTTCAGTAATCATTTCACATGCGCAAACTCTTTATATCTATCTATATTTATATCGATATCTCTCTCTCTCTCTCTCTATATATATATATATATATATATATATATATATATATATATATATATATTTCGGCCTTGTGCCACATCTAAGCTACGCTTGGAAAATCACTATATATATATATATATATATATATATTGTTTCAAGTATATATATATATATATATATATATATATATATATATATAGGAAGAGATAAATAGATATAAACAAACTTAAGATCGATTGATAGATATAAACAGATTTTAAATGGATAGATAGATAAATCAGTTGCTTACTGATAGATACTGATGTATGTATTTATATATAAATAGATAGATAGATAGATACTGATATATATATATATATATATATATATATATATATATATATATATATATATATATATATATATATATATATATATATATATATATATATATATATATATATATATACGTTTTTTATACACACACACTTATGCTCCTGAAAAATTTATTTCGCTTGGGTTCTCTGGAAAGAAAGTGTTGGTTTGTAAAAAGTGGCTATTGAGGCTAATAATGCAAGAGACTTTGGTAAATCGAATTGAGTTCTTTCAGTCACTGTATGTTTTATCTAAAATAAATACGCTTAAATTTACATTCACCGCTGCAATGCAGCAACGGCTTAGTGGTAAAATATCTTACTGACGCCAATTCAGTTAGGTTTCGATCCTAGCTAGAGGCCACCGGGTGTTTACCCACACTGATGACCTGAGAAACAGACTGTCTGTGGATGATTTTATTTATATATATACATACA
Organism: Acanthosepion lycidas; assembly: GCA_963932145.1. Taxonomy (NCBI): domain Eukaryota; kingdom Metazoa; phylum Mollusca; class Cephalopoda; order Sepiida; family Sepiidae; genus Acanthosepion; species Acanthosepion lycidas. The sequence continues at coordinate 123,375,910 of OZ010581.1, forward strand.
TGATAAAATAAATTTTAAAGTGCAACGAGTAAACTGTGGCAATTTTATATTAGGCGCATTTTGTCCACTGCACACTATAGTAGGGGCAGTTGGGGAGCGTCTTTGAGAAAAGGAGCACTTTCACGCAATTCACGGCGCCAGAAATTTGTGAACGGCATGCTGCACTACTTGACATTTACGCTGGAAGCTCCGATATGAACATTTCAAAATGTTTGGGTGTAAATCTGAGGACAGTGCGGAGGATTCGTAAAGAGTTGTATGAGTCCAATGGTGATTACGAAGCAGTTTGGAGTGATCACTAGGAATTGCAATGTTAAGCATTTATTCATCTTACCACAGAGCCTGAGACTCAATATAAAGGCCTATATCAAGTAGTGCTGCCCTGGGCTAAGTGGGTAGAACCTTTGCCTGGCGACTAGAATCTGTACCATGTCACACAAAAAAGACGCCCCAGTCAGTGCTGTCAGACAATTACTGTGACATCATAACCCCTTATATCTGTCCACCTACTTGCCAGGATTTCAACGACCTTGTTTATTTTGTGTGGGGCAGAGGTGAGCGCGAGACCCATAAATCTACTTGTAACACCAAAGATTCACAAAATTAAACCCTCTAGAAGAGTTGCAAGAGGTTCCGAAGTCGTTGGGACGTTGTGATCAAGAGCGATTTTATTGAATAAATTCACTCTTAGTATTTCAAGATATTTTGCGTAATTTTGGTAAATATATCTGTTAAAATGAGATGGCAGTATCATTTTCACTTTTGTGTCATTTAGACGACAATTTATCCATCGCATCCTGTATAAATAATCATCAGTATATCAACATATCAAATAAAAAATAATCTATTTATTTGAAACACTTATATATATATATATATATATATATATATATATATATATATATATATATATATATATATATATATATATATAAGAGATGTAGACACTGTAGTTATAAGAATAAAAAATCGAATATGTGTTTCACTCATTAAGGCTGAATTCATGTCAGATCTTGTTCTTTTCTTTGTCTTCACTGTCTAGGTTATATATATATATATATATATATATATATATATATATATATATATGTATGTATGTATTTCACCAGAGCCCTTTTAATGGACGCCGGATAATAAAAAAATGAATATGAATATATATATATATATATATATATATATATATATATATATATATATATATATATATATATATATATATATATCTGATATTGAGCACTTTATTCCATATATATATATATATATATATCTGATATTGAGCACTTTATTCCATAAATATAGCACACCTTAAGACTATATTTCTTATATATATATATATATATATATATATATATATATATATATATATATATATCGTATTTTTTGTCAGCATTCCTTTATATATACATGTGTAATTAAACAATTTAGACATGTGCTTACTTATCTTTTTCATAATAACATATAAGAGTTCTTGTTTCATGCTTAAAGGCAACAAGAAAGGTACAGTGGTTATATTTATTCATTTTTATTTTTTATTTTTTTTTACGAATACTTTCGATATTTTTTCCAATATCATCCTTGCGGTTTTGATGGCTAAGAAAAATAGTCCCGCTTGTTCTAAATAAGAGTTTGCTTTTTATGTTAAACCGTTAACAGACCAGGTCATATACAAATACAGAAAAGCTGATTTTCAAATTCATGTTGGAAGTTAAAAATTAGATTATTAGAAAAGCATATAATATATTTGTTTTTAAACTAATTTTTATAATTTAAATAAAAAAAGTACGTACTATAAACATTTCAAAACATTTTTACTATATTTATAAATTTCTTAAGTGTTGGTTTTAATTTTATAATAAACATAGCTTCAAGTATTTCTAGGTCCTGCTTATGACTTTTTTGTTGATGTATACACTTATTGTAAACTAATAAGCTTCCAAATTGGACAAGAATACATTTGTGGGTGTTGGGCAATAAATGGTGAATCATTGAAGTGTAAAGTGAGCCTTCCAGAGGCTTCCAGATAAGGTTGTCATCGTATAACCAATATATGTTAGAGATGCAATCTCCCAAGGCATATATATATATATATATATATATATATATATATATATATATATATATATATATATATATATATATATATATATATATATATATATATATATATATATATATATATATATATGTGAATAAATTACAGACATTATGTCTGCTAATTTTTAACAAAATCCGTTCATACTCACGAATAACTTTACGTGTATTGATGTTAAAGGATGAGAGAAATGTGATATAGCTGTTTAAATTTCTCTTATTTTTATTTCCCAAGTACTTTCGATCTTCTTCCAAGATCATCTTAAGGTTTGCAAGTGATACAAAACTATTTATTGTTCATTAGTACTTGGGTATTCCCAAGGTGCATTTAAATTGATAAATTTAAAGTGACACTGCTTATATATATATATATATATATATATATATATATATATATATATATATAAAGACATTTTTATGTTTAACATTCTTTTTATAGATACAAGTATTTAAGTAAATACTCTGTTTATAATAAACAGTATTAAATAACATTTACCGGCCTGAATGCCCGAGAAATATTCATAGAAAATATTCGTCCTTCGACAGGATTCGAAATTGTATCGTATACGGAACCGTCATATAGCCTGACGTGCCTTACCGCTCGGCCACAACGGATCGTTCAGTTGGCAAAGTCGAATTTACTGCTTATAAAACTTCAATTTTCCATGAATCTCTCACGTACATTTCTATGAAAATTGGAAAGTGCCTGAAAACCATACCACGGTTTGACCCAAAACATGAGAGTGAAATTGGGTAGATGGAACGTCTATGTTGTGCTAGCATGAAGTCACAAGTCATCATGTCCGAGGGCTTGAACGTGCTGGACTTGTTTTTACCGTTGACCACGCTAAATAACGTGCACAGAGTTCCAATAAGGTCCGCTCAGCATATCTGCAGTATAAAGCGCAGGTGGACACTCTGGATGTTGAAGAAAAAATATTGTACCTGAGTAGAGGTCCATCCTTGGATAAGTGTGGACAGTCATTTATTTTATTCATATGATAACTAAGAAACAATTAGAATTTTATTCTAATATATGATAAATAAATAACACATTAATTTTTAATACGTGTAGCTATGTTCCTCTATATAATTTAACTCTATCAGGAATTTCTTGAAGTAAAATAATGCTGATTTGAAACATAACACCGCATATTTCTGGTGCGATATCGTATTATCACATGAGGCACATTTCCAGATCTTTCTAAAAGCGAGTAGAATTTGTGTTTACAGTTGACCCCACGAGATTATAAATCTAGCTGTCAAAGTGTAGCGTTCTGCGAGCCGGTGGTGTAACAGGTAATATTTGTTTTCTGCTGGGAGCCACTTCTTAAACGTATGAGACATGCAAATATATTATTAAAGAGGATCTTTATATTCGCGATTCCTGGGGATGATGATACGCTACATCCGGCAGCAAGGCGACTGTTGCTTTTGAGGCGCGTGAAATCTTCTCAATTGCTGTTTATCGCAGGTCCATCATCCCCCGTAGCATCTGTCAGGGCTGCAGCTATGGAGAAATTTTGAATCCCTAAACAGAAACAAAACAACGTATAATATGAACGTATGAATATATTTTTATAGTTAAAATACCAGCAATACATTTTTACATAAAAATTAGCAACAGTTCATATTTATATTAAAATTAGCAACAATACATATTTATAGTAACATGACCAACAGTTTCAACGAACATATTTAAAGCAACATCTTCATTCATATTAGTTTGGTGCAAAAATAATGATGTAATAATGTCGTTTTTTGACGTTAAAAATACGTCAAAAAACGACATTACTACGTCATTATTTTTGTACCAACCTAATACATTTTACAGTAGAATTAGCAACAGTACATTTTATAGCAAAATAACTAACAATACGTTTTATCTGTAGCTGAAGGCATAAAATTGCTTTCAAAATATTAAATAACATGTAGAAGTTGATATGTGGCTAAACAAAATCAAAAAATTAATCAACATGAAAAAACTCTTTCTTGTCATTAATGCATGTACGATCAAACAAATTATGAAAGAAATCAACTCACTTCCAAATTATAACTTCAACAAGACAACATCATAAAACACACATATAACCACCTCTAGTAAATATATCCACACAAACATATACATGCATAAAAAACTGAGTATCGTCTACGATGTATTCAATTGTGTAGACAGAATAAAATATCATACATTTATTACTGCAAAGCTCCCAAGAAAATTAAATTTCGGCATTAAATGACCCATAAGAATGTTGATATGCCGTTAAACAAATCAATCAATTAATCAATCTCACCATATTTTGCAGTGGAGAGGTTTTGATCAGGCAGATCAATCGAAAAATTTTGCTTGACTAAAAGGGAAAAAAAAATTATTGAGCATTTGCTTGATCCCAGATGATTTTGTTTTTTGGTGTTTTTTTTTTTTTTTTCGGTAGGTGGGGTCAACAACGCTTAAATATGAACAGAGAAGGTTGCAGATTTAACAAAAGCATCCTGCAGTCAAATCCTGCAAACAGGAAAAGAAAGATACGACACAAAATAAATCCATCTCTTAGGAGAAGCCATATCACATCTCGTTATCGCCGTTATTCAACTGTAGTAGAGAGAAACAAGTTATTAAATAAATCTCTCAACCTTTTCCCCACTTAAAATTATTTACTATATGTACAAAGCAAAGAGAAAATGAGGAAATTATTTGTTTCAGAAAAAAATCAGCTTTTGTCATAATGAGAAAGAGAAGTGACCCAGCCAAAAAGTAAAACGTTTAAATGTCATTTGCATTTAATTAATATATATATATATATATATATATATATATATATATATATATATATATATATATATATATATATATATTTTATTTTGCTCACACGTATTTGAATTGTTGTTGAGAATGGTGATATTTTCTTGTAGATAAAATGATGTCGGCATTTGGCTAAGAAACAAAATTTGCTGTTTGCCAAAGAGACATTTATCTTTTACAAGAATTTTATTTAACTACAGAAAACAGCCTAGTTGATACGCATATACGCCCACATGCACACAAACACTTATACAGTTGGGTTCACTCCAACTGAAATGAGCAACGGCAGCATTGGGACATTTTTTAGTTAATACGCAGCAGAAATACAGTATTTTCAAGCTATTTATTTTCAATCGTTTAATAATTCTGTTCTTGTTACCCCATTAAGTAGATAGATCACAAGCCATTACCGCAGAAAAATAATGAACTATTCCGTTTTGATTACGAACAAGAAATAGGTATATAAAAAAAAATGTTTGGGTTTTAGTAGAAAAAGAAACTATAAATAATAATAAGAAGAAGATGTAGTAGTAGTAGTAGTAGTAGAAAACGGAGAAGAAGATATAGTAGTAGTATAGGACGAAGATGTAGTAGTATTTGAAGAAGACTTAGTCGAAGAAGATGTAGTAGTAGTAGAGAAAGAAGAAGATGTAGTAGTAGAAGATGATATAATTGAAGAAGAAGATGTAGTAGTAGTAGTAGAAGAAGAAGATTTACTAGTAGAAGAAGTAGTAGTAGTAGAAGAAGTAGTAGTAGTAGAGGTAATAGTAGATGTAGTAGTAGTAGAAGAAGAAGAAAACGTAATAGAAGAAGTAATAGCAGAAGAAGATGATATAGTAGAAGATGTAGTAGTATTAGTAGAAGATGAAGAAAATGTAGTAGTAGAAGAAGAAAAAGTAGTAGAAGATATAGTAGAAGATGTAGTAGTAGTAGAAGAAGAAGACGTAGTAGTAGAAGATGATATAGTAGAAGAAGATGTAGTAGTAGTAGAAGAAGATGTAGTGGAAGAAGATGTAGTAATAGTAGTAGAAAAAGAAGATGATGATGATGGTGATGTAATAGAAGATGTAGAAGAAGAAGACGAAGAAGATGTAGAAGAAGAAGAAGAAGAAGAAGAAGAAGAAGAAGTTGAGGTAGTCGCAGGAGAAGAAGAAATAAATAATCAACATGGAGATAGAAGAGGCCTCCTGCGTTTAACGTCTGCTAGATTGATTCGTTTTGTAAGGCATATCAAAAATTTACGACTTATTTAAAGCCATAAAATTTTAGATTGTAGGAATATTTTGCGGAGAGATTATATTAATGATATTCTTGTACAAGACTTACTATTTAACCCATAGCTGAGGAGATGAGGTGGGTTGATAAATTTCCCAAGGATATCTGCATGTAAGTTAATATAATGACGCTAACTCGGGAGAGAATTATCATTTTCCTATAGAAGCCTTACTAATTAACCCATAGCTGTTGGGAGATGAGGTGGATTCATACCTGTTCAGAATTTAATAAACAAACAAAGAAATTTTAATATTGATGTAGAGTGGAAGATCAGTTATATATTACAATCAATATATAAAATGTCCTCTCACTTTCTGGCCAGGTAGATTTTCTATACATTTATATGCCAGAGACTGTAAATAAACCGAAAATTATTCCATTAATTGAATGATTTGGTATCTATGGCTTATCAAGATTTTGCAGGTTACTTACATCCAGAAAATAGTTTTAGGTTTTAAGATTTTTTAGCGGGGAGATGATAATGACTTTCTAATGCAATATTTTCTATTTAACCCATATCTGGGCTTAGAAGACGGGAATTCATAACTTTCTCAAGAATATTTACGTGTCAGTGAATATAATTACCTTAACTAGAATTGAAAATGGACTGTCCGATTAACAAATGTGAGCCGTTATCCATTACACCTAACGCACACACAAGCTTCCAGCATTTGGTATTTAAGCGGTCACCGATCTAATACTGACCAGGTCCGACTTTGTTTATTTTTTGTGACCATACGGGGGTCGGTGTTTCAACGTGATATGACCGTACACCTGTCTGCAAAAGTAAAGTTGAAAAGCTCAGTAATTTTGAATCTTTTTATTGGTACCCTATGACTTCTTTAAATAATGACTTTCATTTATACTGATGATCTTTTATTGTAAATATTAAAGGACGCAATATAGGAATTTCCACGGTTAGTTCTTAGTCACAGAACTCACAGGTGGCATTTTCAATCATCAATAATTCTTATTACTCAGAAAAAAGGTCCTGAGTATGAAGAAAAATTGCATCCGGCAGTAAGACCTCTGATCGGGATATTGGAGGTTTTCAGGGGCGTGGAATTAACTATTAGTTTGGTGCAAAAATAATGACGTAATAATGTCGTTTTTTGACGTATTTTTTAACGTCAAAATCGACATTATTACGTCATTATTTTTGCACCTACCTAATATCTTAATTGCTGCTGTTCCCATTCAGTAAACCCATGAAACTTAGCGGTTTTATTGCTTGCTTTGTGTGAAATGATTAAAAGCAAAAACTGGCATAATCTGTTAAATGGCCTAATGTTTGGTGCACTCATGAGTTGCTTTGGGTTGCACGAGGAATTTGTTAAACACTGCTTGACAATGAAACGTTTTAAAGTTATCAGGCAAGATACAGAAGCAAATAAATCCACCAAGATCTATAAGAAAGAATATGACAAAAAGAAAAAAAACATTAAGGAGAGAGAAGAATGAAAGAATACCAGTTAAGAAAGCAGACGATTGCTCCTGCCTTTATAATTTTGAAGATAAAATTTAACTGGAAAGAGAGAGGCCGTGAGAGAGTTCCACAAGCGAAAAGTATGGGAACAAAAACTGTTAGCATAACATGGTTACATCTAACAATTTCACCTGTAAAATGAAGAGACCTTACTGCCAATCTAGTTCTGCGATCAAATTCGTAACATCAGGGTACCAAGCAGGAGCGTTTATCAGAATAAGTACCATGAAAATATTTATAGACAAGACAAGTGGATCTTCATTACGGTAGTAGGAAAGTGACTGAAGTCGAGATGTTAGATCAAGACCGACATCATTGCAGCATCTTTTGATTTTATCAAGAATCTCTAAATATATAGATATTACGAGAGACTTGTAAGTTCCATCCAATATGGGCACTCCATACTTGCGGCCTTGTGCCACATCTAACCCTCGTTTAGCAATTTACTATATTAGGTGGCAGGGATGTCAGTGCTCGAGAGGTTTTAGGGCGTCGTTCACAATTTCTTGCGTGAATCTTTTATTTGTTATAGTGCTTCAATATTTATGTGATATGGGAGTTACCGAGAGTGATAGAAAATGAGAAAAAGAAAACATTATAAAAGAGAAAAAAACAATAAAAGTACAGGAATTAAGAAGACGAAACGTAACGATGGGAATTTTATTTAAAGTTGTGGGTCCAGCTTGCTAACAAGGTAGGTGTTATTTCAAACTGGTTATGGCTCTTGAGGATGTTCTGTTAGATGTATCAACAGCCATGTTTTAAAATGGATTCTATTGTCAGATGTGACATATGCCGGTCATATCACATTAATAAACAGAAAATATGATCGGGAATTGGAATAACAACAATGATGTTGAAAAAATAAACACTAAACATTTCGGCGTTTGGATCAGTCATAATTTAGGACAAAGAAATTAAAATTGGAACTCTCTCGGCTAAAAGTAAATTGCCGAACACTGGAGATTGCTACAAAACTAACAATAATCTCATATCTCGATTAATTTTCTTAAATAGCCTCATTGGATCAGCATTTATACATGGGAGCTATGCTGGGAGCCAAACTTATTCAGAAATATCTAAACTGTTCGCTGTATACAACTTCTTTCTCGGAACAATGGTTAAAAATATATTGGCTACTACAGTAGATCTTCAAAACTCATGGACTGCTATTATAAATTACCAAATAGCAGAAACCACGGTCACTTGAGGATTTTTAACTGCAGTGTCATGAGCGGAGCGAAGCTTTGAAGTATAATCGAATTGTCTCTGATTACCTTGGCTGCTGTGCCATAAAATATTTATATTTACGTCGGATATTCTATACCCAGGTTGGCTCAGGGATGTGGTTCGGGTATAAACATGGGTTCAGACAAAATTTGGTTAACAGAAAGAAAGCAGCAAAATAACGGTAGAAACGATTTATCCAAATAAATAAAGACGATCGTAACAATAACAAAACAATTTAATTTGTAACTTGAGTAAAATGGATTTAAGAGTGGAGATAGAATTGAGGTGTGATGGAATAAAATAAAATGTTTTTAAATTCAATGTTCTAGTGAATTAATGTTCACATAAAGAAGAAAGTTATAGAGAGCGATATCTCAGACAGTTATTTTAATGACCAAATAAATTTATGTTCACATAAGAAAGAAAGCTATAGAGAGCGATATCTCAGACATTTTAATGTAGAAGGCAATATTCTACAAAAGATGATTTTTTTTTTATTTAGCTTTCTGTCCGTTAGTTGCAATCCATCTTCTTCGTTTTGCCGAGCATCTTCTAACCGTTTTTTTTTTTTCCTCAGGGTGTTTTTAAGACTCTTTTTCTTGGTTGCCATGGATATGAGCGTTTTTAAGACTCTTTTTCTTGGTTGCCATGGATATGAGAGTTTTTAAGACTCTTTTTCTTGGTTGCCATGGATATTCTCATCACAGCAGCAACGACTAAAATAGAGATCACTACAAATATTTTCATGGCAACTGCTCTGACGAGTTCTTTTCCTTAGTGTCCCAACTACGTGAATTTAAGCGTGCTACTAGATTGGTATCTAGATACCACTCTTTTACTGTTGAAACAGTTAAATATAACGGCCACTTACACCCGACAGTCTCTTTTCCCGTACTTCTCGCCCGTGAAACTCACTTCCGTTTATTTGGTTAAAGAAACCGCCCGGACCATGTTACCATTGTGGTAAATGGCATTGGATGAAATTCTGTCCAGTTAAGAACAAAAAATATTGCAAAAATTGCAATAAAAGTGGGCATACTTTAACTCGGTGCTGGTACGCCAACAGAACGAGAAAACCCAAAAATAAAATTAGGCAAGCTCAATCTGACAATATTGTCGATAGGAATTTAAGGAAATATATAACTGTGGATATTTTCAATAATTCCATTAAATTCCAGCTTGACTCGGGTTCCGATCTTTCAACCATTAACTGGCGTACTTGGCGAAAATTAAACAAGCCGACCTTATTAAAAACGGATAAAACAGCAAAATCCGTAACTGGCGAAAATATTAACATTATAGGCGAGGTAATACTTACAGTAACACTAAATGGAGTTACCAAAAAGCTCAAAGCCTACGTATTAAAAACTTCAGACAACTTATTTGGAACTGATTGGATAGAATAATTCAATCTTTGGGATTGCCCAATGAGTACATTTTGTCGCAAGATACAAAGTACAACGTCCAATTTGGTAAATCTAAAAAAGGAACTCAAACAACAATTTCCCCAGGTTTTTTCTGGCAGCCTTGGGAAATGTACTAAAATGAAAGCTAAGTTCAAGGTGAAGGATGATGCACAACCGGTATTCAAAAAGAAACGGAATGTCCCTTTCTCTGCTCTAGAGCAAATCAACAAAGAGTTAGATAGACTTGAACAAGCAGGTATTCTGTCAAAAACATATTTCTGCGACTGGGAAGCACCTACGGTCAACCTAAAAAAGAAGTCCAATAGTTGACCACTCTTAAATCCATTTTACTCAAGTTACAAATTAAATTGTTTTGTTATTGTTACGATCGTCTTTATTTATTTGGATAAATCGTTTCTACCGTTATTTTGCTGCTTTCTTTCTGTTAACCAAATTTTGTCTGAACCCATGTTTATACCCGAACCACATCCCTGAGCCAACCTGGGTATAGAATATCCGACGTAAATATAAATATTTTATGGCACAGCAGCCAAGGTAATCAGAGACAATTCGATTATACTTCAAAGCTTCGCTCCGCTCATGACACTGCAGTAGATGGTTCCCAACAATTTTCCCAAATAGAGAATGAGGCTCTAGGGATAATATTCGCTGTGACAAAGTTTCACAGATATCTACATGGTAGATGGTTCATACAACAGACGGACCATAAACCTCTAATTACAATTGTTGGTTCTAAAAAAGGTCTGCCAGTCTATACTACAAATAGACTACTTCGTTGGGGAACGATTCTCTTAAATTACAATCACAAGATAGAGTTCTAACATCCAAAAATATTTGCCATGCAAACCGTTTATCGCGACTCATTCCAAAAAATACAGAATTCTTTGACGACTCCATCATTGCTACTCTAAGGACAAATTGTGAAATCAAAAACATGATCGCGAGTACTATAAGAGAGCTCCCAGTTACTTTGGCTGACATAAAAAGGGAGTCTCGAGTGGATGAAATCATTCAATCCATAAAAAGCAAAATTCGCAACAAAGACCCCAATGTGCCTGAAGTTTTCTCCCTCTGTGATGATCTTCTACTATACAATGACCGCGTAGTGATTCCAAACAGCCTACAAAGAAAAATCCTCAGGGATTTTCACATGGGACATCCGGGGAAGAACCCTACAAAAAGCCTCATGCGCTGCTATGTTTATTGGCCAAACATGGACAAGGACATAGCAGACATGATAGAATCATGCAAAGGATGCGCGCTTTCAGCAAAAGTTCCAACCACGAAATAGCTGTGAAAAATAGGTGTAAAGAGCCGATCGACGTAATTTTCGATCACTTCGATCTCGACACGCCCCAAGTCTCTCCTGAAGTGCGACGCTCAGGAAGGAAAAGGGAATTTACTCAACTGCTCGACGTAAATCCCAAGAGAAAAAAGTATTAACGGTTTTATTTTTTTTTCTCCTTTCCAAAAGAAAATAAAAAGAAAACTCTTGGAAGGTGGGTGTTGTCTGACCGTAACATACCTTCAACATGGACTCTTCCAGGACTATATAAATTATGCGATATAACTCTCTAGGAGAAGAGGAGGAAAGAGAGAGTATTCTAATGTCATAGTATCAGCCGTGTACGACTACCAATATTGGACACTAGCACATAGTAAGCTCCGCTTACACTTACACTATCTTTGTAACATTTTTGTTTTATATATCTTTCTTACATCTAATCCGTGTTCCGTGTTTTCGTTCCGTGGTCCCGACTTTGGACCCACATCACTAACAATAGTCGTTTGTTCCAGAAAGCGAAAGCATTCTGCCATCATGAGCGGTTGACACAAAAACTGTTCCAATATAATATTTTTGTCTCCGCACTCACCAGGTTAAAACATGATAAAGCTCTTGTTCTTAACCCCAGAATCTGTATCTCTTCAATGAATCTAAAGAGATGTAGCTGCGCAATGAATATCGCTTTTTGTAGAACTCCCTGCTACACCGTGTATTTAGGCGAAGAGAAAATGTATGCTACTGGGTAACTGTCAGCCTTTGGTAATATTCTATAATGAAGTTGATACCCAGGCGTAATTTTGAATTAACGCCACAATAAAAAATAGAATTCTTCCCCCCAATAGCACAATTACTTGAGCTGAAGATTCTAATTTAATCAATATATTTTGATTATAGTAAAATTACTGAGTTGACTTTTATCGTCAGAGAATATTGTCCAATCCTCTACAGCCCCCAGGAAATTAATTTTTAATCAATGTTTAACGAAAAGCGAAAGTAAAATATTATTGCTGTTAACTTTCTATTTGTTTTCTTAATTTTATTCGTAAATTTTATGTGAAAAAGTGATTCGACCTGCAAATCCGATATTTTGCCATTTGATCAAACCTGAGGAAATGGTCTGTGCCAAAAACATTTCACAATTACTTGTAAATGTTTACAAGACAGAAAACGTTAAACAGAGTTACATAAGAATAAACAAATATATGAATATGTAAACACAGTCACACCTATTCGAAAACCTCCACACAGAAAGAATCCAGTTAGAAAAAAAATTCAAACGGCACGTTCCTTCTGTTAAATTTATTATATTTTTCAAATAATCTGGACGTAAATTGCGCAGTTTATATTTTGTTCCCGTATATTTGCCCGTCCCATTTAATATAAAGAAAAGAATATTTACAATATGGTTGAGAAAATTTGGTTATACGTTCGCAGCTTGGAACGTTACAATTCAAATTTTATTTGGTGTATATCCAAGCCTAAACTGTATAAACAACATTTTGAAGTTCATATATTTATACGGGTAATTTCGATTGTCTCTATTAATATAAAAAACAATGAAGTTTTCATTATAGTAGATTTATGTATGCTGATTATATCCTTGAACGTTTTGATGGCCTGCAATTCAAATATCAATATATCCATAGTGTATGATTGGCATGTTGTTTAGAACGGGTACGTAACAGAAAATAATTTCACTATATATTAGTATTATTTTGCAAATATATTATATATTTTACCCATGTTTTAAAAGAGATTTTAACGATGTAGACTGTATCTTTTGATTTTACACGCACACAGACACAGACACTGAAACAACACACACATTCCCGTACACACACGCACACACATACATACATACATACATATATATATATATATATATATATATATATATATATATATATATATATATATGATTGTCATCACAAACACAGAATATTCTTCCGTCCCACCACCAAACATAGTAAAACACAAACAAACATGAATAGATTCAATTTTTTTTAAATGCAAAAGCATGAAAACGAGGTTCACAAACTCATATCCATATAATTGAATATATTAGCTCCATCACTGATACTGACATAAAACACAGAAATCCTTAATAGTGGCAGGCACAATAAAGCTTGGTTATTAGAATAAAGTATTTTTTTTGGGGGGAAGTGTTGTTATATTTGTAACATTTTCTTTGGTTTCTTAGGCCTAATGTCACACACACACGAGCGCGCTGGAAAACACACACACACACACACACACACACATATATATATATATATATATATATATATATATATATATATATAAAAGCTCACCTACAAGATTTTTTACTTGGGTCATTTTCTTTTTTCCCTGTGAGGGCGTGGTTAACCATGGGTTTTTAAATAAATTTATTTTGTTTTATTTTTCCCAGCCTGCATTTTACGTTCATTGGTTTTATAAAAGTGACCTCCCATTCTTTAATTTGCCTACAAGTTGTCTGAAGATCGTGCCAGCATAAAACTCAGATTAGGACCATCCTTTGGAATTAACGTCGTCAACTGATTTTGTTCTGTCTAGTAGCTAATCTACGCGTAAATCTCTTTACTATTAGGTTGGTGCAAAAATAATAACATAATAATGTCGTTTTTTGACGTTAAAAATACGTCAAGAAACGACATTATTACGTCATTATTTTTGCACCAACCTAATATATAGGTAGGTGTTTGTCTTTAGGCCATTTTTTTCTTTCGTCTTATTGCTGTTCTTCTTCGAGATTTTATCTTGCTTAAGAATATTTATTTCTTTTGCAAAGTTGTCGGTTAGTTCCATTAACGGTTTTGGTTTTACTTTCGTATCTATATATAAATTTTCTGTGACAATTTCTCGGACATTCAGGTCGGTAAATGTTGTTGATACTGTTTATTATAAACAGAACATTTACTCAAATAGTTATATCTATAAAAAGAATGCATAAACATAAAAATGTCTTAATATATATATATATATATATATATATATATACATATACACATACACACATATGTATATATTTATATATATATATATAAATATATATATATATATATATATATATATATATATATATATATATATATTACGAAATGGACAGAGTCCGACAATTTATTTATTAAAGACATTTTTATAAAAAGAACGTTAAACATAAAAATGTATTTAAGAAATATATATATATATATATATATATATATATATATATATATATATATATATATATATATATTGTCACGTTATTTCTAGTAGAACTAAAAAAAATACATCGGATTGTACGTTGACGGCTAATGCATCCCTTGATGCCAAATAAAATGTCGGATCGCCAACGCTACAAGTGCATTTGGAAAGCTCGTCACCGCCTATGGGATGAGATTCGTACTAAATTGGATTGCAAAATATGGGTTTATAGAGCAGATGTTCTGAGCACGCTTTTGTACATCTAGGAACCGTGGACCCCATATAGTTCCATATCATTTATTTGGATGCATTCCACAAAAGTTGTCTCCGCGTATTCTGTGGCCATACTTTTGACAATAGGGTGTACAATTCTGATTTTCTAGCAACTTTAGCAGAATTGAGACTTTCCTGATGCAATCACAAGGATGAGCGACGACAGAATACTTATGGTCGTCGTGTATAGCCAACTTAACATTGGACAAAGGTGTGTTAGACGGCCGTTTATAAGTTATAAAAACATGCTAAAGAGTATCTACTCAGCTGTCACTGTGCCTGATAATAACTTCGAGCGAGTTAACCTGGATAGAAATAACTGGAGATATTTTGGCCAGAGCGTTACCAGAAATTTTCAGCTATATTCACAAGATATGAAACGAAAGGCAACAGCGAAAAACATCTGCGTAGATTCCTGCCGCTATGTCCCTAGATTCTCGCTGTTGCACAATATGTGGTCTTGTATGCAGGTCAATAGCTGGACTGACGTATTACATACGACACAAGCATAAAAACTGAATGGGGTTGTGGGATCATTATACGTCGAAATCAACGGGATAGTCCATCATATGGCGTGAATAAAGAAACTAAAATTTTGCCATCAAACAGAAAAAAATCAAAAAACGAGTAAAATAAAAATGCTGGAGTTATATAATACACTACCAGAAATAATATTATATATATATATATATATATATATTACTATAAATTACGTACTTCAGATCACGAATATATGAATCAAACAAGATATTTTTTTTATAAATGTAGTGTTTCAGTTTGTATATTCATTTTTCAATTCGCTATCTATAGTTATTATATTACTATATGAGAAATGTCTCCCCGATTCCAAATTCCAACACACCACCACCCATAAATATTAATTTTGCTTTTTAAAAAACATGCCTATGCATCATATTGCGAGAAGGATTGCTTTAAAATGAAAATATATTGAAAATTGTGCCATTGTATTAACAATTAGAAAATTTAATAATTTTATCTCCGATATTCGTGCACCAGTTTATATCTTTAAAGAAATTGCAAATAATATTGTTTCTCCTTTCCGTTGTACATCCTCAGCATTGATAAAAATTCAAACAAGAATTTTTTTCCCGGCGGAAGGCAGGCAGGAGACAGTCGAGAATCAACAAAAAAAGGTATATTTCTGAATTAAAAGATTTCATGGATATTTCTTCAGTCATAGAAACATTATAGGTGAAGAAACATTTGAATATGAAAGATAATTATTATTTTTTCTTTGTGGGGCTTTTTTTACAATTATTCAGAAAGTGTTTTCAAACAGAGATTTGAAACAAAAAATTTAAATTAAATAGAAATTTAATAGCTTATTAAAGAACAAATTCACAAATGTGGTGTTCATACTCAAGAATTTATTGGCATTTTTTCAGTCCCTATGTTTTGAAGATTTGACAACTGCTGTTTCCTGGAACAACAAATGGTTAATATATTTATGTTAGTTAATATTTTTTAGTTCATTCATATAGTAATATATATATATATATATATATATATATATATATATATATATATATGTTGTATATGTATGTGTATATATATATATATATATATATATATATATATATATATATGTATATATGTATATATATATATATACATATATATATGTATATGTATATATATATATATATATATATATATATATATATATATATATATACATATTATATTTTGGTTACTTTTTCATCATTTAATAAATCTAAAATGTCCTGTTGTTTGTGGGGCATTAATCATTGTAATAAAAAATAAAAGAAATGTAATAGTCTTTATATATATATATATATATATATATATATATATATATATATATATATATATATATATATATATATTCGGCCATTCGCCACCACATGCATGATTACATAGACTGTGCAAGTAAATATTTGGACAATTCTTTCACAGTTTTGCACAGAAAGAAATATTATCTGGTAAGTTTTTTCTTTCTTTCTCAATATTATCAGAAGTTTCTTTCTTTCTTTCTCAGTGTTAGCATGAATTTCTTTCTTTCTTACCTTCTTTCTCAATATTACCAGCAATGTCTTTTTTTATTTCTTAACACAATCAGAAATTTCTTTCTTTCCTTCTCAATGTTATCAGGAATGTCTTTCTTTCTTTTCACAGAGCCTGTTCTGCTCAACATTTCTGTCTGCTTCAAGCGGTACACATTAAATTACATCAACATAGCTCTGTGCAAACAGAAGGCTCATTTCGTTAGTCACCTCAAACTTTTAAGACGTTCGTTAGGACTATTTTTTCATATGACACTCGCTAGGAACTATTTATTTTTTATTCGTAAATTATTCTATCATGGAATATATCTATAAGGTCCTTATAAGTGTTGTGCTATAAGGTACGTATTTAAATCGATATTTAGTTTCTGTGGTATTAGGTGCGTAATCGATATCCATTCAACATCATCACTTGTTAAGACAGCAGAGGTGTTGAAACAAAATGTCTATTTTTGTAGTGATTTTATAACATATGTTATAATTTTCGAATAAATAATTATATTTGCTGTGCTCTGTATTGAGCACTCTTTTAAGAATAGTCATTTTTGGTTATTGGAATTTATTTCGTATACACCAATCCTATACTTGTATATATATATATATATATATATATATATATATATATATATATATATATATATATATATATATATATATATATATGTATATATATATATATAATATATATATATATATATGTATATGTATATATATATATATATATATATATATATATATATATATATATATATATATATATACATATTATATTTTGGTTACTTTTTCATCATTTAATAAATCTAAAATGTCCTGTTGCTTGTGGGGCATTAATCATTGTAATAAAAAAATAAAAGAAATGTAATAGTCTTTATATATATATATATATATATATATATATATATATATATATATATATATATATATATATATTATTATTATTATTATTATTATTATTAAAATATTTTATCATCGCGACACAGAAATTTCCCTGTTTCTAAAGTAAAAATTTTCTTTTTATTTTCAAGCGATGTTGAATAACTTCAGAAAAATGTTATTAAACGAAGCAGCATAATATTGAGGAGTTTAAATGGGAGGAGGTAATTAGATTACAAACAATTGTTTATTGGTTTTTTTATTATTCTAGGATATATTTCTGTTTTTGAAGGATCTAAATATATGTCCGAATTAAAAATTGCAAAACTGATAAAGTAGGTTAGAGATCGACCTTTTATCGACCACTTTAAAAAAATAAATGCCAAAGACATATATATATATATATATATATATATATATATATATATATATATATACACGTGCCGAATAAGCCGCGCTTTGCTTCGTGTCACACATATTTGTTGTAAAAAAAAATGAGGATTGATTTTAACTCATTGTTATAATGATCCATTTCAATATTACTCAATGATCTTACCGATGTGACCTTCCTCTTCTGGGTTTTTCCTTCTATATTTTGGACAGGAGTCATTCCCTTGATCAAATTTTAATTTATTTTAAATCAAAGGAAAATAATCTTTAGTGAGAGGCTTGTGCAAAAACATATTGATCTGACCCCTTTGATAGGTATTTGAGGTAAAACTTGATTGAATGAATTGATGAGCAGATTTCAACATTGATATGACAGTTGAAGTGTCGCAACAAATATGTATTGTAAGGCACTGTCCCCCGATTGGTGATTTCTTGCTCATCTTGGCGTCCATATTGGCTTATTTTTATCCTGTCGATGTGACATTCATCTTCTAGCATCCTCCTATATTTCGGATAGGAGTCATTCCCTTGATCAAATTTTAATTTATTTTAAATCAAAGGAAAATAATCTTTAGTGAGAGGCTTGTGCAAAAACATATTGATCTGACTCCTTTGATAGGTATTTGAGGTAAAACTTGATTGAATGAATTGATGAGCAGATTTCAACATTGATATGACAGTTGAAGTGTCGCAACAAATATGTATTGTAAGGCACTGTCCCCCGATTGGTGATTTCTTGCTCATCTTGGCGTCCATATTGGCTTATTTTTATCCTGTCGATGTGACATTCATCTTCTAGCATCCTCCTATATTTCGGATAGGAGTCATTCACTTGTTCAAATTTAAATTAAATGAAAGGAAAAAATCAGTTGTGGGAAGAAGGCCCCTAGGGGACCGCCTTTCATAAAAATGATCTTGCCGATGTGACCTCCATCTTCTGACTTTCTCCTTCTATATTTTGAATAGGATTCATTCATTTGATTTCCTTTAAATTTAATTTAAATCAAAGGGGAAATAATGAAATACACATATAATCAAGCTGATTTGACGCCATTTTGATTATTGGAGATAGTCAAAATATTTACTCAGAATTCGGAAGAGGAAATAAATGATTGAAGTGATTTATAAAAGTTAACAAAGCATTATGAAGCAAATCAGTGGGGAAATTGTGAGAAGAAAGAAAGAAAGATATTGATGGCATATTGAGAAAGAAAGAAAGAAAGAAATATTTGATATCCGTAACGAACAAGTCACGATAAAAGAAAGAAAGGAATTCGCCATTATATTAATAAAGCAAGGATGAAAGCAAGAGAGAAATTCGTGATAATAATTGTAAAGAGATAGGAATGCGTGAAGTAGTAAGAAATAAAAAAGAAAGAAATATATAAATTATTGGTAAAAATAAAAGAGAAAATAAAGAATTTATGATAATTATGAGAAAGAACGAAATATGGAAACAATGAAAGAAAGACAGAAAGAAAAAGTAAAAGAAATTCGTGAAAACTTTGAGAAAAAGAGAAATTTCTGATAAGAAATCAAAGAAAAAAAAAGATTGAAAGAAAGAAACAATAAAGCAAAGAAAGAAATATTGAAATTTATGAGAGTAGCGAGAAAGAAAGAAAGTATGAAATTCATATCAGTAATAAAAAATAGTCACAATAAAAGAAACAAAGAAAGAAATTCATGATAATAGTAAGAAAAAAAAAAGAAAGCTAAAAGAAAATAGTTCAGAAAATTAAAGAAAAGAAAATATTCAGGAAATCTTAGAGATAGACTGAAAAATATTCCTGTTGTGGATTCCGTGATGAAAAATCGGTCTCCAATAAATGACAAACGCAAGTATTTAAGATAAGAAATTAAATGTATTTACACAAAATACAAAAGGTACTGCTATTAGTAAATCCAGGAACGCCGGTTAGTCTTAATCAAAGATCGCTATCAGTCTCGAAGTAAACTTCCTTAGAGTCGGGCGTGCTTGTAATTGTGACATCTACCTCCAACTCAATCGCAATGTCTATGTCCTTTCCACTCCGTTCCTCTTCTCTATATTCTGACTGACTGAGGGTATTTAACGGCAGCATGTCGAATCCACTTATACCAAAAAGGGGTGGACCCCAGAACAATTCCTAATAATGTTGAGAAAGAAAAAAAAAGAAATTCCTCATAATATTAAGAACGAAAGAAAGAAAGAAAGACATTACCGATAATATTAATAAAAAAAGAAATTCCTGATAACAATGAAAAAATATCACTGATATTATTAAGAAAGAAAGACATTTCTGTAATGTTGAGAAAGATAGAAATACTTGATAATATTAAAGAACGAAAGTAATTCCTGATAATATTTTGAAGGAAAAAATATTGATAATATTGAGAAAGAAAGACATTCCTCTTTATATCAAGAAAGAAAGAAATTCCTGATAATAATAAGAAAGAAAGTCCTGATAATATTGAGAAAGAAATTCCTCATAATAATAAGAAAGAAAGTCCTGATAATATTGAGAAAGAAATTTCTGATAATATCATGAAAGAAGAACATTTCTGTTAATGTTGAGAAAGAAAGAAGTAAATTTATGATAATATTAAGAATGAAAGATATACTTGATAAAATTAATTAATAAAGAAATAAATTTATGATAATAATGAGAAAGAAAGAAAGAAAACATTGCTGATAATATCAATAAAGAAAGTTATTCCTGATAATATTTAGAAAGAAAGAATGACATTCTTGATAATATTTAGAAAGAAAGAAATTTTTGGTAATGCTAAGTAAGAAAAAAAAGAAATCTCTGATAATATTGAGAAAGAAAGAATGGATTTTCTGATAATATTAGAAAAGAATGAACGAAATACCTGATAATATTGAGAATGACATAATGGCATTCCTGATAACGTTAAGAAAGAAAGGAAGTAATTCCTGATAATGTTAAGAAAGAAAGAATTTGATGATAGTTTTGAGAAAGAAAGAGGGAAATTGCTGATAATATTAAGAAGGAAAAACCTTTCTGATAATGTTGAGAAATAAAGAAAGAAATTCCTGATAATATTAAGAAAGAAAGAAAAAAGAAAGATAATCCTGATAATATTAAGAAAGACAAAAAGAAAGAAAGAAATTCCTGATAAAAATATGAAAGATAGGAATTCCTGATAATAATAATATTAATATATAATGAAAGAAATTTCTGATAATATTGAGAAAGAAAGAAAGACATTCCTGATAATGTTGAGAAATAAATAAATTCCTTATAATATTGAGAAAGAATGAAAGAAATGCCTGATAATATTAAAGAAGAAGGTAAGAAAGAAAGAAAGAAAGAAAGAAAGAAAGAAAGAAAGATTGGAATTTGTTTTTAGAAAGAAAGCAAAGAGACCAATAACAATGAAAAAAGACAAAAGCACCACCTCGGATTATTTATTACTAATGTGATAAGGAAAATTTACTTGTCACATGGCTGAGTGTATTCATCACGTGAGACGAGAAATTATGCCCAGCTAAAAGCCATGATTTTGAATACTGATAATTTAATGGAGTCTCTTTAGATTTACCCGAATATTTTTAAAATGTTTTACCACTTTTTTTCTTTGATAACTTCTTTTTTCTTGCTTAAGCTTTAAAATTTATCAGAGCTTCACTTATAAAAGTGTTGATCTGAAGGCTGACCTCATGAGAGAATTTCAAGTATCTATTTCTTTTTCGGAATTAATTTTCATCATGGCGCCGCTTTTACATTATATAAAAAAATTATTGGTAAAATAATCACCCTACCATGTAATAAATCACTTCGATGTGGTGTAATAGTTAACAAGCTTGTCTGTCTAGATCAGCTACGGCTGAGTAGCGACTTTGATTCTTACTAGGTGCTCAAAATATTCGGCCGTGTGCCACATCTAAGCTACGCTTAAAAATCATTCAGGGAACCCCGACGTGTTTTAATGGTTAGAAAGCTTGTCTCGCTGGAACAGTTACAATTGAGTTCAGTCCTCTCTGGGTGCCCCATACTTTCGGCTTTATCCTCCATCTAAGCTAGGATTAGAAAATCAACATCCTACCGCGTAAAATCTCCGCTTGAACTATTTTGAGACTAATGTAAGCTTATTAAATTTTAAAATAGTAAATGACATGAAAAGAGATGACGAGTAAGCCTTAGAAGAAACGATCTAATGTTAAAAGGGGAAAAACGCAATGGTGATCAGAGAGAAAGAATATTAAACAATGGGAAAATTAAGAAGAATATTAAAAGACGTAAATTTGGGATACCACGCTAAGGAATAAAAACGGTAAGAAGAGAAGGCAGCGGAAGACACATAAAAAGAGATTTCAATTTGAGGAGAAAATCTTATTCCTTAGGAAATGGTACGGGAAGGGGTGAGAAATCAATCAGTTTTTATTCACACCTAAAAAGACGACAAGAGGAATGTGTTTCTCCGACTACTTCGACAATCATTTTATCTGTTGTCGGACACTTGTGATAAAATGTTCTTAACAAAAGGAACACGTATTTGATGAATTACAATGGGCAAAGACATATCGAATTGTAAAGGGATTGGTAAAACGGGAACATGAAGAAAGTAAAAACGGAGATACAAAGAGAAAGGGAGGAGAGGGTAGCGATCATGTAGAGAGTGAAGGAGGACAATAAAGAAAAAACAGATACATATCTATCTATCTATCTATCTATCTATCTATCTATCTATCTGCACACACACACACACGCACACACACACACACATA
The DNA here is from genome assembly GCA_963932145.1 of Acanthosepion lycidas. NCBI lineage: Eukaryota > Metazoa > Mollusca > Cephalopoda > Sepiida > Sepiidae > Acanthosepion > Acanthosepion lycidas. The sequence continues at coordinate 123,399,006 of OZ010581.1, forward strand.
TATATATATATATATATATATATATATATATATATATATGTGTGTGTGTGTGTGTGTGTTATGTATATATATATATATATATATATATATATATATATATATATATATACGGGGAGAGGAAGAAGAGATATCTTTATCATAAAATACTTTATTCATGGAAATACATTGCAAGAAAAACTTAGAAAAGTTTAGCATAGATTAAAAACAAATACGGGACTGTGAAATCAAAGAGATAATGAATGAATGAATGAATGAATGAATGAATGAATGAATGAATGAATGAAAAAGAAAACGTAAAAGAAAAAAAAATGTGAACTAGGATACAACCAGAAAGAAAACGTGGATACATGGATGAGGAAGAAAAGAGAAAGAAAGTATAAATGAATGAATAATAATAAAGAAAAAAAGAAAAAGAAAGAGAAAAAAAAGAAAAAAGAAAGAGAAAAAGAATGAATAGATAGTTGAAGAAAGAAAGAAGTAAAAAAAGAGTGTAATCAAAGACAAAGGTTGACTATTAAAGAAATGCTATAATAATTGAAACGAAAGAATTCTCAGAAAAGAAATTAAGAAATATTGAAAGAAGAGGAAATATGAATGAATGATTAAATGAACGAGAGAGAGAGAGAGAGAGAGAGACTCAAAACAAAATATAAAAATAGAGAAACAGAAAATAAAAGAAAGAATAAATAGAGAGAGAATGGATGCGATAGTGAACGACTAAAAGGGAATGTAAAAAGACATAAGTGTAAGAAATGATAGAAGAAGAAATAAAAGAAAGAATGCTTGAAAGGAACAACCAAAAAAAGTACAAGAAATGAGAGGAAAGAGAAAATCAAAGGAGAAATTAATGAATGAACGAATAAAAAGAAAAAAAGAAAATGAAATGCAAAGAATGAAAATGTAAAAAAAAACTGTAAAATAAGTGATGAACAGAAAAGAGAAACCGGAAATAAAAAAGAAAAACAAGAGGAAGACAAAAGAAACGAAAGATGATAGAGGGAAGACGATCAAACGACAAAGAAAAGCTTTGGCTTTTGTGTTTTTTATTCAATTTTGCACGTCTCTTGCCGTCAACATTTTGTTTTGGTAAGCCTCGGCACAGTGAGCTTTCAACTTACTGACGACGTAGGTTCCATTATAGATAAGAGCGTCTAACGACGAAATCTACTTGGCCGGCGTCTATGAATAGTCATAAATGGAGTCAATAGAAAATGTCTTTTACTTGGAGTCGACGAGGTGTTTTCATGAAACATACTTAGATCTGTTGAATAGCACTGTTTGTAAGTTTACTTAGAATCGGCAAACGACAAATACATTTATATTAGATCATTGCTTAATGAAGTAGTTTCTGTTGGGAAATACAGATTGTGTTGGGAACAGAAGAAGAGACAGGCAGATAGACAGATAGACGGATAGATAGATTATAGATAGATAGATAGATAGATAGATAGATAGATAGATAGATAGATATGAATAGTAACTGATATTTTTACACACACACACACACACACACACACACACATATATATATATATATATATATATATATATATTATGTTGGTGCAAAAATAATATCGTTTTTTGACGTTAAAAAATACGTCAAACGATATTATTTTTGCACCAACCTAATATATATATATATATATATATATATATATATATATATATATATATATATATATATATATATATATATATATTGAGATTTAGCGAGAAACCAGAGAAAACTACTTGTTACATGAAAGATGAACTGAAGGCAAAGATTATGCCATCATTCACCAAATTAAACAAGGAAGAAATGCGACAGATTCCGAAGTCGTCCGAAGGCCGTGGTTTAAACAACTGGAGATTTTATTGAATAAATTTACTCTCTAGTATGTCAAGATATTTTTGTGTAATGTTCGTATAGATATCTGTTAAAATGAGATGTCCGTATTTTTTTTTAATTTTGCGTAATTTAACTGACAATTTATTCGTCGCATCCTGTGTATATATGTAGATAAAAATTCTTCCAATGAAACCATATTTAGCGAAGCTAAAAAATACAACGAAACATTCCAAAAAAGATAGTGGGTTCTCGGCAACACTCGTATACTCACCATAGAGTACAAAAACGTCAACAGAAAAGGAAATATCATATGGTTCAACCCATCATACAGCAAAAAATTAAAAACAAACATAAGAAAATATTCTTCAAACTCTTAGACAAACGCTTCCCGTAAGCAAACACTCTCCACAAAATATTCAACAAAAACACAGTAAAAATCAGCTTCCGTTGCAGCGAGAACATGGCACAAATAATAAAAAATAACAACATGAAAATTATCAAAAAACCACCCGAACAAACTAAACCCACGTGTAACTGCAGAATAAAGAATGAAAGTTCTTTAAACGATAATTGCTTACAAAACAACTTAATATACTAAGACACGGTAAAATCACAAGATAATGAAGAAAAATATACATAGGAGGATCTGACGGAACCTGGAAACTAAGAAACTATGCACACAAATTATCTTTCACAAATAGTGCATATGCGAACAGTATATCTGTCAAATTAAAAACAAAACGTAAATCACACCAAAAACATAATGGAAAATAAGGAAATCAATCCAAAACCTGAAAACCTTGCTTGAAGTAAAAAAAAAAAAAACCAGCTATTATTACCTACCCAGACCAAAACAAACTACTAAATAGATTATCTCAACTCATCTCAAAATGCAGACATGAAAATAATTTTACTACGTTACTTAAAAATCTAAAAATGAAAAGTAAAACTGAAAAATAAACAAAATAAAAATAAAAAACATGTAAAATAAATTAATCCAAGCAAATAATAAACAAATCAACAAAATCCTTACCGCTATAACAACTGTTAGAATAGATGAAAACGAATAAAGAAAAATAAATAATAAAATTCAAGTAAAAATTATCATTCCGAATACATAAATAAATTATGTAAATAAATAATTTAACAAACCACTACTGCCTAAAAAAACCGTTAGAATAAACTATAAGAATCAATTCAAAAAGTGAACGGAAAATAGATTCAATTATCTTCCCAAACAAAAAGAAACTAAATAAGCGATCAAAACTAATTTTAAAAATTACAACGTTAATAAAAGTTCGAAAACCGAAAGTTTATAAATAAAATATATAAAATTAATATAAATAAGAAAAAACAAATTAATCCAAATAAACAAATTAACAAACCTCTTCCGCCAAAATAACCGTTAGAATAAATAAAAATAAAAATAAATACGCAAAAACTAGAAATATATATTCAATCCAAATAAATGAATAAATAAAATAATAAACAAATTAACAAAACACTCCCGCATGTATAGCAGTCAGAAGAGACTACAACAATCAATCCAAAAATTAGATTACTTTAATTACATCCCAGACCAAAATAAACTATTAAATAAAAGATCAATACTAAAATATCAAAAAGAGAAAGGTATACATAAATATGTTAAATAAAAAACAAGCAAAATAAGTTGACGCAAATAAATAAACAAACTGTTCCCGCCAAAATAAGGGCTAGAATAGACTACCCACAATAAACCACTGACCATATATATAAATAGTCGAGAAAAATTGTGTCTTCATGATTGCGTCTTGCATGAAACAATCTGTCGCCACTGAGTGTTGACTTAATATTTACTTTTATATTTACATACGCGCTATCCTTAATACTGAGCACTTTATTCCATATATATATAGCATACCTTAAAACTATTTCTTCACATATATATATATATATATTTATATATATATATATATATATATATATATATATATATATATATATATATATGTAATGAAAAACAAACCACTTTAATGTACCATTACGATAATTTATTTCACCTAAATCCTTTTTTAAGGATTCAGGATCATCAGGTAAAACTTCCAACAACGAATTGAGAAAAAAAATGGGATTAGAAATTGGTGGGTAGTGTAATTTTTGTAATTTAATAGAGGGGGTTGAGAGTGGTAGTTAAACAGACAATATAAAGTATAGGGAGGGGTTAATTTTATATCTCTCTTAAGTATGTTTTATATTGGAGTAGGAGGAGTGACAGAACCTTGACCTCTTTAGATGGTTAATAAAACGGAAATGAAGTTGTTATAATTTTGTTTTAACAAAATTATGTAAAAGATAGTTTACAATGTTTGATAGAAAATTCGATGTCTGAAAAAAATTTTGTTATTAACTTAAATGTTTAATTTTTTAAGTAAATAGTTTCAGGACTAAATATAACTATTATTGTAATAAACATATTTATCTAGGGCATAAAGAAATATTTAAAATTTTAATAGTTTATTCACCCGACTAATTGTATTTCCACAATATAAAAAAAAAAAATAACAATAATATCTATTTTAATATTTAAAATTAATTTATGAATGTAATTTATTTATTATATTGGTAAACTAAATTAAAGATTAGGTTTCATTATATATATATATGTGTGTGTGTGTGTTTTGTGATAAAGGTATGAATATAGATAGATTGATTGAAAAATAGATAGATATGAACATTGACATAAATATATACATATATATATATATATATATATATATATATATATAGAATTTTTTTAATATCAATATGAAGATAGGTATGAACAGTGATAGACATGAGCATATATATATATATATATATATATATATATATATATATATATATATATATATATGTTCCAGTTGAATTCGTTGCATAAACTTGCGTGCTAATAACCTTGGGAAAGATATGAATCATCTTATACTCTTCCCCATGTTAAATAAGTCTAAATAGCAGGGCAGCCTGGGTTCCATAGCCTTGCAACTGGTTTAGGAGAAGAGCAACAATTCAAAACCTGAGGAGTATCATTAGCTGGTATCTGTATTCGGCTCTTCAAAAAGTTTGGTTGGTCATACATAAAACCGTCACTACTCTAATCAAATATGTTCCGGTTGTCTTGCTGTCGGTTCCTAGGAACTTAGTGGCCTGACTCATATAGAGTAGGGAGAGGTATTGCGACAAAAATGGTCCGGCGGAGAATTCTCGCTTCCTTCCGCCGCCTAGCGATGCTTAGGATCCCTGGTAGGCGAAGGTCAACGTTAATCTACGACTGGAGTATCCACGCTATATATATATATATATAAATTCCATTTAGTCTGAATTATAACCATTCCCTTTAGTTTGAACATTTAAATATTGTTGAATGCGTATGAGGAAAGAATGCATGAGCACAATGAACATAGTAAGCTACACAGAGAGTTTCTTGAAGATGGCCTACATTTGGTCTGCAAAAATATTTCTTTCTTTTTTGTTATATTATTTTATGATGTAGATCATCTGTTGAATCTTCTGTTGGTGATTACAAAACAAACATATCGGATTTAAATTGCAGTCAATCCTTTCTAAAATGATATGTGTTTCTTGTACTTAAAACTTTCAGAGACCTCTGATATAGAGACATATTTGGAGTAATGGTAATTGTAGATTAGATGTTTTCTATTATGGAAAAAAGGGTTCTGACGTTCAAGGAATCTGAAATTCAAACATAGTTATAACACTTTCTAATGTCGATTGGAGTTTCCTTCCTTACCTTTTGTTTAAAGTAGTGTGGGAAGTCAAGATTTTGGTTATGTCATTTACTTCTCTTCGTGTTACACGCGATATTCATGTTGTTTGTTGTGAATGTTGAGAGTTTTCAACTGGTTCGGATTCGGCTATTGTTTAATTCCTTTGTCATAATTCTGTAGCTCCACATCCAATAGATACATTCGCCTTATTTATTACCACATTTCGGCCGTTATACGCTACGCCCTTCTTCAGGTGGTTGGAATGTCGAACTGAACGCTTTATTTCGCTCACTAGTGTAGATGGTTCTAGTTCCCCGTGCCATGTCTAATGGATTCCAGTTATCAGTGATCTCTTGTTAATTTCCCTCTCCAAATTCTTCACTGCCTTAACCGGGTATTGAACTCACACTCTTTGTGTCCTGTCACTGGATCTAACCAAAGCCTTTATCCACTGTGCCATGACAATTAACAGGAGATAACTGATAATTGACATCCATTAAACGTAGCACGTGGAACTAGAACAGTCTACCCCAGTGAACGAAATAAAGGGTTCAGTTCGACATTCCAACCACCTGAAGAAGGCCGGGGCGTACAACGGCGACAATAGTACGAATAATGTAAATAGTGTACATAATACCTCATCTCAGAAATATAGACAGATACTGAAGGGCCGAAACGTTGTAATAAATATGGCGACAAAGACAAGGACAATAGTCTGAATAATGTAAATAGTGTACACAATACCTCATCTCAGAAATATAGATAGATACTGGAGGGTTGAAACTTTATAATAAATATGGCAACGAAAATGAGGACAATAGTCCGAATAATATAAATAGTGTACACAATACCTCATCTCAGAAATATAGATAGATACTGAAGGGCTGAAATTTTGTAATAAATATGGCAACAAAGATGAGGACAATAGTCCGAATAATATAAATAGTGTACATAATACCATATGTCAGAAATATAGACATATACTGAAATACCTACATATATATGTGATATTTTAGTCATTTCTGATCTTGTTCGACTCCATCCATGACGTCTCTGCGCGAATGTAGATCTAAGAATGCTTGTTAAACAAAAAATATGTTCTAATTTCTTTTTGTTAAATACGAATTGGTGTAGCATAGATGAAGACAATAATGCTTATGCCCCCATTCCCATAAATACTGTAGTGAATACTGTATGTGTTGGTTTGCGGTCTGCAGTGATTCATTGTAGTATTCCCTTGACTCATTTCTAGCAGTTGGGTACTTCTTTTACGCTGGCGAATCTTATATGCGTTGTTCTTGTCCTAAGTTTTATCGCTCATTTCCAACTTTCTTGTGATTATTCTATTCTGTAACCTTACCTAAGTTACAACAGGAATCATCCCAAGCCAAGCACTAATGCCACTAAAACAAAAAGGATTAGACGCTGTGGAAGAATTAGGAACATATATATTAATTATGTGCAAAAAGAGAAGGTGGATAGTAGATAAAGACTGAGATTTCATTTAGGTTTTTTCAGACTAAAGTTAGCTGGAAAGCATGGAACCGAAGACGAGCTACACAATCGAAAAGTTGGAGAGAAGCTGTTAGCATAGAACTACATCTATCCAACTCACCTATAAAATGATGAGGTCTCGACGTCAGTCTATTGTGCTGCCCTTGAATTCAATAATTCTAGGTACCATAGCGAAGAGCTCATTCGAACAATTGCCATGAATCTGTTTATAGAAAAGACACAATAAGACAAACTTACGTCGGTGAGGAAAGTGATTGGAAAAAGGCGCCAGATCAGGACTAATAATATTTTTAACCAACGTGGTGTAGCTTCTTTCTTTCTTTTCTAGAAATATTTTCATGTCAACTGTTTTGATGGGCTTTGTTACCTGTTGCCTCGATTGCATTAATTTAATTCCTTCTTTGGATCATCTCAAGGAGCTCAAGTTTATTATTTCCGTTTGTTAGCATCTTGCAGTGTTTGAACTAGCTTCCCATAGCGCAATCCTTCCTATGTCCAATGTCTTCATCTTCTATAAAATAAGATATAAAGCCAATTACGCGAGTATGTTGGGTAAAGGGTATTCCAATAACTTGAACCGATTTTAAATTTGAATTAATTTTAAGCGTCTAATCATTTTTTTTCTTTTGTGCCGTCCCACCGGTGTCGCTGCGCCAAATGTGACGTCTGCCTGGCTGCGTCCGTCGTGCTATCCTGTCCTGTGACGACCAACTGGCTTGGTATTGGTTGCGGCACCAAATGTGACGTTCTAACATTTTGGTGATTCGGATGGGAATCTGGTTAGATTCGGTATCAGCCTTGTCGTTCCCAGCTCGCTTCCAACGTCTGGTTACCGAAGTAACTACTTTGATTTCCAGTCTAATCTACTCACGTTGTGAATTAATCTTAGGCAGACGAAATCAATCAGTCGCTGGGCCGTAATGCAAGCCGAGTTCGAATAAGGGTGATATCGCACAAGTATATGTAAAAGAAAATAAAATAATGACTCGAAAAGTTCAAATGTGTTAAAAAAGGATAACGATATTTTATGTATGGTTGCTGAATACAGGACTGCGTCTACTTCCCAACCCGCTATATGGATTCGTGACACTTTGTGTTTGTTAGGCGAGTCTTAACATCCTAAGTTGTTTGTTCTTTAAGAAACTGCTTCTTGGTGTATCTTCAGACGATATTCGTGAAACTTGCTTTGGTGGTGTGAGTCTGAGTCGTTCTTCAAAAATAAATTGTTCTTGGCTAGAAGTTGAGTTCGGAATTTGCGTGAATCGTTGTCAGCTTCTTCGAGACGGGTCTTCAGAGCTCTCAGCTCACTGCAACTACTTGCCTGTCTGTCTCCAACCCCAACTGCAACTGATTTTCGCTCGCTGCGACTTTGCTTATATGGACGCCGACCAAAACCGGGGTGGACTTGTCGGGGTTTGAGGTTCCTTGATAATTCTCAATCCACAATCTATTTATTTGGTTTCGGTCAGGAAAATTTTATTATTTTACATTTTTGGAAGTCTTTCGTCTTCCCACCTCCTTCTGTTCTCATATTGGTATCTCACCATGCCCTCAGAGGGTGTCAACGGGTTTCCCCTCTCTCTCACAGTGGCATCTCACACCTATCCCTTCAGGGGGGCGCAACAAGCCACCGCTTCTTCTTCACATGATTACCTCCACCCAATACTCCTGCTATCATTCAGCCAATGGGCGCTCAGCGGCGTGGGTGTGGCCAGACTAGCCTCGGTTTAAAAAATCTTGCTCAAAGAAAAAAAAAGTATACCTTTTTCTTTTCACTTTTCCTTTTCCTTCTTTTCTTCGAGGAAATCTCATACCCTAGACTCTTTATCTTTTAATCGAATTACCCGGAATTCGTCAATTAGCTTTTCGCAGTCACCAAGCGGGTGCCCACCCAGACGTACCTGCACTCCTGGCGCCAACCACTGATCCGATAAAACTGTTTCGCTATTATAGCCGGATTTCATATGGAATTCGTCAACGAGATTTTCGCTAATTATCAAGTTGGTGGTCATCTGGCGAAACACAGCCAATTTTTCGTCCCGATAAAATAACTTCGCTATCATAGCCAGCCTGACGATAAACAGATGCTCCTCTCAATGATATCTACATATAGACAAAGGCTTAACCTTTCCTTCATGGTGGTCAGTGGACACTTTTGTTTTTGTAATTCTGCGACACAGTTAATTTTTATCTATTTAGAATTCTGTCTCTAAGGTTATTTGGCCAACCTGGAATTTCCACCCGCCCCGTAACCTAAATCAGATTAATTCCAGTATCTTCCTTTTTACCTTCTCGACAATGGGAATAAAAAAATTGTACCACTTTTCCTTGTTAGAAAAATAACACCGCTTAGTGTCCTTTTCGTGATGGCTTCTTATCACCTAAATTTAATTCTCGCCTTTCTTTTTTTTTTCTTTTTCCCTTTTAGCAAGCCAAATAGTGTCACACTTTTTCTTTCAGATTTGGAAAATATTTGGCGATACTATTTTTGACACAAAATTACCATGACTTAAATAACATGATCCAATAGAGAAATAAATAAATTTTCACCAATAAAACTGATTTATTTACTGATGACTTTGATACGTCTTAATGCAACACCCTTTATAAACATATATCTGAATAGACTGTAATAGGGGCATATAAACATAGATACTTAAAAAGACGAATCTATCTTTATTTTGATTTCTTATTGATTCTTCTAATCTGTTAGTGTATAAGAATGTCGATATCGTTAGGGACACGAACTGCCAATTCAAGCAAATCATTATTTCAGCACATAAGATGGATTCTTGGTGGAGAAAAACATTTATATATTTTCTTTTTGTCCAATTTACTGTGAGACCTTTTAAATGAAATTGATCTTAAGTAGCAGCAATACGTACTAAGAACTAAAGTTTCAAATCGTTCAAGAAAAACCATGCAGGCATTAAAATATTGCCATGCAAGTGGATTCTTCTTTTGTCATCCATTAAGTAGATTGGCTTAAAGACGTCACTTGGTAGAGGCAGGTTACTCTCTCCTGACAATGATATGCGTTGTATATTTCTGTTCGTTTTATTGCTGATGTATATATTTGTTTCCGTCCATTTATCGAATCATCAAATAGTTCTTCTAATATGAGGATACACTGCCTTCTAAATCAAGCCCTCTGATCGGGAGAGTGAGGATTTGAGGGGCGTGGAACCACCTTTTAATTGCTGTTGATCACCATGACGAGCGTTGTAGCACCTGCATATATTCTTGTAGTAAAAATTCCAGAAATATATTTTATATAAAAATTATCAACAATACCTATTTGTTGTAGAATTACTAACAATAATACTGATTTACAGGAAAATGACCAGCAATACATTTTCTCCGTTAGCGGAGGCATACAACTGCGTTCAAAATATATTAGGTTGGTGCAAAAATAATGACGTTTTTTGACGTTAAAAATACGTCAAAAAACGACATTATTACGTCATTATTTTTTAACCAAACTAATATTTAGTTCAAATCATAAAATTATGTTAAAATATTTTGATTACGGCATTAAATGACCCATAGAGGTGTTGATATCCCATTAAACAAAATTAACCCAATTTTCTAATGAGGATCTCAATTAGCGTAAAATATAAAAAAAGACAGTTTCTCGCTGAAATTCTGGGTAAGCCGTTATCGTTAAATGTGGATAAGAGTCCTCATCTTTTTTGCCATTATCACACAGGGCTGGGTGTACTTAAAGTGTCAGTTTGAAGTTTTTAAAGGTTACCCGACGAAGGTCTGTGTGACGACGGTCGAAGCATTGTGGTAATAACAACAAGGATGGGGGTAAATACCGCATTTAAATAAAATAATAAAATGAGAGTGCAAAAAACTCTTTTTAAGTTCATTGACATGAAGCAGTATCAGAAAACCTGTTAAATGGGATTTATATGCAGACTCTGTAACGGTAATCTGAATGGAAAATAAACTTGGCTAGCCGACTTCAAGTTCTGACGATGTTTGTGAATTACAGGAATTCATCTCTTCGCCCGCGCACCGAGATATCAACAATTTATTTTAATGGCATTTTTCTTACCGGGCTTAACGAATCATGGATTTCTACGGATTCTTTTTTCTTGTGAAAATATATTAGATTGGTTCCTTGTTGCATTCTTCATCTGTCACTTAAAAAATTAGCTTCTCCTAGATTGGCTTCCACCGAAGCAAGATAGAACAGTCTACTCTTTAACCCATACATATTTACTCCTGTTCTGCTTAAAAGGGTTCACGGAACTATCACGTTTAAACTTCGGTTCTAATAAGATCGAGGAAGTTTAGCAACGACGAGCCAAGTCAGTACCTAGATGGGTGACTAGTTGGCTGTGCATGTGGTATAATGGAGAAAGGTTCTGGGTTTGAAATTTAAGATGCTAGTCTCAACTCCAATCAGATTCGTTATATTCCTTGACTCCCAAATACCTTCAGGAATTTTCTTAAACCATATCTTCGCACACCAGGTATGGGTTAATTAGTAGGATATGTATCAGTAAATAATTATTATCTCCAAAAATTTCTTACAATCACAATATATATTCTGACTTTAAATACCTCACAAAAGGATGGTAATCCGTAAAAAACATATCTATCTAATTTTAATATACCGATGAACACGAAATCTGAATTCGACTACATGTGAGTCTAAATGATTCTTAACTTAAAATACATTATTCCCTTCTATTTTTCAAAGCATTCATCATTTTGTTAGATATATTATGCTGAGTTGTGTTATATACAATTTCACCATTAAACATTGACTTTATCACAAATGGATGTCATTTACATCTTGCTCTCAAATGTTATGGAAATGGTTTTCTGTGTTTGTGCATCATCGTAGAACACGGACGCTGTTCCTATATATAAATGCAGTATATAGCCTCCTGGATTAATATAGATTTTTAATGGTATTTCATTAAATTTATGCCCGTTCTACGATGGATAAGTAGATGCGTTGCTAGCTTTTCGCTAATCGATCACCTGTAATCATTTCTTTTATATTCCATTGATAAGAAGAAAATTCCACTCAGACAGCTTCTTCAGAACTGTTCCATTGCGAGACATACCCCGGAGATGATGAATCCTCTTAAATATTAGTATATCTACGGTCCGTCCATGAGTAGAATATTGCTGCCACATATGGTGCAGTGTTTCTTCTGTTTATTTTGATTATCTTGATAAATCCAAACGTGAATCTTCAATATCATTGGTTCTGATCTAGCGAATCGTAAGTTTTTCTCCTTTCGCCTTTGTTTTCATATAATTATTAGGATGAGTTCTTCGATTTGGAAGCTACATTTAATGTAAGCGTAGTACTACTTTGGCGAAGCCGCCTCTGCAATTTAAAGTTTAGTTGGCTACTTGCAACCATAATTTCTATGCTAACATTTTTTTGCACCTTTCGCTTGTGGAACTCTCTTTCGGCTGAATGCTTTCCAAACAACTTTAATCTGCAAAAAATGCAATGTCACTCGCTATCTTCTGTCCTCCTCATTACACTTTTCTAGTACTCATTCCTTAGCAATGTTCCTGCTTTTAACTCTTCCACATCCAGTAACCCCCTGTATCTCAGTAGCCATAATGCTTAGTTTGGGGTGAACTCCGTAAAAAAAGTATTATTTTAACCTGTTCAAGTCTAATAATATGATTCTATAGCTTCCTCCGAGTGTTCAATTAGTACAATCCCACTTAGTAACCTTCTATCTTTAGTGGATATTAGGCCGTGTATTTGTTGAAAATTACTGGATCTAAAATAAAACAAATATGTGGATTAATTGGCATCTGGATTATAATAACTAAATTCATCCCGCAAGGTTCTTCTGACAACGATACAGAATGAGCATTGCCATCACTCGAGGGACGTATTTTTAAAGAGCTATACTTAGTTGTCTGTAGCAAGATGGAAATCTTGGAGCTACATCAAAAACTAGAGAAATAATATGAAAGATAATAATTTAATAATTAATTTCAAATATAATATTTAATATTTTCACTATGTGTAAGGTTTTAGTTTCTGCAAAGTACTCTCATATTTTTAATCTCTCAGTCGTTCTCTTTGTATCTGCTCTCTCAACTGCTTCCCACACAACTCCCTTTCTTTGACCAATTCTCTTTTTGTCTCTCTCTCTCTCTTTCTGTCTGTCTATCTGTCTGTTTGTCTGTTTGTCTGTCACTTTCTCTCTCTTTCTCTCTCTCTTTCTCTCTCTCTCTCTCTCTCAGCTATGGGTAGGATATGGATCAGTAAATAATTATTTTCTCCAAAAATTTCTTACAATCTAAATATAATTTCCGGCTTAAGTAACTTACAAAAGGTCGGTAAGCCGTAAAAAACATATCAATCTAATTTTCTGTTGTCTCTCCAGTCTCTCTCATTGTTGAATTCTATTTTCTCTCTCTGACTATCTCTCTGTCTCTCTTATTCTCTATTTACACCACTCTTTCTGTTGCTTCTCCAGTCTTTCTCTGTGTCGAAATCTATTTGCCTTTCAATATCTCAGTCTCTCTCTCCCTCTCTCTCCATATCTATCTATCTATCTATCTATCTATCTATCTATCTATCTATGTTTCTGTTTATTCTTCGTATATTCCTCTCTTAATCTTTACCTCTCTAATAACTCTCTATGTCGAATTCCCTATTTGTCTCTCTACGTCACTGTCACTCACTCTGTTTTATTCTCTATGTCCATCTCTCTTTGTGTTTGCCTGTCGCCCAAGGGTATTAATATTTATATTTTCCTAACATATTCGTATACAACGTATGTGCCGAATATGTGTTGATGTAATCACATTATTTGCATCATATTCTATGCAACGTGTCCATTCAGGTACGGGAAGCTAGTCTCTCCACAACTTCCTCTCCTTTGTAGCTATTATTATGCTTTGCTTTTTCACTATCCCTAACGCCTGCATGTCAAGTGTTCGCACGAAATCTTAGTCAGCGACCTTAAACTTTATGAATTTAAGGTCAGTTCTAGACTGGCATCGAGGTGTCACCAGTACAGACATGTTGGCTAGATGTAACTGTAGTTTCTATGCTAAAAGTTTATTTTCTCGCACTTCTCCATTGTGGAACTTTGTTCCAATTCCATTTTTTCTGCTGTCCTCTTATTTCTTCTTTTATTCTTTCTCATTAGTAAAATGTCGCTTTTCTAATTCGTCTACACCCAGTAACCTAGTGGCTTTACTGCCTTGCTTGGGTTGAAATCAATTTTTTTTTAAGAATTCCTTGGTCAACTGTCTATTTCCTGAAGCCAGGTAGGGTAGAATAGTCGCTGTTTTTCTCTATGCCCCTTCCCTTCTATTAGGTTGGTGCAAAAATAATGTTGTTTTCTCACATAGTAGCATATGTGAGAAAACGACATTATTTTTGCACCAACCTAATATATATCTTGTGAGTTTCAAATTCTCTAAGCCTTGTGCCTTCATTATGCGTCCCATAATTCCCAGTTGTATCTCTTTTAAATGTTAGCGTAGTTTCTGCTTCCATTATTCAGAAAACTTCTTCATTACTCACATGTTCAGTCTATGGCATTCTCAGTGTATTTTTGTAGAACCACGTTTATGTTGCCTCATGCTTCATATTCATCTGAGAGGATATTGTCTTATAAAGCGTGGGAAATTATATAACGGATCAGAAATCTGTTATTTTGATACGAACGAATTTTTTCTGTTTTTTAATTTTTTTTTTGGGGGGGGGGGAGAAACTATTTCAACGCTCCTTCGGATTACGGTGTCACCATTTCCGTTGTCTCTTAAAACAAATCCTAGATATCTATGTTTTCATACTAATTCTTTCGACATATCAAATTCGTTCTTTGGCTATCGGGCTGTTTCTCTTGCTAATTAAAAACGGCAATGCTAAAAATATCTTTAAATTCCTTGATGTAAGTTATCATAATAGATTTTAGATTTGACAATGGCTTTTCATTTTATTCGTCTTTGATATATCGTCTTTCTTCCGTACATGGGAGATTATAGCGCATCACGAACATCGTATCGCTTTCAATAAGTAATGTTTGTTCCAGTAATATCCTTGCTGGTAAAGTTTTGCTATCTCTTTTCCATATGTCTTGCGAGTGTGAAAATCTCTACGGCCCCTTTTATTCTTAGGTTCCTTTTTTAAGGCGATTCATCCCAATCAAAACATGACTGCCGCTAGCACGCAAGAGGTTACAGACGGTTGAGAACAAGAGTAAAGAGGCGTGTAATTGTGAAGGATACAGTGAGGAACGGGGAACAAGCTCAGGGTTTCAGACGTCGATTGACATTACACTTGAATATTTGAAGAGGCCGTTGTCTCTGATGTAGTTTATCGTCATGCCCAGGATGGCACTGTGTTATGTGAAATTTATAAGTGTTAAATGCAAAATTACGAGAAAGGGAGATCCATAGATAAGAATTGCGAAAGAAGAAGCTGTTGAGTAGAAGAGCCGGTTACATTTAACCGTTTTGACAGTGATCCTGGAACCAGCGAAAGTAGCTCGTCTGAACTATAGTTAAATTCCCAGATCAATTCTGTGGACAAGACAGATTGGTATAAATAAAATGACATTGGAAAAAACATCTTAGATTTTGCCGACGCGTTTCTGTCTTGTCCACAGAATTGATCTGGGAATTTAACCATATTGTTCACATGGAAAAAAAAAAATCTCGTCTATCTTTTTAAATTTTGATTTTTTTTTTAAAGATCTTTTTTCCAATTGTCATTTTATTTATACCAATCTGTCTTGTCCACAGAATTGATCTGGGAATTTAACTATATTGGTGACATGAAAAAAAAAATCTCTTACTATAAGGTAATTTACATTAACCAGGTAATTTACATTAATCAGAAAAAAAGGCTTAGACAGAAGCGTCTATCCTTTTAAGTTTGGATTTTTTTAAAATGTAACTATAACAACAAGAAAATTTTGATTTCCTTTTTGCCTTGAAAAAGTCGGAAGACGAAACGCGTCGGCAAAATCTAAGATCTTTTTTCCAATTTTCATATATATATATATATATATATATATATATATATATATATATATATATATATATATATATATATATATATATATATATATATCGTGACAAGCGTATTGCGATATTATTATATTTGTATACAACGTATGTACCGAAGTATTAATGTTAATTTGTGTTTGTATTTCAAAGAGATTACAGATTGTTTAGAATTATCTTCTTTCATCGTTGAAAGAAAATATTAAGATGGCAATGGAAAAAAGAACAGGAAATATTTCTTTTCGTGCATTGATTATTTTTAAAGCAAACTTAGTGAACCATATTTAAAGTCTAAAATAAAACAACTCGTTAGATATGATGGAAAACTTAAAATAAGCATATAAAGTCAAAATATATTCGCTGGTAATATTTTGAATGTTCTGTTGGCAAAATGGAGGCCGTTTTGTTATATTGTGATTCTATTTCACGATCTAAGAATTGGTTCGTTAATTTAATTCGTAGTACTTCATTCTCCAGGGTAAATTATATAATAATTATCTCATATTAGTTTATGTGCATATTTGTTACGATGACGAAACAAAAGTAACTCATCTTTCTACACAAAATACCGTTTTCTTATATTACGCCTTCTTTGAGTCGTAAAAGACCCGGACTTTCCATCATTTCCTTTCTTTTTCTTTTTTTCTTTTTCTTTTCTCTTTTTTTTTTTTTCTTTTTCTTTTTTTTGTCTTTTTTTTCTGATTGCTCTTTATACATTTTCAGTATTGGGTTTCTGGTTGGTTCTAAAGTTTCTTCCTGTCTTTCAATTCCAATAACCTTTTGCATCTTAAAGTCATTAATGTCATGTATCTATAAAAAGAATACCCGCTCGGCCCGGTGGCTAGGATCAAAGTGTAGTATCTGCGCTTTGTGAGCTGCCGGGTCGGGTGTCTGTCGAACTCTCTGCTTGCAGAGAGGAACCCGGCCGAAGTTCCGCCGAAGGGTAGGGTCTCGTTGACGGGAGGTTGATGGAACTGGCCCGCCTCGGCGGGTTTGGATGGTTACTTATTTTTGGCTGGGCCTACGGGCTCAGAGATACCCACATTAAAAAGGCCTTGTGCCACATTCGATCCCCGTGGGTGGATTGATAAATACCATCTTAAAGTCATTAATCACTTTGCTTAGGATTGATTGAGTAAAATATGTGTTCTTGCGCAGATAGTGGAATGATTTTCTGCAAGTTCCACGGTTTTCTTCCCTGCTATCCATCTCATACCTTGAATGGGAAAATATAGATACATATCTTCCACGTGGTTATTTATTCAAAACTGAACGCAACACCATTGGCTAGAATATGAACTCCAGTGATTGCCTGTGAAAACGAAATATAAGTATGTCTCGTCATTATGCTAACCTTATAGATGATGCCTTTATACATACATTTATGATTTATTGGACAGGTAATGTTTTTTCGACAATTATCCATTTTTTTCTGTGTTAATATTGTCGATGATTTTTTTAAGTATTTGTTTAATTTTACATTCTTATGCTTTGTTAATATGTTTCTCAAGTCTTTTGGTGCAGCTGTAGCTAATTTTAATATTGTTCTTATTGAATATTTTTTTGAGTAAAGGATTATGGTTGAAATGTTTGTGTTGGTTTTGTCATTACTGTTAAAAGGTGTGTTTAACCAAATTATGTTGACATTTCTATTCTTACGTCTATTATTGGCATTCTTACTAATGTTCTAGCTTAACTTTGTGTTTACTTTTATTTCGCGCATTTACACATCAAGTTTTATATTTATCAAAAATAATATTTTTCCTAGAGTTAGTTGAGAGGCTATGTTGTAGACATTTGTGCAAGTTATTTAAAACTCTAGGTATTTGGTTGGATTTTTTGCTTATGTATTATGTGGTTTTAAAGCTCTTTAGTATGAGGCATGTTTGCTCCTCCGGATATGTCGAAAGTAGTGTTCAGAATAATGGCGTTGGTGTTAGTGATGATATTCAGTCAGTATTTCTTTGAAGAATCTGTTAAGTTCTTTCCTAAATCGTTTTGATTGGTGTTACGTACAAGAGTAACTCCGTCGTCAAATTACAGACTAGTATACTTACTATCGAAAGTATACCTAGGTCTCCACAGTAGCAGAATTCCAATCAATTCACTAGCATCTGCGGAATCGAACGCTCCCATCGATATAGAGAATTTTGGATTGTCTTTTTTGGTCCAGATAACAGGTCTTCTGTGATCGACGGGTAGAATTTAGCGATGTCGAATTGAAATCAGGTGCGATGGATAAATTGTTGTCTAAATGACACAGAAATGAAGATAACTATGAATAAAATATTATAAAATATTATCTCGTTTTAAGCGCAGGTCAGTGTTGCCAACATTGTGTGAAAATTTTGTGTGAATTGATTGGACGGCTTTTGAAATATTAGAAAAAAGTTAAATCGATCATAATTTGGCACGCAGTGTATATATATATATATATATATATATATATATATATATATGCCTAAAATTGATTGAGACGGGGAAAGTGTGGCATAGTATTGATTATTAATTTTATATTATTTTATTCTAATTATCCATAGGTGTGTATTTTTATTTTTAATTCTACTTTGTTTATCTATGAAATTTAAATCGATGTCCATGTTGTTTTTTTTTCCTGAGAGTGTAATTTAACTTGACTTGTTGAGTTCATATCTAACTATATGTATGCCTTTGTTTTATATATATATATATATATATATATATATATGTGTGTGTGTGTGTGTATGTGAGTGCATGTGCGTGAGTATATATATATATATATATATATATATATATATATAGAGAGAGAGAGAGAGAGAGAAAGTTGCAAATTAAGAAAAATAATAATATTTTTTATGAAAGTATTTATTTATTTATATATATTTGATATTTCAGATTGACCTCGATCTTTCTTCAGAAATAACTGTTTTTAGATGTTTGTTTGCAAATACCGTCCGTCGCGAGATGCAGACGTCACGTGATATGGAACGCCACTCTGTTCGAATATTCTTAACGTAAATCTAACTGTAATATTTCAGATGCTGTTTAAAAAATAAAAAAAAAAACTATATCTAAAAAAATGTTTAACTATTGAAATATTTATAAAGATTTAAAATACCCATGTCTTTATTTAACCCTAGTTTATATGTATTTAATTTTAAAATCCAGTATTTTTCTTTTTTTCTGCGTGTGTATGTGAAACTGAAAACAGAATCAAATAGAATAAAAATTTACAGTTTTCTAATGAGTTTTCTGATTGATTAAAGTGTTCAGCTATGGGGGAATAAGGATTGTTTTGACGTATGGTTTGTTTATGGTTGTTGAAACGAATTCTAAAATTATTTCCAGATTCACCAATATATCCACTATCAGGATATATGGTGCAGAATAAATAGTAGATTATATTATGGCTATCACAGGTGAGGTGAGGTGGATGTATCTTGATATTGGTGTTGGGTACAGAAAATACATTATCTATTATTAAGTGTTTGCAAACTAAGCAACGAGGTTTGTTACATTTGTAATTTCCTGATTGGTTTGTATTGTTTAGATATTTGGTAGAGGTGAGCATATTTTCGTTCCTATATACATTTTTTCAATATTTTGTTTTACGTCTATTTTTCGTAATTCTGAATTTCTTTCTTATTCCTAATACTTTTAACCGTAGAATTAAATTCAATATATATACAGGTAAACGGATGCGTCCGAACATCCTATGTTAGGCCCTACTCCCAGTGTGTCTTTTAGTCCTAATATCTAAGCAAGCTTGTTTCTGTATCAGAGTTGTCATTTCCGCTATGATATTTTTAAAAATCAAGATGTTCTGTTAGGCTAGACATGTACTTTAGGCATATCAGTCCTATATCTTATTTCCTGGATGTATTTTTCCTCCATTAAGTGTGCTAAGGGTAAATATTTTCTAGGTTTTGGCGTTATCCACACTACAATCAGGGATCCGAAACTATGAGTACCTTGGCAGAAGGTTATCCTATCTGTTGATGTGCAATATTGGGGTATCATGTGCTATTTTATAAATGGGTTCAGAAACGCGCACGCGTCTTAAGTGGGGCTTCTCAATGCCATAACGTAATGTACTCTTAGAGCTGTACATCCTCACAGATCAGTCTGGGTTGCAGATGCCTTCCTCTTCTGGGATCGTGACGTTCACTACATAGTCTTGTAACGAACACATTAATTTCTAAACATGAGCACGAAAAATTGGACCAAAAATTAAAACACAAGCTTCCGAAAAAAAAGTACACACAAGGTTGACCTTCTCATAAACTAATCTGAGGGGACAGCGTTCAAAATCTCCAAAGGTGGAACTCTATCATCTTGATCTCCTAATCCTGTTTGAAACTGGTAGCGGTTCGGGCTTTTCTTTTAATTCAACGTTAGATGACAAATGCCATCACCTTCTCACTTCTCACTGATACTTTACATAAATGATCTGCTTAAGAGTATACTGCAGCCATCTGTGTACATCTATGGTGATGATACAACAGTGTTATCGGCACACCTCTATAACTCTAGTTAACCAGAGCTTAGAAGCTGGTCTCTCACCTGACTGGTCACATTTCATATCTCGAAAACCAAACCAATAACGTTCCATCATCACAAACTCGACTCTGAATTTTCAAATACTGCGATGAACAACTGTTCTCTCGGAGAGACCTCATGCCTTGAGCTAAAGATGCTAGTAAAATGTTCTCTTCCCTCGACCGCTCCCAGAAAGTACCTGACTTCTCCTGTTATCTTATATATTTACACGAAACCGATTATGCCGAAAATGAAGCAGTACTGTTATACATGTGCAGGAGCTGCCCAGTCTATACTTTCCAGTCGTGATAGCGTCCAAAAGCCTATCTGTGTACTTGTGGCTGAACAATTATCCTCCACCATACAAACCATTTCTTACAGACGAAACGTCATAATTCTGTCGCTAAAGTATCGTTATTTCCATGGAAACTGCTCAGAAGAACTAAAATTCTTAGTTCCATCAATTATAACCTCACGGCTATGACCTTCCATGCTACGCACAATATAGTCACTTTCCCACCGACGTAATCTTGCCTCTTTGTGCCATTTCTATAAATACTTCCATGGTAATTGCTATGAGTTTATGCTCATTACTAGAATGGCGTCGAGATTTCATCAATTTACAATTGAGCTGGCTAGATATAACCTAAAATTCTGTGGTAACAGCTTCTTCTTTCAGATTTCTCACCTGTGGAACTTTAATCTGCAAAATGTAAATACAATGTCAATCGCTATGTATTGTCCTCTTGTTTGCTCTTTCTCTTTCCACACATAATTAATTTTTCTCTTTCTAATTCCGCCATACCCTGTAACCCCTTGTGTTTTAGTGGCTTTACTATGTTGGATGCGGTGATGCCTATTAAAGAAAAATAATATGAAACAATGTATATAGATAGATAGTTATGAAATAAAGTAGATAAATATTTCTTTCAAGAAATATGTCTCAATTCTTTCATTAACGTTCTCAAATGTACATCCTAGTCTGTGTGTATATAAAGATTGCAACATAATCCAACATTGCCATGGCAAAATGCCTCAGAGGAGGAAAGGCGTCGGCTAAGACTAGTTTTTCATCTTCTGACTTTTTATTCACACACACACATCTCGAAATATCTGGTGTACTCACAAATGATTTTCCCCTAGAACCAAGGTTCTATTGAGTGAGTTGAATATAACGCCATCGATGT
The DNA here is from genome assembly GCA_963932145.1 of Acanthosepion lycidas. Taxonomy (NCBI): domain Eukaryota; kingdom Metazoa; phylum Mollusca; class Cephalopoda; order Sepiida; family Sepiidae; genus Acanthosepion; species Acanthosepion lycidas. The sequence continues at coordinate 123,420,821 of OZ010581.1, forward strand.
CATTGGGCATCGTCTCTAAACTAGATTCCGATAAGGCTAGCGGTGGAGACGGCATACCCGCCTTTGTCCTGAGGCAATGTACTCCTGAACTGGCTCCTGTCCTCTCAAAAGTATTTAACTACTGTCTCAACGACACTTGCTTTCCAGCCTGTTGGACGTCCACATCTGATATACCTGTCTGTAAGAAATCTGGAGACCCTTTTGACTCATCTAACTTCTTATCAGTCTCCTACCACTCTTGGACAAAGTCTTCGAAGCTTTAATCAAGGCCAACGTGGCTAAGCTCTTTACATCCCATTATCTTCTCTCTGGCAAGCAATAAGGCTTCCGCGTTGCCCTATCAACCGCTGATGTGCTCACGGCCATAAC
>OZ010581.1:123423689-123716189 GCA_963932145.1 Acanthosepion lycidas
GTAGGATTGAAGCTAATTCACCAGTCACAAGGCTACCGTATACGCTTCGGAAATGATATAGATATGGCAGCAATACTTCATTTCTGGCCTCATCTGTTTCTTTTAAAGATAGAGCGCAACATGTGGAGCTAGATACTTACTGTAGTGTTATAAAAAATCGACCATTTCCCACCATCTTGAGCAATAAATCGGATATATACGTATCGTTTGATTTCTGGGATAAGCTTGGATCCCAATAGACTTTCAAATCATGGAGCCTCCTTTATCTATCATGATAGGAGAAAGTTTATTTTAATGTAGATATATCCCATATCGCCAGATATTAATAATATAAACCATTTTAATCTAGATAACCGATATGGCCAAATATTAATATATTATTTTAATCTAGATTTCCCCATATGACCAATATTAATATTATATCATTTTAATTTAGATATACCGATAGGGCAAATATCAATAATATATTATTTTAATCTTGATATACCCATAGGGCAAATATCAATAATATATCATTTTAATCTAGATATACCCATAGGGCAAATATCAATAATATATTATTTTAATCTTGATATACCCATAGGGCAAATATCAATAATATATCATTTTAATCTAGATATACCGATAGGGCAAATATCAATAATATATCATTTTAATCTAGATATACCCATAGGGCAAATATCAATAATATATCATTTTAATCTAGATATACCCATAGGGCAAATATCAATAATATATCATTTTAATCTAGATATACCCATAGGGCAAATATTATTAATATATCATTTTAATCTACATATACCCATATGGCCAAATATAAATAATATATCATTTTAATCTAGATATTCCCATAGGGCAAATATTATTAATATATCATTTTAATCTAGATATACCCATAGGGCAAATATTATTAATATATCATTTTAATCTAGATATACCCATATGGCCAAATATTATTTATATATCATTTTAATCTAGATATACCCATATGGCCAAATATCAATAATATATTATTTTAATCTAGATTGCCTATAAGGCCAAATAATAAAAATATATCATTTTACTCTAGATATACTCATATGGCCAAATATTAATACTTTAATATAATTTCAATCTAGATAAATATCCAATATGGTTAGATATTTTTTGCTCTAGTTTATTAAATCCATTGATGTACTCGAATAGCATGCGATTTTTTATTATCAGTTTTTTACTGAAAAAATAGGCAGTCGCATTATACACTGATAATTATTTCGAAGAGGTTAAATATAATTCATTTTGTGTGACCGGTTGCACTATACACAAATGTTTTCTGGAGGAATTGTAAGTAATGCATTTTCGGTGACCGTAACCTGGTACACCTACATTCTCATGGAACACCTGGCTAACCTTAACAGCCTAGAATAAACAGCTACTTTAGTCAGACGAAAATAAAAGAACTAAGAAAAAAAAATATGCATCAGAAAAAACAATATGAAGACTATGTATTTGCTATAAAATATGTCAAGAATTTACTGCAATATTTGACTCCGGTAGGCCTACTAATATTGCTCAGGAGCCGGGATAAAAAACAGGTTTTTCACAAAAATATTTCAGGACGACGCACAATACATGGGGTCGTCTTATACACGAATATATACGATGTTCAAAAAACCGCAATTTATTTAATTTGCAGTTATTCGATATAAAAAATAAAAAGACATCCAATAATACACAGGATTTATTCAGTCGCTTAGGTCAGATATTTTCGTTATTTTCTTTCCCAATTTGCAGAGATCGACCGCGTGACAAAGAAATATTTCATAATCTTATCCATAATGTTATTTTTAACACATGGCTGACCAACGGTTTTGATTTATGGTTTTATCGAATATTACAGAATATTGATAACTGACGAAATACAAAGAAATGTTGTTCGCAATAAACTAAATAAATGCTACTTACTGAACGAAATAAAAACGTTCAACAATCAGCATTACTACGTAAAACATTATAAGATTTGAGGGTTTCATTCAGATAACAAGTACACACGTATGGAAATGCACTCATAATGTTTGGTCGGCCATTTGACGTATAAAGAACTCAAGTAGTTTGATCAATCTTCTTATAAATGAGTAAATAGACTTTAGGGTTTCTTTTGGGTTTATTCGGTACTTCGCCCTCTTCGAGATGTAAAAGTAAGAAAGATTGTGCTAATTTTTCGCTTTTTTTACGATTTATATTGTAAAGAATCATACGCTAAGGGAAAAATGACGATTCTTTCAGGAGCAAAGAAAAGCGAGCTGTACATTTCAGTTAAAGCAGAAGATTAAAATTATAATCAAAATTAATCACATATAGACTATAACCTCTCATAAACGGAAACAGATAATCACATTTATTATTTAAACTATTTGCATTCGGATTATTGTCCACATCTTTGTTGTTTTTAAATGACGACTATAGTCCGGATTTAAATAGTGTAAATTATAATATTAGTTTTTTGATGTTCAATTTCAAAATAAAAACGACATTATTTTTGCACCAACCTAATATCTCATCACATACATTCAGACATTATATCAATATTTGCAATGTATATTAGCGTCTCAATGCTGTACCAATTTAAGTGACGAAGAAAAATTTTAGTGTGTTCTCCGAAGATTCAAATATGTTTAGAATGTTTATTAATACAATCACGATTCATTTACGTTTTGTCATTCATATCAACGAAGGATAAAATAATTCTCTGATGTTGCAAGTTTTCGAACTTATCTTCATTCTGATGCAGACCTTTTTTCCAATACTAACAATTCTAAACCTCTACATCACGACGCACTTTATTTCATATTTTTGACACATTTTTCATCTTCTTCTTTTTTTTGTCTTCTTCTTCTTCTTCTACTAATACTACTACGACTACTACTACGATTTCTTCTTCGATTTCCCTGCCTTTTCAGAATCCTAAAAAACACGGCTCTCCTCGGCCCCCTCTTCCGTTTAGCTCTTTCTTTTTTTAATAATTTCACCTCAAGGAAGGTAATAGAGCAGCTAAGACGCAAGGTGTTACTAGTGTTAAATATGATAAAAGCAAAAATATTCTTAAGGGGAGAGAACAATAAAAGGGCAGGAATTCTTCTTAATTCCTGCATAAAATGCATTTTAATATTTGAAGATCAAATTTCATTTGAAAGCAAGCAACCAGATGAGAGTTCCACACACAAGAAGTGCAAGAACAGAGATAGTTAGCATAGAACTACGGTTACATTGAGCAGTTTCAACTATAAAATGATTAGACTAAGCTGCCATTCAAGTACTGCGCTTAGATTGTAAATAGTAAAGAGGAAAGCATAGACTAAGAGTAATTACCAGGAAAATATTTATGGAAAAAGCACTGGGAAGTTGTATTGCTATGGTGAGGAAGTGACTGGAGCTCAGATGCCAGCTCAGGACCTGGTTATTGAAAAAATGGTGAAAATCGGACTGTTGCTCTACGTACCTTCGTAACGTTTGTCGTTTTACTATATTTCCTCTTCCTCCTTCCGCCATCATCCACACAAGTTCGTCTTTTAGGTGACTCACTGTCCGCTTTTGTCCCTTTTCTTCTTCGAACTCTCCCGAAAATATCAAATTTGCAAGTTCTCCTGATTAAGTGTCCAATAAATTTCAGCTGTCTTTTTTTCTGATTCTAAGTTCATCTTTTACCATTTTCCTTAAGACCTTTTCATCCATTGGATTTCTCATCATCCTTGTACAGAACCACATATATGACGCCTCCATTCTTTTCTCAGGTAAGAAATCATGAGTTGTCCTGTAATCACTAGATGTTACCATATTTCACCAGAAACGTTATGTTTAAGGTGTTCACATCAAATATAATTGTATTATATATATTTTGAATGACAGATTAGTACGCTACCTATTTGTCCAAATATCGTAGATTTTTTCAAGACAGCTTTCTCATCACGACCATCAACTTCATTTACGTTTGTCGATGGACTAACGTTTGAATAAAACTTTTATAATTAGTACACGTCAAAATGACACAAACGGTTGATACTGAAATTAATTTAACAAGACAATTGCTGAACAGTCACGGATAATAGTTACGTCCTTCCGTTATATGGGTTGTGGACAAACTCTGTCTTCCAGAACAAAGCTTGTGAACATATTGAAGAGTTATTTGTATTCAAATTCTACTAGGATAACCGGTACGTCACTCTCGTGAATGTGTTTGCATATCATTCCTAAGCTCTACTCCGCCCATAAAAATGATTTTCTTTTGATTTAATAGCTTTACCAAATTTTGACAATAAAAAAGTTTGTAAGTTAGAGGGTGAATGTTGTATTCTACTGCCTCAGCCACTTAACAAATATAATTATAGTGTTACAGAATCCGAAGATCGTGGTCAGCGATTGAAGAGAGAGATTCGCGGGCAGGACATTCTCACAGTAATGGATGTTGTCTGGGTTTTGAATGTAAGTCCAAAACAGAAGGTCTAAAGAATTCTTAAGCGACGATATGCCTCCCACATCCAGGTTTGAGACCAGCTAATACTACCATCGGGGGTACGCTGATCCAAAGTGCGACATGTATTCCTGTCAGTCTTACTACTGCCTTTTAGAATCTAAGCTGCCAGGGTTAATAAAACGAATACGAAAAGTAAATGAGCCTTTTCGTTCAAACAGTTTTTGTTAACAGCGTGAAGATCCGGAAACGACACAGAACACAACACCAGGCACAATCATATACATATAGATTAAAATAGATAAGTTCGGAATCTTTTTCCCTAATATAAAAACAAATACAGAACATCGAGTGAGGGACGAATTTATGAGGAACGTTTTGTGAAATTAACTTTTATTTCAAGAAATAAACCGGATTTAAACCAAAATCCTTTGAAGACAACATTAAGATGGTCTGTATTGGATTGGTAAATAGGATTGTAGCTATTTACATATGTTACGTTGAAGTGAAGTAAAGGATAGCGTCTCGGATTGAGTAATCAGAGAGCCGAGTTCGAATTCCAGTCGAATCCATTACATTGACTTACGTGCTAATACCCTTGAGAAAGGCGTGAATCCTCTTCTTCTCCCACCAGCTATATGTAAATAGCAGGACAGACAGGGTTCTATAGCCTTGGATGGCAACTGGTTTACTTCAGAAAGAAATGGCAACCTACTGCAGAAAAAAATAATAAATCTGCCTCGTCAGTCTGGTATCGAAAGATACATGATCACCTAAGCGTGTATCACGCAGAGCAAATAACTGACTGAATTAGAAGATTTAAATAAAGTGCATAGTAAAGAAAGAGACAGGGAGAAGTTGACTACTGATCACGTGTCGTAGAATAAAATAATTCAACATTGTTAGATGCAAATATTTGGGTTACAAATTCAGAAATTAAATTAGATGGAACAGTATCCTAATAACTATGAATCTGGGATGATAAAGGTTACACAATGAAATAGTGAAGCTTTAGGAATAAGTGCCTGATGCTTTAAGTCTGCATAAAGAGCGTTGGTTCAAGATGATAGCTTGAATAATACCAAATGCATCTTGTTTCTGAAGAAAATTGTGACACCAGCCTTGGAAGAAGCCGAACGTTTTTGACATTACATAGCTCCATATCAGAGCAACACAACAGCGACTGATTGATGAATGTGTCACAGTACTAAAAGATTGGCCAGATTAGAACCCTGATCAATCAAATGTTGACATAACTAATGAGAATTCATCAGAAGATCCCCGTGATCATGATTTGTAGAAGCACAAACAAGGGGAATGGTTATCTCATAACTCTGAAGGTGGTGACGGATTTGTATGCAGCCAATCCCAGACAAACTGAAGCAATTATTCAGGCTTCAGTAAGCCGCACCAAATATTAAACAATCTGCATTAATTTCTTGAAATTAACATTATATAATATAGTTTCTTTACAGATATAAATGGTTTTAAAACACGACCTCTGACTTGGTATGTGTGAGGTGGAAGAAATCTTTTGAAAGTACATTTTTGGAAGGCGCCTTGATTCTTTTACGATCCTTCAAAACCCTTTTAGAAAATATGATAATTAGATGTGAAAATTACTCAAGTTAATGCAAATTCTCGTCTGTATGTAGCACAATAAACATATATGATTGCATTTATTAAAGTGTTATAATAGTTTAAAATGTAACACATTTGACAAAGAACTGTACATGTATATAAAGAGTGTTCCAATAAGTTGGATCGATTTTAAATGCAAATTAAGCTTAAAATCAGTACAAATTATTAGAACACTATATATATATATATATATATATATATATATATATATATATATATACACATATATATATATGTGTGTGTGTGTGTATGTGTGTGTGTGTGTATTATAGAGAGAAAGTGACTCAATCAGAAAGTGAAGTTATATTTGATTAAATATATGTCTTAAACAAAATTATGGTATTATTTCAAATTATTTTCAATTTCTTTGGCATCATCAGGTACCCATTGTTTAGCTGATATGGGATATCTTTTGATTCATCTGATATTGTCCCTGTGATATCAGTTATTGTTCGTTCCTGCTGAATTGGTGTTTAACGACCAGAACCAGGGATTGAATTCCTGAGCATTAGATGACAGTATCACATCTATAAGCAAGTCCCTTATCCATAACATCACTGTTTCACTAGTAATGTGTTTTGGGGAGCCTTTTGTCTTCACTCTTCAATGACAGATACTTTTGATATTTGTTTATCATAGCGCATTCTTACCAGTTAATCAATCATTATCAGATGGTACTTCGTCGAAACATCGTGTCTATAATAGGGTTTGGCGTGTCTGATTTGACGTGACTTGTTCGGCGTCAGAAAAATAATTGAACTATTCGTCACAGCCGTTTAGACCGTTTCTACGTCACTGTCTTTGACCGAACGCAACCCACAAAAGAAGAAACTCATTAAAAATACACAGTCGTTAATATAACTTTTTATTCATTTATGAAAATAAGGATCCCATTAAAACACTAATGAAATAATGTCAATTAAAAACTTAAATTATAAATATTGTATTTAAAAACAAATTAAAAACTTAGTAAAGCTATTAAATCTTAGAAATTACTTCTTCATTTCGTAATTATGAGCAAAAACCCTTCAGGAATTGAATAATGATTCAATTTCCATTGTGACTTTTTAATTCGTTCGTCAGCATCTCTTTATTGTTTTAGCTTTTTGTGGGGTGGATATCCAGCGATCAACTTTTCGAGAAAGTTAATGATTTAAAAATGCCTCTAACTACTCTTTATCTTAAATTGGACTATTCAAGCATATAACGACGAAGTACTACTTTGACTACTAAACGAGAGAGAGAGAGAGAGAGAGAGAGAGAGCAAATTTGACTATAACGACGAAGTAGTAATCTGAAGTCTAATCGTTCCTCTGTCGAAAAATTCCTTTGTCTAATCGGGTTCGCCGAATCGGCCAGATTGAATCAGCGACGCCAAATGGGCTACTCAGGTACGTCCCATTCCCTTTATAAAAACATCGTATATTAAGCAATATGAGGACAAATGTTCGCATAGAAGAAGATTTAAAATTACCCATCTCAGAAATGAAATAGTAAAGACTGATAGAATTATGTAATTCATTAAAATATTACGCAATTACACAAAAGATTTTTGCCCAAATACATATTCCTATATCTTTATTTGTAAAAAAAACAAAAAACAATTGCTCCCACACAACATTCCTCACTTACTTACACTACCGACACATGGGCTCGAACATATTTTTTATCTATCATCATGTTCATATTTTCTTTTCTTCTCTTTATTTTCATAAGCCCGAGCCTCTCAAAAAATATTTTGTCACTGTAATACGCATTTGCTTTCCAATAGAGACAGAAGAAAACCTGTTAAATCACAAAGCTTTTCTACGAAACAATGAAATAAAAGAACAAATCTGTATTTAATCCATTACCATTTTTTTTCTTGCATAGAAATATAATCACCAGCCTCGGAAATACTAAATAACAACAGGTTAAACCATTAAAATACCACTAAATATTTATTTGTATCGAAAATTACATCAAATATGTCACATACCCAATGCGGAGTGAAATGCTAGTCTTGGTTTGTCCTATCATTTATGTTATCCCTATCACTGGCTCAATCATTAGACATTATTTCTTTAACCAAAATAACAAATACTTGCTCTCCCAGCTACAAATACAATAGAACCAAAATTCCTCTATGAAGTCCTCACTCGTGACCATATGTACAAATATTGTAGTTGTGAGATGATGACAACTTTTCAAAGTGTACAATTAATTCATAATTATAATTAAAACGCAAGAGCAGAAAATAAATTTGTAGTAATTGTAGTGTCTTCAACCTCAGGTGTCGCAGAAATGAACTTTACCCAGTCGAAATAATGCGGCAGTGAATAAGAAACCATTCACTTCAAGCACTCAGAGTATCACGCCATATTCAAACGCAATAGGAAATACAACACTCACACCAGAAATTGTGAAAGACGTTCTTAACCCACGAGAGAACTGATATCTCCGCACACCGAATAAAGTGACTTGCTAAACGGAGTTTAAATGTGGCACAAGGCTGCAAATATGCAGCACCCATATTGGATCCAACTCAATAGTAACTCTATATAGTTAAAGATTCTTGATAAAATCCAAAGAGGAATCTGTAATATTATCGGTCCTGACCTAGCATCTCTGATTCAGTCCCCTTCCCACCACCGTAATGTAGCTTACATGTGATATTTCTATAAATATTTTTCTTGTAATTGTCCTGAAGGAATTAAGTCTTTGGTACCTTGATATACGAATTTAAGCGCAGTAATAGAATTGTAGCTAGGTCTAATCATTTTACAATTAAAATTGTTAGATGTAACCGTAATGCTAACAGTTTCTTCACTCACACTTCTCACTTGTGGAATTCATTTCCGGCCTCTTGCTTCTCAGTCAAATTTGTAAAATTAATATCGATCTTTATATTTTGTCTTCTCAATACCTATTCTTTTATTTTTCTTTCTCCTTCATAATGTCTTTTTTTCTTTTTCTCATATGCACTCAACTTTAGTAGAACCATGCGCCTTTGTAGCTTTACTGGCATGCTTGGAATAAAATGATTAAATAATATAGATTTACTAAGTGTAGATAAGATACGGCATAGGGCCGAAAATATAGAACACCCACTCATCAGGTGTAACTAATTAAGCTAGTCAAGCTTGTTAGCTAATAATATTGCTAAAAGCCCCTATCGCCTGTCCTGAAAGCAAGATTTGTTTTAAGATTCTGTAAATTTGAATGTCAAATAATTATAACTGTTTTTCTATTGACGGTACAGGTAACCTCGTACGTTTATCTAGTTAAAGAATTAGATGTGAAAAGATTCTAAAAATAGAACAGATTTAACAAATGTAGCCGCTATTCCAAATAAAATACTTTTTTTTCTTTGTATTGTAAGACCGGAAACTACCTACACAATAGACTCTTCCAGGCCTGTATTAAGTAGGCGACATAGCACTCTACAGGAGAGTGAAAGAGTGTGATAGAGAGTAACAGTGAGAGTCTCGTACGACTACCAGTGTTGGACACTAACTTATAGTAAGCTCTGCTTAGACTATCTCTGTAACCTGTTGTTAATATATCTTTCTTACATCTAATCCGTGTTCCGTGTTTTACTTCTGTGGGCCCAACTTTGGTACCCACATCAGTGGCGACGAGGATTCTAGAAACGCACTCACGGCGAAACCTAAATATCTTACCAATCCCACATCTGGGTCGACGAAGAATTCTAGAAACGCATTCACATCGGAAAACCGCAATACCTTCCCAGTGCCACAACAGTGGCGCCAGAGGAGATTCGAGAATTTTGTTCTCACCATATCAATAGCGACAGTACTCGAAAAATTCACAAACTCCATGCGTTCCCACAGCAGTGTTGAACGTGAAATTAAGCTGGTATTAATACATTAGCGATTCAAAAGTTAAACACCCAGCGTCTACATATATTCCAATACCAAACGCCATTGACAAACTAGCGATTCGACATCTATGGAATATTTAAGTCTGTCCAATACGAGAACGATTTCTACACACACACACACACAGAAAAAAAACAGTTGTTCCTAAAAAAAAACTGACAACACAAGATCAAGTATTGCCATTGTACTCAAGTTTTCGGAAAAAACTATCGAAAAAATTTTTATGTAACTGAGTTGAACTCGGGCATAAAATTATTCTCCGCTCAAATTCACCGAGGTGAGTTTTCTTCTTTTTGTACCTCTATAAAAAAAAAATACATAAGTGTGGTGAAAAATTATTCAATTACTTTAAAATTAACGGAACCACGGGAAAAAAAAGCTAAACACACATAATTAGTTTAGTTTAACTATTGACAGCCCATATTTTTTTCTGTAAAAAAAAAAAAAAAAGGGAACAAAAGTCTATGAAGATTTTCTGTGTACCTCCTCTTAGTATACGTGTTTTAAAGCAAAAAAAAAAAGCGCTGTAATTTTTAAATATGGAAGATTTGCAAAAAGTAGTTGCCCAAATGTTAAAAGTAAATTTGGACCAGCAACAAAAATCAGAAGAAAGACAACAACTATTTTTGGATTTACATAAACATCAAATGGAATTTTAAAAAATTACGCTTCAGAATGCTGAACTACAACAGAAACAACTTAAAGAATTACTCGTAAATGCATTAAAAGGCTCAAACTCTGAAAAAGATACAATATTCTCCCAGAGAATAATCTAGAATTCAATGGAAACATTTTGAATACGTACCAGAGGAAGACAAAACGTTCTAAAAAATAAATACGTCTTCTATTGAGAAAACTGGGAACTACAGAACATAGTAGGTTCGTAGACTTCATACTACCCAAGAAAACGACTGACTTAGATTTTTCAGAGACGATTAAACTCCTATCGGAATTATTCGGGCCTAACACAACCTTGTTCCACAAACGTTGGAAATGCCTGAACACAGTCAAAGACAACCAGCAAGATTTTCTAACGTTTGCAGCATCGGTGAACAAGCTATGTAATGATTTTAAACTAGCCGAACTGACAGCCGATGATTTTAAGTGCTTAATTTTCGCAGAAGGTCTAGTATCTGCAGAAGACGCCGAAGTCAGACGACGGGTACTGACTAAGCTTGAGAACGAACAAGGATTGACTCTCCAAAAACTGGCAGAGGACTGTCAAAGAGTAATATCTGTAAAGCGTGACTCAAACACTATCGATGAATCAGGTGTGTCTCAGATTAATAAAATCAGAAGTAAGTCTACCTCAAATCTCATGTCCTAAATTCCGCAGTAACCAAAACCCAAATAAGTTAAAGAAACCGCCTAGAGCATTTTACCATTGTGGTAAATGGCATTGGATGAAATTCTGTTCAGTTCAGAACAAAAGATATTGCAAAAATTGCAATAAAAGTGGGCATACGTTAACTTCGTCCTGGTATGCCAACAGAACGAGAAAACCCAAAAATAAAATTAGGCAAGCTCAATCTGACAATATTGTTGATAGGAATTTAAGAAAATATGTAACAGTGGATATTTTCAATAAGTCCATTAAATTCCAGCATGACTCGGGTTCTGATATTTCAACCATTAACTGGCCTACTTGGCGAAAATTGAACAAGCCGACCTTATTAAAAACGGATAAAACAGCAAAATCCGTAACTGGGGAAAATATTAACAATTTAGGCGAGGTAATACTTACAGTAACACTAAATGGAGCTACCAAAAAGCTCAAAGGCTACGTATTAAAAACTTCAGACAACTTATTTGGAACTGATTGGATAGAAAAACTCAATCTTTGGGATTGCCCAATGCGTACATTTTGTCGCAAGATACAAAGTACAACGTCCAATTTGGTAATCTAAAAAAGGAACTCAAACAACAATTTCCCCAGGTTTTTTCTGGCGGCCTTGGGAAATGTACTAAAATGAAAGCTAAGTTCAAGGTGAAGGACGGTGCACAACCGGTATTCAAAAAGAAGCGGAATGCCCCTTTCGCTCTTCTAGAGCAAATCAATAAAGAGTTAGATAGACTCGAACAAGGAGGTATCAAAAACATATTTCAGCGAGAGGGCAGCACCTACGGTCTACGTAAAAAAGAAGTCCAATCAAATACGAGTATGCGCAGATTTTTTCACAGGGCTAATGGGTTGCCTTGCCAGATCACCATTATCCTCTCCCAAGCCCTAAAGAAATTTTCAATAAACGCAATGGTGGAATTTTTTTTAAATCGACCTCTCGGACGCATACATTCAGATAGAGGTGGAAGTTCCAAATTGATCTGCATAAACACCCATAGAGGGTTGTACAAATGCAACAGACTGGCTTTTGGAGTAACGGTTGCGCCTGCAATTTTCCAGCAGGTCATGGACGCCATGCTGGGCAAACTTGACTACGCAGCAGCCTATTTGGATGATATACTGGTTAGTAGTAAAACTACGGCAGAGCACCGGAACCATATAATAAACGTATTCGAAAAGATACAAGAATACGGATTTAAGGTTAAGGAGGCAAAGTGTGAATTTTTCTTACCAGAGATTAAATACTTAGGTCACATTATAAATAAAGATGGTCGTCGGCCGGATCCAGAAAGAGCCAACGCGATCAGAATCATGCCGGCCCCAGATAACGTTCAAGCGTTAATAAGCTTCCTCGGCCTAGCTAACTTTTACCAAGGGTTCATTAAGAACATGCAAATTTTGAGAGGGCCTCTCAACCAACTTTTAAAAAAGGTCAAACCATGGTCATGGACCCCGGAATGCCAAGACGCATTCGAGATGATCAAGAAAACTCTTACTTCAGACCTCTCCCTCACACATTTCGACCCTAGTCTCGACATCATAGTCGCAAGTGATGCAAGCTCGTACGGCATTGGTGCTTGCATTCTGCATAAACTGCCAGATGGTTGGTGAAAAGCTGTGGTTCACGCATCAAAATCTCTACTTCCAGTATTAACAGTTTTATTTTTTCCTCTTTTTCAAAAAGAAAACACTTTGGAAGTGGGGTATTGTGAGACGGGAGACTACCGACACAATAGACTCTTCCAGGCCTTTATTAAGTAAGCGACATAGCACTCTACAGGAGAGTGGCAGAGTGTGATAGAAAGTGACAGTGAGAGTCTCGTACGACTACCAGTGTTGGACACTAACTTATAGTAAGCTCTGCTTACACTATCTCTGTAACATGTTAATATATCTTTCTTACATGTAATCCGTGTTCCGTGTTTTACTTCTGTGGGCCCAACTTTGGCACCCACATCACTTTGTAACCCGATGCTACTATGATAGTGGTAAGTTATACGTTTCCTCATAGGAAAAGATTCAGCATTTATTGATTGAACGGCTCTTGCAACATTCGGTGGAAATTTACAAAATCTTTCTGTTAAAATATATTAGAGAAATAGGATTCGCATCTCCACTAAATGTTTACGCTCTTTCTACCGGGAGCTTTCTTTTGAAACATTTGGTCGAAGTTGGAAGAACAATATCTTGAATATGTCATTATTTTCTCTTCAACATAAATGTGGTATTAATTTTTCTTATTGCTGCTGCAGACATTTTTCAAATGATGGGGGTGAGGAATGAGAAGACTTACCTCCTGCAAAGCGAATTTGCATGACGTGTTAGGTCTTGTTGAAAGATCGCGACCGATATTAAAAGAGAAATAGATTATTCCGAATTTCCCATATTGCGGACAGGCGTACAAAGAAAAAAAATTAAAAAAAAGACTAAGCATTGAAACAAGCATGTGTTTATAAAACCGCAAGTCTCGGGCGAACGAGAAGTAAATCTCGTATGCAAATTTTAGCTGCCCCCGACGCGGGCATAAATAACGAGTCTGGGAGGAAGACGGGAGAAAGCATTGTTGGCGTCACGGGGTAGGTACTAACGAGAAAGAGAGAATAGAAGGTCGCTAGCAACACCTCGGTTGACCGGAGGACTGTACGAAAGAAAGTACTTTAATCTATTCCATTCATCGCAAACGACGGGCGAACTGAATTATCCACTATGTGATCGTTGTGTTTTGTTACAGTTATTTGTTTGTGATTATGTTTCGTCAGTTTGAAGTTTGAAGAAAGGTTGTACCTTTCTGGGATATTAGCCATCAAATAAGACTGAACTACAATTCGAGAAAATTCAAGTGAAGAACTTATTTGTGACATCCAATAATTCGCTAATTAACAAGCATACCTGATGCTAAGAATCAGTTATCGATCAGTTAGCAGATGAATTATGCTTATATCAATCAAGCAAGAAGGTGTCATTTGCCAGCGCTGTCTTCAAGAATGCGGGAGAGTGTCCTTCCCCGTCTCGGGTATCGACCCATCAGCCTCTTAATGCCATAAACAAACTTTTAGTCTATGATGAACAAGGAGGTTGTTGATTACCTCAGTAGAAACAAGCTCCTGGGCAACAATGTGTACTACTGACGTCCTACCTGTCACAGCACACAGAATCATAGAAACACTCGATAATAAATTAATCACGTGGTTGATCGCCTTCAATATCTCAGCTGACTTTGGTAATATGGGGGATAGGGGTTTGCTACATAAACTCTGTAACTACTTATTCTCTGGAAGAGTCCCCGTAAGCATCAAGTCCTTCCTATCGGGTACGTCCTTAAATGTCATTATCAATTGTCCCTCTTTTGAGGCCCATGAAATCCATTCAGGCATTCAACAAGGCTCACCCAAAGGCCGGGCTCTCATTTTTTTAGTTAACGATCTACTTAATATGGTTTGTATTACCGTTAAGGATATAACAGATTATGGGTGAAACTCCAAAATGTGTAGATAAGAAAAATAGGGCAGACACTTTGCCCTTTGGCATAGCTTTGATACTTCAGTTAGGAAAAAGATAGAGGGATAGACTGAGATAGATAGATAGTGTTATGGTCCGGTTCCTTGTACCACGGTGATAGTCCAATGTAAAACCAATAAAGAAGAACTCGACGGTGGATATGAAATAATACAGATATATTACAAACAAGAATATATACTGAGAAGAAGAAAGGGTTAGTACGAACAATCAGGTTCAGTAGTAATTGTCTGAATACGACTCTGTTTCGGACTGCCACTGACTCGACTGACTGACTGACTCCTGATGGACTTCACTCCAGACTTCAGATGGAACTCCGTGCTTCCTCTTGAGGCGCAGTATTTACGTATGGAATAGTCCATTATGTTGTTATAGGTAAGATCCCATAACAGATAGATAGATAGATAGATAGATAGATAGATACGAACAAACTAATTTATAGACAGATAGTCATAGAGTGAGATAGATAGATAGATATATAGATAGATAGATAGATAGATAGATAGATAGATAGATAGATAGATAGATTGAATGATTGTAGTTTTTAAATGAACGTATATTTTTTTACAGACTTCATTTTCTTCCATAGATCTCCCAATTCCTTGTCGACAGATCGCTTCAATCAAAAGAAATGCTTTCCTCGTTCTTTTGAGCAATCATATTTAACGTCTCCGCTTTTGTAATGATTTACGATGAGATTATCCAGTCGATGCTGCCATAGTTTTGATCGGTACCTAAAAGTTGACAAGAATTCCATGGAGATTTGAATGCAGAATAAAATCACAGTTTTCATTTCGTTTCTTTTTTGTTTTTTCTTCTTCAAAACTCCAGTTTTATGCCGTTAACATCTGTCGGTTAAATCCATCATTACTGCTCGATTTGTTTCTCAATTTCTTGTTCAGTTCCTGCCTCATCTACTTGTAGTTCAGTTCGTTGTTGAGGATTGTGATAAATTATAATGGCCTGCATGATGGGATTTTTTTTTCGCGGGCATGCCGATTGAGCTAGATCTGCCTGACGAGTGAATGGTTTTATCTGACAACTCTTTTGCGGATCTTTAAATTGATTTTTATCGATCCAGACCCAGGTTGTTTTTTTTATTTTTTTTATTTATTTATTTTTTTATTTTTTTTTATTTTTTATTTTTTTTTTTTTGAAGAATTCGCGGACATTTTCAGATACAGAATTCATGTGACGCCAAACCTAATTTCTCAGGAAGTAACTTTGAAACCATTGATGGTTTCGTATCTAAATTCTATCTTCTCTGGAAATTCGGCCCTAGTAGTTTATTTCGGATATTGTTGACCCTGATATTTTTTCTTAGATGCTTTTGCTTTCGTTGGCTCGAAAAGAAAGCTTTTTTTAACAAAATACTACGCTTGTAATATTGAAAACCTGGTAACTATAGAATACTAGGCATCTTTCAAATCCCCCTTGTTCATTTACATGTGGTCTATGGGTTATTAGAGTTTTAAGCATGGGTGCTTCCTCGTCGGATAGAAACTGCCTTTCTGCTGAAATGGTATTCCAAGGGGAAGTTGTCCTTTTTTCACTCATTTTTCCAAACTCTCCGCGAAGATCATTCTAAGCACCAAAATCCCGACCTAATAGACTAACATCCCCAGAAAATGTTAAGAAAAAAGGTGTAGGTCTAAATAGACGTTATCTTTCTTACCTGGAGTATGTGGCTTACTGCTTACTCTTCAATGAAAAGCTATATATGGTGGTGCGGTCAGACGGGGCGACTATAACGATCAACTCAGAGCTGTATAGCATGTCGTACTTTTTGAACTCCTTCATGATATCATAGTCTGGGTGACAGATATCTCTAATATCGAACTATTTTATGAGGACTAGAATTAATACCATTCATATTATCGGGGGAGCTGAACAACTTCCTTACTGATGAAGAAGAGAATTCAACCAACAGATGTGGGAATCGACTAAGGAACGTTAAAACGACTGTTGGCAGAGAATGCGAGCAACGAGGAAAGGATAAAGGAAATAGGGAGAACAGGATAACCGTACAGTTACAATCTGAAAGTAAGTGGAAGTTTCTGGGAACATAATAAATAAAGCTGGTCTATATAATTCAACATTCCCAGGAATTTGTTTGAGAATAAGAATGTTTTAAACAGCATCTTAAAAGACAAAGAAAAAAAAATTAATTGCCATCCTGAGGACGGTATGTGCGACACTGAGATACGTAAGCATATTAGGATGACCGAGGACGAATTTAAAATGCTGGACAGAGTACTGCAAGACAGGAGGATAACTTTGATAACAAAGAAAAAAATACTGAACAGTTACGTGACATCTGTCCTTCTTTACGTCAGTGAATGTTGGACGATTTCCTCCAAGATGAAGAGACTTCAGGCGACAGAGATATGGTTCTACAGAATGATGCTAAGGATATCATGGACCGAGCGTGTGAGCAAAGATGAGAGAGGGATTGAAAAAAAGGAGTAGGCTTATACTTAATATCAGGAACAGGCCGCTGAAGTTGCTGGGACAGATAATGAGGAAGGACAGTATGGAGAATCTGATACTAACGGGTCGAATAAAGGGAAAGGAAATCAAGGGAAAACAACGCGTGACATACCGGACGGACTTAAATAAGTGAATGGCAGAACGTGGTCTGGAGGAGGAAGCAGGGGGGAGGTACTTGTTAACAGCTGCAAGGGATAGAGGGAGGTGGAGAGCCATGATCGCCTACGTCCTGCAAGGACATGGCACATGAAAGAAAAGAAATGTGAAGATAAGAGAATATGTAGGAAATAATGATTACCCTATTTAAAGTGTTTGTGTAACTGATCGGAAAGTGTTCTGTTAAATAATTTAAAATTATTTTGAGTAAATTTAGCGTTACAGCTCAGGCCAGGCACCACTTTCGTTTGCAAGGTGCTGGTTATTCTAGTCTGACGCTTGTGGCTTAATACAACGGAAATAATTATTTTCTAGGAACGTTATCCATCACCAGAAAAAAAAAAAGCTATGAGACGAAAATGTAGCAGTCGGCAAATTTTATTGCGTTGCCACCTTCTTGTAAATACCGACAGTAGGTGAGAAATGCAAAGTGATGCGATATGTGGGTGTGGGAGCGAACCGTCTAACCGGCATTTGCCTTCCTTTGCTCGCGCCAATAAGCGGTCCTCTTTTGTTTAGGCTGCTAGGGACATCTGTCTTATAGAGAACCATCCTCCTTTGTCCTGTCTGCTGTAGTCTACAAAAGGCATTCCTCAAACAACACAGTATTCTTAGTTGACTTCATCCGACTGATCTTCTTCGTAGGACAAAACAATTTTGCAGACGCCTCCTAAAAATGATATCAGCAGAGAAATTATATCGCTACACAACTAGTGGTAGAAAGTTGTAGAAAGTCCTGAGTGATTACGTTCTGAAAGAACTTGGCTTGTCAAAGAAGCTGTTAGAAAAACAGATTTTTCCCTTTCCTACCTCTCACAGAAGAAATTGTATTCGCCCACACTTTATGATTGTAGCGTATCGTATGAGAAAAGTTTTGAATGATTTAAGCTCAATATTCAATTATTTAGGCTTAATGTATAAGTATTTCATCATCGAATTCTGAAACCATTTTCTTAAATTTTTGGAAGTTTCTTTGATAAAGATTTGATGCTCATTGTTTTAATATTTCCTTTGGAACTGAAGACTACTTTTGATTTTTGGTAGCTAGGATTTAAACAAGGTTCGCAGAGAAGATAAATCAATTACCTGGTTAATCCCTTGAAATTGGATTCACTCCGAATAATTTATCTAAAAGCTTCGATTGACAAACCTACAAATTTGAGAAAAATACCTAAAACATTTTATTGACGAAAGATTATACAATTCAAGAATACCAAGTATAAAATCGAATTGAAAATAAATAAGAAAAAAAAGGTTCTGAAAATATTCTCTTATGATAACAAACCAGTGACGCCCTGAACAACCGAAAAAGCCAGATTTAGCGACGAGGGCTCCAAAAACTAAGATCACCGCATGATAGAGCGATTTAGAATTGGGTGGTATTAATAGAAAGAGCAACCAGGAAGAAACAAAGACGATTTGCAATATCGCAGTGTGATGTGGCGGAAGATTCGAGACCCCAACAGACACAGTACGCAATCCTATCCATTAGCTAGGTCACTGTGGGAATATATGATCCAGCATAAAAGAGTAGCTTATTTTTGGTTTAGACATGTGTGCGCAGGCTGATGCATCACTTGTGGCGGTTAAAATAGATGCGAACAAGTTATTATACGTGGTGAAGATATGCCCGTACGGTAGCTGCTAAAAATGGAAACCATTTACGAATGGAAAAGGATATAGATATACGATGAATGCTCATTGTGTGGATTGCTTGTGGTCGAATATGAGGAGCAGGATCTGAATTTAGATTGTAGACTAAATAGAAATGTTTGGAATTAAAGAACTTTTTCGACAATCAGTTACTCTTCTTTCAGCCTCAGATAATTATAGCAATTATATATTGGATTTTATTTAATGAACATTGCAAATTAATGGTAATTTTTGCATTGTTTTTCTTCTAAATTATGTCTCTTAATTTTACACCTAGGTGGAATAATATTAAATTGTTTTATTTTCTGAGATAATGTGCTTTCAATTATTATTTACTGTGAGTAGCATTTTAATCTCATTTCTCTTAATTTTACGCATGGTAATAGTTTTAATTTATTTAATTTTGCTAGATAAAGCATTGTCGATTATTATTAATTGATCTATATTCTTATTTATCTTAATTTTATAATCGGTGGAATGGGATTAAGTTTTTTAATATTTTTAGATGAGTAGTTCACAGTTATTACTAATTTTGAATCTTTTTTTTTTCATTTTATATTTCTTATAAGTACACCTTCTTAATAGTTTATTACACGCAGTAGCAATAAATAGCATATTAGACTCACTAGTATTTGCATAATTCCCCTAGTAGTAATAAAAATATTACACTGAATAGCATAATTTGTTCAATGTTAACAGACATTTACACATATCAGTAATAGTCGATTACTCCTAATAATAATTATTCATATACAATATAATAGCCTATTATACATAGTAGTAGTAGTCTATTGATTCAAGTAGTAATATCCTATTACACTTAGTAGTAATAGTATGTTACACCTATTACTAATAACCTATGACACCTAGTACTAATTGTGATAACGTAATCGGGAGTAATTTCACTTGTTTCATGATTACATTCCTTTGGAGAACTCTTTCGTTTGTAGAAGACTATAATTAGTTACTACGCTGGTATCAATTTTCCTAAGCATAATAAATCTTTCTTAAGCCTATTCTTGCTCTCTTTTGTTATTATACTAATATCCTAATAGTACTAGTCTAACATTGCCTAAAATGCTTGGATGGTGTTTTGTCAATGATTATTCAGTTTTGTTTTGTATTTCTCCCAACTTCCCTTACTTTTACATTGGGCTGTCGTAAGTTATCTGAACTCGTCAATTGAGACATCGTTAATTATTAATAGTTTTGTGATTAGCATTTCTTTCGTCTGATTTACGCCTAGTAATCATAATCATATACTGCTTAATTTTCAATTATTATTTTAATCCAGTATTTCTTTTTACTTTATACTCAATAATAATAATAATGTTAAATTGTTTTAATATTAACTTACAAAATTGATAATTAATTTTGTTTCAGGTCATTGTACGAGTGTTACTAATAACATGCAACGTAGTACTAAATGCGGGTATAGTTGAGTTACGCCCGAATAAACCCACACCGTTTTTTTTTCTTTGGATGAAAGTAGTTATCTAACCCTGAAAAACAAGACAAAAACATCTAACACAGGAAGATAGACAAGATTCCATAGTTATGTATGCAGCCCCTGGCTTGATGACACATCGAAGAGCTTACTAGATGAAAGTCAACGACCCAGACTCATGGTCCACATTGATGGAATCAACGGCTCCATGTCACTCACCAAGTTGAGTTTTCAATACATCGGTCATGGCTTGACATGTAGAGGATGTGTTCAGCCAGGTCTACTTGTCCGTGGAAACTGGCCAGTTATTCAGCCACGCAGAGACCCTAAGACAACACCCGGTCATAGGATACATGATGATGATGGTGATGATTGTCAATTATTAGTAATCTTTTTTATAATATTTATTTCACCTTATTTATCTTACTTTTTTAAACTGGTCTTTATTTATGTTGCTTTTTACAATAGTCTTATTAACCAGTTCAAATAAACTACCACTAAAAGTAATAATATTATTTTGAAGGCGTGTACCTGTAATGTATAATGGCTCAGATTGAGAAATCGAAGATGACGTTAATTACAGGCGCGTGCATTTAATTTCACCGCCGTGTAAATACCCTTCGGAAAGGTATGAATCCATCTCGTCTACCTCCATCTAAGATTAAATAGCAGCCTATAGCCTTAAGTGGCAAGCAGTCTACAAAAAGGAAATCTTTGAATTCAAACCTGCCTGGTCTAGTATTTAGTTCATATTATTTCTCTTTTTATACATGATATTGTATTTGAATTCATTGTATGTAGTATTAGTCATTTATTACCTAAGTTTATTTAACATTATTTCTGTTCATTTTTATCACAACACCAGTTATACTATAGTCAGAGCTAAGAAATACGTTTACTGGAAATACTAATTAAAAAACAAAAACAAATTTCACAATGCTCTACCAATGATGTTCTAATAAAACGGTTTCGAACCATCTTTAAACACAGCGAAATGCGTACGAAATATTATGAACCCTAAAATTTTGATTCTATATTTAAGACAAATTTAATTAGTGAAAGACGATGGCAAAAACAATATAGTAATCTAAAATCATTCTGAATGTTTTGAAAATAAAGATTTTTTTAACATGGACGGTAAAGATTTTAGCGAACAAATTATTATACAGCTTACAGCCAAGTTACGTTTAAACACCGGTTCCCACACGATCACCAACGTTAAGCAAAGTCGAGCCTCGTTATTACTTATAATGGGTAACCGCTTGTGAATACCAGGTTCTGTAAGGGTGGAATTGTTTATGGAGTGATGGATAACGGTTAGAAATTGTTAATCGGAGAGCCGAGTTCGAATTCACGTTGCGTTCGTTATATTCCCTTATGCACAAATAGCCTTGGGAACGGTAGGAATTTATCTCCCCCCCATGCTATGGGATAATTACTAAGCTTTATATCACTGAAACATTATTATCTCAGAAAACTCCTTAAATTCTTAAAATATTTCCTCCCTTTAAATAACCTACAAGGTGGTGATAAGCCGTAGAAAAATGTTGTGTCGAAAAACAACCCGGCGTCTAATTGTTGAATATGGACTCGTCCAGCCTCTATGAGTAGAACGTCCGTTCATTGGAACTGTCGTCCTAAAGTAGGTCACAAGGCGTAGCGTTCGAGTCGTAGGCATTAACCCTATGGCTAACACTGCAGAACTGAACTATTATTTTATCGATTACTGTATTATTAATGCATGTCTCTCATGCGATTTAAACCTGTTCTTCACTCAGCCTTTTTGTCTAGCGTTTCCTTACAGTATAATAAACCAGAACTACGAGCCTTATACGGATTATATAACAAAAACGAATCACTCTATCAATCGATCAAATCTTTCGCCATTTTAATGTAAATAAACTGAAAATTTCAATTATCTTTATCGTTTAGAAAAAAATGAAATTTATATATTTCTTCAATTTGCATTATATTTTATTAGGAAAGTTAAAGTGTTTCAATTAAGAAAATCTAAGATAGTCTGTTATCCTTTATGAGGTAGGTAAAAATCGGATAGAAATTTTCCAGCTATATCCTTCTGTAAGAAATTAATAATTGTTATTCTGAAAGGGAAAAGTTTTCAGATTCATCAAAATCAGCTTGTAACTGCATATTATTTGAACGAGATGAAATAAATCTACGAAGAAATAGCCAAGCAATATGTTCAGTCAAATTATACATGATATGATTTTGATAAATATTGTGATTATAGGTATTATTAGGTTGGTGCAAAAATGACATCGGTTTTTGACGTATTTTTTAACGTCAAAAACCAACATTATTTTTGCACCAACCTAATATCAAATGATTAAATTTCATCAGGGAAATGTGGTATGCTTCCAATGTTATATGAGCTCTGTTGTTAGGAAGGATCACAAGAATACAAAACCGAAAATTACAGCAGAGTTTAATGACCATCTTGAGATTCCAGTTTCCTCAGAAACTCTAAGAAGGGAGCTGAACAATGCCAGATTTTACGTGAAGGCTGCAATCAGAAAACCACTCCTTTCACAAAACAATATTGCAAAGCGTTTAGAGTCGAGTAGAAAGTCGCCGATCGAACCAAATTTTGGAGACAAATGCAAATAGATAAGTGGGTACGAAGTACAGATTTTTTTATAAAGGGTGCGTAGCTTAGTACAATAGATATCATTACTTGTTTTGGAATTTTTTTTTTAAAGGAAATGTAGAATTCGTAAATCTCAACACAAATGTTAGCGATAACTTCAACTGTATTAAATATCGTGATGTTGTCAACATGCGTTTCTATTAGTCATAAAGTGCCACAAGTATATGCCTGAGACTAATAAAAACATTACTTCATTAAAATGTTTTACATTTTGTTAAAACCTGTTATCTCTGATAAATTTAAAATATAGAGTAATTATCAGATTAATTTATTCTTTGATTTTCCTTTATATCAATTTAAATTTTGAATTAAATCTCGAAACACAACATATTATTTTGAATAAACATTAGATGTCCAAAATATTTGCTCTAATCTCTATTGCTGCGCTTATTACTAGATACAAATTTACATGCCGGCCTATGAGTCGTTCTTTTGTTTTTACAAAGATGTTCACCCAGTACAAGAGGCAAGAGCCATTCGAGATAGAGTATTACTGAGTAAGAGATAAAATTTCAAGAAAAGAGATAATACCACCGAAACTCAAGGAGTCCACCTGAACTGAAAGAGAAGGAAAGTATTTAGAGTCATCAGGGTACCCAATCCTAAACAGGAAACAAGGGATAAACAACTACAATTGTTCAAAAGAACTGACGATAGGTAAACCTATCTTATATTATTCAAAAAAATGTAAGTAATTGGTAAATAAAAGTATAGAGTTTTAGGTAGAGAGGTTAAAAAGATACAGCTTAAATGAGACTTTAGAAGGAACTGCTAACCAGGAAACAAGCGATGAACCTCTACTGTTCAAAACTCCGTGAATGAATGTGAACCGGTAACGCTATCTTCTACTATTGAGAAAAATAACTAGTAAGTGAAAGTTCCGTGTTTCAGACGAAGATTTTAGAAGTATAGTTGAAACAGAGTTTAGCGAATTATTACATATGCTTTCTTGCCAAAATATATAAGCATATCTTTCCAGCAAAACAAAGAATGAACTCGATATGGTTAGATTTATAAAGGTTTGGTTTTCATTGTATTTTTGGTGAGGAAGACAAACTTCTCGAAGAAAACACAAGAATTTCGTTGGCAATGTAATATAATGATGTTACCTGTGTTTATAGCTGGTAATAATATTATTAAGCTTTCAAAGTATTTTATCCTTAAAGAATTATGTTCTTTTTTAATAACTGTAGTATTAGTAAAATCAAAGTTATGGCCAGTTTTGTTCCTGTGTATTACGAGAGAGTTTGAATGATTTCCAAACGTTTAAAAAGCATCTAACATTAAAAAGTAAATTTCTTCCTATCACTAACTAAATTCATAGAAATCTGTCAATCCATCCCTAATCAATGATATTTTCAATAACACTACTTTTTATACATTATTTACATTATTCGGACTATTGTCCTAATCTTTGTCGCCATATTTATTCAAGAACAGATGGTACAGTGGATAAAGGCGTTAGTTAGATCCAGTGACAGGACACAAAGAGTGTGAGTTCAATACCCGGTTAAGGCAGTGGAGAACTTTCAGAGGGAAATTAGCTGGAGGTAACTGACATGCCTTAAACATGGAACTCGAACAGTGTGCACCAGTGAGCGAAATAAAAGGGTTCAGTTCGATATTCCAACCACCTGAAAAAGACCGGAGCGTATAACGGCAGAAACGTTGTAATAAATATGGCGACAAAGATGAGGACAATAGTCCGAATAACGTAAATAGTGTACATAATACCTGATCTCAAAAATATAGACAAATACTTTTTATAAACAAAAAAGGATTACAAATTGGTTCGCATGTAGAGTTTTAGCGCGTATCTTCTCTGACCATTCTTTCCGTTTTTTGACAAAACTATCAATATATTTCCGATACACTGATAACGCCCTATCCGCCTGAAACTACTTTACCTAACCTTGTAGATCAATTGACCAAAGTTGAATATAAGATATATTCATTTACAAAACAATTCTTTATATTTCAGAGACACCATAATGGCAAATCTTGCGAATAAAAATAATCTCAAATGTCAATTCTCGCCATACCAACTAAATAAAATACTGATAATCATAGAATTCGATTTTAGAGCACTCAGAATCTGGAGACGGCTGTATTTATATAGAAGGGAGACATATATTGAAAATAATTTTAAGCTCTTCCCATACCTTACGTAGTCCATGCAAAAGAAGTGTCCGGAAATATTTCAAAATAGAGTGAAGAGTTACGGCAAACACAACGAATCCAAATATATTCTTCTTCTTACCAAATCTGTAACAATTGAAATCGAAAAGAATTTATCGTTGTTTAACATAAATTTTTGTTCTAAAACAATAAAATACTTACTTAATACAAAATAGAATAATGTTAAGTTAAAACTTAAAGGAGGAATTTACCTGATCACCAGCTGTAATTGCGACAATGGATACATAGGAGTAAAATGATGAATTTAAATTAAACGTGATGTGAATGCAGAAGGCAATCTTTTTCAAAACAACACAACCAATGCATTAGTTTGTTTATCGTAATGAATCTAACCATAATTTTGATTTGAAAATGCTACTATACATATATATATATATATATATATATATATATATATATATATATATATATATATATATATATATATATCTGGGAAAACATATATATATATATATATATATATACATATATATATATATATATATATATATATGAGAAAACATATGTATATATATATATATATATATATATATATATATATATATATATATGGGAAAACATATATATATATATATATATATATATATATATATATATATATATATATATATATATATATGAGAAAACATATTTATTTATGTGTATTGTAATTCGCTATAAAGCTCACATTCTGTGTTAATTTTTCTGTTACGGGCACGCTTGTCGATTGTGTAATGCAGATAATGTTATATATAGGTACATTATATATGTACTAAAGTGTATATTTTTATAACCGGAGTGATACTTACGACTTGATCCCACTGGTTATAAAATGCTTCTGTGACAAGCGTCTCAAATTGCCTCCGCAAACTCAGTCCTGCACCAAGCTGTTGGAATGAGCAAAAAACTGATGTGTCTTAACCACCTGCTTCGCGTAGAAGCATGACAAGCCAGGCAGAAAAAATCTGATATTTTTCAGTCATATTCGAACTAGGAAAAAGTTGGAGAGTAAATCCACACAGATAAATCTGACAACTTTCCGGCAAATCCTGCAGCCAAGCCGTCCTCAAATAAAATTCACTGTATTCTTTTGGATGTTGTCGGTACGGCCAAGACTTGGGCCATGTAGTCTGGACAGTACACGGCCTCCATCTACCATCGCTGAAGCAGTTTTTAACACCAAAGAATTTTGACAAATGCGTCGCTACATTTATCTCACGAAATAAACGGATCCCTATTATGACATTTCTTATAATTGTGCTTTTCCCTCTCTTCGTTAATTCGCACGGCTGCTATGCCCTACCAATATCATATAAATAATGAACTATTCCGTCTTGATCACGTGGAACAAAAATACGTATCAGAGACGCTACTTGGTTTCAAAGAAAGAAAGAAAAAAAAAGAAAGATAGAAATATTTAACGTCTTTTAATAATACCTCATAATATATGATTTGTAATTGATCGCATCAGAGGACAGGGATATCAAAAACTAGGTTTCAGTGAGAAAGGGAAATAATGAAGGGAAGATAGAAGTGTTTAACGTCTGTTTCTGTGAAATGGAAAGAATTCTCAGTTTAAAATCTTATTCATTTGTACCCCCTTACTTCTTAAAATAATGACCAGCATTCATATTTATGATTGTTATTGCAATATTTTCTTAAAGTTGTTAAGCTCAAATATTTAACGATGCGACAGGGGAATTTCTACGGATATTTTATTGGTGTAGAATTCGCCATGAGCTTAAACAAACATTAGATTAAGAATTAAAATTCATTAGAATGTTAAAATAGAAAAACCGTGAAATTTTCATGGGTTAAAAATAGTATTATATAAACGTATATCTATCTATCTATCTATCTATCTACACACACACACACACACACACACACACACACACACATATATATATATATATATATATATATATATATATATATATATATATATAAGGTTGGTGCAAAAATATTGTCGGTTTTGACGTATTTTTTAACGTCAAAAACCGACAGGATGTGTGTGTGTAACGAATGCACGGCCGCAATTTTCGACGGATTTGCACCAAAATTTACATGCACATGCTCCAAGTTAGCGGGAAGGCCAAGACTGACTTTGCATTTCCCAACTCTCATCGATAGTGGAAATAATCGATTTTTTCATGCTTCTACGGCACTTTTCATGTAGTTTGCGGACAATTTGTACTGACCAGAGTAAGAGTCAATAGCTGGCTGCCACGAATAGGCAAGAAGATTCTATTGGCAAGCGTGAGAGGCAACAGCTGACTGACACGAATGTTAAGTAGCATGCGAGCATGCAAAAGAAATCGATAGCTGCATTCGTCACAAGTGGGAAAAATTTAAATCTGCATGATTCTTTACTCCAATTGGCTCCTTCGCTTGCTTAAACTCAACGTTGATTCAGTTCAAGTTGTTGTGGATTCCGAGATGAATTCCGTCTCCAAAGAATGACAAACGCAATAATTAAAATAAGAAATAAAATGTATTTACACAATCATACAAACAGTAATACTGTTAGTAAGTCCAGGAACGTGGTTAGTAGCAAATACAGATAGATATATACAATCTCGAAGTAGGACTTCCTTAGAGTCTACGTGCTTGTAACTGACTTCTACGAGAGGTTACCTCACACTATCTCCGTTCGTATATTCTCTCACTCCCCGATTACCGACTACTATCCCTCTCGGTAACTCTGGGTATTTAACGGTAGCAGTCCAGGTACACTTGGTAGGGTCCACTTATATGAAAAAGGGGTGGACCCCATATCAATTCTGATCCCAAGAACAGAT
This sequence comes from Acanthosepion lycidas, assembly GCA_963932145.1. Taxonomy (NCBI): domain Eukaryota; kingdom Metazoa; phylum Mollusca; class Cephalopoda; order Sepiida; family Sepiidae; genus Acanthosepion; species Acanthosepion lycidas. The sequence goes on from OZ010581.1 coordinate 123,451,910, forward strand.
GTTTATGTTCCTTAAAAGTTCCATGTTGTCCAGATTTCCAATCCATTATACTCTCTACATGCCTCTGTAGTACCACATTTCAGGTGCATTAATTGTCTTCACAATCCGTGGAAATATTTTCTAGATATTCACTGCCATTTTCCATATAATTTATATCACCAGATGCAAGTCGACATCAAGGGGTTACTAAGGATAAGAGGATATGAGAAAAAGAAAAGCTTAAGGAGAGTTAATTATAAAAGAAAATGTATATAACCATTGAAATTGCATTTAACTTTTGGAAGATCATAGTAGACAGAAAAGCATGAAGCCAGAAGAGACTTCCAAAGGTGAGAAGTGCGAGAGAAGAAAATCTTAGTATAGAATTTACGGTTATATTTAGCCATTTGAACAATAACATGATGAGATATTACCGCCAATGTAGTAGAACACTTAACTTCATGGTCTAGGAAACAAGGAAGTAAGTGCATCAGAACAATTATCAGGAACATAGGAGCATATATATTAGATTGGTGCAAAAATAATGACGTAATAATGTCGTTTTTTGACCTTAAAAAATACGTCAAAAAACGACATTATTGCGTCATTATTTTTGCACCAACCTAATATTAGATATTAATTCAACACTCTGTTTTTTATATACTAATTCGTAGCTTATTTTTGACAGGTCATTTTTATTCCAATGCACTTTTGAATTTCTGTTATTGCCTGTTAAACCCTTTCACAGATAATTAAATTTCTGTTGTTCTCGATTTTCACATCTCCATTTTGGATGGTCTCTCTCGCTAACGACCAGCCATTCTCTCTTTTGCCTTTATTATTTTGTTAAGATGTTGCAACACTTTTTCTGTGAGTTTCCTCAACCAGATGTCATGTGAGTATCTTATATTATTTGTATCTGATAATAATAAATCCAGGTAGAATTTCCAGTTTTCTTAGGATTATCTTGAAATTAATTTTTTTTTTATTTGTAATTATTTTTCTGTATCTTAATTCCTTTCTTATTTTTGGCAGACGTCTTCTGCTAAACTGCTGCACATTTGAATTTCTGTTATTGTCTATTAAAACACTTCGCAGATTTGTTGATTTTCCCTTCTCCAATTTGTTTTCCTCTTGTGCGGTTTCTCTTGCTAACGACCATACATTCTCTATTTTCGTTTTGATGGTTAGTCATTTCAGTTTTCCTTTTACTGCTTTATTTATGAGTTTCAGTATGTATTTTTTCTCTGAGTTTCCGCACCATGCTTTCATTACGTATCTTATATTATTTGTATCTAGTAAAAGTAGGTGCTGGTTGAATTTCTAGTTTTCTTAGTTTACTAGTCGGTGAGAAAACGACTGTCTAACGCAGACTCTTATTTTTGTGTTCACGTTAAATTCTTTTTTCTATATGTAGCAGGTTTGTTCCGAGTAAATGCTGTGGGTTATTCTAATAACTTTCCAGAATGAATCAAGTTTTCGTAGCAATTCAAAGAGGTCTTTATACCGTATCGAATGCTTTTGTGTAGTCTTTGAAAGTAATTACATAAATATATTCTCATTATTATTATTTACCAAACTGACTGACTTATAATCTAGTCTGATATTAATGAGGATTTGCATTAAGATATTCCAACATAATAAGAAAGTTGTTAATCTAACGATGTATTTTTAAGAAAATTGTAAATGCAAAGAGAGGAATTCACAGACAATATAAAAAAAAGGTCTGGATCAAACTTGAATTTGAATTCGTCACGTTTCTAAATATTAACTGTAATTTTTATTCAAGACAAGGTATATAACCAAATTTAACCCACCAAAATGAAAATATTGCTAAAAAAGTGTCCTTCCTTTTGTAGAAGAATCTGTTCCGATACCATCGATTGTTTTGCTAGAAAGAAATCAGAAGTCACTGTAACTGATCTATTAAGTGTACTGTCTTTGTTCAGCTACTGACCTCACAAGACTGTACACACCCTCCCTTAAAAATCGACTAGTTTCCGATTAGCATAGCTGCAATATAAAAGCTTTAGTCCAACAATCCAAGACCAAAGAGTCAATCCATGTAGAACATTAAGGAGTGAGATTGTTATAATTGCCTAACGAGACGGAAGAAGAGGTGTCTGTTATGATGATATGTATGTTGACTCTAGACGTGAAAATATTAAAATTGTAATGGTCAAGAAATATCCTCGTGGGAATTTATTCCGCAAAGAAAATATACTCTGGTAGAAGTTTTCTGTTTGAAATTTGCTCCTTACTAAAGAAATATGAAGGGACTGCTGAATGTTTGAAGCTTTGTACGTGACATGGAAGGTGCTAGCTGTGAAGGTCTGAACTGGTGGAACTAAAGATTGTAACCCATTAAAATATTTACCATATTAATAACAGATGCTAGCGAGATTTCATCTGTGGTTAGCGTTTACAGCGAGATACACTAGGAAATATGTATTCACAGAAAAGAGTATCCACTCAAGACTGTGTGTGTGTGTCTTTGATTTTCTAGAAAAGATTGTCTTCCTTAACGAAAATATTGGCGTAACACATATGCTTAGAATATTGCTGCCATATATTGCCCGGTACACCGTACCTTGAGTTTCTTGATAAAATCCAAAGAAGAATCAACATTATTATTATTTGTCCTGATCTAATGGTTTGCTTTCGGTCACTTGTCCATCGTCATAACCTTGCCTCTAGGTGACTATGCTATAAATAAATTCATGTTAATTTTTAGGATGATCTCTTGGCTATGTATTGTAAATACACATTGGGAGTAGATTATAAATTCTTGTTTTATTCTCCTTCTCCCCGACAGACAATGAATTACACACATGAGGACTATTTAGGTCTTCATGAAGATTCTGAGGTATTAGGTTGGTGCAAAAATAATGACGTAATAATGTCGTTTTTTGACGTTAAAAATACGTCAAAAAACGACATTATTACATCATTATTTTTGCATTAACCTAATATGGTGGATGAAGTTAGCATGGTAAGTAAGAATGCAATGTTTTGATGTAAGGAAAAGTTATGTTTGGGCCATTGTTTGTGACTAGCTTAGTTTAACGTTAAGAATGAAAAAAACCGTCCTTTTTACAATTCCACTTTTTTGGCTTTGTGCCACATTTTGTGTTTTATATTTTTACAAATAAATTATGCTCTTCGTTATGTTACCCAGACTGACGTCTATATCTTAGCAATTTACAGTTGAGCTGCTAGATGTATCCGCAAGTTCTATGCTAACAGTTTCTTTTCTTGCTTGTGAAACAGCCTTCCGGCGCTATGCTTCCTAGCCTGCTTTAATCTGCACAAATTTAAATCCAATGTCAATCGTTATCTACTGTCGTCTGTTTTACTCCTTTTTCCTTCCCGCTCATTATTAAGGCTTATGTCCCTAATTCACCCACACACTGTAACTTATTGCGTCTTAGTGACATTACTGCTTTGCATGGTGCCATACCAATTAAAAGAAAAAAGCTCCATCATCTTGCGTTCATCTCTTCAATTATTCGAAACTGAATAAATCTCTAGAAAAGATGTGTGTGTATATATATATATATATATATATATATATATATATATATATATATATATATATGGAGAAAAATATTTGGAAAAAACAAACAAAAATCCTTAAATGAAATTATGTTTAATATGAATGAAATGTCAACGTCTGACGTTTCGGTTTAATAAATCTTCTTCAGGACAATATTCATTAAAATACAATTAACATAATCAGTTCAACATGACAAAGACGATGGACATAAAAACAAGACTTATCCAAAACAGATAACTGAAAATTTTAAATGATCAGCTTTCCGTTTAAGCATGGTCACGTTGTCGTCAAATGGGCGACGCTTTCAAAACATATTCCTAAAGTTTGAGTATTTTGAATGAAAACGAAAAAAAAAATAAAAATGAAAAGAATTCTATTATGATGGAAAATTGTATGTACGCTTTTTGAGCATTAATCTCGCTAAAAAAGGGAAATACTAAAGAAACCAGGTCTAGTATTCACCGTGCGTGAGATGGATATTATACCTGCTTCATAAATCCTCCTAAGATTTTTATTATGAAAATATTTTAAAATCTTCACGGGATCAAAATCGAAATTATGATCTGCTTTAGTTATGTGTACAACTAAAGCATTGTTTAAATTTCCGAGGCGAATATCTCGTTTATGTTCGAAAACACGAGATTTTATGGACCTACATGTTTCACCCACATATTTTAGGTCACAGTTTTTGCATGAGATTTGGTAGATGCAAGCATCGGATATAATATGTTGTTTGCTGGTGCTATTTAATAAATTACGGATAGTTCTAGTAGGTAATATTGTAGTTTTAATTTTTAACGCATTTAAATTATTGGAAATACGTTCGGTCAAATGGTTATTTGGAAGAAAGATGCGATCAAAACAATTTTTATCAGGGGCAGCTGAAAGTGTACCTGTCATTGATGTAGTTGTAGTGGCCTTCGAAGTGTCATTTTGCGCTGATGAGTAAATTTTCAACGCTTTATTTTTAGCTTTCTGTAATAAATGTCTCGGATACGAAAGATTTGAAAAGGTATCCTCAATATATGTGAATTCATCATCTAAATATTTTGCTGAACAGATGCGAAGAGCCCTTAAATAGAATCCAATAATAATACCCCTCTTAGTGTTAGTATCATGGTGAGAGTAAAAATGTAAATAGTCATTTTTACACGTGGGTTTACGATATACTTTGAATTCTAATTCATTTTTATTTTTAATGAGTAGTATGTCTCAAAAAGGTAAAGAATTATTAGACTCAAGTTCATAGGTAAATTCTATAGTAGGTTCTATTTTATTTACTCTATCAGTAATCTTGTTTAAATCATGTTTATGTGGGTAGATAAATAAAATGTCATCGATGTATCGGAAGTAATGTGTATCAGGTGGAATGACATCTTTAAAAGGTCCAGATTCAAGAAATTCTAGAAATATGCATGCTAGGAATCAAGAGAGAGGACTCCTCATCGGTAAACCAAATTTTTGTTTATAATAAATATTATTATACTGGAAGAAACAATGTGAAGTACAAAGGATGCATAATTTGATGCATTTCGAGATAGAGATAGGTAGCTTAAAGTCAATTTTCTTAAAGTGATTCTCTAATTGTTTAATACATTTATTAACAGGTATATTAGTAAATAAAGATTTGATGTCTAAGCTAGCTAGGGATTTGTTACCTATATCAATATTTCTCAACCTATTTGAAAGAGAGCCTGAATTCTTTATATGTGCGTTACTTACAGTGCCCAGAATTGGAGTTAGAAATTTAGTTAAATACCTAGCGATATTATGAGGAGCTGAGCCTATACCCGAGATGATGGGCCTTAATGGAATGTTAGGCTTATGGGTTTTGGGGAGGCCATAAATTTTAGGGACGGTGGGGTGGTAGTTAATAAGGGAAAGCCAAATTTTATCTTCATTACATATGAGTTTCTTATAGGACCTATTAAATTCTTTTAGATTCTTAGAAATTTGTATAGGGGTGGTCTGTTCATAAGTGTCTCTATCATTTAGCAAGTCCAACATTTTCTGATTGTAAACAATGGTATCCATGACAACAACACCGCCTCCTTTATCAGAAGGAGATATAATAATATTATTATTCATAGACAAGGATTTTAAGGCATTCATATACCTCTTAGGTAAAGTGAATTCCATATTTTGGCCATCAAAAGAGGCAGCTAAAATGCCTTGGGTAAAACCTTTATGGAAGTCAGAATCACTGTGTTTGTAGTTTAGATTTATCAGTTTGCTAATATTGTAGTCTTTTGAACCAGTTGCAAACTTTAGACCAAAGCTAAGGGCTTCAGTCTCAAAAGTGCTAAGTGTGGTATTGGAGACATTGGTGACTAGATCCGTTCTACCAATATTCTTCCAACAGCTGCGATCACATAAAGTATGGAATTTTAGTTTTAAACTCCTGATGTGTTTTTGACTAATTCTGGTCACTTCGGATCGAAGTATCTCAGCTGTGATGCGAGACATGCTGTTTTTCAACTTTAGTTCACGTCCTAGAAGTATGGCTTTTAAAAAGGTTAAAAAGAATTCTATTATGATGGAAAATTGTATGTACGCTTTTTGAGCATTAATCTCGCTAAAAAAGGGGAAATACTAAAGAAACCAGGTCTAGTATTCACTGTTCGTGAGATGGATATTATACCTGCTTCATAAATCCTCCTAAGATTTTTATTATGAAAATATTTTAAAATCTTCACGGAATCAAAATCGAAATTATGATCTGCTTTAGTTATGTGTACAACTAAAGCATTGTTCAAATTTCCGAGGCGAATATCTCGTTTATGTTCGAAAACCTCATTATTGTCGCCATATTTATTACAACGTTTCGGCCGTTGTACGCTCCGGCATTCTTCAGGTGGTTGGAATGTCGAACTGAACCCTCTATTTCGGTCACTGGGGTACTCTGTTCTATTTCCTATCTCCTGTTAATTCCTCTCTCCAAGTTCTCCACTGCCGTAACCGGGTATTGAACGCACACTCTTTGGGTCCTGCCACTGGATCTAAGTAACGACTTTATCCACTGTACCATGTGTCCTTGACATAAAGGGTTCAGTTCGACATTCCGAATCACTTGAAGAAGGCCGGAGCGTACAACGGCCGAAATATTGTAATAAATATGACGACAAAGACGAGGACAATAGTCCAAATAATGTAATATATATATATATAGTCCAAATAATGTAATATATATATATATATATATATTTGTGTGTGTGTGTTAGCATCTAGATTGTAATATATTTTAACTCCCAATATATTTTGCTAGCGAAGTTTTGACAAAGTCAAGTAGATCAGCGAACATTCGATTTTTTGCGTTCTTTTGTTACTTTTCGGGCAATGCATCTACGATCAGTCAAATGGATGGCAGTCTTCACGCACAGAGTTGCACGAAAACGCTGTTCCGCCACCTTGTGGTGATATCCGCCGATTCAAAGAATCTACACGGCCTCAGATTTGTTCGCATGCACACCATCAGATCATTAGCGATCGATGGAACATCAATTTCTTACCGGAAGCGGAAATGTGTTGTTAACGGCACCCTGCTCAAATCCTTATCGGACATGTTCGGCTTGTGTTTCATCCCATGTCCCCAAGTCCGTTCTTCCCTACAACTCACTTCAATAGATCCATGCGTTTCCAGTGGTGTTTCCGGAGTGACCTTTTCCTTACCTTTCTTTCCGTGCTTAACGATTACTTGTACGCTAAACGAAAATGTTGTTCTCTCCACCTGTTCAAGGAAAGTTCATTCGGATTTATTGCGAGTAGAAGATGTTTTATGATATCCGATTTCCTTATTCTTAATCAATAGCTAAGCTTAACGAATGTCCCACGGTGCTGCAAAACGAATCTCACAGACTGCTGAGAATATGGACATTTGATTCTAGGTTCGTTCCCAACATTTGTATCTTTGTCCTGAAGAACTTTTAAAGAAAATGGAAAATAAAAGATACATATACTCAACAGCAAGAAGAGACATTTGAAATTTCTAAGTTATATAATGAGAAAAGAAGTTTTGGAAAATTGTATATTTACAGGCCTGATTTACGACATTAGGGACTGATGAAACGCATAATCTGAGCTTGAGCTTGGGGGAGTAAGTTTTAAGGGAGATAACAAAAAGATTATATTTATTAAGAGCTACAAAGGAAGAAAATTGTGGAGAACTGCGGTCGCCTTCCTCCTGAACGGAGGCAGTACATAGAATAAGAAGAAATATAAATTGTCTACAATAGATTCATGCTTACCAAGATGGCGACATACTAGTCTGAACAAATATGTAATCAAGCGATACGTATATAGCATAGAAGTTATCCCCGCTGAAATGGGACAGATGGGATACGTTGCAATTCTAACGGCGGCCGACACTTTTCCTTTCGCATAAATACCCTCGAATCTTATAAAAACATCTATCTCTTTTCATCACTCCGACAATGAGGGGTTAACGATATTTCAGACGTGGCGATCTAACTTGGACTGGCCATCAGCCGAGAAGTGAACTCCCAATGGAAAATTCGTTGCATGATTTTGTTTCTAATGGATTTTGCCTGTTTCTTAATAGTTTGTAAGGTCTTGGAATGCAAAATAGCTTTCGGATGTCGGGATCACATTTTCCAGCATCTGTTTTAACACTTCCTAGATAGTTTTAAATCCTCGACTGTTACACGTGATAATGAGTATATATTAACTTGTTTGTCGATTCTTACAGATTTCTTTAATATGAATAAATTACAAAATTGGAGCTTAATTCTCCCACGGATTCTGAGGTTAAAAGGCTCCAAATCTACTTTATAGTAATCTGATATTTACTCGAGCCCCTCACGATGTCGTGTTGTGACACAAGATTTGTTTAATGTGGAGAGACCGAGCGCGTACACCCAGCCTTAGAATAAAGTTTGCCCGAGCCCCGCAATCGTCGATTACTCTGGATTCGTGCGAGCACCGATCCCTCTCTCTGACGTAATGAGAGGGCGCGGCCACTGGCAGCTGGTCCCCAGGGCCGGGCACCTCTTAGTATATTTTTCTGAGCCGCGATTCTCTACTTTGTCGGGATCGCCTTTGAGCGCATTCTGCCCAAAGACAGAGGCGCAACCAAGATGTGATAAATAAACGTGTTACAAAGTACTTTATAGCAATTTGTATTTATTCAACCCCTACGAGGTCAGCTTGTGACACAAGGTCGGTTTAATGTGGGAAGCCCGGGCGCGTACACCCAGGTTAGAACCGCTGGCCTCGTTGCGTGCACCGATTTTTCTCTCTAGTGCAATAAAGGGTCGCTGCCTCGGGCAGCTATTCCCCAGGGCCGGCACCTCTCAGAATAATTTTTCTCAGTTGCGACTCTGTCTTTTGACGGAGCCGCCTCTGATTGCACTCCGCCCAAGGACAGAGACACAACTAAGAGATGATAATATGCCACAAGCTACTTTAGAGTAATTTAAACTTTAAAACTCCACATCTGACATGTATTAATTGCTTCTAGGCGATATCCGTTCTCAGATTTAACTAATTTGCATAATGTTTTTAAAAAAGTATATTTCATTAATGAACTGTCCTTCATTACTGTTCTTTTGTTCGAGGATTATTTTAATTTCCATATCAAAATTGTTCTGTTTTGGAATATTGTCTCATGTAGTGCAGAAAAAGTACTTGAAATTTGATTTATTAATAGTCATTACAAATCATTCTCTGACTGGTAATCGCAACCGTTTAAAAACAGAAAACATATCTGTTAAAATCAATGAAATTCTTGCAATCAGTATTTTTTCTTTTTACCAGTTATAATGAAAGTTACTGGACATCGCCTTATGTAATCCTGCTTTACTCATGGTCAATTATATGTTGCCATTTCAAGAGTTGGAAAAGGAAAGAATTTATTTACACTTACTCGAAATAAAAAACAAACAAACAATGTAGTTCACCCTGCTGCATTACAGTAAGAATTATTTAAGAGAACTTCATTTTGATTTCAATTATGTTTTTTTCATTCATTCAAATACATTAATTTTATTTCTGTCAACCTCTGTTAGCTATTAATCAGTTTCAGCGTGTTTCATATGCTTAAAATGGCTAAAATTCTAATGTTTATCTATCTGAATAAATACAAACAGTTTCTTTTATGTTTCCAAAAAATGTATGAATGCAATTACATGTAAAATTTTTGTTTCAAAGATTTCAAATAGTGAATATATAGGTTGGTGCAAAAATAATGTCGGTTTTTGACGTTAAAAAATACGTCAAAAACCGACATTATCTTTGCACCAACCTAATATCTCCTCTGCGAAGCGATAGCGAACGTGAAAATCCTGGTAGTGTACTACAATCTCTTGGATTTCCTGCAGTTTCGTGTCCTGTATCAACAATCATTGGTTTTACACTTTTTGAGAAAATAAACATTGCACTCGCTGTGAAAGCTGGGATCTGAAGTGACAAGTAAGGACATCAAGGATTAGATTGATAGCTTCTATCAATTTGTAAGCCTTTAATTTTACATCGTCTGTAAAAAATGTACAGAAATACCTAATTTACGCAGGTTTTTGCTTACAAACTGACTTCGAAATTTTACTCTTTCCAAAACAAATACGATTAAAGTTAATATTTTTATATTAGATACATTGAAGGGAAAATATACTCAAGCCAGAATTCTAATCATGAGTCACCACAAAAAAAATATGATTTTTTTTAATGTATTTGATAAGTAAAACTGTGTAACAAAATGTTAAAAGATTACAAAACTTTTTACTCAATAAGATCATTTGTTCGATCATTTATTAGATTAAAATGAATAAAAACAAAAAAATAGGTAAAAGTGTATATAACGCTATAATACTGCTAGGCACAATTATAAGATAAAATGTATTAAATATGTATAGTTTGTTTAAAATCACACTAAAAGTACAACACTTTATAACATATTACATCATAATACAGCTAAATTATTCAGTAAAATTTCCCTTTAAAGTAAATAATAGTCTTATTTGATGGTACAATGATAAAGCAATAATGTACTTGTACCATGCATCTTGTCGATATACAATTTGTAAAGTTTCAATAAATTCTAAATTTTATATGACTGTGCTATAAGGCTCTCACTGATTATCGAAATGAAATTCCAACGCTACAATTTTGAACTTAATCTTATAAACTCGTCTCCTCAAAAAATGGTAATGATTTGAAAAAAAAAACAACTATTTTGTGTCGTTATTTATGATGTCAAACCGTTACTTTCATATTGAGTGTGATACCACGGTTCCAAAATCGACTTGCCATAGTGGACATGTTAACTCGCTACGTGGGCAGCAGGGTTTATTTTTTTGCTCACTGGTAAACGAGGGTGTTTAGTTTTAGTTCTCATTCACCGACTCTTTTCTTAGTCAGCCATTGTTGCCTGTCAGTAATGAGATATTTATTGTCAAGATAACTGTCGTGGAGAGACGTCGTAGGGAGAAAGGGATTTGTGGATTTTAGAACTGTATAAGAGAACATCCGTAGTCTGAGCAGAAACTTGAAAATACGTTTTCCTTACTGATAACCGTTACGACACCGTAGTTACGATTTATCAGGCACTTTCCAAAGGTGCTGCACGCTTGGATCGACCACTCCGGTCCGATAACATCAGGACGTCTCTGATGTTAATTCTCGTTACTGACAAATCGACCATGGTGAGATTGGAACCTGAATTTCATGCTCAGAATGCGAGCGTTTTAACCACTCGGCCACATGATAATATAGCCAAATTATTCAGTAGAATTTACCTTTAAAGTAAATAATATTTGGTGGCAAAATGATTAAGTTATAATGTGCTTGTTCCATGAATCTTGTCCATATACAATTTGTAAAATTTCAATAAATTGTAAAATTTATCAGGCTTTACGATAAGACTTTCATAGATCACCGGAATTAAATTCCAACGCTACGATTTTGAACCTAAAATTCACATTTAAACACGGTTCATTAGAAAATAGAATGATTTTTAAAAAATATTTTATGTCAATGTTTATCATGTCAAACTTTCAAATTAAGTGCTGTATCACGTTTCCAAATTTTACCTGCCCAAATGAACATATTGATTGGCATTGGTTTGGTTTAGTTTACGGTATATAAACCTCAAGGTCTTATTTAATGCCGACGAGATTTTTATTGTTTGGTGATATTTCTTTCCTTCAAAAATATTGCTGGCAATATTTTTTTTCCTTTAAAACTTATTGCTCGTAATAATTTTTTACAAAAATGTATTGCTGGTACTAAAACTATTTTTACACTCTCATAGTGTTTTGACAGCAATTTGGGGTTAACTATTTAGCCATAGCTGAAACCGTAACAGATGCTACTAGTCTGGGTCAGGGTGCACCTGGGGACACCAGCGCATTTAAGAGTTGGTTCCACGCTCCTCAAAATCTTCTCATCAGAAGCCTCGCTGCCGGATATAGTCTATCGTCTTACCCAGGACGCGGATGTATTTTATCGCCTTACCCAGGACGGCATATGTTAATGTCTGGTGAAGCTATCATATGAGAACTAGGAGTCCTATCAGTATTTATTAATGGTGATGACAATTTAAATATCGATAGATTCATTTATAAAATATATTGTTGTTTGTTCCTGATTAGAAATCAAGGTTTTTGAGTTGGAATGTAATGCAAATCAAGGTTCACGGTTTTGATACTTTCGCAACTAAATCTTATTTCAATATTTTACGTGTCATACAAATCTGACCATAGTAAATTTCTATAATGTTAAAAATAATAAACTGACTATTAATGCTAACAGCGGGAGGTGTTTGTCTATTAGAATGCAAAATCTAGCATTTTTTTTAAGAAGTAAGACCTTTTCTTTATGAATTGAAAGTCAAAAGTGTCATGAACATATATAAAAAACATGCGGTTCGGTTGACCCTTAAAGGTTCTACGTACAAATTGTTTTAAAGCTGGACACTGAAGAAATTTAAGCGTTATTTCTAAAAGAAATAAATTTGTTTTATTTTGGTACTACTTCGTTTTATTATTCCTTCTGAAATAAAAATTGTTTTTTAAGGGTGAAGACATTACTTATCAACCAGATATACACTAGTTGGACAAAATAATTGGAACAGTTTCAAAACACACTCTTATTTTTAAAATCCCTATTATATTAAGAAGTTTAACTAAAACTTTGTAATTGCAGGTTATATGTATTGTAAATACATTTATTTATCTAATTTACTGTCTTTGTCTTATTTATTTTTAGAATTTAGTGAAATTTAAGCTAAATGCGTGACCTTTCCGAGGTCGAAAAAGAGCAAATTGTTGGAGGTCTCATGGCAGGAGTCTCGATCACTAAGGTTGCCGAACTTTGTTTTTCAAGAGTTACCATATCAAGAACACGGATGCAATTCGAGAATCAGGGCAAGACCTCTAGCAACCGTAGCAATTCGGGCCGGACTTGTAAACTTGCTGACAGGGACTGACGTGCATTGAAACGCAATGTGGAAAAAAATTATCGGACAAATGCGGTCAAAGTGACTGCTGAGTTGAATAACCATCCTAATAGTTCAGTTTCTACTAAAACTGTTCACCGTGAGCTCTATAAGGCTGCATATCATGAAAGATCCGCTGTGAGGAAACCTCTTCTCTCCACTCGCAACATTCAAAAGAGGTTGAAGTGGTTCAGAGATCACAATGCCTGGTCTTAAGAACAATGGAAGCAAGTCATATTCTCAAACAAGTCCAGTTTTTGTCTTTTCCTAACTTCAGGGTGAGTTTATGTGTGGAGGCAGCCCAAAGAATCTTAAACCGCTGACTGCCTTCTTCCAACAGTGAAGCATGGAGGTGGATCAGTGATAGTTTGGCCGCCATATCATGGGAATTTCTCAGTCCAATAGTTGCCCTGCATGGTAGAATCAACAGAAAAGATTACCTGAACATTTTGGGAGATCATGTTCATCCAATGACCAAGACTTTATTCCCTGATGGTGACTGAATCTTCCAAGACGATAATGCTCCAATACACACCACCTGAGTGTTTAAGAATTGGTATGAAGAGCATGAAAGTGAGCTAGAACACATGGTGTGGCCTCCCCAATATCAAGATATCAATATTATTGAACATTTCTTGTGCATTTTGGTGCAACAAGTTAGGAGCTCGTAAAGTCATGTCGTAAAGAGCTGGAGAAGGTTTTAATGGTAGAATGACTGAAAATTCCTCTGGATGAAGCCAAGAAGCTGTATGATTCCATTCCTAGACGTATTAAAGCTGTCTTTGAGGCTAATGGATGACCATTTCCATATTAAATAAATTTTCTTTGAATTTAAGTGTTCCAATTATTTTGTCCAACCCCTGTAGTAATTCTCAAGATCAATGGACAGTTTCATTTATGATGAGAGATTCCTTATCTCATCTGGTCCAAATATCTTTTTTGAATGTACAGGAGAAGTTATATATGAATCGAACCTCTTGGTTTGGAAAGAAAATACATTTGCTTTATTTTGGTAGTAATTTCATGATTCAATCTGATCTGAAATTTCTTTTATGGCCATCAATGTGGAGTAATGTATAGCAGCTGGCATTGAGGAATCGGAGAGCCAGGTTCTAATTCCAGTCGAGATTATTATATTCATTTAAGTGCTAATACCTTGTATGAGGTATGAATCCATCTCCGCCACCGGCTATGGGTAAATACCAGGGCAGACTAGATCTTATAACAGACATAGGAAGAGGAAAATCTCTGAATTTCAAACCAGCATAGAGAGGATTGGACTTGGTCAGACTCTGTTGCCTAGGTAACACCACAGCTATTGTGGCTGCAGTACACGTGATGACACTAAGAACCTAATGGATTATGGGTTAAAAATTGAACAATCAAATATGGCAATATTGAAAAAGCATAAATTGTCTGTTTAAAAACTATTTCATAATTCTACCTGTTTTAAGCATCTCATGTACAGTACTGGAAATTTACTTATTCAAACAATATAATTTGAAAACAAATACTTTCATCCATTTTTACATTGTTCCGACTATCATCTTCATCTTTGTTGCCATATTTATCATATAAATGCATTGATAAATATAGCAACAAAGATGAGGACGATAGTAACAATGTAAATTGTGTATATAATACCTAATCTCAGAAATATAGACAAATTTATGCATTTTGATATCAAATTTAATTGCATCAGGTCTAAAATGTGTTTTTTATGTTTGTAAACTACTAATCAACTACCCTTCGTAATATTAAAAAGAAAGAAATCTTAGTTTATTCTGAGACCAATTTGTTGTACCTGATCAAATGTTGACATGGATAATATGAATCTTATTTATCAATCTACAGCCATTTTTTCGAAGTGAAAATTCATTTTGATACGTGTTTCATTTTTCTATTTGATCTAAATTTTGTTTTATGAGATTAGATATATTACTAATCAATCAAATCTTCTGATTTTGAAGTATAAGACATTTACTTTATTTTGGTGTCAATTTACATATTTCATCTGGGCTCAACATGTTATCATTTTATTGCTCATCAATCAACCTTATTGAATATGACGTGAAATACACATACTGTATTTTGATATCTATTCCATTATTCAGTTTGATCTAAGTCGTGATTTGTAAGGTGGAGACATTATTCCTCGATCACCTAGCATATATTTATGTCACTTAAATAATCATCAATAAATTGCTACGCTAATAATCGAGTGAACACAAAAAATAAATAAATAATCAAGTGAAAAATATTTAAAAGCATTCTGTCCACTGGAGACTTAGTAATTCGGCTTCATTTTTTTCCTGGTACGTTGAGAATTTAATATTTAGTTCTTGTTTTTATTCAAATGTCGAAATCTGTATTCTATCAGTCGTCCCTGTATTAAACTAGTTACTGCTTTTAACTGAATCAAATCAATATAAACTTAGTGAACTCTGAAAATTCCAAGTCTTTAATTATAGGTTTTACACGTCGGTATTCGATCTGCGATGATTACATTCAACCCTAGTTGATTAAATTGCATGGAGATTATTTTAGTTTTGAGTAAATTACGTTTCATATTCTAACTGCAGATTTAGGTGATTACAGTTTTGCTTGTTGATTTAGTTATTTGTTTTGGTTTTCTTCACTGCACGTCTTCTTAAGTCAATCTTGCCATCATTCAAGATTGGCTTGTTTTCCTGAAACATTTTCGAAAACTAAAAATCAAAACAAAATCAATAAAAAAGACAAAATATCAACATGTAAAAGTAGAAGTGTAACTGTTATTTGTATCTCAACGATGATCTACTGCTACTAATGTTTTGATCTTCTTTTATATACTGGGTCCCTTCAACATGATTCTCTACGATTTCCTCTCTGGCAACTATTGACAGAAATTTATTAGTTAATCTATACCCTGCTTACTATCTCCCTCTTACCTTCATTCTGTAAAAAATTTCAAAAGTGTTCATGTCTAAAGGATGCTTGACTACATCTTTGTTCAATTTTCCACATTAATTCAGAACATAGTCGATAATGGCTCTTCACTAGTTCCGATTCCTTGTGGCTCTAAGCAGTTTTACCCAGTTTGCTAAAGCTTCCGTCTGCATTGACTTATGTCCCTTGTACTCAATATCACTCATGTGGATTATGTTTTCCTAGCCCTCCAATTTTGTTATTTGGGTCTTGTTTATTAGTATGTGTTCATTTTGCTGACTTTTTCTTTAAGACTTCCTTGTCCATGGAATTAGTTTCAGTATCCGCCTGCTTATTGCGTGATACAGATCACAATAAAGAAGAGTTAAACTAAACTTTATACGCATGCAAAACAACGGTCGTTCACATTCTACTAAACAGAAAATTACCCACCTTGTCAAAAATATCTTTGAAATGTTTTACCGTCTCCAAAAAGAAATTAATTAAACAACATGTTCATCATCATTAAAATAGATATAGATGAAGATAGAAAAAGATATTCAAGTCAAGAATATCAACAAAAAAAAATAATAAAGAATATCTCGGGAACGTAATAAAGGAAATCTGAAAAACGTAATAAAGAAAATCTGAAGAACGTATAAAGAATATCTCCAAAACATAATAAAGATATCTCAAGAAAGTAATAAAGAATATCTCACGAACGTAATAAAGAATATCTCAAAAACGTAATAAGAATATCTCAAGAACGTAATAAAGAATACCTGTCTCTAAACATATCAGATGAAATATAGTAATATTTATGCTTTTTCTGTAAGCTTTAAGAAAAAATATTCTCTTCAAACATAAAAAGTAATTGACGTAATTTTTCAGTTGACCAAATGAATATAGAATAGCGTTTCTAAATACTTCTAGCTAATAACGACATTTGATTTTCTTTATAGATACTTTATTTTAATAACGTTCTTTCGTATTTTGCCTTGAAAAGGTCCACGCACACACGCACGCACACACACACACACACATATATATATATATATATATATATATATATATATATATATATATATGTCTTATAGTAAAAAAAGGAAGAACAGTAAGATTTGTAATTCGGTCTTCTTAGTGGTATTTTTATTTTTACAAAACAATGATCAATGTAAATTTACAGAGCATAAATATTATAAATTAACTGATTTAAAAATATAGTTTCATCGCTACACAGGAAAGAAGACCAAAACTTCAAATTCAATTATTTTAAATTAAGCAAATTTTTGCTTTTAATTTAATAAAACTGAATTTTAAGTTTGTGTCTTCTGTTTTTGAGACATGGTAATTCCTGTGTAGCGATGATACCATATTTTTAAAACAGTTAATTTATAGTATATATATATATATATATATATATATATATATATATATATATATATATATATATATATATATATATATATATATATATGTTAGGATAATGAAAAATGTAAGAAACGTTTATAAATCTAACATTTTTTTTATTTTCCTAAAGCTTCATCCGACTTAGAATAAAATGAATAATGCCAAATACATACAAATGCACTTATAAAAATTCATTATCATCGGAACCCCACATCGGCAAAACTAGAATTATGATACACTAATATACATAAATCAGTATTGCCGGTTTTTTCCGTTAGGCTTGGTATAAGTTTCTTGGAGCTTCGAAAGTTTAGAATATGAAAACATATACTAACGCTGTTTAACAATCACATTCTCGTGAAGCCTGCTCAACCAATGGATATCAAATAACACAAAAACAATAATAGTAGAATGTCTTTATTTCGTCATATCTCCTTATCCAATGAAATCTTTAATAAAACTTAATTTGTCAGTAACCATTTTTAGGCATATTTTTATTGATATTAGAAATATGCCTGTTATTAAAAAAAAACAACTATAAAGAGCAAGTTGTTTTGAACAGAACCAAGGTGTTTTGAATGGTTTGGTAACTAAACCATAACACAAATTTCTGTCGCCTCTCATTCAACACAGTATCAGAATGTACTAGAAATCAGTTACCAGGAAAGATTTTTTTAAAAAATCCCTTTGAAATTAGCTAAAGTTAGTTTAAATAAAAGATTTCTACATTCTTGGCAGATTTTATCGCAATGGCGGTTATTTAAGAACATATATTACAGAAACAAAAAGAAAAATAATCAAAATGAAATTGATTAGAATATAAGCCCAAAACACATCGATTTTTTTTCTAAATTTAAAAGTTATATATATATATATATATATATATATATATATATATATATATATATATAAAAATTTACAAGTTATATTTATGTATATGTTTTTCTAAATTTAAAAGTGATATATATATATATATATATATATATATATATATATATATATATATATATATATATATATATATATGAATTTGTAGGTCTGAGGAATTGGATCGTATTTACGATTCCAATGGAATCAATTATGACCATAGAATATTAGTGTTTAAGCATTTTTTATTATATCCTTACTCTGTCCTTGACATTGAGTTCTACCTGGATTCTATCCTCTCGGAATTATTTTTTATACATATATATATATATATATATATATATATATATATATATATATGTGTGTGTGTGTGTGTATGTGTATGTATGTATATATATTTATATATTTTAGATATATGATTGCATATCTGTGTGTATATTAACCACTTATATTAGCTATATATATATATATATATATATATATATATATATATATATATATATATATATATATATATGCACACACACAGTGGACGAATCAAATATTCGTACACATAAATATTATTAATTTTTGTTATCCAACAAATGAATAAACATATTTTCCATATAATTAACTGTACACAGATGTATACTAACTAAATATGTATAGAAAAGAGAAAAAATTGCTTTAATAGAGATAAATCCCATTTATCCGTTTTACTGGGTGAAAAAAGTATTCGTACAAAACAAAAATGAATATATAATCTTCATTTAATGTTTTGTAGAATAGACATTATTCATTTCTAATGCAACCAACCTCTTCTTCTTGTCCTCAATTCATGATTTTCCAATTGTATTTGCTATTTTGTTCCATTCTTCTTAACATACGTTCTTCATATTCGGGATGGTTGTTAGGGCCCTTGATTGGATTTGAATTTCCATGTAACATCACAGATTCTCGATTAGGTTTAAATCTGGCGACGGACTCGGCCAGATAAGAATATTTACATTACTTACAGGTAGCCATTTATTTGAAGATTTCACAACTTAGCATCATTATATTGTTGGGATATCCAATCAGGACGAAGTTGAAGATTATCAACCGAAATTATTAAATTTTCTTCAAAAATATTTTGATATTCTGTGGCATTCATACTACTATCTATTATTGATACGTTGCCAGTACCTATTCCTTTATAATGACGTAATAATGTCGTTTTTTGACGTATTTTTTAACGTAAAAAAACGACATTATTACGTCATTATTTTTGAACCAACATAATATATCTATATATATATGTGTGTTTGTTTGCATGTGCTTGTGATAGTGATTTATATATATATATATATATATATATATATATATACGCTTGTGTGTCTCTCTCCCTCTCTCTCTCTCCCTCTCTCTCTCTCTCTCTCTCTCTATATATATATATATATATATATATACATATCTATATATATAAATTCGGAGTCTTGAGTCTTTGCATGTATATTAGGAAATTCCTCTTAACCATATATGAGGTTGAATAAAAAAAAATCACTTCAATTAACACTCCACCGATACATTTATAATACCCTTTGTTTTTCTTCTGTTCCCCCTTCTTCTTCTTCTCCTTCCTTCTTCACATCCTCCTCACCCTTTCAAATTACACCCATCGTCGTCCGTTTGATTATTAATTTTTCAAAAAATAATATTAGCGTTCATTTTTTTAAAAAGAAAATGCGTTAAATGGTCATTTGATAAAAATATATATATATATATATATGTGTGTGTGTGTGTGTGTGTGTGTGTGTGTGTATGTGTGTGTGTGCATATATGTATATATATATATATGTATATATATATATATATATATATATAGAGAGAGAGAGAGAGAGAGAGCGATTTTCTATGCCATACCGGCTAATAACTTATAGAGAGAGTGTGACAAAAGTTGTTGCAGGGAGATAGAAATGTAATTTCTCTTTGAATGTGGTTAAAAGGTTTCAGCTAAATGATTTTGTGATTAAAATCCTCGTTAATAAATAAAATAACATCCAATTCAAAATATTATCTTGTCATACTCCAATGTTAATGTCATTATTTTTGCGTGTCTATATATTTTAATTCCTGTCACTTCAATTTATCTGAATGTTGACCTTTATTTTCTCTCTGAATCCTCTTACCATAATCCCGAGTGTCGCAGATTACAATCTTTTAAACCTTATTGTCTCAGGGTAATTTCCTTTTGACAGTTTCTTATATACTTTAAGTTGTTTACTTACATCTTTAATAAATGATAATCCGAAAACTGAAAACTTGGTCACCATAACAAGTTTTTTAATAATGTAATTGTTTGTAAATCTCATATGGCCGACAATATCTGGAGGGAGAATTTGCCGCTACATTATTTTGTATAAATTGAAGGAAAGTATCGTTATTGAGTGGGAAAACTGAACGAGTCTGTAAACAAATGACTTCCATTTGCGTACATGAATTGAAACTTCAATGCTGTCGTGGGTAGCTATAGATCTTGGTATAGTCTGGAATCCTGAGGACACTGGGGATGTCTGTCGGAGTAAAAACAAGACAATCTTATGGGTCTATTAATCGACATTTTGACTCGACCGGAAAAAGATTTCTTTTATCTCACAGGTAGTTTATCGGTTACCGGCGTGGAAAGTGGAATTATTCAAGTTTTCCTTGTCGTAGGCTATATATCGTATCCAAGAATTTAAATTCTCCTTTGCTGATCACATCCTTGACGGTGACGTAAGCACAGTTTCAAACTTTACAATGATGATTTAAAACAATGTAATGATAACACTTTCAAAAGTTACCGATTGATTTGTCACTGTTTTTATTATAAACCGGACATCACCTTCTAAAATGAAATCAAAATTAAATACATTTCGATTCAGACAAATGTCTTTGGTCTATGGGATGCTAATCTATAAAATTGTTACAAAAAAAAGATTATTTTTAACGAGCGAACCAGTTAATTTTAAAAGGCCCGATAATATTGTTTTCATTTATTTCATCTTAAAACTTCAGTCGAATAAGCAACTTGCATTCTTGATCGAAGAAAAGCCTGAAGTAGTTTTATCTCTAAGGAAAAATTACTAAACGTTAACTCTACAGCCCTAAATATCAAACAAAACAAACAAACAAACAAAACACAAGACATAGAACTTTATACATAATTTCGAAAAGATACGAAAATAGATTTTCTCAATAAATGGTTTTAGATGTATTCCATCGGCACACAGGCATACAGCCGGACAAAATTTCATATTTATATTCTAATAAATTCTGGAGACATTTCTATGACAGAAGACGCCTTTATACGTATCTGACCTACCTCCTGTTTCAGAGTACATTATTTCCCCATGTTTTATTACCATATAGAAGCTATATCTATAAGCGTAGATGTCAGCTTAATATATAACATCCACTCAGACCAGTAGAAAGAATTTATGGCAAATAATATTGCCTGCTCTTTTTTGGATGCTTTTTTAAAATAATTTATTGATCAAGATTTGACTATTTAATCCGGAAATTTCCATCTTTTTGGAAACACCATTATTTTGTAAGAACCGTTATGTTGCTTCGTGTTTCAAGGAAGCTTTATTTCTTTTTCTTTTACATTCATTTGTTTGTGTAAAATGATCATCTATTTCTATTCAAAGATTTGTGTATATAAATCATTTACGAAACAGTGATCGGAATGTTTTATAAACAAATATATACATTCTAAAACAATGAGAGAAAGCTTTATAGAAAGGAACTGATTTCAGCACCCTCTACTATCTTCTGTGTTTCTAATCGGTGTTAAAAAATGTAGTGTCATTCATAATTCCAGTTTTGATTTTAGGAAATGTTTTTTCAGCATTTATTTTCCAGTTTGGGTTCAGAGGCGAGGCCAAGTTTACGTCAAAAGCATCTTCTTCAGATGACCAAAAACACACAAGAAGAAGCCATTATGTAAAAGCTTATCGACCTAAATAAAATGACCAACATTTACCTATTCCTGAAACAAGTAACAAATTATGTAGTCAATCTGTTATGTGCCATACGGGATAAACGCTTAGGCAAATCACGTATCTTTCAATACATTACTGACAGGGCAGATCTTTTCCTGCAGAATGTTGCCATTTCTTTCTGCGGTAGACCAGTTGCCATCAAATGCTAAAGAAACAGGGCTGTTTTGGGTATTATCCCGTAAGTGAATGGATTCGACTGGAATTCGAACTCGGCTCTCCGATTCCTCACTCCGAGTCTCTATACATTCCTCCACTGTAAAACACTATTTAGCTCTTGCCGAATGAAGTAAATCGTTCTCGACCCAGATGTAATAATCCTTGAGTTAGGTTCTTAAATAGCCTCGTCAGATCGTGACCTTCATATGGATATCATGTAGGGTTCTACTCCCGCTTTGAGATATCTAAACTGTCTACGCTATACAACCGCTCTCTAAGATTAATGTTTATAAATGGTTTGGGGCACACGAAGCCTATGGATGGTGGCGAAGACCATCCTTCTCCGAACCTTGTGTATCGCGCGCTACAGAATCATAGACAAATAACCGTAACAAACGACAGAAAACACATCACTTTAAGTATCTCAACTGAAGCAACAGTTAAAATAGATATCACGTGTAACACGAAGAGAAACTAATAACATAATCTTTTGTACAGGCGGAGTGTTTCATAACTTGTTCCCTGTTTGAGATCAACTTACCAGTTCCTTCTAAAATCTACTTCAACTCTATACATCCAGTGACTTCGCCTAAAATTCTGAATTTGTATTTATATTGTGAGACTGGAAACTACCTACACAATAGACTCTTCCAGGCCTATATTAAGTAGGTGACATAGCACTCTACAAGAGAGTGACAGAGAGTGACACAGAGTGACAGTGAGAGTCTCGTACGACTATCAGTGTTGGACACTAACTTATAGTAAGCTCTGCTTACACTATCTCTGTAACCTGTTGTTAATATATCTTTCTTACATCTAATCCGTGTTCCGTGTTTTACTTCTCTGGGTCCAACTTTGGCACCCACATCAGTGGCGACGAAGGATTCTAGAAACGCACTCACGGCGAAACCTAAATATCTTACCAATCCCACATCTGGGTCGACGAAGAATTCTAGAAACGCATTCACGTCGAAAAACCGCAATACCTTGCCAGTCTCACAACAGTGGCGACAGAAAAGATTCGAGAATTTCGTTCTCACCGTAACAATAGCGACAATACTCGAAAAATACACAAATTCCACGCGTTCCCACAGCAGTGTTGAACGTGAAATTAAGCTGGTATTAATACATTAGCGATTTAAAAGCTAAACACCCAGCGTCTACATATATTCCAATACCAAACGCCATTGAAAAACTAGCGATTCGACATCTACGGAATATTAAAGTCTATCCAATACGAGAACAATTTCTACACATCCACACACACAGAAAGAAAGAACATTTGTTCGTAAAAAACTAACAACACAAGATCAAGTACTACCATTATACTCAAGTTTTCGGAAAAAACTATCGAAACTTTTTTTATGTAAGTGAGTTGAACTCGGGCATAAAATTTTTTCTCCCCTCAAATTCACGGAACCACGGAAAAAAAAGCTAAACACACATAATTAGTTTAGTTTAAATATTGTCTGTCCATATTTTTTTCTGTAAAAGAAAAAAAGAAACAAATCTATCAAGATTTTTTTTGTGTACCTCCTCTTAGTTCACGTGTTTCAAAGCAACAAAAAGGCGCTGTCATTTATAAATATGGAAGATTTACAAAAAGTAGTTGCCCAAATGTTAAAACTAAATTTGGACCAGCAACAAAAATCAGAAGAAAGACAACAACTATTTTTGGATTTACATAAACAGCAAATGGAAATCAAAAAAATTACGCTTCAGAATGCTGAACTACAACAGAAACAACTTAAAGAATTACTAGTAAATGCATTAAAAGGCTTAAACTCTGAAAAAGATACAATATTCTCCCAGAGTACAATCTACAATTCAATGGAAACCTTTGAATACGTACCAGAGGATGACAAAACGTTCCAGGCTTTTTACAGGTGCTACGAAGATATTTTGAACGTAGACTGTGAACAATGCCCCAGTAAAAAAAGGTACGTCTGCTATTGAGAAAACGGGGAACTACAGAACATAGTAGGTTCGTCGACTTCATACTACCCAAGAAAAAGACTGACTTGGATTTTTCCGAGACGATTACGATCCTATCGGAATTATTCGGGCCTAACACAACCTTGTTCCACAAACGTTGGAAATGTCTGAACACAGTCGAAGACAACCAGCAAGATTTTCTAACGTTTGCAGCATCGGTTAACAAGCTATGTAATGATTTTAAACTAGCCGAACTGACTGCCGCTGATTTTAAGTGCTTAATTTTCGCAGGTCTAGTATCTGCAAAAGACGCCGAAGTCAGACGACGGGTACTGACTAAGCTTGAGAACGAACAAGGATTGACTCTCCAAAAACTGGATGAGGAGTGTCAAAGAGTAATATCTGTAAAGCGTGACTCAAACACTATCGAAGAATCAGGTGTGACTCAGATTAATAAAATCAGAAGTCTACCTCCTATTCCCCTCAAAAAGACAAAAGGCAAATCTCATGTGCTAAATTCCGCAGTAACCAAAACCCAAATAAGTTAAAGAAACCGCCCGGACCATGTTACCATTGTGGTAAATGGCATTGAATGAAATTCTGTCCAGTTAAGAACAAAAAATATTGCAAAAATTCCAATAAAAGTGGTCATACTTTAACTTCGTGCTGGTACGCCAACAGAATGAGAAAACCCCAAAATAAAAGTAGGCAAGCTCAATCTGACAATATTCTCGATAGGAATTTAAGAAATTATGTAACAGTGGATATTTTCAATAAGTCCATTAAATTCCAGCTTGACTCGGGTTCCGATATTTCAACTATACACTGGCGTACTTGGCGAAAATTGAACAAGCCGACCTTATTAAAAACGGATAGAACAGCAAAATCCATAACTGGCAAAAATATTAACAATTTAGGCGAGGTAATACTTACAGTAACACTAAATGGAGCTACCAAAAAGCTCAAAGCCTACGTATTAAAAACTTCTTTGGAACTGATTGGATAGAAAAATTCAATCTTTGGGATTCCCCAATGAGTACATTTTGTCGCAAGATACAAAGTACAACGTCCAATTTGGTAAATCTGAAAAAAAGAACTCAAACAACAATTTCCCCAGGTTTTTTCTTGCGGCCTTGGGAAATGTATGAAAATGAAGTTCAAGGTGAAGGACGGTGCACAACCGGTATTTAAAAAGAAACGGAATTTCCCTTTCGCTGCTCTAGAGCAAATCAATAAAGAGTTAGATAGACTCGAACAAGCAATAATTCTGTCAAAAACAGATTTCAGCGAGTGGGAAGCACCTACGGTCTACGTAAAAAAAAAGTCCAATCAAATACGAGTATGCGCATATTTTTCCACAGGGTTAAACGATGTCTTGCAAGATCACGACTATCCTCTCCCAAGAAATTTTCAATAAACTCAATGGTGGAATTTTTTTTTCTAAAATCGACCTCTCGGATGCATACCTTCAGATAGAGTTGGAAGAAGAAAGTTCTAAATTGCTCTGCATAAACACCCATAGAGGGTTGTACAAATACAACAGGCTGACTTTTGGAGTAAATGTTGCGCGTGCAATTTTCCAGCAGGTCATGGGCGCTATGCTGGGCGATCTTGACTACGCAACAGCCTATTTGGATGATAGTTACTAGTTAAATTACGGCAAAGCACCGGAACCATATAATAAACGTATTCGAAAATATACAAGAATTCAGATTTAAGGTTAAGGAGGCAAAGTGTGACTTTTTCTTACCAGAGATTAAATACTAAGGTCACATTATAAATAAAGAGGGTCGTCGGCCGGATCCAAAAAGAGCCAACGCGATCAGAAACATGCCGGCCCCAGATAACGTTCAAGAGTTACAAAGCTTCCTCAGCCTAGCTAACTTTTAACAAGGGTTCATTAAGAACATGCAAAATTTGAGAGGGCCTCTCAACCAACTTGTAAAAGAGAACAAACCATGGGCATGGACCCCGGAATGCCAAGACGCATTCGAGAAGATCAAGAAAACTCTTACTTCAGACCTCTCCCTCACACATTTCGACCCTAGTCTCGACATCATAGTCGCAAGTGATGCAAGCTCGTACGGCATAGGCGCTTGCATATTACATAAACTGCCAGACGGTTCGCGAAAAGCTGTGGCTCACGCATCAAAATCTCTACTTCCAGCTGAGAAACAATAAATCCAAAGAGGAAAAAGTATTACGTTTTATTTTTTTCTCTCCGTTTCAAAAAGAAAACTCTTTGGAAGTGGGGTAGTGAGACGGAAACTACATACACAATAGACTCTTCCAGGCCTATATTAAGTAGGCGACATAACACTCTACAAGAGAGTGATAGGAGAGTGTCAGAGACTGACAGAGAGTGACACAGAGTGACAGTGAGAGTCTCGTACGACTACCAGTGTTGGACACTAACTTATAGTAAGCTCTGCTTACACTATCTCTGTAACCTGTTGTTAATATATCTTTCTTACATGTAATCCGTGTTGCGTGTTTTACTTCTGGGGGCCCAACTTTGGCACCCACATCAGTGGAGACGAGGATTCTAGAAACGTACTCACGACGAAACACACATCAATTTAATATCGAATTACGTTTTCTTCTATGTCTATAAACGCACGTACGCAAATTCATTCACACTATACACAATATTAAATTGTCCAGAATAAAGATTTTCTATTCTTGTTTGCATATATTCGACTGTCTCAATCCTTACCATCGGCTTAATTTATTTTACTGAATATAAACCGATTCAGACCGGAGATCCACTCAAGGAAGATAAATTATAAATTCTATAAATACGTTATTTATGATAATTGTTCAGATGAATTCATTGCTGTGGTACCTGGACGTTTTGAATTTATTGCAATACTAGACTGGTAACGTGGCCTCATCAATTTACACTTCAGTCGGCTAGATATAACCGTAGGTTCTATGCTAACAGTTTCTTTTCTCACACTTCTCGCTCATGGAACTCTCTTCCGGCTCCATATTTTTCAGTCAATTTTAAACTTCAAAAATGTAAATGCAATGCCAATCAGTGTCTACTGACTTCTTGATTACAATTCTTTTCTTCTCGTTCCTGAGAAATATTTCTATTTTCTAATTCTTACACGCCCAGTACCCCTTTTGTCTTAGTGGCTTTACTGCCTTATCCCCAATCCTAAGCGGGAAACAAGGAATCAACGTCTACCCCTGTTTAACAGACTGAGGTGTAAACTGGACGATAACCGAACCTAGCTACTATATTCTTCTGAACTTCCACCACACCTATCCTTCTTATATATCATTTCGATTTTATCTATCTACCTTGAGTGGCTCTCTGGCCTGGATCGGATTATATTTAGTAAAATAAATTAAGTTGATGGTAAGGATTTAGACAGTTGAATATATGCAAACAAGAACAGAAAAACTTCTATTTTGGACATTTTAATATTGTGTAGAGTGCATATGAGTGTGCGTACGTGTGATTATGTGTGCGTGAGACAGAGAGAGAGAGTCGGAAAGAGAAGTTATTTAGGTAGATAGATAGGTAGGCAGGTGAAATCAGTAGATTTCTCTTTGCAATGCATGCGTTTGCTTCCATTTTTTCTAACATTTATCTATTATGTGCCCAGATGTTTTTTAGCATCATTTCACCTGTTTTTTTTAGCCTCAATGTATCCCCACCCATATCCCTCGTCGTCTAGGGAGTATATTATAGTCATCACTGCAAAAAAAGCAAGAGTACGGGAAAATGGAAATTAATCTACGCCATACACAAGCAAAGCACCGAACGTCTTAACTCTTCCACCCTACCAGACCGCTTCTTATTGGCTCAATTCTCATCAAATCAATAAATCAATTCCAGGAACACATTTTAAATTGAATTAGTTGCAATTTGCCCCGTCCGGACCATTTTACTCCGCGTAGTAATCGAATTACGCTACTTAGGGTCGATTGTGGCGTGTTTATCAATTTTGCTATTTGAACGAATCGGTTAAATCTTCACACGTTATATTCCCGTTTCATTATGAAAGTGCACAAGCCGGATATTTAAATAAAAATGCCGGATATTTAAATAAAACCGTAAAGACCTGCACTCTCGACTACAGGATAAATTGAACCAAAAACATACACTGATGTTTTCCGGCTCGAGCAAGGAATCCGTCCAAAAAACTATCATTTTCCTGGGTCAATTCCACGCTGGGGTAGGCCTAGATAATTGTACTTATTAGTAATTGCTTCCCCCGAAAAATGAAAGATATTTAACCTTTTTTTTCTTTGACGTAAGATTGAACTTTAAATGGCCTCGTTGTCGCTTGCTGAGTGCTTCTTTGTTGATGCATTCTGTATTCGTCACATTTCCGTTTATATTCCCATGTCTAAGAGAAAATGTGAGAAGAACGTCGTAAAACTACAAAGCACTATATCAGTTGGAGCTTAATAAAATACCTCTCTTTCATAAAATGAAAAGGCATCAGTGTCGGTTCTTGATAAATGGCTCAATCCAAGGGGACATATTTGACTTTGGATAGAAGTTAGGCAAGACGAATAATAATGGCGATAGTATCCTCAAGTTCGAGACGGCCTAGGAAACCATTATAATATTCCTGCATAAACAGAGACTTAGTCCAACATTCTTGTGCTGGACTAAATGACATCTCTCATTCTTTAAGGCAGCTAGACTTTTACAAGTCAAAAAGACAAAAAATATGTCTTTAGAAATGTTAAATATTTATTAGCAAATCAATGGGAGGAAAACTACCTATTTCCCAGAAGCTAATCTCAATGAATTGTAGATTATTAATTCACACCTATGTTGAATTGAGAAATGACTCGACGGAACACAGCTGAAGATAAAAAAACCCTCAAAACTACCACACCTAGACAAAAAAAAATGTTAGCCAATAATAAATTTCTGTTTCATAAGGATAATTAATTTCTGTAAAAGGTGATTTATACGATCTTCTACGGTTAGGACTTCGTGAGCACATTAGTTTAATAAATACAACTTGTAATATTAAAGGTTGCATAAATAACTAATATACACACGAATGCAAACTTACACACTCGCACAAACACACACAAACACACACACATATATATAATATATTGCATATATATATATATATATATATATATAGGAACAAGTATTAATAAAACAGTGTTCGATGTAATACAACAGGGCTATTAAGTATATTTTAATAAAAAAATGAACATATATATATATATATATATATATATATATATATATATATATATATATATATATATATATATATCCAAATGTAAAAGAACGAAAACTATAAAATTCAAACGTCCATGTCATCAATCTAAAATAGCTCTCAATACAGGAGTAGAACAAGAAATGTTTATTATATTCTGTTACATTAGAACATGCAGGTTTCTACTACATTGAAAACAATGATGTTAATGTTATTACTTTGATAACTACCTGTTAAGACCTGTTTTAAATGTCGAAACAAAATTTGCAATTTTCTAGTAGTAATCTGTATGTTCTAATGTAACAGTATATATATATATATATATATATATATATATATATATATATATATATATATACAATTATGTGACACATTTCATTTCTATTAACAATATAAATATATATATATATATATATATATATATATATATATATATATATGTGTGTGTGTGCATATACGGATATAGATATAGATATATAATACATAAAGGTTTAATAGTCGAGTTGAATTGGACCAGAAAACAGTAATATTAAAAAGTAATCAATGTGAAAAAAATTAAAAATAAAAACTATGTAAGGCTTTTAACTTTAAAACTTAGAAGTAATCTCCTAATTTTACAGCATGTATATATATATATATATGTGTGTGTGTGTGTGTGTGTGTGTGAGGGTGCGTATTGGGGAAAAGTGTGTGATAATCTGAAAAACATGTGTGAAGCGTTTGAAGTACTGAAGTCATACAATTGCCACAACACTGTTCTTGAGATATAAAACTTTGTATCGTTAACTCATCTCTATCCTTCTATCTATGCCCATACACTCACACACGTACGCACACAGACACACAGACACACAAACATATATATATATATATGTATATGAACAAATGTAATCTTAACGTTGCTATGTTTATGGGATAAAGTGCTCAATATCGAGGATAGAGCATGTGTAAATATAAAAGTGAACATTAAAGTCAATGTTCATTTATATATATATATATATATATATATATATATATATATATATATATATATATATATATATATATATATAAATATATATATATATATATATATATATATATATAATTATTTTTTAAAAATATGATTCCATCGCGACACAGAAATTACTATGTTTAGAAGAAATTGGTCAGTATTATCCAGGTTTAATTTCAATATTAAACATTAACTACAAGGTGGGAGTCTCATCCGCAGTCGATGTTTGGAATAACTATACTACGGAATGTTTTACTCATTTATAGTTTTGAAATGGAGGTGTGATCTAAGGTTTGTTTTACATTATCAAGAGGTCATTGCTTTGATTAAAGTAGGGGTGCCAAGTTTTTTGAACCTTGTAAGTTTGTCTTTGTTTTTCTTTTTCTGTCTGGGTACAATGGCGAATCTTATCCGACTCCCTGCTAAAATGAGTGATGTTGTAGTTCTGTTCTTGTCGTTGTTGTTTTTTATTATTGTATACTTAAATTTTAACTGATTGATATTGTTGTCCCGGTAGTTTTTGGTGTTTATTTATATGTTGTTGTTTTTCCTTTTTTTTTTTTTGTTGATGATTTCTTAAAGGGGCTTTAAGGTTATGATTGGGTTTTGCTTTGAAAACTATTGTATTAATTGAAATTATTATTTTGTTTTCTCCATTTATAAAATGCTAATTATTTAATGCGAATATTTGGTGGTGTCTGCAAAAAATCCGTTATCTTATTTCTTTGATTTAATACATTTTTATTTTTTAGAAACCTAATAATGTGTAGTTTTCATGTAGGCATAAAGAGCATTGGTCATCCCAGGTTTTAAAAGTTATTGTTCTATTTATTATTTTCCGTTTTACTTTTGGTGTTTCATTTGTTTCTTTTAAATGCCAACAATATTTAGATAGGGATGTCTGATTTCTGTTTCTAATATTATTGAAGGAGCTTTTGTGTAGTCCCCACTTGATTTTAATTCATTCTCTGTGGATCCTATATATATATATATATATATATATATATATATATATATATATATATATATATATATATCTTTTCAATATTTGTATACTCAATTGATGAGATTGTTCATTGGTATACCACAAATTCTATGTGGTATCTATTATTCAGAGGGCAATTTTCAGGGTTTCTACAATCACATAATTTTTCATTATTTTTGTTTAATTATAATTTAATATCTTTATTTATTTGATTTTGGCATGCGTATTTTTTCAGGATTTCATTATTATATTTTTTTTATAATTCTTTCTAGATTTTCAGTACAGCTATAACTTAATGTTAGGGTGTTTTTTTTATGTTAAAGACTTGCTAATTTTTATGTTATTAGGAAAATGATTTTCGATTAAAACTCGGAATTTTTGTCCTAGCTTATTAATAACCATTTGGTTGAACGAGAGTTACGAAGTGATTTTTTTTCTCTTTTTCTTCTGGTTTGTACTATTGTTAT
The DNA here is from genome assembly GCA_963932145.1 of Acanthosepion lycidas. Lineage (NCBI taxonomy): Eukaryota > Metazoa > Mollusca > Cephalopoda > Sepiida > Sepiidae > Acanthosepion > Acanthosepion lycidas. The sequence goes on from OZ010581.1 coordinate 123,483,825, forward strand.
AATTGATGTTAGGGTGTTTGTTGCCACTATTTTTTTTAGAACTCTGCTGTAAAAGTTACTGTGTTTATAGAATAGTTTTTCATTTGCAGATTTCATGCTGATTCTTTTTCTCTATTGATGAGGGTATGTGCATAATTATGGATGGAGGATGGTTTGACATGGGGTGTGCATACAAGGGATTAGTATTAGGTTTTCTGCGAGATAGGTATATGTTATTCGTTAAGTCTAAAGTTATGTTGGGGAAGTTTAACTTTTAGAATTTTGAGTTGATCGTAGTTTTTAAATTTAGGCTTCTGGATTCATTATATCTTATTATATCTTTCTAATTTCATCTATTTTAAAATTTGTTGAAATTCCTAGTTACTATGAGGACACCATATCAGTATAGCCCGATGTCTTTAATGTCTAATTCACGGTGCGCGGATAGGTTGTATAATATAAATAGACCAACAAACTGGGAAGACCAAGCAGAGTCTAACGACCCCAATTGTGATGTCAAAATGATGTTCAGATTTTTTAATCCATTAGTCCCAATTTTCATTGAGGACAATTCTTTTTGCAGTATATGTGTATATTTCTCACATGAGGTATTATGTACCTTATTTACATAATTCTGACTATTTTCCTCGTATTTGTCACCATATTTATTACAACGTTTCGGCCGTTGTACGCTCCGAGCTTCTTCAAGTGGTTGGAATGTCGAACTGAACCCTATATTTCGCTCACTGGGGTAGACTTTTCTAGTTCCATGTACCATGTTTAATGGATGTCAGTTATCTCCTGTTAATTTCCATCTGAAAGTTACCAATTGCCTTAACCGGATATTGAACTCACACTATTTGGGTCCTATCACTACATCTAACAAACGCCTTTATCCACTGTGCCATGTGCCCTCAAGGCATTTTTTGCATTCAGGATTATTTTCTTCTTCTGTTAGGTGTGAATATATAGTAGCAATCTCTAGGTTAGTCGGTAATAGATCTCTTGATATTGATTGAGAATAATAATAATAATAATAGGGTGTATCTGGCTTGTTGCTCCTGGTAAACAATGTGATGACCTCTTTGGTGTTAATCCATTGTGTTTATCTTAGGTAATCCTTAATTTACTTGGTGAACCTTTCTAGAATTTTTTTTGCTTATTTTTCCGATGTCGGGTCGGTTTGGGTTTATTATTCTAGTAATAGGGTTCTCTTCGAAATCTAGTTTGTGGTCCTTAATAGTGATGTAGCATTCCTTTTCTGTAAGTTTGCCTACTCTGTCACTTATCTTTAATCTATCTTTGATGTTTTTACTAGTTCTGTTTATATTTTCTACCATATTTACATTGTTAGTATTTGCTTTTTTTATAATTCCTTGTTATTTTCTTTAAATAGTTTGTCCTTCTCTGCTGTTAATTTCTAGAAATTTCCGGTTTTATCAGACTTCACCAGTCCTTCATCTATTTCGTTGATGCCTTTTACTATTTAGTCCAATCGTTTTTGGAAGTATCGTTTCTTTATTTGAAATGAGATGTTGTTTAATTTATTGAATAAGTCCATTTCGAATTCAAATAGCCATTCGTTAAATGGTGCTGTTTTATTATTATTATAATTTTTTGGTTTGAAACCATAAACTTCAGGTTCATTGGTTGAGTTATTCCCTCGAAGGAAGAATAATGCTTTCCGTCTTATCCTTATTAATTCCTCTGTTTTTTGCATTAGTTTTACGAAACCACAATTTTGAAATAAAAGGCTACTCTAATTAAACAGAATATTATTCACTCAGACGAAAATTGTTTAGAAAGCGATCTAATTACAATTCATCCACAGTTAATTTGCGTAAGTTCTTCCAACATTTCACCATTCTTGGAAAATCTGTTATCACAATGTCGGCTATTTAAGAATAAGCATGAAGGCAGCATAAAGAAAACGAATCCTAATGAAATTGGCAAGATTATGTAAACAGAACACGGTAAAGAACAAAAAAACCTTTTCTAAATTTTAAATCCCCAGTGACTGTTGTCGTGCGCATGTGTAAACCTATGAGACAAAACGACTCACGCGGTAACATTTTGCACATTTTGCACTTTGTCATACATCTTTCATAATTCTGCACACACACATACAAACACACACAAATACACATACAAAAACACACACAAATGCACATACAAAAACACACACACAGATATATGTATATATATATATATTATAAGGAAGTAGTCATATAACGAATAAATCACTAAAAGTAATGTAATTAATGGCGAAATCACTTCGCGAACAGATTTAATAAAGCATTAACCTACCAAACACTCGTTTAATTACGCTAGCAATGTTTTTAAAAATTGTAAAATGGATTAGATGATATGTATGTTGCGTAGATATGCTAGGACTTTCGATAATTCCTCTTATCATCATGTATGGATATTATTTTTCCTTTTCTGCTAAATTTAGGTAAACTCCGAGACAAAAATAAAATTTTGTAGCGCGCAGTGTCGCAACGCTAGAGTTGCATTTTGAAAATTTTATATGAGAACGTTTTGAATATATCAATATGGTAATTTCACAAACTTTTGTGTTATAAATGTTTTATCAGTCAACATGGCATGGAATCAAATGGTTTAATAACTATAGTATTGTCCCAGTATGAGACAATATATATATATATATATATATATATATATATATATATATAACTGTTTATAAGCAAACAAAATACGTGGAAATCTGTTTAAAAATGTAATTCGACCCTTCTCTTGTAGTTAAATGGTATACTACGTCTGATCATATGACGGCTCCGTGCAGATTACAGGTTCGATTCCTGTCTGATGGCGCTTATTATCCGCGAAATTTCTTGGACATTCATACCAGTAAATGTAATTCATACTGTTTATTGTAACAGAATCATTAACTTAAATATAAGTAAATATTTATATAAGTAACGTATAAACAGAATATATATATATATATATATATATATATATATATATATATATATATATATATATATATATATATATATATATATATATATATATACAAGTATATAATTGGTGTATACGGAATGAATTCCAATAACCAACCATTTGTTTTGCATTCGACATCATCACTTGATAAGACACCAGGAATGTTGAAACAAAATGACTATTTTTATAGTGATTTTATAACATGTTTATGTTATAAATTTTCTAAATAAAATATATATATATATATAATACAGAAGGAAATATGAACCCATAAGAAAAAGAAAATAAATATCCTATGTAAACTACGTGGAAGAATGATTGTCAGACAGCCTAACGTAGTTGGAATGACAACTTGTCCCTCGATTTTTCTAAGCACTGCTACGTTATATTGTGACACAGACAGTTTCAAGACGCCCGACAAAGTAATGTTCAATAACAGTTGAAACAGTTGATCATTTTTTTCTTTTTCAGTTTTAAGCTTATTCTAAAATCTAAGGAGTAGAACACACAAAATGGCTCGCAACTTATTTACAAGAGAAAAACAAGTATCCTAAATCCAGGCCATTTCTACCGAATATATTTCCTGGCTTATCCAAATACTATTGGATTTCTCTTCGTGAAAGTTCCAGAACTGGTTATAGCAATCTTCCAAAATTATATATATATATATATATATATATATATATATATATATATATATATATATATATATATATATATATATATATATATATATAGTTAGTTAGTTAGTTAGTTAGTTAGTTAGTTAAGAAAAGAACCCTGCCTCAAGAAATATCACCAAGAAATGTCATCCTTTAATAACAATCGCTTATTCTCAAATATGACTTTTCAAGACGATATACACATTACAGACTTATTCGAACCTGTGAAAAATTTGGATTTGCAGAAAAGATTATGCGATAAATTAGCTGCAGTTGAGGTAGAAATTACTGCGAGAGTTCTTCTAAAGTGTTTGGTTGAACAAAAGAGAATTACCAGAATTCATGAAAACTTAAAGTTTCTTCGAAAGTTTTTCCTTGGAACTCAACGTATTTAGCACGTTGATTCGCAAGTTTGACTTGATCAAAGCATTTGAACTGAATTATTAAACATTTTCTAGACACAGTTGTCCTTGAAGAATAGTTAAAATATTATCCACACATTAAGTAGTTAAGTAATTTAGTAGGTAGTATTAGGTTATTAATTGGCCCTCGATTACAAATATAACTGATGGTAATAGAAGCTAGTAATTCTTAAAGGACCTCTGGGGAAATATTGTCCGTCAGGAGTTTATATGGACATCCCATAAAATATTTTTGAACGGTTAATTTGGGCTTCAAAGCAAAGCTTTGGTTAAATTTTTAGATAGTTTCGACACGTTTTATTAAAGTTATTTATAATATTTCTGTATAACATATATCGATAATTTGGTGGTGGTGTCCACTGAATCAGGTCTTGTATTTTTGAGAGTTTCTGAAACCATCAAGTAAACATATTTCGAGAAATAATGTATTTCTGATAAAATACCTTTAATAAAGTATGATTTGCAAAATAACTTCAGATGGAATGTACACACAATTGTGTAATATGAATATTTCTATTGCAAGGAATGGTATTCAACAACAAAAGATGGATATATCATTGCTGAAAAGAACAAGAAGAATGTACATGGAAATTAAAGACTGCAAAGCTTAACTTTACATTAAATATAGCTTAAAAATGAAATGCTATTGATTGTGCTAAAATATCAAGGATTCTGTACAAAATAGCCAATAATTAAGATTTCAATTTCATTTTACAGAAATCATACTGAGAAGCAAAGTATTTACAATTATGTAATATTTGACGAATTATATGAATATATGGTATTGTTTTCAGAATACTGAAAAATTTAGCTGTATTTCAAAAGCATTTATAACTTTGTTTAGGTACATTTAATATTCTAAAATGAAAATGTTTGCAAATCAAAACTTATTACAAGCATTAGAAATCAGACAAGTTCTGTTTATAGTGGCACTATCAAATAAAATGTTTTATATGTCTGTATTATGAGAAAAATACTTTATAAAAATATTCTAATCATTAATCTAACTTAGTGTTGTAGTATACCTACGGACGATAATGGGTATCTCCCAATTCAGATAAATACAGTATTAAATACTTGTCTAATGTTGGTCAGCTGTTGAAGATACGTTTCCAGCTTTGCTGGTCAAATTCTTTGCCTTCAGGTAAAGAGGACCCCAGACGAGACTCTGTCGAAAGGCAGGGTCTCGTCTCGGGAAACAGCTACCTGACCCCGTTTTATACGGGGTCTACGGGTTATTTTTGACCGAACCTTCGGCCTCGTTTACCCCACATTAAATTCGACCTTGTGCCACATCTGCCCTCGTGGGGCGGTTGGTAGATATCCTGCAGTTGGTGATTCATTGTGGAATTTGCTTGACTCACAATACTAGCAGTTGACTAATTCTATGCGCCGCTGGCGAATCTTATATGTGTCGTTCGTGTCCTAAGTATTATCGTTCATTATCAAACTTCGTTAGATTATTCTATTCAGTAACCTTTCCTAGGTTGCAACAATTAGATAACACTGAAATCAAGAAAAATGTGATACAAATAATCTTCTTAAAAGTTTTCATTCCTTTATCTATGTTACATTTTGGGAATTATATAATTATATAATCAGATAGCTTTACTGATCTTGATGTTTTTCAAGCGGTGGAGATAGCATTGAAATCAGTAAACTAATAGAACGAAAAAAATTACCAGCAACAAGTAAGTCTGACTAATTACAGACATAAAATACACTGTTAAACTTAAATAATTCTACATAATTATTCGACATAAACAAACTATGTCTATCTATCCTAAATTCTTTTAACACTACCCAATTAACTATGATATTCCATCATTGGGTTGGTTGAGAATGTTTCAGCATATCATTGTATTTTTGATAACCTTCAGAGAGTGTGGATAGTGAAGGAAAAATAAATATGTAATTGAAATTATGTTTAAAGGAAAGACAAAAAATCAGAAAATCAATAATTTTTAAAACATGGTTCAGATCATAAAACTAGATTTTTCATATCTTGAATAAAGACAAATATATAGAGCAATGTTTGAACATTTGTTTTAAAGATTAAATGAAACTAATTCTGTAAACAGAAGCATCTGTACAGTATATACATTAAATCTTATAACTACAAGCAGCACAGATATACTTGTTAATAAAAAGGTATTGTGTTTCTATACAAAAACATACATCTAAAAAACATTAGAAATCACACAAGTTCTGTTTATAGTGTCTCTATCAAATAAAATGTTTCTATATGCCTGTATTAAGAGAAAATACATTATAACAATATTCTAATCCTTCACCCTAAATTAGATAGCACTGAAATTAAGAAAACAGTGAGACAAATAATTTTCTCTAATTTTTTATTCCTTTATCTATGTTACAATTTGGGAATTATATAATTATATAATCAGGTAGCTTTACTGATATTGATGTTTTTCACGCTGAAACCCGTAAGCTAATATAATGAGAAAAAATGTTGCCTGTTAAAAAGTAAGTCTGCCTACTTACAGACATAAAATGCACTGTTCAACTTAACATCTCACATAAAAAAAGAGAGATAGATATCAAAAAGTGAAATACCATTGATGAAGAAAAAATATCGTATGATTTAAAAGCCATCAGAATAATTGTGATTTCTGGTTTCCTAATGTCTGCATCGGAATTGGTTAATGAATGTTTTAGAATAATAAAAAAGAGTATATTTTCAATTAATGTAATATAAACTTTATAGGAATATGCATAAAACCTAAACAATACTAAGAACAGGAAATTAGAGGCAAGAATTAATTTTAAGCGTTTGTGCTAAAATATAAAGGAGTGTTGAAAGTTCTGACCTGACCAAAGAGAAGGATTGGGAGCTATTGAAAAGTACATGATATTTGATATTTTACATAATTAATCGACATGTAAACAGACTTGGTGATCTTTTCTCAAATTCTAATGTGGCCTTGTTACGGACAGAATTAAAGACACAAGAGAGGAATTGAGTTAAACAAATATATTAACAGAAACAGTAATGCAATCATAGACAAACATGACTGTTAAAGCAAGAATTGTCGGTCCGACAGTCAGGCTGACTGCTGGAAACTTACCTCCAAAGGGCCGTAGCTTCTTTTATTTATAGCTGGGAGAGTCCATGCGTGCGTGGGTAAATTACCATAACAAATTACTTTAACGCTACCCAAATAACTATGATATTTCGTAATTGGTATGGTTGATATATTTTCAGCATATTATTGTATTATTTACATAAATCGGGCCTTTGTCCTCATCTTCATTTCCATATTCACGAAGTTTCGGCCCTCTTCAGACAATATAAGTGAGAATTCCCCTGAATAACGCCGAAGCTTACAACAGCCAAAACGTCATGTATATATTAAGGAAGACGCGGAGAACAGTTCGAATGAGTTAAATAGTGTAAATAGAATATATCATTGTATGGGTTGGTCCTTAGATACAATCACAATACATGTTAAATTGAGAGACAAGTAAATAAATATTGTATTTTTGATAACCTTCAGAGAGTGTGCGTTGTGCTGCAGCTCAGACCAGACACCACTTTAGTTGCCAGGGTGAAGTTCCTTTAGGTCAAAATCTTGTGGCTTAAAAATTACCCTTTGGCCAGATACCCACGAGTGAAAAACAAAACAATTCCTATCGGTAAACCAGATTTTATTCTTAGGTAGTAATTTACTAGTATAATCAAGCGAATGTGGGTTAAAGCATAACTGACGGACGATGTGCGCAGTTCAGAGGCTGTCATCTATGTCTTTCTATGTGGCCCCTTTTATTCTTTCTGTTTTCCTTTGCGCGGGATGGTCAGATTTATAGATAAACATTTTCCTTGTCATGTGATTCTCATCTAAAAAAAAAGCAATTAATATTGATTCCATCACTTTCTTTTACTCTGACCCTCTTGATCTTTTACTTTGAAGTTAACTCTCCAATCACTGACTGTCATCGGTCGAAAATAAATTCTCCGAATCGAGTTGTCCTACATGTTCCGCTGTTGTTAAATTTAACAAGATCTCCGCTTGATTCATATTGTTATATTTGGATGGCGGAGAAAATTGTTTAAAGAAGAACACAAAATCAGAATATTGCCACGACATTACTTTTACAAAACGTTTGAAATTTACTGCAAATTTTTACGAGGGTGCTGGTAATGTTGTCTCTGGAACCAAGGAGAATTAATGAGTGAAATGATAAGCAAATGCGATTGAAATTAATAAACTTGTAGTTCAAAACATGTAGCATACTGTTACACATTAAGCTATCGAAGTATTTTGATTGTTGATAATTGAAATATCGATTTTTGGATGTGGGTCGGATTGAGAATAGTCAGCATTTCAGACCAAATAAGTGCAGTAATTTTGCAAAGTAATTCTGGTATTTTTTTTATTTTCAAATGAACCAATATCCTCTGGTCAAAGTGACAAACGCAACTGTTAATTAGGTTCAGCATAGAACATTTTAATTGCCTGTATGATGTTGTGAATAGTTTAATAGAAAACAAATGTTTTGAAAGACTTTTATCTTCTGTATTTATAAATTCATGTATTTTATTATTATTTATTATGATATGAATTTTTCAGTAGCATCAACCACGCTATTCGAAGAAGTTTTATATATGATTTTAGGTTAATTGAAATTTCTTTACCGATGTTATCCAAAGGAGCACGGCTTTTTAAAATGCGTTAGCAGCATGTGCAACATTCTTTATCATATAGATTAGTCGACATTGGTTAAAATAATGAAATCTTAAATTGCAAGCAAATCCCAATAAATTTTGCGTGTTATCTGTTTCACCTATTTTTTATGTAACTTGTGCGTTTTTTGTAAAAATTTCTACAGCCAGTTCAAGAAGTAAACTGAATAAAAATACGCAAAATCAATAAAAAAATACCCTAAAAACATATTGCAAAATTCATGAATTCAAAACGAGCGTTTTTACTAATACTATTCATGAACGAAATAAATTAAATTATTAATAATACTGAAGTTATCCACCCCCTGTTGTTATAAGGCAGATATTCAGAAAAATCCAGGTTGCTATTTCATTTCTACAAGGTGACATAAAGGTGAAAAAAAACATTAATTCGTAGAATCTCCGCAACATGTCAATAACGTTACCTTTTAAAGTACATTATAAAATCCAGAATGATATCAGTACGTGTTATATTAATTAATCTATCCCATTCTGTCCATTTTATTACTAATCCCCTACTTAAAAGGCCGTTTAAATTACTAACAAATCAGTTTAGCTGAATAAAGCTTCCTATGTTTATTTTCAGCGTTTTTTATTTATTACATCATCTTAATTATTGATTCTAAGTTTTGAAAAGTACGAAAATATATTATATAACTTCTCAAGCTGTCAAATTCTTCAATGAAGAAAAATATTCTGTAACTATAACTGAACAGAGCGGCATTTTTCAACTACAGTAATTTGTGAAGTTACCACAATATTTTGAAAACGTTGTACATGTACGGTCAGCTCGGAGTCAGGAAAAACGTTAATTGGAACGTTACAATAACGTCGCCATAATGTCACATATCTCCTAAGCAAAATGCAATGAATCTGAAAAGAATTTCCCTTGTCATCGCACGATTGACTTTATCGTTGAAAAGCTCAGCTATCATTATTTTCCGTCACCAAAAGACTACATCACGCTCCAATAGTGTGCAAAGAGATGAAATAACTTCGGCATTCAGTTGTAACTACCAAAGTCTTTACATTCATGGAATCAACTGCCTTTTGCTGCTTTGTTGTAAGTGAAGCCAGATTTAGCCTTTAAATTATCACGAATACTGCGACGTAGTGTTATCATGTGCTTTCATGACTATCAATTGTCATGATCACAAACTTTTCTTCTCTATTTTCCCATTGAATAAAGAGAACTCAAGACACCGTTATTTCCTTTTGCGAAAAAAAATGCTTTTCACTAAACTGATCAATGAAATGAAAATGACAGGATGATATTCAACTCCCAGAATTGATGGCGAGTGTTGAGAGAGATGAAATGCAAATACACTGACTCAGATTTCATTTCGTACAACCGCTAAACCCTCTGATTACACCAGTTAATGCAGCTACAAAATATCTTCCCCTAATTAATTTACTTCCGAATTAATGGCATTTTTTTAAAATACTGATTACTTTGCGATGTCTCTGATGTTTGTCAGGAAAAAAAACACAAAATACATCGCCATATGTTATTAATTTCCCAATTCTCTAATTTGTTGTGGACAAAGATTCTTTGAAGAACGTCAGAATCTTTAAAAATTAGTTCCGTCAACCAATTTATCGTTCTCTACTCAAAGAACACATGGTCATTACCACCCAGATTCTCAATGTTTAGATATACAAACTCTGCTTATGAAAATGAATACGTTGCATGCCCAACTTGTAGGCTACTTTTTAAGATTCAACTCGATTCCGTTCTGGTGACTTTGATTATGTAGTTGATACAAGAGCCTACCAGAAATATTCTTCTCTATATAAATATTCAATTGGACTTTGTGTCTAGTGTCAGTCAGTTTTCCTTCAGCAATTGAGAGGATTATTCAATATTATGGAGAAGTTATAGATGATGACGACATTCCAGAATACACTGTTGATTACCACAAAATTATGGTTCTTTTCTTTGAATAAAAATAAGCTTACTGATCAAACCGAAAATTAATCTAAAACTACAATTGACTAGATTGATCGGGTGATGATTCGTTTGTGCTGATAACAGCATTTTTGCTGTTTTTGCTATGAAATATCGCCACATCGTTGCCTTGATGACCATGGCGTTTAAAGAGTTTTCTCTCTCCGAATCTGGTTATTAATCCGGATAGTGAAGCGCAATATGACCAGCTTTCTAAACCATAACGATGCCAAGAAGGCTTTCATTCAAAACTTTCACCCAGATATTTTTACGAAAGTTAACTTAACCATTCTACTCGAATTTGAACTCCATACCTCGATTAAAATTTTTATGCAAATTTCCACATACGCAAAATAAATTGATCGACGGATATGTTCATCAAATTTTGATCGATAACTGAAGAATATTCAATCATTGCGAATTTCGATATCAGAGCCACGTGCCTGATTTCAGTCGGAGGTAAGAAATTATTTCCATAAGGCATTGCTGCAGGAGTTAGTCTTCAGAGTTTGTCAAATATTAAATCCTGTTCAGTTCTAAGTTTGAGCATCATTTCAGGTACCATTTGAGACTCTTTGTCCCTCATCGGAATATATTTTAATTGTTCCTAAATTTTATGATTTTAGAATAAACGTTTTGTGTTCTAATACATAATTATAAGTGTTCCCCAAAATATATTATTCATTCCTAATGATAGAAATACCGACATTGTTAATTCTATATTAAATGTATATTAATCTCCTTCAGAATTTTACTTAATATACACCCCACAGCCTGAAACTAAAAAAGAAGAGATGCGTTTACATTTTTGCATGGGATCAAGATTAGTCATAATTCAAATGAAATTACTGTTAGCATTAACGTTGCGTGAATGTTTCACTTGTGATCTTACAGTACGGAACTGTTTTCTGAAGTTCCGCAGTGGGGATACGAGACTTGTAGATTTTTGTGACCAAGCAAATGGTTAAGTAATAACAAAAACCAGGTTTGCAGATATATCGTATATTAAACAGTAAGTACACCAGAAGTCGATTACATGACCAGTACGAGTGTATCGAATGAACTAGCGCTCAATCTATCCACAGTTCACTGTTCCTTCTCTCCTACTAAACTTATAGTAGCCGGAAGAGTCTAACATAGAGGGAGGACACCATAACAAAGATCAAGGTGGTAGAGAAAGTAAATGTGCAATTGACAATCAAATCTCAAAACGCTAGTCGTGCAAAGCCACGTCAAATGTCAACTAAAAGTTTTAACTAATGGGAGTCAGATATTCAACAATTCCTGATACTTGCAAAGATATTGCAAGGTTAACAAACTCGATAAATAGATTACACTTGAACACAGTGAAAGTCGAAGAGTTCGTCACGTCAAGTGCGTTCGATGATGCATCTTCCAAATTCACATAATCCAATTCAAGATCGAATAGTGACTTGTCATCAGAGATGGATCCTTTATTAAATTGTAAACTGTCGATTCAATGTCTCGATAATTAGGAGTTTCCAAAAAATAAATCATACCAACGGTTTATGGTTTTTGTCTGGTGGGCTACGGTTATCGTTATCCTCTACAGCTTTCTGGAATCTAACCACAGAATCACTGGCATGGTATACTTTCAAAAATCCTAATAGTACAAGATTCCACACTTTGGCGATGGCGCAGAAACTTGAATGACGTTTATAACTTAACAAACAACAAAACTGGAATATTTCAACTAATTATATAATGAGTTTTCTATGAAATAGAATTACTGCAGGGCTTTCGTCGAATACCAATGAGAGAGGAAGACATGTGGCAGATGTTACGATTTCCTTTTGTTTACTTGCAAGATTTTTACAGACGTTTCTGTCAACGAAGCGCAAAGTCATTTCATTATTTAACGTACTCCAGGTCAACAGAATATCTGTACATGTGGGTTATGGTGGAGTTATACCATCGCAGAAAAAATTTCCAAATATTTAACAAACATTAACATTCTATATCTGAAAATCATCTTAATAACAAATCATCCTGATTGAACAGATTCCTAGTTATTCTAGTTATAATGAATGATCGTACTCGGGATGATGTTCGTTATCTTCATGCCAACGCGATCCTAATACTAGGCCTGGCAACAATGCGACTAATGTTCCCGACTGGGAGCGGTCATATGGAGATTAAAGCACTACTACATAACAATTACTGAGAACAGTATTTAGCAAGGGACTTGTAGGTAACGACCAGTCATTAGATAATTATCAACTCTGTATAATATTAGAAAACATTATACAATTATTTAATTATTTTCATAAATGCAAATGTAAACAGAAGGAACAAAAGTACTATAAAATGAGTGAATGCACAAAATCACTTTATTCCCCATCAATTAGAGAAACTTTATATATTGTAAAAGTAATGTGTTAATATATTTATGCCAACTGATTACGGAATATTTAATTGTATAATACAGTCAAAACTCAATTTCAGCATTTTACAAAATCGTGTATCAAAAAAGTCTGAAAATATTTTATAAAAATGTGAATTTCAGAGAAAAATATTTTTGATAATTTTTACAAAATTTAATGTGATTTTTGTTTTATGTACAATTTTTTTTACAGAATATGAAGAAAAAACTTATTTTGCTGTGATACAAGAGATATTGCCAATATTCACAGGTTTAGAAAATAAAGTCAGTTTACATTAACAAGAATGCAAATTAATTAACAGGATAATGTGAGGAATTTGCCATCTAAATCTGAAATTACATATCTCCGTGGAACAATTTTTCTTAATGTCACAATATATTTCTTCGACACAGACAATTTTCACAAATTGTAATCATTTTTTAGTCAAATTAATTGTTTAATTAATTAACTGTTTCTGTATCCTCCGCATTATTAATCGGTGTGTTTTAATAACAGTTACATATTGGTCCCCAAAACTATTTTAACAATGAAAAACATTTTGTCGCCCAACGGGTTTGGTGTAAACTGCTATATCAGTTAGTTTCAATAGCTTAAAAAAGTGAGTTTCTTCTTACTGAAAAGTTCTTTTACAATCTTACATTTTGAGAAATCTTTTTGCATTCAGAATAAAGCAGTAATTCAATAGTAGGCTCAGAAATCTAATGATACCGAATATTCTTTAAAAAGGTGGATATAATCAAAAAGTAAGTATAACTCATTTTTAGTTACCCAAGGCTTATTAAAACAATATCATTTTTTAAGAAAAGATCGATTTGTCATTGTATTGTTACATGAAATTTCAATGACATTGACCGTTTGATTGCATCAACAATATATAAAAATGCTTTCGTATAAAATGTTACTTCTAATTTTACAACTGGTAAAAGCTTTGATCTGCTATTTCAAACTTTTACCATAATGCCAATAATGTTTTTGTTAATCCCTTTGAATATTTAATCCGAATCAAATAATTCTGCTCCATGATACTATCGAGCAACACTGGCATACACTTCCTGAACAAAAAGAATACACACTTGTTAATTAAAACCATCCTCTTGAAGTCTGTTATATAATGATACAACATATTCACATACATCCTGATGAGATTATCAGAAAAATGATTTATCCTAATCATTTTGCATGTATTGCTTAGAACAAAGAGAGAATGTAAAATTTCTACCAACAGTTTCATTCCAATGATGTTACGATAGGTGGGAACAGGTATCACCACGACTTCCTGTCTCCTGTTGCTCTAAATCGCATTTACACGTTTAGAAACTTTCTTTTTTTCTACTTTAAGTATATTACTCTTACTATTTTGACTTCAACAAGACCCGTTAGCTTTTAAAGTAATTGAGCTTTCTTTAATCATTATGTGTTCTCCAAGTATATACAGTGTATCCCAAAACTGTACACTACCTAAACCATACAACAGTCTACCCTGCCAAGTATTAGATATATTTTGGGAGATTGGGAATTTTATTATCATCAAGATGGAGCACAACCACCAATCATCGTGACGTATGACCGAAGCTGAAGAAGCTGAATCTTGCCAAACAGATGGATCGTAAGACGCAGTTCTGTAGAATATCCTCGTCTTTTAACAGACCTCATGACTTTTCCTTGTGAGGATACTTAAAAGATGAAGTTTGAAGAATGAATTCACAAGCAGCAATCAACATTTCGATAGGTATTTAGCTGCATTCTTGCACTATGGAAACTTCCATTTTGTAGAGCCAGCAAAAGTTGTTGACATGGAAGTTTCCATGGTGCTAGAATGCAGCCAAATACCTGTTGAAATGTTGATTGCTGCTTGTGGTTCCACTGTGTCGCTTTGTCTGTATCATAACGGCCATCAATCTGAAGATATGCTATAAAAAAACATAAATATAGATAATACATATCAATATCACTGTGACATACTAGTGTCAAACTTTTTCAATTAGAAGGACACAAGTCTGTAACTTTCAATAGCTCATCTTCTATATAATAAATCAGTGTGTACTCTGTCACACTTTTCATTTACAGGGAGACAACTCTCTAATTTTCAATAGCTCATCTTTTATATAATAAATGTGAACATCAGTGTGTACTGTCACACTTTTTTTCAATTACAGGGGAATAACTCTCTAATTTTCAATATCACATGTTACAGAAATTTTCGATTCCCAAATTTTCATTTCTGCGATTATTTTTGATAATATTTTACGTGATATGTTGCGACGAATTTTTTGAAGGATAACAATTTTTATAACTTGGAAATAAATTTTGGAATAATCGAAATTAATTGCAAAATATGGTGAAATTCAAGCATGAAATCAAAATATTTTTTTTCTACGGAAAGTAAGGACCTACGCAAAACAAATTTTCTTCATGTTACATGGTGGCAGAAAAATTATCGTTGAACTTTTAAAGTTTAAGCTTAAATATTAATATTAGGTTGGTGCAAAAATAATGCCGTAATAATGTCGTTTTTTGACGTATTTTTTAACGTCAAAAACGACATTATTACGTCATTATTTTTGCACCTACCTAATACAATACTTAAATGCAGCGATTAATTTAGAGTTCTTCTCTAGTTTATTCTTGCCTATCGCACACGGCAGCAGTATGCCTCGTAAAAAGTAATCTCCGCCAACAGTGGTCCAGATTGCAATGAAAAGGACCAAGGCTGCAGTGAAGAAAAGAAAGTCTCCTGAAAATGAAAACCCAAATAAAAAAGGCTACCAGGAGAGCTTCCAATGCTGAAGATATTCAGTTTTAGGCACTCTGAAACACATGAAAAACCTGAAGACCCAACGAAGATCTCTCCGTAGGACCTAGCGTAAATGCCGACCGATAGTATTTGCTTATTTATAGTAAATTCTGTCTTCATAATAATAATAATTTAATTTCGACATAGTTGGTCCTAGATGCCTTAATTATTTCCTGAGAAAACTTCAAAATTTGTATATATTTTTAAAGACACTCGATGTCTCTTTCGACTTGTTATATACTTTCTTGTTGAACTTATTCGTCTTAAGACTTGCTAGTTATTCACATTGACAGAATTAAAAGTCTGTTGTTTCAATTCTTTTCTTCAAATAATGCAATTCTCTTTTCTTGATACTTTTCTCAGACAGGGAAAGATATTTTTTCACCATTTTATGTTCTATCAGGTTTCTCTGTTGCATTCTCCGTTTTAGCTTACTATAAAAATCTGCTAACTAAATTTCAACATTTACTAGAAGTTGACGTACCCTATATATAATGCGCTACTTGGAGTACCCCTTTTGCTGATAAGCATGTATTATATCTTCTTAAAGTTTATTCCTTTGTTGTTTTCCGTTAGTAACTTATCTTCGAAGGAATTCGGTTTTCCTTGTGAGTTTGCCATTCGCATATCTCGTTCGCTGTATGACAAGTAAATCCATCGGGAAACCATCATACTTTCTCATGTCATTTCTTATCTTTCAGTAAACACTAATCCGTTATCAACGCGTTTTCAAGAGATTTCTTTAGTGAATTGAATCTTACAGTAATACAAACATGCATTGCATAGCGCTTACCTTTTTTCTCGAAGTGAATGAACACTTTGATGAATATGAAAGGGTAATCTGAAGGAAGGATAATTGTAATAACCAAAAAAATAGTTTCCATACAGGAAATATTAGTTATTCACTGTCCGAACGGCTAGTGTTACTGTCACTTGAAATTTAAAACAAATTTCAGGAAATTAAACATCTCATGCCCACGAATTGTTAAGTTTCAAACTTCCGTTTAAGGCAGTGTGAAAATTAAATGTCTTGGAGATACCTTTATTTTAACTTCTATTTACATACGCACGTAGGACACACTTTATTTTAATGGATTAATGAATCGGAGAGCCGAGTTCGAAATCCAGTTGAGTTCATTACATATATTTTCGTGCTAATATCTTTGGGAAAGGCATGAATACATCTCTTCCCACCAGCTTTATACAAAAAGCGGAACCAATACATTCACTTACCTTGGGAAAGTTATGAATCCTCTTCTTTTCCCCCAGCTGTATGTAAATAACAGGACAGACTGGATTCTATGAGCTTGTATGGCAACTAGTCGAGAAGAAGAACAACACTGAATTAAAAACATATCGAGGGTTCGTACGAGGACATTATGGCACACGTTGTACAAGCTCCCTGTATATGACTCTTCAAAAACGTGTGGTTGGTTCTGCATAAAATATTAACCACTATAATCAAATCATCTGTGCAGGTTGTCTGGCTGTCGGTTCCTACGTTGTAAAAAGCTCCCACTGGGGCAGCTCAACATCCCGCGTCGATCAACAACAAGAGAGTCCACGATATATATATATATATATATATATATATATATATATATATATATACACAATTCTTTTTGTTTTTTATATGATGAAAATTTTCAAGTGATATGCTTTTGTTATTTGCTAAAGCTCTTTGTGTGTCATTCATTATAGTCTGTAGGTTCTGATAAAGCCTTTGCTTATTTATGACCTAAAAGATTCATTCGCTTGAAGGCAATTTTATTGACTGATTTGGGAAAACGATTATATTACGTTGCAAAAATAATGTCGTTTTCTCACATAAGTTACTATATGAGAAAACGACATTATTTTTGCACCAACCTAATATATATATATATATATATATATATATATATATATATATATGTGCAGATAGATAGATAGATAGATAGATAGATAGATAGATAGATAGATAGATAGAAACACACACACGCACGCATATATATATTCAAATTTATTCAAATGATTGTGGAGTCAAAAAATTGTCTGCATCTATGCAGACAAAATTAAGTTACTTAATTCGTAAACGGTTTGGATGCAGTGATGAACCAACTGAGGAAGGAATTATCTTTAATTATTCATCTTATAAGCCTTCCAATTTGGTGATTCGTATCTTGGATCATTGTTTGGATTTTTGTCTTCCGTTTTTAATGCCTGACCGTGAGAAAATTTTCTCGGGGTTTGAGGTTTTATATGCACAGGTTTGTAGACTTGTCCCTCACTCTGTCGAGTCTCTTAGTGATTTTAAGGCTAAACTCAATAGTTTTGCCCATTCTTATGCTATCTCCTCTGTTTCTTCATCAGAGTCAAAATGGGGAGAACAACACCCCAAAAATAAAAAAAATAATTATAACCTGGTTATAACTAAACCTGATAAGGGTGTTGTTGGTGTTCTACTGGACTATTCAGAGTATGTTTATAAGATGGACAATATACTTGATGATACATCAAAGTTCATAAAATTAGGTCCAGTTGAGATCCATGATCATACTGCCTCTTTTGAAACTAAATTCCAAAGGCAACTATTAAAGTGGGTCAAGAGTGGTTTACTCTCCTCTGAAATTTCAGAGTTAATTAGACCCACTGGGTCCATTCATCCCCGTTTATATGGGTTACCTAAAATCCATAAGGACGGTGTTCCTTTACGACCCATTCTGTCTATGATTGGGTCTTCCCAGCATAAAGTCGCTTGCTGGCTCTCGAATGTGATACAACCAGTTTTGTCGCACTTCAGTACATATTGTATTAAAGATTCCTTCTACTTTGGGGAAATTATACGTATATGGTGGGTTCATGTGTTCGTTTGATGTCTGCTCACTGTTTACATGTGTTCCTTTGTCTTGAGATGTGTTGCGATTTGTTGTCTCCTTCGGATTTTCCTGAGGGTATATTTGTTGAGCTTATGAAGTTCGCCATTGCGTCTGTCGAATTTAGTTTTAATAATATTATGTATCGGCAGATCGACGGGGTAGCTATGGGTTCGCCTTTGGGTCCAGCGTTGGCGAATATTTTTGTCGGTTTTCACGAGGCTTCCTTATTTACTTGTATTGGTCGCCCTTTTATGTATCATCGTTATGTGGATGATACCTTCTGCCTCTTTAATAATGAGGCTGAAGCCGACAAATTTCTCACCAAATTAAACTCTGTCCATCCTGCTCTTAAGTTCACCGTAGAAAAGGAGTCCAATTCTTGTCTTTCCTTTTTGGATGTTCTCGTCCATAAGATTATTGACACGTTTGAGACTTCTGTATTTAGGAAGGCCACTTTTTCGGGACTGTATACGCGTTGGGACTCTTTTTGTCCCAGACAACGTAAGATTAATTTGATTAAGGCCTTAATTCACAGGGCACTTAATTTATGTTCTGAGGGTCTTCTCTGCGGGGAAATCGACTTTGTTAGAATGACACTATCAAAAAACGGATATTCGTTGGATGTTTTAGACTCCGTATTCAAGACGTCATCAGTAAATTCCATAGGGTGAAACCGCAATTAGCTGCTAAATGCCCAGTTTATTTGCGTCTTCCCTAGATTGGTACACAGGGTGAGAGTTTATCGAAACGTATTTCACGTTTAATCAATAGTTGTTATATTTAGACGAATGTTAGGGTAATATTTGTTACCCGTCCTGCTTTCTCCTCCATTCGTAAGGACGTTCTCCCTGCCCATCATGTTAATTCAGTGATTTACCAATACAAGTGTAGTTGTGGACACGACTACATAGGGAGGACGTCCCCGCGTTTGGATTCGAGAATAAAACAGCATTTACCTCCCAGGATTTTGAATCCGTCTTCCAGGAATAGCCAACTGACTAACAGTTCTGGTTCTGCTATTGCTGAACATTTAATAAATAGAAGGAAATGTGTGGAAAATTTTAGTCGTGACCGATTTATAATTTTATCTAGGTCCCACTCCACATTTCACCTCAAGGTCCTGGAGTCCTTGTATATCAGATCTCGTGAGCCTTCCCTTTGTAAACAAAGGGAATGCTTGCTGTGTCTGAATATTATTAACTCTAGTCTCTTGAAATTCATAATTTTCCTCCCATTCGAATACATTCGTTAATTAAAATTAATTAACACACTTTTAAATTCCCAGAATAAATAAACCTGATAAGTGCTGGTACGAAACCGGTTGTTTTATTTTAGCTTTTACTTTTAAAAATGCCTTCTAAATATTGTCTTTTTCTATCTATTATTAAATTCTGTACCACGAAAAACTTATTTAATATATATATATATATATATATATATATATATATATATATATATATATATATATATATATTCTCCCTTCATCGATGGGTAAATATCAGGACAGACTGGGTTTTATAGACTTAGATGTCAACTGGTCTAGAAGAAGGACAGCACTGACTCCCAAATCTGCGGAGGGTCGTGGTCGTTTGGTGGATTTGTGGCACGTAGTGCACCAGGTCTCTGTATTCGGCTCTTCAAACAAATCCCATGTGGTTGTGTTGGTTCCTAGGAACCTCATACGTCGAATCGAGGTGGGAGTCGAGTATATATATATATATATATGAATGAAATATAGCAAATAAATGTATTGACGTAATAACAAAATTGGTAATACGGTTAGTAGATCCATAAATATGGTTAGTAGCAATAATAATATATATACAGTCTGGGCAATTCAGTATCGAAGTATGACATCCTTCTGAGTCTACGGCCATTTACTGAAACTGTCTACGTTCATTAAATAGTAGTAACCCTCAATGGGTCCTGCGTAATCCACGTGGATTCTGGACCACGGTCTATCGACTTTAGACATAGGCTTTTGCATAAAGGGTGAAGCTTTCGTCGCAGCAGCAAAACTTTTGCAACTTTCCACAATTTGTGTAATATCATCGTCCATATTCGGCCAGTAGACAAAACTTCTCATAAGTGATTTCATCCGGTTTTTTCCGGGATGTCCTAAGTGAAAATCTTTCAAGATCCGTCTTCGTAGCGACTTCGGTATTACTACTCTCTCGTTATACAATAATGTTGTCACAGATTGAGAAACTGTCTGCTAAATTCCTCACCTTCTTTTCTATTTTTTTCTTGGTATTCTGAATAAATTCGTCTCTTTCTGCTTCTCGTCTTATCTCTAGCAGCGTTACAGGTCGTTCCTTTATTGTATTCCTTAATACCTTACTGATTTCATCTTCAGCTTGTAATGCTGCAATTACCGAATCTTCTAACGGTTCGCCTTTCGCAGGCATTAATCGCGATAGTCCGTCAGCGTGTCCTATTTTCTTTGATGGTAAGAATTCCAGTTTAAAATTGTAGTTTAGTAACACAGTTCCCTATCTTAAATGTCTGTTCGCTGTATAGACTGGTAGACCTTTTTTTTAACTGAAAACCGTAAGAAGTAGGTTGTGATCCGTTTAGAGCGTGAACTCTCTCCCCTAAATATATCTGTGAAAATGAGTTACTCCAAAAATTATGCCCCATGCCTCCTTTTCGATCTGTGAATAGTTCCTCTCCGCCGGTAAAAATGATCTAGATTCGTGTACAACGGGTTTGTTGGTACCGTTCCGCATCTTGTGTAGAATACACGCACCTACCCCATGTGAGCTCGCGTCACTTGCAATAATTATTTCGAGTTCGGGATCGAAATGTGTTCAATGCTAACTCCGAAGTTAATTTTTGTATTATTTCCTTTAGATGCATTTTTACAGTCCTCTGTCCAATTCCAATTATTCTCCTTTTTTAGTAACTCATTTAGTGGAGCCCTCAGTTTATGCATATTATCAATAAATTCGACATAGTAGTTAGCTAGGTTCCAGGAAACTTTGTAGTTCTGAAACATTTTTTGGTTCAGGCATATTTTTAATTGCCGATGCCCTCTCTAGGTCTGGTTTCCTGACATTTTCATTTATTATCTGACCTAAGTATTTAACTTCATTCAGGAAAAAATCACACTTTTCTCCTTTTACTTTGAACCCAAAATCCTGAAGTCTTCTGAAAACTACCTTCATGTGAGATGTGTGCTCTTCAACATTGTCACTCTTAATTAAAATTCTGGCCCGTGAACATTGTGTCCATCGTTTGCTGAAAAATTGCTGGTGCAACTTTTACTCCGAATGGTAGTCTGTTGAATTTGTACAAACCTTTGTTCGTATTAATGCAAAGGATTTTCATACTCTCTTCTTGTACTGGGATTTGTAGATAAGCCTCACTTAGATCTATTTTTTCAAAATATCTTAACGCCGTTGAGCTTTGTAAATATCTCCTCTAGGATCGGTAGTGGGTAATGATGGTCTTTTATAGCCGTGTTCAGCCCCGTCGAAAAATCTACGCATACGCGGATTTCTCCTGATTTCTTTTTTACAAAAACCACCGGCACCGCCCACTCACTAAACTCTATTTTTAAAAGAATCCCAGATTGTTCAAGTCTCTCCAATTCTTTGTCGAATTTTTTTCTATAGTAGCGAACAGTACGTAGCATCTGAAGGTTCAACCTCTAACTTTTTGCAAAAAGAACCCAGACGTTGAACTTTTGCATCCAGTCGATACCTACTAGATTTTCAGTATCTTTCATGACGTGCATTTAATTTTTTTTTATTTTCCCGTGAAATTTACCATTCACGATTATATCTCCTTCGAATTTTATTCGCTTGCCTGTAACCGACTTTGCAATTTTTTGTGTATTTAACATGCTTGGTCTGTTAAGTTTTCTCCATGTCCGTAGGTTGATTATCGTGAGGTCAGAACCTGAATCCAGTTGCAATTTTATCTTTTTATTTAAAATTTCCAGTTCCACATATTTCCTTATGTTGGTGTTGGCTTCGTTATGTATCCTAGTAGCTCTTATTCTATTAGTATCTTTTCTGTTTCTACATTGGGATGCCTTGTGGCCTTTTTTTCCACATTCATGACAGTTTTTATATCTGAAGCGGCAATCCTTGTTCCAATGTAATCCTCCACATCGATAACATGCTGATGGGCGGGGGGGGCTTATATTTGTTTCGATATCCGTCATAATTTGCCCTATATGTTGTACTTTTTCTCTTATCATAAAATTTTATTTTTCTTTCCGGGGAGGGTGAGAATCTTTTTTCATTGCCGTAAAATTTTAGTTTTCTTTCCGGGGAGGGTGAAGAACGTAGACATTTGTTTAACTTACGTATATGAGAAATAGCTGATTCTTCAATGTCCCTTGCGTCTTTCTTTATGTTTAAACATCTCTGGCAATCTTCTAATAATTGCTGTAATGTAAGACCCGGTTCATTTTGTAATTTTGCAAGCATTCTTCTACGCATTTCGCTATCTACTGTAGAAACTAGCCATTGAACAAAGATTAGACATTTGAAATTGTCCGGTGTTAATTCCGCTAGTTTGAAATCGTCACAATGTTTATTTATGATTGCGGCAAACGTGGAATAATCGTCATTATCGCCCTTTACCAGGTTAAGGCATTTCCACCTCCTGTGAAAGAGTGATGTTCTACTAGTATCTTTTCTGTTCCTACATTGGGATGCCTTTTTTCCACACTCAGTTTTTATATTTAAAATGGCAATCCTTGTTCCAATGTAGTCCTCCACATTGATAACATGCTGATGGAAGGGGCTTATATTTGCTTCAAATTACGTCATAATTTTCTCAGTATGTTGTACGGTTTCTCTTATTAAGGAATTTTTGTTTTCTTTCCGAGGAGGGTGAGAATCTTTTTTCATTATTATAGATTTTTTCTTACCGGGGAGGGTAAAGAACGTAGACTTTTGTTTAACTTACGTATATGAGATCCAGATAACTCCTCAATTTCTTTATACTTGGGCATCTCTAGCAATCTTCCGATAATTGCTGTAGTGTTAGTCCAGGTTCATTTTATAATTTTGAAAGCATTCTTTTGCGCATTTCACTATCTTTTGTTGAAAGCAACCCTTGAACAAAGATGAGGCACTTGAAATTGTCTGGGGTTAATTCCGCTAATTTGAAATGTCGCAAAGTTTATTTACGATTGCGGCAAACGTGGAATAATCCTCATTATCGCCCTTTACCAGGTTAAGGCATTTCGACCTCCTGTGAAAGAGTGATGTTTTTAGACTAAAGAGTTCTTTTAGACATGCCACTGCTTCGTCAAATGTTAATTCGTTCGTCATTTTGGCAAGATATAATACACGAACTTTGTATATTCTTCAGATCCTAATTTTCTAAGCAATAGACGTGGCTTTTTTGCTTCTGTCCAGTTTTGACAGTCGATGTTAAAGATGTCTTCATGTCTTCTGAAGTAATCTCCGAAATTTGTGTCCTCATCTAGAGAATATTTGAAAATCTCTATGGTATTCGACACTGCGTCTTGCGAAAAAGTTGCCTCTTTTTCAATATCTAATTGCTTCTTACCCGCTACTTTCAATATTAGTTCCTGGGGCTCTGTTTGTATTTCTTGATTTTCCTTCTGCGTTTGTAATAATTGCTTTTGACATTTTTCTTCCATTCTTTCTTGTAGTTGGAATTGTTGATCATTTTGGTATTTTATCAGTTCTCCCAAATCATTTTTAAAATCTTCCATGATAACTCAATTTTACATAATTTTAATCCTCGTAACTCTGTGTCGCCAATTTCTTGTCGGCGAGAGGAGGATTTTTCTATTTCTTCTTCTCCTGTGAGTTCGAATCGCTCGTCGCCAATTTGTTGTGGACGACGAGGGAAATTTTTTTGTTGTTTGTTCTTCCCGTGTGAGTTCGAATCGCTCGTTGCCAATTTTAAAATCCGGTCTCAAATGAATGACAAACGCAGGAATGAAATATAGCAAATAAATATATTGACGTAATAATACAGTTGGTAATACGGTTAGTAGACCCAGAAATGCGGTTAGTAGCAATAATACTATATATACAGTCTGGCTAATTCAATATCGAAGTATGACTTCCTTCTGAGTCTACGTGCTGGCAATTTTGACTCCTACAAAGCGGTTACCTCACACTCTCACTCTCACTCTCACTCTCACTCTCACTCTCTTACTGTATCACTGTCTGACTGTTTCACTCTGACTCCCGGGTAATCACAGGCAGTAGTACAAGTACACATTGGGCGAGTCCACTTGTATGAAAAGGGGTGGACCCCTTGACATATATATATATATATATATATATATATATATATATATATATATTATATACACACACACACAAAAACTCTCTCTCACACATACACACACACACACACACATATATATATATATATATATATATATATATATATCTTTAAAACCCAAATATCATTGAACCAATTGAACAGCGTTCCTGATTTTCATATTGAAATCTAGCTTTGAGAAGCGATTTTAGATTATGACGAGTGATTTTAAATGAATAGTTTGCTTTTTTTGGTTTGGACTGAAACTAGCCCGAGTGTAGCATATGATGTTTTCAACACTTCCACTTTTACGTAAGATTCCACAAAACTTACCGTAGCATTGTATCAAATAATTTTCTTTTCTACGTTTTATGCATTACACGATCTGTTGTCCACCTGCTTTTCTGAAGACAATATAATATTATTTTTTTTATCTTTTCAATATTTATGCGACCTTATCATGAATTACAACACAATCTCTGCCAATTTTACATTGATACTGATGGTGATGGCGATATTATCGTCTATTTTAAGTCCATATCTCTAGTCATAAAACATCAATAATTGTTAAATCTCAGAAAAAATTCCATGTCTGTTGAACTGCTCCCGTTCCCCGTGGTTATTTCTAGCGAGAATAATAACAAGTGGTATTTTGTATTCAGAAAAATTATTGACACAGAAACCTATGCATAAAGATAGTTACATGAGGTATGATTGAAGTAGCAACTGTAAAAACTCATTTTCTATTGTGTCATGCTCTTGTAACTTAGATGTTGACCTTGAAATGAAAGGTTGAGACCAAAGCGAAGTATCAATTTCAGGCGAGGTCAAATATTGTTACCCTGATCCAAGAAAAACTCTCAAATTCTGTATTGGTGGTAGATAGGCGATACAATCAAGAAAGAGAACGAAAGTTATACGAAAAATATTTCCTTGCTTTGAATTTCTTTAACCAGAATTAGGCAAGAGAATTGTGGTCATGATAACTAGCCGTTTAAAAATGATCTAAGATTTGAAAGTGATAAAATTGTATAAAATAAACAAATGTATTAAAAAATTAAGGCCTCTCGACAACTGTAGAAGAAAGAAAAATTGCTATTACTTGCATCTCAATTTTGGTCGTTCTGAACATATGTTATCAAACTAAATAATAATAGTAATAACAGCCATTGCAGGCCCTAGATATGTGAATTGATAAAAAGCATACTCATGGGTACGTCTGACATCTTTCAAAAATTTATCTATATGTAGTAATCAAGATTACTTTCTTTTCTCTCTGATGCATGGTACCTCTCTTCGGATAGGTTGATAAAAACATGGTTGTCTCATGAAGTTTCTGGTTGAGACTGGGGACCAATTCGTACTACGAAAATCGAAGGCACTATGCAATAATAATAATAATAATAATAATAATAATAATAATAATAATAAAGAAAAGGATAAAGAAAGGGGAAAATGACGAAGAAAGTAGTGTGAGGAAAAGGACAAAAAATAATAAGAAGAAGAGTATGAAGAAGAATAGGAAGAAGAAACAAACATACAAAGTAAGAGAAGAAGGAGAAGAAAGGACAAAGAAAGAGAAGAAGAAAGAAAACCAAGAAAAAGAAGAAGAAATTAAATGACAAAGAAAAATAAGAAGAGGATCAACAGAGAAAAGGACAAAGTAAAGAACAAGGAGAAAGAAAGCGACAAAGAAGAACAAGGAGAAAGAAAACAACAAAGAAAAGAAGAAAAAAGAAAAATGGCAAATAAAAAAAAGAAAAAAGAGAATAATAATAAGAAAGAAAGAAAAAGACGAAGAAAAATAAAAACAAAAAGAAATAGAAAAAGAAGAAGAAAAAGACAAAGAAAAAGAAGAATATTAAAGAGAAGTAGAAAAAAGAAGAATTTCACAATTTCAGAGAGAAAAGAAAACTTACAATGTTTGACAATGTTTGACAATGTTTGACAATGTTTTGGCAGTACGTCTGTCTTCATCAAATTGTGCCAAAAAATAATGATATTATTTTACAAGGTTAAACATTATCAACCAAGTCATATAAAATAATATTGTAAAGCAACGTTAATCATTGTCATCATTGCTTTGATTTCTGTTTCTGTGTAAGTGTTTTAAAATATTCGAAGAGATCCCGTCAATCCTTCCGATAATAAAATAATAATGATAAACAAAAAATAACTTGGATAAAATGGATCACCCAGTTCATGCCAGAGAACTATGAGCGTTTAAAATAAAAATAGAAAATGCGTTAGTATATTTTTAAATGAAAAACAACTGTGGCCAAAGTAGACGTCGACTCTGCTCATGGCTGTTGTGTCTTTAATAGTTCTCTTAATTCAGTACTAAAAATGTAAAGAGATTAGATATGTACATTTGATAGCGTTATTGAGAATGACCAAAATGGCCAAAGAGTCTGCAGGCTTGTAAATGTGCCTTGTTCTCACTTAATCCCCAGTTTAATCCATTGGCTGTTACTTGGTTAATCATTAAATGCGTGTAATAACAACTATTAAAGAGTTGAGTATATATATATATATATATATATATATATATATATATATATATATATATATATATATATGTATGTATGTATATGCTCCTCAATATATATATATATATATATATATATATATATATATATATACCTGATATGACTCAAGATAAATCTTTCCAAACAGAGATTAAAAAGCAGGGATCGACGAAGGCAACTGCGCGACAAAGACAAAAAAACACTGGAATTAATAAATACTAAATACTTCAAATACCTCCATGTTTTGATCAATACATAACAAATTTACTATTAGAGATAAGGAAACTGAACATACAATATGTTGTGCTAAGTCTAGTTTCAGCTGCCACCACAAATTACAAAAAATAAGACATTAACATAACCCTCGTCAAATCGAGAATTTCAGTGAATGCCATGCACGGCCCCAAACTATTTCAGAAATATGTATACTGTCAGATATATACAAACATTTTCTCTAATCAATGCTTAAAACATATTTCGAGGGAATGAAATCTATAGCGCTTATCAAAAATCATCCTAGTTCGAACGTCGTAGAACGGCGCTAAATAAAGAAACCTCTTGTGAAATTTCAATACTAGCAACATCTATAATTGGTATCACATGTAACCAGAAAAGAAATAATGATATTTCGGACTATTAAAAATAACAGATTAATAAGGATATATCAATTAATACTGGAAAAAAAAACCGTTAACATTTAATGGGATTGAGAAACCAACTTTCGTGAAAAGAATGTTTTAATAGAACGATTTTATAAATTTCAGCTAAGAGTAGTGAAAGACTACTGAATATTTCCTTATAAGGAAACAGCCGATATTCCCATTGAACTGGCCATTATATATAGTTTCAAGCAGAATGAGATAGACTACTGTTTGAAGAAAACAAACCTAAAAAAATAATATTAAGGAATATGCCAAAAGCTATATTTCTTTGCAAAATTCGCAATCACTATGGTTAATTGGCCCGAAAGTGGGCGAAATTTTATGGAAAATTTATTACTTAATTTTTTTTTTTTTTCGGCACAGAGACGTTTTCCACAAATATGTGAAAACTACTGATTTACGCCACGAGTACACTTTGGAAAGCTATTTAAGTCATTTTAAATGTGAGTCCGTGGGAATAGATCCCAAAGTAGAAACCTGCCAAAGGCACAACGTGAAAAAATCAATACAAATTTAGACTTGATATCGTTACATTGCAGTAAGCAAGAATTCAAGTGAACTGAAACATCCTGTGGAGAGAGAAATGTATTCAAATATACCAAATCAAACAAGAAAATTTGGAGATATATGATGTCAGCTCATTAACAAGCACAAACATAAACGCAAAGTCATTGTCGACCAGAAAATTTAAATATCATAATGAATGAAATATCTATGAAAAGCATGGTTTTAGCAACACCGATGAATATAGTTTGTCTTGCGGCTATTTCTATATGAATCCCGGGCAAAATTGTTGAACGCTTTTGGATCCATACAAAAAGAAGGGGACGCAGATTTTTTCTGAAAACAGAAAATTAGTTTTTAAAAAAGAAAACCAACATAAACCAAGTACAGTGTTTCTTTTGTCATAATCATGATATTTTTTTACGAATAGACAAATAGCAATACATTTTTAGATATAAATAGATTTTATAAACATTGGTAATGGTTCACTGACTTGAAATTCTACTCAGGACCTCAAATGTCACATTCATAAATCTAAGAACCTGAAAAAAATAACATTCGTTTTATTTTTCTCTTCTTTTTACTCGCGATTACTTTATTAAGTTCGAAGAACATAGCCCATTGTACTGATACATTTAAAAAAAAAAACAACAGATGTAACACAATATTTTTTTATAAGCGTTTCACCGCAAGCAAGTGGAGAAGCTACTAGCACGCAAGGGGTTACAGAGAGATGTAGCTAGAGCAAATAGGAGTGAGTGAGGAAAGGATGAAGAGAAGGATAGGAGATAGATCAGGCCATCTGGAGACGTCGATTGACATTACATTTGAATAGTTGGAGATTATAGCTTTCAGGGAGACAGGAGGAGGGGAGGAAGTTCCACAGGCGAGAGGTGCGAGATATGAAGCTATTGGAGAAGAAGAGACGACTACATTTGACAGTTTCGACAGTGAAAGGGTCTGAGCCAGATGCCAGCCTAGTAGAACGCTTAAATTCATGAACTTTGGAAACCCGCGAAAGCAGCTCCTCGGAGCAGTTATCATGAAATCATTTGAAAAACAAGACAAAGCAGGCGACGGAACAAATGTGAGAGAAGACTGCAGACAAGATGCCAGATCAGGGCCAATTACGTTGCATATCTGTCTTTGGATTTTATCAAGAACTTTGAGACAAACAGAAGGGGCACCAGACCGTATATGGCAGCAATATTCCGATGACACGAAACTCGATGTGGGTACGGAGAGTGATACGCGTGTCCGTAGAAAGAAACGATGATCTATTTGATCTGGTTGAGCTACTCCACTTGATTGATGTCAAATTAGCCAGAATCGCTTATGGAGGAAAAGAAATTGAAGTGAAAATACAAAATAAAAGACAAGTTGAATGGCTGGCTTCAACTTGTTCATCGCGAGGATTGATTGATTGCGGCGTAGACGTGTATATAAGTTGTTTTTTTTTCAGACACGGACGAATAAGCATGCCCAAATTATAATGTTCAGAAACCAGCTATAGACGTGTTTATATGTCGATCTTGATTCTTTTTATGCCCTTCTAAGCTAGAAACGAGTCCAATTGTCAACTCATACGTCTGGTAGAGTTCTTAGTTGCTTGTAGTTCGGTACTTCGAGCTTAATCACTTTCGTAGTTACTATAATATAAAGAAATAAAAAATTCGCCTGTAAATGAAACATTTTTTCTCGAGATAATTAGCGGAAGGTTTAAAGCGTGGAAGTATTTTTAGATTGTTGGATATTTTTTAGAACTTAGAGATAAAAGTCGTACTAATTTTCCTGGGTGAAGAGAAGAATTCATGTCTTTCAAAAGGGCATTTGCGAATAAGTGATTATAACGAACGTAATAGAAATCTAAACCGTTTCCCCAATCTCAAATTCATTACATACATTATTGACAAATGTTTCTATAAACTACTACATCTTTATCGGGTTTATCTTATTCAGCAAGATTCAACACAAGTGTAAAACAACTAGTATTTGCAAGTAGCCCAACATCAATATACTGACTAATGTCACTTACCTTCCGGGATCGGAAGAAAACTGGTGTTTCATCGTGATATGATCTAACTTTCATCAGGCGGGATCAGATGTTATTCAGATGACGGTCGCCTTCGAGTATAGAATCCAGAGGTTACCAGTGAATATTTCGGAGAGAGTAGGAAAGTGTACTTCAGTTTAGCAGTGGATATCGCAGCAAAGTACCAGAGCGTAGTAATTCTTCTGTTCATCTTCTCCTGACAAGTTGGCACTGGTCATTCGGGTAGGGTAAACAAAAATGGCCGCCTTTATACACGACGAATTGAATGATCTACGTCTTCTGATTGGTTAAACTTCTATTGGTGGACTATAAAGTGAGTCAAGGCATTTGAACTAACTCACTAGTTATATCTATATATACAAAAAACTGTAACATCAGACGATGAAGCAGTAAAGGAAACTTGTAAGGTGCTAGAGACATTATTCCAACCATATCCTAAATCAAAATATGTATTTCACCCGACACCTGGATTAGAACGTAAACTATATCTTACACAGTGATATTGCTATGTACTGTTATGTTTCCCATAATCTGACTGTTTTTCTTTTATCTCATCTATCTGCAGCTACCTTTTAATCCATGACGTAATAAGATAGAGGATAAATTAGGTAGTATGACAAACCCAACAACGATTCCCGTTCAACAACCTACTTTGTTGCCATTATCACAGGGTTTCGGCCGCCATTAAACTTTGACTTGATCTTCTCTTCGTTAAATTCTGTAACTTTCTTAACGGGTCGACTGTCTACATTATCTTTATTTCCATCACATCCAGTGTTCATTGTGTATGTCAATGATATTTATGAGTAAGACACAAGTGTATAGACATTTGCCGCAAATGACAGGCAACTGAATGAGGCTATAAAGTATTGAACCTCCCCGGATAAGATAGAACTCTTAATGAAGTAGGTGTGTATAGATATATCTGTCTATATTTCTGCTATTGTAACTATTTACACTATTTACATTGTTCGGTCTGTTGAACTCATCTTTATTGGCATATCCACGACATTTCGGGCGTTGTACGCTCCCATCTGCTTCAGGTGATATACGTTCGAACCGAACATTATTTTATTCCTCTGGGGCAGATTTTTCTAATTAGGCGTGCCATGCATGCCATCCATTTTGTTTTTTATTTTTTTGAATATGTTAGTTTCAGTTAATTCTTTTCAGTAACTCAACTCTCCAAGTTTTTGTTATCTCTACTATGTCAAGTATTGAAGTCAAGTCACTATTTAGATAACCCAACCACGCTTTTAGCCACCGCGCCATGTGTACACGGGGACATCAATGTGTGATCTTTTACAACTCATAAACATACGCGTCAGTACATTTTTTACCAAACCTCATATTACGTAAACTAAAATAAAGGTTTCTGTTCAAAATTTCAGCATATGTAAAGAAGTCTAGAGGGTAGAGATCTGTCCAAATGTTGTAAATAGTGTAAATAAGTGTATAGAAATTTGCCGAATGACAGACCACGAAATAAATTCGAAAAGTATAGAATTTTACTGAATGTAACAGATACAAGAAAAAGCTGCTAGTGTTTGGAAAATTACCGAAATTTGACAGACCTCTTCATAAGTCCGGGGAACTTTTACCAACTGTCACAGTCACTTGAATAATGTAGGAGAATATAGAGGCCGATGTATAGCTGGCCATTCCTATTCGAAGATACAGGTCTATTAGGGCCACTAGCGAATAACTATTGCAGAAGCTCACTCAGGCACATTTGTGCTTATTCAACACACACAGAACCCAACTGTGGCTTATACTGCAACTATACTGAGCAGACCTTAGTTACAGTTTCTGGGAAAAAGCGTTTTATCTAGCGTGGTCAACAATTTGAACATGGCCAACAAGCTAAGGCCATCGGCCACGACGACATTTGACTTTCTGCTAGACCACATATTGACGGCCCCCAAGGGTTCTGTCTTTCCAGTTTCACTCACAAGCCTTGGATCGACCCGTGGTATGGTTGTCAGGCACTTTCCAAAGGTGCCGAACGCTGGGATCAAACCCTCTAGTCCGATAATATAAGGAAGTCTCCTTCCTGACAAATCGACTATGGCGAGATTCTCATGGTCAGAATGCAAACATTCTAACCACTCGGCCCATAGTGGCTGATATATTGTGACAAAAAAAAACAACACATTTTGTTCGAACGATTTATGAGATTTTAATATTCCCTCCAGGTTTAGTTATGTCTCATCTCATCAAGAAAATCAGAATATCAATGAGTGTTCATACTTTACTCTGACCCCCTGTTGTCTAAATACGATAGAGGTAAGAAACATCTGTTATAACTAGATAACGCCTTTTTAAAGGAAATATTTTTTTGTTAAAGCCGACCTGGGAATAGCGTTTAACAGGAAAAAACATAGTGGTCATTCCAGAATTATATACCGAATTCCTTTCTATTTACACTTAAAACTTAACCGTCAACTAATAAATCCCATTGCTACACTGTTACTTCAATATTATATTGTAGTTGTAAAGCGATTGTTTTGAAAAGGCACACAATCTGTCCGCAACGTTATCTATAATGTCACTGTACAAATTGACCTTTCAAGGCAATATCAACAGAAAATGTAGGATAAATTTCAGAAAAATATAAGAAGTTGCATCCCTCACCAAAATTTGTGGTTTCTAATTAAACAAATAAGAAAAATAAATTCTGTACATAAGAGTTCAGTGAAGAAAAATGATTCTTATATTATAAATGATATACAATTGAGGAATTTCAGAACGACCACACATAACAAGGTTAACATAACGATGTGAAAATTAGTATTGTCCTTATCGTTGTCGCCATATTTATTACAATGTTTCGGCCCTTCAGTATCTGTCTATATTTCTGAGATGAGGTATTATGTGCACTATTTACATTATTCGGACACATCGCACAGTGGATAAAGGTGTTGGTTAGATCCAGTGACAGGACCCAAAGAATTAAGGCAGTGGAGAACTTTCAGAGGGAAATTAACAGGAGATAACTGATATCCATTAAACATGGCACGTGGAACTAGAACAGTCTACCCCAG
The DNA here is from genome assembly GCA_963932145.1 of Acanthosepion lycidas. NCBI lineage: Eukaryota > Metazoa > Mollusca > Cephalopoda > Sepiida > Sepiidae > Acanthosepion > Acanthosepion lycidas. The sequence continues at coordinate 123,517,617 of OZ010581.1, forward strand.
TGAGCGAAATAAAGGGTTCAGTCCAACATTCTAACCAACTAAAGAAGGCCGGAGCGTACAATGGCCGAAACGTTGTAATAAATATGGCGACAAAGATGAGGACAATAATATTGTAAATAATACTGTAAATAATAATAATAATGTAAATAATACCTCATCTCAGAAATATAGATGATAAAACATTAAACTGGAAACTCGTCCTACGTTCTTAAAATTGTAATATGAAAACTGGTAAAAAATGATTACTGAAGAAATTAGGTTTATAATACCCAGCAATTCTTGCACATACGTTCCCAAACGGTAGTGGATAAAACCGTTAGTTAGATCCAGTGACAGGACCCAAAGAGTGTGAGTTCAATACCCGGTTAAGGCAGTGGAGAACTTTCAGAGGGAAATTAACAGGAGATAACTGATAACTGACATCCATTAACCCTGGCACGTGGAACTAGAACCGTCTAAACCAGTGAGCGAAATAAAGGGTTTAGTTCAATGTTCCAACTACCTGAAGAAGGCCGGAGCGTAAAACGGCCGAAACGTTGTAAATATGGCGACAAAGATTAGGACAATAGTCCGAATAATGTAAATAGTGTATGAGAGTTCAGCTATGTGTTCAAGAAAATGGTTTTCAGCAACCTTAAATTAACGAAGGCAAAACATCACATATTCCCAGTTAAAATAAAACATGTGCAACGTCGCAAAGAAATTATATCTTAGTTTTGCTGTAAGTGCAAAGTTTTTTTAAATTACTAGTATATACCGTGTTAGTCATGACTGAACGGAAAGTATCTTGTGAAAAATAAGCCTGGTCAGATTATAATTGTAAAAAATTATCCAGTTCTGCAAATTTTACGTTGATTATCCTTTCGGCTTTTATAAAATATTCGTATCGCTTCTGTACTTTGATGTGCCTTTTGGGCGTCAATATGTGTCTGCTTCTATGCATTTTAGCTTCCCAACCGGTTTTCATTAACAATCAACATATCCCATAAACTAACAACAGTGTCCAACCGCCGATAACTGATGCAATCCAAACGGTCCATTCATTAACCCCTTTAGAGATGCATATTTAGTTCTCATGTAGTCATACCCACCATGATATATAAACTGAACATATTATCTTTAACCCGACATTGGAAAGTTCAACAAAGGCCCCAAACTCAATGCATTATGTAGGCCAGAGACTTAACAGTGTTATTAGTAAATTCTTTACACGGTACAGCAAATGGCGCCACAATAATCCATTGAGGCGTTGATAGAATTCATGAAGCTTTGCTGTATGCTTTAGTGCTAAGTAAATGACAAAACATGGCCGTAGTGGGTCGAATGATAGTCGAAGGAATTACTGCCTCCATGATAGCTATTATAGTCCGCTATTAATTTACTGGCCGTTATCTGCTAGTCTGCCAAAATATGTTTTCCTTTAGTATCTGATTATATTTCTGAGATGAGGTATTACGTACACTATGTACATTATTCGGACTATTGTCCTCATCTTTGTCACCATGTTTATCACAACATTTCGGACGTTATACGCTCCGGCCTTCTTTAGGTTGTTGGAATGTCGAACTGAACCCTTTATTTCGTTCACTGGGGTAGACTGTTCTAATTCCACGTGCCATGTTTAATGCATGTAAGTTATCAGTTATCTCCTGTTAATTCCCCTCCTCAAGTTCTCCACCGCCTTAAGCAGGTATTGAAATCAAGGACACATGGTACAGTGGATAAAGGCGTTAGGTAGATCCAGTGACAGGACCCAAAAAGTATGAGTTCAATATCTGATTAACGCGATGGAAAACTTGGAGAAGGGAATTAACAGAAGATAACTGACATCTCTTAGACATTGCAGAAATGATGTAATTTTTTTCTTTGTTTTGTAAAACCTATCCAATCTTCTTATTCCCCAGAGATGAATTTCAACTAAATTTCGATTCTGTCCGGATTGCCAATAAGAACATTCTCTGATGGATCGGAATAACCTCTTGCTTTCAACAAAAAAGTAGTTTTATCTTAATATAATATGAATATAAACCTTTGTCACGTTACTATCCTATCAAATATTTACTAACAATTTTTTTTCATTTGTCCTTTTTATACAGGGATGAATGTATATCATTTATAAATTCACAGAGCGCAACGAATAGACAATGAACATTGTAAGATGTTTGAATATTTTAAAATATCATGACAATTATACGACACCAAACCAATTAACATCCAAAGGTATGTCAGAAGTATATTGGGCCTTTGACACTGCCGAGGCGTTATTGACACACAAAACTCAACACATAATACTAAGTATTTAAAAGACAAGGGCGTTAATATAAACTTACCAAAATAAGTTAAACACAAGTAAATATTAAACACTTCGGTGCAAAAATCAGCTACAATAAATTTAGTATAGAAAATAAGGAGGCTGAATGTAGAATAGACGGTGCTATAAATAGTTTTGGCAAACATCGCAAGTTGTTACAAAACGAAAATATTAAACTAAAAAATGAGGTTCTTAAATAACTTTGTCAAACTTTCATATTTATATCAAGCATGGTCCTAAACCCATTCAGAAATGTCTAAATTGCTATCTGTATGCAAACAGTTTCAGATGAATGATTAAAAATGGATTAGAAGGAATGAAAATAGTAAGAATTAAGGAAAACGAATTATGCTAATTAAGTGAGAATACAATATTCCAGGACTTGCTACGTCAGCATCAACTGAAAAGTTTATCCTACTTGTGAACCGAAGAAAATCTAATGACATAATCAAACGTTGACTTTCCATACTATTTCGAACAAAAGTTTACGAAGGACGACATAATCAATACTCATGTTAAAGAATTCGGAGTCTGGTCTAGGACTGCGAATTACTGGTCGAAAGACCCTGTCGGTGTGAAATTCTGACACTGATGGATTGACTTTGTTTAAATGTTTTTATATAGGAACAAAACGGCAAAAAGTCAGCAGAACACCGCAAGAATTTTGAATAGAAAACACGCATCTCGCAGCCAGAATTCTTAGAGATGCTGTCCAGAACGTGGTGGAATATTAAACGAAGGAATCGACAAGCGACCGCCGCATCTGAACATCTTCAACCTGTTTCCTTTTGAATCGATTCTACAAAGACTCTCCTCGTATAATGAATTGAATAAGAAAAAGAAATATCGTCATTTGTTGATAAAGTATATGTGTCGTTAGGATCTGAAGAAATGAAGGCTGTAGCCAAATAGGACGCAACACTCGAATGATAATGAATTTACAATACAATAAGTTTGCCCACAAAGAGTCCATGAATATAAGCCATCAGCATCACTGTCTTCTCGGTTAATGAATATCAAAAATTTCCTCATGAGAAAAAGCTTAATATTACCATTACTATATTTTGTATTTTGGGATTTGGTGTTTTCCTCTTGGCAATACTTCACATGTTGTCTATTGGCTTCAGGTCGGGTATTTTTTTGTGTCTAATCAAGTGCAGTTTTGATTCCTAGCTGTGTAGAAGGAACGCAGCATCTGCATAAAGTTGATCGGCATAGAAAAAACATTTTCCTTGCAAGCAACCAGAGGACATGACACTTTGTTCAGACTCAGGAACATTGAATTCCAGTTGCCCCTGAAAAGGGAATTTCGATACTTGAACAACGGTACAGGTCTTTTTCTCAGAAGCCGAAGTATGAGGATTCTGTCTTTCTTAAAAATGCAAATAAAATCCACTATCGGAATACATTTAAATATTTCATATGTTTAATGAAAAATTGTGGAGGTTTATGAGTTTGATCCACGCATATCGGGACTAGTACTATAAAAGCAAAACTACAACATATATTCAGAATTTAATCTCTTTCAAAGAGCGTCATTTCCATTTATGGAAACATCTGTGAAATTCTTTTAGTGGGCTAGCGAACAGATGCTTTGTAGCATTATCTCATATTTCCTCGACGTCTTGAAATTTTGTTCCTTTCAAGTGAGATTTAAGACAGACTTGCTGACTTATCATTTCATCGTATTAAAACTATATTCAGAAAAATAGTAGCTAAAAAAAGGATTTTAGCATTTGTATAAACCATGCCGGCAGACAAACATGATATAATACAAAAATCTTCTTTAATTTGAAAACACAGTAGACCAAGACCAGTAGATTTTACGACACTTCAAATCTGATTTGTCACTTCATTTCAAGTAATTTTGATTATGAGCCTCTCCAATCTTTCTTCAGAATCTGGGACATTGATTTGCAAATAAGTAAAAAAATTACTTTCATATGAAAAATGTACTTTTGACCACTGTGCAGCATATGCCAATCTCAAAGGAAATACAGATATATCTTTGGAAAATATACTTGAAATATTTTCGTTAAACAAAACAGGTTATACAGGGCGAAATGGATAAATTGTCGTCTAAATGAGGCAAAAATGAAAACAAAAAAACAGATATATTTACCATAGATTACACAAAAAAATCTTGAAATACTAAAGAGTAAATTTATTTAATAAAATCGCCATTAGCTTCAACCACGGCATCTACACGACTCATGCATCTCTTCTGAACGGTCTCGTTGTTGGGGAATACTGCCATAATCCTTGCCTTCATTTCATCTTTGTGGCTACAAGGAGTTTTGTTGGTCGTTTGCGCAACTGCGCGCCACACATAATAATCAAGGTGTTGCAGTCTGGGGAGTTAGGTGGCCAGATATAAAGGTTTATGTAGTCGCAGAAATTGTCCAACAGACATAACTGGGTTCTCCTGTTTGTGTTGCCTGGGGCATAGTCTTGTTACCAAACATAGAGTCTTTCAGCAACTACTCTCTGGACGCAGGGGCGCAATACCTCCGCGATTCACTTGATGTAGACCTCCGTGTTGAGTCTGAGTCACCGTGGAAAGATGACGCATATGCATCGTCATAACTAGTCATCATTCTAAACCTTTGATTCATCGAACTTTTGCCAAATCCTATGTACTGTCCTCAGATTGACACCCAAACACTGTGAAATGTTCGTATTGGAGGTTCTGGTGCGAATGACAAGCAGTATAGTATGCCGTTTATAAATTTCCGGTGTAGTAAATTGCGTCATGGTCATCTTTTTCTCACAGACGGTGAACAACTGTTCCTACTATACTTTGCAGTCGGCAAAATCAAAGACAAGCAAACCGCATTCGTGAAATTAAGATTATAAAATGGCGTCATTGTACACATCAGACCCTGTATATAAAATTAAGCATTAATTGAATGTCCACGCAACATTTCTCTCCCTGCTGAGTTGTACTACAGCCATAGTCTGCGATGGACGTTACTCCTAGGAAGCGTACTAAAATTGAAACGCTGCACGAATACACTGGCAAGCGTTACCAGTGAGTAAATCAAAGTACTATGGACTGGCCCGGAAACTCTCCTGATTTAAATCCAATCGAAAATCTGCAACGAACGACTTCATAGAAGTACTAACATGTGCACTTGGTCATGTTTCAATGTAAAAATACGAAAAAGTAAATAATAACGGATTTATTCGTTTTCTTCCAAATTAATTTCCACAAATGTGTAAGAATAGCTGATATCATAAGGTCAGTATATCCGTATCAAGCCAAACAATGTCAAACCTGATGATGACCAGAGGAGGGTATTTGATCGAAACATTTGTGTCTATTTAACATCTGTATCAAACGAAATGAGAAATTCTTTTCGAAATAATATAAGCATCTTGATAATTACTTACCTGTGAAATGAAATGCTAAATTACATCCTTTCTCTAATGTTTTCTTTGCGTGTGAGTCGAAGATAAACATGTGGCTAGAGACCGGAAATGTAGTTTTTTCAATTATTGTTCAAATTCCTATTTTTTTATTTATTTATTTTTTTATTTATTATTTTTTTTTTTTTGGACTATTTTCAGTTTTTGTTTTCCTTTATTTTTATTCACCGTTTTTCTTTGATCATTTCTCCAGAGATTTGCATTTGCCTGTTCCTGCTTCCTTCTCTACTGTCTATTTTCTCTTTTTCGCTCGCGGAACTTTCACATTTTTATTCTTTATACTTATGTTTACTATAGATTTAACTCAAATATCTTTCATATTTTGTAGCCTTTAGTTTTTCTGTCAAGTTTTCTACCTTCACAATTTGAGAGTTCCGTCATTTGATTACCAACTCTTCTTTATATGCCGAGTACGTTCAAGTCTTAGGCGGTCATGACCATACACAGCTTCCTGTCCCTTGTAGTTCCTTATTACTTCCCAACACTGTTCTACTATCCATATTCTCAAGTGCATCAAGTCTATTACGCGTTGCTTTCCTCTGTCCCTCTTTCCCTCATTCTGTCCTGTGAGTATCAGGTTTTCTAAATACTCCTTCCTCATTACGTACCACAGAAATTTCAGCTGTCTTTTTCTGATGTTAAGTATAAGTTTCTTTTTTATTTACATTTTTTTCAAAACCCTTGTTGTTGCTCACATGTTCGCTTTAGGGTATTCTCAGCATCTTTCTGTAGAAACACATTTCTGTTACTTCTAGTCTCTTCTTCATCTTTGATGAGATTCTCCAGCATTCTCTGCAATGCAGCTGGACAGATTTCAAGGAGCAGTCTAGTACTCTTTTCTTTATTTCTAACAAAACCTTTTTTCTGTCTCTTAATACTCTGCTTAGATTTTGGAGAGCATCATGGGCCATCGCAATACGTCTTTGGATCTCAGTGTCGCAATTTCTGTCGTCTCTCAGAATAATTCCCAGATATTAAAATGTAGGAACTTGCTTGATTTTCATATCCCCGATTTGTTATTTGCATTTTGGGCTCATCCTTTTGCAGATCGCCATACATTCTGTCTTCTTGTACTGTATAATTAATCCCTTTCCTCTCAGTTTACTTCGCTAACATCAGTTAGAGCTTTCGTAATTTCATTTACGTGTCTGCTATCAACGCAGTGTCATCTGCACATCATATTATATTATTAAGATTGTGGCTACAAATAATGAATCCTGGTATGATTTCTAATTCTGTCAGAATTGCATGATCACGAGCACCAATGTTTTGTTACAATGCAAAATAAAATGAGTCAGTTATCTGCCATGCGTGATACGCGATCATGTATTTTTCGATACATGACTGACTAGACAGATTTCTTCCCGCAGGGGTTACTATTTATTTCTGCGGTAGACCAACTGCCATCCAAGATTATAGAACCCGATCTGTTCTGCTATTTGTCCATAGCTGGGGAGAGAAGAAGAGGATTTATTCTTTTCCCAAGGGTATTAGCACGTAAGTGAATGCAATAGATTTGACTAGAATTCGAACTCAGCTCTCATGTTCCTCAATCAAAGCCGCTATCCATTACTCTACCGTGCCTGCTCCAAATGAAAAAAAAAGATAACATACATTTGCCAATTTAACCACAGTTTTAAAACCTTTGAAATTAGTCTACGGGTCGCTGTGTGAAAGTGTATATACCCGGCTGGCTGATATACTATCCAGTGTAAAGGACAGCAGGGATGAACGGCAGGTGTCCAAAGTGGAATTCCCATACTCATCATGAGGTTAAGGTTCAAAGTGTTAACAGACTTATTCTGAAGAACCAAGTGTGTAGACTCACATGATGGAAAATGGAACCAATTATTCTTCTATGTGATGTATTCCTTCCTACTCTTTGAAGAATTTTACTCAGTTTTCTTTTTTAGCCATCTCTGCCATCCCTTGTGATGTTACCCTCTGTCCCGTTTTAATATGTCCTGGAAATTTAAAAATTCTCAATAATCCTGTGTATGTCAATAAAGAATATGCGACGGCAGGCCCTCTGATTCGGACTTTGAAGGTTATCTGGAGCTTGTAACCACCTCTCAATTGTTATTGTTCCAAGGTATATCATTACCCGGGTAGGTAGAACCGCTTAGATAGACTTCTATTAGCAAATAGTGAACCCCCAAGAAAAAAACAAAACACTATGAAAGTATAGAAATATATATTTTTAGTAGAAATACTAGTAATACATTTTATGCAAAAAATTACCAACAATAGTTATTTATAGTGGACTTACCAATAATAAATTATATCTGAAGTTGAAGTCATAAACTTGTGTTCGAAAAAGGTGTTCTCATGCCCACTCTGATCCAGGGTGGTAAACCTGTTAGGGTTCCAGCATTGATTTGAAGCAAGAAAATTGCGTTGGAAATGTTTATATTTCGGCATTAAGTGGCTTATTGATGTAGATGTGTGGCTAAACAAAATTATCCAACCAAACATTCAATATGAAATAACTCTTTCATGACATTTATCAATATAATATCCTACATTTTCTTAAATTAATCAAACTGTATTCCAAAGTATAACTTCAACAAAAGTGCCAAATAAAATACATACATCCCCGCCTCTAGTTATTCATCTACAATGGATTCTCTTGTGAAATATGTTTATTAGTTCAAAACTCACAAGAAAATTACATTTCTGCATTAAATGTCACATAAGGAGTGAAACAAATGAATAAATCAATTCAATTCTCAAATCCGTTGAAATTTCGTCTCCGTCATCCTCTTAATGATTATATACGCTTCATTTTCCTTAAGACTTTTGCGTTACACACACGTATTTCTTCTTGATATTCGTTACATTCTTTTATTATAAATTTGTTGCAGATTTTGGTAAATTATCAATTACAGGTTATTCTGTGCATTCTTTAACAAATTTCCCCACGAAGAAATTCTTTCATTTTTTTCAGACACCAATTTTCCAAAATGTCTTTCATCTGTTCTCTGTAACAATGCCCTGCAAATATGTGTAATTAACGAAAAGGTAAAATCACTACTGCCATACAATTGGCATCCACTGTGAGCATCTATGTGCAACTTACTTTCATAATGAATCGCATATATATTAACGATATCCCTTATTGCTTAAACGTTATATGTACTGGATACACGTATTTGAATAAACAGCACTAGTGAGTGTAATCGAAATGTTTAATAAACAAAAATGCTTTTCGGTAAAGAGGCAGATTTTGCTTCCCTTACATTAATGAAACCGCCTTCAAGCCATGTGTTCTTTATAGCGGATATGAATGAATGGTTACAAAGAATAAACTGGACTCAATAACCTTCTTTAAAGAAAATGTTTCTCTCCTTCCTTATCGAAATCTATATATATAAAATGGCTAAGTATTTAATTGATTTTTATTATAATCCTCTTATATTTCTTCCTGATTTAAATATTATATTCAGTGGTAGCCCTTGGATGACGATACACACCTGTTTTTAAACAATGTAATTTACGTCTATATCGATTATTGATATTAGTTGTGCAATCTTATAATCGGAATGTAATACATAAGTGTGGAACTTCGCCATTCTCAAGTTCAATTTCATATCTGTTTTTGTCAATATTTTTATCAACCCGTATGAATTATTTAATAGCCAAATGTAAATATTAAAATTCATGCTTTATAATCAATTAATGGAATTGGCATTGTATCATGATTAAATTATATTTACTTAACTTCAATTCTTTACCAAATAATTTTCCACAATCAAACGGGTATTTCTCTTTATAATAAATGAGATTAATCACAGAGAATGTTTTCTTCTTTTACGTTTGATAATATTTGACTATATTTCCAATTTTACCATAAAGTTTATTTGTTATCGAAATATATTTTAGTATTTTTTGTTATGAAAATATATTGTTTATAATTTTTTATAAAAATGTACTGTTCGTAGGTTTATTATAAAAAAAAAGATATTTTTATACTTTTTTATTTGGAACCTGTCTAAATTTCTGAGATGATGTATTGTGTACACTATTTACATTACATTTACATTATTCGGACTAGTGTAAGCTGAGTTCCAAATCAAGAAAACAAAGGGTATGTTTGCAAAAACATTTCCAAATATCTCAAAAACATAATAAAGAAAACCTCAAAAACGTAATAAAAATATCTCAAAAACGTAATAAAAATATCTCAAAAACGTAATAAAGAATACCTGTCTCTAAACATATCAGATGAAATATAGTAATATTTATGCTTTTTTTGTAAGCTTTAAGAAAAAATATTCTCTTCAAACATAAAAAGTAATTGACGTAATTTTTCAGTTGACCAAATGAATATACAATAGCGTTTCTAAATTCTAGCTAATAACGACATTTGATATTCTTTATAGATACTTTATTAGGTTAGTGCAAAAATAATGTCGTTATCTCACATAGTATAATATGTGAGAAAACAACAACCTAATAATAACGTTCTTTCCTATTTTGCCTTGAAAAAGTCCACACACACACATATATGTGTATGTGTATATATATATATGGTGGTACTCGTTTGGAAAGACCTCGGATTTTTTAACTTGTAGTAGAACAAGTCAGTACCTGAGGAAAAATGGGAAATAACAAATGAAAGAACCTTAAAAAAAGGCGAAAACAATCGTCAGGTTTTTAAGCGCCAAGTCGAAAGTAAAAAAAAGTAAAAAGAATAAAAAACAGCTACAGACCTGGATCCTTAGTATTAATTTATATATATATATATATATATATATATATATATATATATGTATGTGAGTGTGTGTGCTGGGGGTGTTGCAATGGGTAAATTTTCGTCATTTTACATATTTAATTTTGTGCCTGAACGTTGCTTGGTCGGAAATTTTGGTAAACATCTATTTTAAGACGAGATGTCAGTGTTATTTTTTTTTTCCGAAATTTAGATGGCAATTTATCCATCGCATCCACTATATATATATATATATATATATATATATATATATATATAAACAGCGCTCGTGACCTGACGATTGTGTCTAGCATGAAACAGACTGTCGTCTCTAAGTGTGTGTGTGTGTAAATGCTCTGTTTTATAATAAACCGTATTACTAACATTTACCGTCCTGAATATTTATTATAAAACAGAGCATTTACTTAAATATTTGTATCTATAAAAAGAATGTATAAACATAAAATTAGCATTAAATAATTCTCGGACTTTGTCCATTTCATAATGTGTGACGTCATTTGTTTGCATTTGGATACGCTTTGAGCAGATATGAATGTACGTGAGAGATTCATGGAAGATTGAATCTTAAAAGCAGTAAAATCGACCTCGCTAATTGAATGACCCACCGTTTAAAGCACGACAGGCTAAATGACGGTTTCGTATAGGATACAGGTTCGATTCCTGTCGGAGGACGAATATTTTCTATGAAAATTTCTCGGATATTCAGGCCGGTAAATGTTAATTATATATACAAACAAACATATATGTATACATATATTTATATGTCTGCGTGTGTATATATATACACAAGCTGTCCATATAGTTCGTTTGCACTTTAAGAATTTATAACTTTAAACTGCACACGAACTTTATGGATACCCTGTATATGTGATTCCCCTATTCTAATTACTTCTTTTCTCTTCATTATCTCTATGATTTATTTTTATTTATTTTTTATATATATATATATATATATATATATATATATATATATTTCTCTCAACGGTTATTGTTCTCTTGACACAGTATCTATTATCGTGAGTAAAATCTCCCCCCTCATATGATCTGGGCCTTTTTTACCACATTTTTGGCATACTGGATGTTCTCAGCGACTTTCCTTGTGGTCTCTATACCTTCTTAAACTGGAAACATCTCAAAGGATTGGGGAGGTATTGTTCAACGATCATTATCATTATATCAATTTTTTATTTCTTTTTGGAATGAGGTTTATTAAAAGTTAAATTATATGTGTGTGTCTTTGAATTTGTTGATCGCCAATTTTATATTTATCTTTCTATATTTGATGACACTTTTCTTAAGTAATGGACCATTTATTTATTATGTTGTATCCAAGGGAGTTATCTATTTGTAATAACTGCCTTTAGGGTGTTAAGTCTTTCAAGTGGTAAGCTTTATATTTGAAGTTGTTGAAAGATTGCACTTTACGTTGTTGTCCAAGATGACAAGTAGTTTGCCGTTGCACATTATTTGGCCTGCTGGTAATTATTTTTTCTATCAAGGGGACAAATTGACCAGAGGGGTTTCCTCTAAAGATTCAATTATGAAGAATCTAGAGAGAATTTTCATCCTGCTTCTAATTCTGAATAGTTTTCTTTTTTTTTGTTTGTTTGGTTGGTTGAGTTTGGCATGGGATTTTTCCATTGATCCTGTACCCACCGCGAAATCAAATTTTAATCTTCTCGATTGCCACTGCCTTCTTTAAATAAGGAAAGGCTGGGTGCAATATTTTCATGTGATCTGTTTGTGAAACGTTTTCGGGATTAATTGAATTGGTACTAATACATAACTTGACCAGTAGATTGATCAACCCATATATATATATATATATATATATATATATATATATATATATATATATATATATATATATATATATATATATATATATATATGGGAAAGGAGAGAAAGAGAAAAAGAGATAGTCGTTGATTAAATCATCACACCACTCCAATTTCTTGCGAGTGATGTTAGAAGTTAGAAAATGTATGATGAAAAATAAAACTTTTTAAAAGGGTGGAGGGGTTCCTGCGAACATCGTCCAACTAAATGGATGTCTCAACAAATCACCATGGAGAAGACAACAGGAAACCACTCCATTATCAATCCCAAGAAAACTCATGGTAAGATGATGTTAGCAAAAACTATGGCAATTAAATAGGGCCTAACCAATAGGCAAATCGCTATACAACAGACGCCGGATGCCCCATATGTGAAGGATGAATATATGGACAGTGTTAAACGCAGATACAATTGATAAAATGAAAATACAAACTCTAAGTTCGACATATTAAAAAAGCATTAGTTGCATCAGAAATCAAGATTATCAGAAGGACGGATAGATAAAAAAAAAGAATGAAAGGCAGATGATATTATAGACATCATGAAATGAAGACAAAAGCAATGCCATGTGAGGACACAGAATATTGAACAGTGAATAACAGAAATTAGGAACAAATGAAGTCATGACTTTAAAGCAATTGCTCAACAGTAATAGAAACAATGAGTATCACATATAAGGCTGATAGGCACAGAAAAATAAGAGAAACAAGACAATAGACATGCACTATAGTATATAGCATATATATATATATATATATATATATATATATATATATAATATATAAGAAACTATATTATATATCGAAAATAGAAAATATATTATGTATCAAAGAAAGAAACTATATTATATATCAAAAATGGAAAATACATTATATATTAAAGAAATAAAATATATTTTATAGTAAAGAAAGAAAATATATATCAAGGAAAGTAATATATCAAAACAAATATATCATATATCAAAGAAAGAAAATAAATTATATATCAAAAAAGGAAAATATATTACATATCAAAGACAGAAAATATATTATTGTTGTGAGACCGTAACATACCTACAACATGGGCTCTTCCAAGACTATATAAAGTATGCGATATAACACTCTATGAGAAGAGAAGAAAAAAGAAAGAGAGAGAGTATTATAATACCGTAGTATCAGCCGCGTGTGACTACCAATATTGGACACTAGCATATAGTAAGCTCCGCTTACACTATCTTTGTAATCTTTTTGTTTAATATATTTTTCTTACCTTTAGTCCGTGTTCTGTGTTTTCCTTCCGTGGTGCCGACTTTGGGCCCACATCAATGATATACCAAATAAAGAAAATATATATCAAAGAAAGAAAATATATTTCATAGATGGAACGAGGATATGGGAGAGTGTGTCTTCGATAAAAAACGACAACTGGCAATAAACAGAATTATAGAAAAACTAGAAATATTAAAATCTGAAGTGAAGTCAGCAATGGCCAAATCGATAGAAACAAAGAAGCAAACCGAAACGGAAATGCAAAGTAGATGCTGGCAGCCTTAGTTGGTTTTGAAAAAATACAGGTAGAATGAATGAAGTATAAAACAGTGGTGACATACCGGACGACATCAGTAGAAACATTTTCATAGTACTGCATAATAAACCAGATTCATACGAATGCGCATAGGAATTCTGGTGACGATAGCGCGGAGCAGAATTAGAAAGGATATTGGAGGGTTCTGTAAATACACTGGAACAAGGAATATAATATTTATGCTCAGAATTATACAAGTAAGAGGTATATAAATACAGAAGAATGTATACCTGTCTGATATAGTTATTGCAAAATCATTTGATAAATTAAGTAACAAAAAATTTTGAAAAAGCTAGCTAACATTGACATAATTTGGAATGATATTTGAATAACTTCAAAACTATACTGGCACCAACCACCATAGTGACAGAAAAGAAATTCAGTAAATATAGAAAAACAGAAAATAGTGTAAGACATGGATGTATCTTCACACCGGAAGTATTCGACATATATAGTGAGACGATTCCGTGAGATATAGAATTCCTACCAGGATTCACTATTGTCGGCCAGAATCTTAAATACATAACATATGCAGAAAACACTGGATTAAGAACAGACAAAGAAAGAGATCTACAAGGACACCAAAGAATTTAGTGATGAAGTGTCAGAAAAAAGTCAAAAATTGCAAAAAAACAAAACATATGGTTGCTATCAAAAGGGACTATCCAATATGCAAATTACAAATTGGAAATACTAGAATCAAACAAGTAGAACAATTTAAACATATGAGGTGTATCTTAACATAGGACAGAAATGGCGACACTGAAATATGAAGGCAAACGGGAATAGGGAAAAATGTCCTCGAAAAGTTACATAAAGTATTATGAAACAGAAAACAAATTGTTAGAAACAAAGAAAAGGGTAGTGAAATGCTATCACATGGAATACTGAACAATCTCCTCGCAGCAGTAGAAATGTCTTCCTGCAACAGAATACTGACAATGCTATCAACAGAACATCAACAGAAAAAGACGAAGTTTTGGAGGGAATGAAGGCAAAATGCTAACTCATAATTAACATCAGATTGGGTGTGTTGAAATTTCAAGTGAATATAATGATGAAATAAGCCCTGAAAATTTTATACTAGTGCTTAAAGGCAAGAGGGACAATGAGCAGCGATGCATAAACTACCTAACGAGCTAAAATGCAAATGGTTGGCAAAACAAGTTTAAGGGAGATAACAAAATGATAAAAATTTATTAAGAGACAGAAAAAAACACAAGAAATTTCAGCACAGCATATATATATATATATATATATATATATATATATATATATATATATATATATATATATATGAAAAATTGAAAACTTAGAGGCGACAGGCTAGACGCAATTGTCTGGCCACCACTTCAATATTCACATTTATATTACACACCCTCTATCTCTGATACTGAGCACTTTATCCCATAAATATAGCACACCATAAAAGTATATTTCTTCATATATATATATATATATATATATATATATATATATATATATATATATATATATATATATATATATATATATATATATATGTATGTATGTATGTATGTATGTATGTATGTATGTATGTGTGTGTGTATGTATGTAGTCAAGTAACTCAGTTACTAGAAAACGACAGCCAGAATACCCGCACAAATTATTTCTTTGTTGTGGTAAAGGCTTCTGCAGTACAAGCCACACTTTTTGGAAGAGCCGAATACAGAAAACTGGTACAAAACGTGCCACAATGCCCCTCAACCCCCCCCCCAAAAAAAACCTCCGAAGGTTATTAATTTATCGTTGTTCTTCTCCTAGACCGGTTGCCTCCCAAGACAGCCAGCAAGCAGTCTCTCCTGCCATTTAACTATATCTCGAGGCAGAATGGAATTCATACCTTTCCCAAGGGTATTAGCCCCTAGTTGAAATCGACTTGAATTCGAACACGGCTCTCCTACTCGTCAATCTGAGCCGCTAACCATTATTCCACCCTGAAATATACACGATATTCGAACAGAGATTTAACAATCAAGTGAGGATATTCTGTTTCATTCTTTTCATATTCAAGCATGAAGTTTGCGTTCAAGCATGTATTAGTTGCTTCACAATTTACATAGATTCTACCTTAGATTTATTATTATATTAGATTCTATCTTAGATAAAGAACATTTACCCTATAAATAAAGTATACTTTAAATATATATTTTATCTTTTATAGGAGAGAAAATGTAAAAGATCACCGTTTGCATCTTCTTTTTTTCATGTCCTGTTTCCTATTTATCATAAATATGAGAGATAGCAGGCAATAAAACTGGTTTCGGAGAATATCGGCTGTGAGCCACTTTGAAGAACCCTAGGGAAATCTAACACATGCATTCGGTAGACATGTTTGCATCTTTTTTCTGTTTCTTTGGGGTTTTTTATATATATATATATCAATTTTTAACACATCTGCACGATATCTGTCCGGAGAGTATCGAATAATTTCGTATTAACGAACACAGTTTGTACATCGGGCCAATGGCACATTAGTCTTAGTCAAAGAACTCCGCTTGAGATGTGACACATTTATTTCGGAGTCATTTCCACTTTTTAAAACACATTCCAACGCTCTTTTTCGGGAGCACCATCAGTTGACTGTATGAAACTTGTCAATAGAGTGAAACTCAGTAGTGATTTTAGCCTTTGATGAAAAATCAGGTAACTAATTAAAAAAAGGCGTGAAAGTCCTAAGCGTTCTGATGCTGCCTTTTTTTCAAAAAAACGGAAAGGTGGAAAATCCATTCTATCGATTGGTGGAATGGCAGCGGTTAGACAGGGAATTCCCACTACCAACACAAGATTAGGAGAAAAACACATCATCTACGCATCAACTTCGGATATTGGCTTATTTTTTTTTCGTTTCTCATAAATACAGCTTGCGGAAAAAATACCTCCCACATAATTGTAAGACATAAATATGCGGCAGAAATACTTCCACATTTTAAACGGTAACCTGGGTGTCCCTAGTGAACTTAGGCAGGTGATAATTGTATTTTCATCTGGCTAATCTGTTACCATTATGTAGGAGGTATTTCTAGGCAGCGTATATGGGTGATAACAGGTAAACATAATAATTGCCAAGATATTCACCTTCCTGCTAAACGGGAAGTTTAATGAGGCTTTTGATACTAGAATGACGCAACTCCGTTAAGGACTTTGGTATACACACCGACCATATGCCGTTTGATTCCAGCCCATTATTCTTAATACAGAACTGTAATAAATATTGAACAAACACACGCTGCTACAGAACGTAACAAAAAATATTCGGACCAAGTTCGAATTATGTTTCTGTTTGCTTTGTATACATTTTAGGAAAGATACGAACTCAATTTTCCTTGCAATCCGTTCCAGCAACAGTTACCATAAAATACTTTGTAAGTGTCCTTTCACAACAGATGTTAAATTGAAATGTGTGAGATTTGAAAACAAGTAACTGTAATTCGCTTTAATGATTAGAAAATAGCATGACAAACCTGATACTTCAACTTGAACACAGTTTCCTTAATTTTACTCTCATTTTTTGTATAGTTTTATAATTTGAAAAAAAAAACGATATATACGTGTGTGTGTATGCATGTGTGTTTCTCTGTGTTCATGTGGCATGCGTGTATTTCCTTTACGTTTTACAACACATGTCAATGTTCTTTTAAATTTTACTTTCAAATTTGTTCTCTCTGTATAACACAAACAATCTAAATATAATGAGTAATCATGTACTTAATTACATCTGTCATGATTTCTTAATATTTGTTTTGTTTTTAGTAGTTTAAAATGAACTTTCTAGCTTTTAGCAAAAAAATGTTTTAAACATTTGACCCGCAAAAAGGTAGTAAAGCCTCTAAGATAAAAGAGGTTACTAAGTGTGAAAAATAAGGAAAAAGAAAACATTAAGGATGAGCGAGAAAGGGAAAGATAGTAAATACCGATTGACATTGCATTTAAATTTTGAAGCTCAAAGTTCTTTGGGAATCATGAAGCCGGAATAGATTTATAGAAGCGAGAAGTGCCATAAAGAAACTGTTAGCAGAGAAGATACGGTTGCATCTAACTAATTCAAATGTAAAATGTGTGTGTGAGTGTGTGTGTGTGTGTGTGTATGTGTGTGTGTGTGTGTGTGTGATAAATTGAGCAAGAAAGCCTTGTTAATTATTATGCCTCTGAAATTAAACTGCTCTATTTCGTCATCTTAAAGTACCTTTTTTTCATTTAATCGGCTTGGTTAATACTAACCTTCTAAAGAGTGGCTAACGTTTTGCATTGACATGAAAGAGAACAATTATATTGAATCAACTGCTAAACATGCTACTAGAAATAATGATCACTATATCGGGCGACATTTGTCACAGAATGTGTCTGACACATCTGGCCTGGTATCAATTTAGACAAAGTTCCGGACAAAACGAAGGATCAATCTGTAATGTTATGGCTCTTATTAGTCACTTTCTCTTCACAGCATCGTTGCGTCCCTGTGCCTTTTTTACAAATTCTTAATGGTCATTTTTCTCGTTAGTTTTCCCATTTGGCATTTTGACATTACGAATTTAATAGCAGAACTGGACTGCCAGCTAGGTCTCATCAATTTGTGTGTGTATATGTGCATAAGAGAGAGAAAGATAGAGAGAGAGAAAGTGAGATATGAAATATATTAATATTTATTATATTGATATTATTATTATTTTATATGGTATTACTATATGATATTATTATATAATATTATTTTATATGATATTATATGATAGTATTGTATGATATTATGTTATTATTATATGAAATAGGTTAATATTTATTATATGATGTTATTATTAAATGATATTATTATATGATATAATTATTATATATTATTATATGAGATATATTAATATTTATTATATGATATTATTATTATTTTATATGATAATATTATATGATGTTATTATTATATGACATTATATTATATTATTATTATGATATGAGATATATTAATATTTATTATATGATATTATTATTATACGATATTATTATATGATATAATTATGATATGAGGTGTATTAATATTTATTACATGATATTATTATTATTATATGTTATTATTATATGATATTACTATGATATGAGATATATTAATATGTCAGATTATTATATGATATGATTATTATATCATATTATTAATATATCATATTATTATTATATCATATTATTATTATGATATGAGATATATTAATATTTATAATAGGACGTGATAAATGGATGTATTCATAAAGATTCGTTTTTAATGCAAGCTTTCTCAAATATTCTGATGATGTTTTTCAATTGTATTTATTAGCTCGCAAACTGAAAGCTAGATAGCGAGGAAACATCACTGACATGATATATTGAAAGCAAGACACACTGAGGGAAACATCGATTTTCCTCGGTAATGACCTGGTGTAAATGGATGATAGAACATGGAGTCGAACAAAAGTAAACCAACCTTACTTAGAGCTATACATTATGAAAGTAATTAAATTTAATTAAGCTATCCATTATGGAAGGAATTAAAACAGAAGAATGCTGAGAATTCCATGAATCGAACATGTGAGCAACAAAGGAGGTTTTAGAGAAAATGGGAACAAAACGGACACATATTTAACATCAGAAAGAGGAAATGAAAACGTCTAGGTCAGATAATGAAGAAAGAGGGCTCGGAAAATCACTTACTCTCAAGGCAGATTGAAGTCAAGAGTGACAGAGGAAAACAATGCATAACCTACTTAGTAAGCTTGAGTAAATTGATAGCGGAATAGGGTTTAGGAGAAATTACAGAAAGACAGAAATTGTTAAGAGCTACAAGTGACAGGAAGTTGTGGAGAGCCACGATCACCGACGCTCTGACAGCAAATAAAGATGAAGAACATATACTTCCCAAAGGGATACATCACAGAAAACAACAATTTAAATATTCGTACAAATCAAACTGGAAGAGAAAAGAAAAACACTTAATTATATTAACTTAAAATATAGTATGAATGTAAATTATTGTGAGACCTTCGTGTTGAAACTATAAGATCGATCAATAAAAAAACACGTAAAGACATCACATTTTTTAGAAAGATATTCAATCTTTCTTTACAACATTGTTTTCCTCTTCTTGTAAGGCACACCATTCCTATGCGATGTACGTGTTCGTATTCATTTCACTTAGGTGTATTTGAGGTGGGATCGGGTGGTTTGCTGCACATATAAGAATGTCTTTTTCCTTTTCTTCAATGTTTTTTTTTTTTTTTTGCCAAGTAAAAAAAAAACATATTTGAAAGTAACAGGGCCATCTCTTACCTCTAATCTGATTTACACTCTTCACTTGGAGGGGATCATCATAGCCGAAGCGGTGTTGTCACGAATAAGTTAAGAAACAAATGAAACAATATAATTATAAAAGGACAGTGAAACTCAGCAACTATGGACATATAATATTTGAACTCAGACATTGATTCTGACAAAATTCAGTTGTAGAAATCCCTGAGCCGAGGGGTGTCCACGTATTTGGATCTCGTAAAACATATTTTAGCGATTTGTAAGGATGCTGATTTTAGAATCAATATTTTCTTTTTTTTCCTTTTCAATTTGAAACTCAAAGACGGCCGTCTTGAATTTTCTTCTTTTATTACACATTTTTTGGTCAAAGTTTACTAAAATTTCAGGGACTCGAGTAAACAGACACGCATAAATTCAAGCTGTATGTATAAGGTGAGCAAGAATTGAAGCATTTTTATTATTTTTATCAGTGATCATCA
Organism: Acanthosepion lycidas; assembly: GCA_963932145.1. Classification (NCBI taxonomy): domain Eukaryota; kingdom Metazoa; phylum Mollusca; class Cephalopoda; order Sepiida; family Sepiidae; genus Acanthosepion; species Acanthosepion lycidas. Next base: position 123,538,252 of record OZ010581.1, read on the forward strand.
CCTGTACTTTAGATCGGAATTCTTCAGTGGAAGGATTTCATTTTGATATTCTTTAATTGTAGGGCCATCAAAATAAAGCTTGCTTGATTTCGAAGTTTCAAGTGTGATACGCTCTGATTATCATCAGGTTGATGTAGTTGCATTCAATTATGTTCCTTTGCTAATTTATATTGGAATTATTTAGAGAAGGAATAGTCATTATGAGATACTTCATTATTCGGAGTAGCAGGTTCACATGGGTTGTTTCATTTTTTAAATCATTTCACCTCAAGCAAGAGTATAAAGTCACTAAGACGTAAAGTGTTACTTAATGTGAAAGAATGAGAGAAAAAAGCATTATTAAAGAGAAATAGCATGAAATAACAAGAATTAAGGATTCAGAAGATGATTATTGACTATCTCAGCTGACAGGAAAAAAGACGCCGAGAGTTACATGGGGTAGATGTGCGTGAGAAGCAATATTTAGCATTCTAATGCTGGTTACATCTAGTAATTTAAAATGTAAAATTATAAGACCTATCTGTCAATCGAGTTCTTCGATTAAATTCGTAAAATCAAAATACCAAAAGAGTAAAATAATGAAAAAAATTATCATTAAAATATTTATAGAAAAGGCAGAGGGATGTTACATTATTCGGAGGGAAATACATTAAAGGTAACAGGCGAGCCCAATGGCGAGAATCTCTAAACTCATATCAGAAACAGTGTTGTCTATATTCAATGTCTGGACCAATAGTACACTTATAAATGTGTAAGATATATTCTGGTGATTAAAGTTATCTAGTAACACAAACTGAACTAATTTTTTTTTCTTGCAGCAGAACTAACAGTTGATTCCATATAATCATTTATGCCAATGAAAATCGTTCGCCCGAGAAGACGCAATGAGCCACATCCCAGGTAGTTAGCATTAAGCAAGGTCATGGAAAGCCAAAAGGGTAATTAAAAACGACTAAAACAGAGCGGTTTCGTTTCAGAGGCATTAGCATTAAGAAAACTTTTCTTGTTTCATTTTACAACAGATTGAAGGTCATCTTCTAGAGCCGCTATGGCAAGGGAAGATACTTGATGACAATTAGGAACAAATTACGCCCAAGAACAGAGAGCCCTGTGTAACACTAGCATTCATTTCTAAAGATCTAGTAGAATAGATGCTCAAGACAACTTTTGGTGAGAAAGATTGAATCAAATCAAAAATTCATACAGAAATACCATAACCTTTCAGCGTGTGAAGAAGAACAACTCACTAACCCCCTGCCAAACACCTTCGAGATACACAAAGCAACAGCTCGAGCAGCACCTTCCTCATCTAAAGACACTCTAACTGCAATAACCGTTAACACTTCAGCTGTTGAGCTGGAGAAGCGAATGACTATATTGTTTGTCTGAGAGAAGGCCCTGTGAGTTGAAATGCGTAACATATTTGGGGTTGATTACAGCTTTCACAGATTTACCAAAAAGGGGAAGAAGGCCAACGTGTCGACTGTCAGAAGTAGCAGATGTTTCACCCCATTTCTGATAAACAGTTACGAGAGATGAAGATTTCAAATACGTATGAAAGCAAAGAATCTAAAGAGAACAGAAGCAAATGCAAGTGCACATTTCGTTCGGACTTTTCCAAGGATACCATTGTGTCCTCAGGGTTTTCCGTGGATCTAGTTTAGAGATAATAACGAAAACTGTGCTTCATGACGCTTCAGCTGTTCTATTCCCTGGTCATCTTCCGGTTTTTGTAGATGTCTTCAACAAGCTTTAGTTGGGAATTCATATGTTTGAGAGAAGGAATTATCATTACCATATGCTTTATTATTTGTACCAACATAGTCATCACGGGTGTTATCTTAACACGGTTCCGTCCATTTTAAATTCAGACCATCTTCATGTTTGTCTAATTCTACCAAATAATCCTCTTTGGATAATTTATATCCGACGTTTTGGAAGGAAGTATTATTTAAGATAATTATCTCTTGAGTATATTGCGGCTTTACTTCTTATTGAACAATTTTGCTACGTAACGGAAATATCTAATAATTTAATAAACTGAATGGCCGCGATAAAAGTTGAACTTATCCAGAAAGGCCTCAGTAATATATACTAGGAAAGTCATTGCTGTAGATAACTGCGATTGAAATTCACACGAAAACCAGGTCACTTTACGCAGTTCAATGCGATTTTAATAAACTATAGCCTATTTACCCAAAGAAAGTGACTGCTTGAACAGGCATAAATACAGAGGTCCAGAGTACGATAGAGACAGTATTATGCTTTTCAAACAGCATTAATTAGTATTTTAATTATAAATTAATGATAAATTGTAACGTTTTAATTAGAGGAACGTGAGGAAAACCTATTCTCAATGAAATGAATTCTAAAAGATATATTAAAATATATAGAAAAATAATTAAAATATTATCTGTCTATATCTCTATGATGATGTATTATGATTATTTACATTATCCAGATCTTCATTGCAATATTCACAACATTGCAGCTGTTATACGCTCCAGTCTTCTTCAGATGATTCGAGTTTCGAATCGAATACTTTATTTCATGCACCTGGGTAGATTGTTCTAGTTCTTCAAGGACACATGGCCCAGTGGATAAAGTCGTTGTTTAGATCCTGTGACTAGACCCAAAGAGTAGTGAGTTCAATACCAGCCCACAGCAGTGGTGAACCAAAACTTGGAGAGTTAAGTTAAAGAGAAATAACTGACACATCCAGAAGAGGCGTGGCAAGTCAGATATCGATACTAGATTCAAATGTTTCAACACAGAAACGCAACAAGACAAGCGGAAATTAAGCAGTAAATGAAATTCCGCCAGACAAGGAAATACTTAAACACAAACAGGAAATAAAGACATAGAGAACAGGATGATATGAAAAGCGTTGAAGGTGCTTTCTAAAAAAAGTAAAAGCACCCTTTACGGCAGGAATGTTGGGAAAATATTTGGAGCATCGCAAAGGAATATAATACCAATGTAGAATATAGGAGAATCATGTGTCAGAATGGGAAAATATAACTAAGAATATTATAAGGCAAGATCTAACAAAATCCTCCAAATTGAATTCCCATAGAATGACACGGTAACCAACCTTAGAATCTATCAAGTGTCAGTAATCCATAAAATTTGTGTGCAAGCTTTATCAATGAAGGTATTATATATATTCGACCTAAAAGTGGTGAAGCAGACGATCCAAATAAATTATAGGCTAATAATCTGTCTCTCAACCACATACAAAATGACCACCATGAATATTCAATAGTAACATTAGGAGAATTGCAGAAATATACTCAATAGATTTAGATTCTATCATAAAAATTAGGAACCTGGGAAGAAAGAAGGAATCAGAGAAAGACATGAAATACACATCGCCAAATGAATGAGAAGTTGAGAAAAGTGTACCCGTGCGTCTGATTTTAACCCTAGAACATTAACCATCAATTACACCACTACTAACCATGGGTATATCATACCAGATTTTGAAAATATCAAAAAAAATATTAAATATAAATCTTTATTTGAAATATTTTACATGCAGGCACATCAAACTTTCTATTTTGAGATAACATTAATAGGAACTGAAAAACATTATTTAGGTAAGAAAATCACGTACTGAAAATTGTAATTAAAAATAGGAAAATTTGCGCTGGGTACTATATACCCATGGTTAGTGTTCTAGGTTAAATACCAAGTCGAATTCACAAATCAGCACGTTCCTAGGGTGCAATACATCTGCAACATACGTAACTGATATAGCAGACATTAAGTGAGTGGATGCCCAAAGAGAAATCTTCTCACTTGCCACCGCATGAATCAGTCTAAAGGCTGATCTTGAGTGTCTGTATGTACTCAGATGTGAAGGAGGCAGAGGGCTTCTTCTCATAGAACCGTCTTACAAAGCTACAACAATCGGTCTTTAAATTTACCTGTAAATTACAGACGATGATCTCAATCAATACAGGAAGTCAATAAATTCAAAATGGAATTTTGAATCGATTAAGAAATGAATATCAAGAATAATATACGCACTCCTGGTCGAAAGAACGTAAAAAGGAAAGCAAGTGCAATGTACCAATGCAGAAAAAAATGGAAATATTAGCCTCTTCATGGTCAATATTCTTCCCCTGCTACTACTCATCAGTGGTTACGGTGTGCATGGTTAAAACCTGAAACCGAAAGTTTTATTCTTGCTTCACATGACCAATGTTTTTTAACTAGAAATTAGGAAGCACACTACTGGAAAATTGTGTTAACCTGAAATATTCGGAAACAATTAACCATCTTGTAGCAGTTTGTACGGTGTTAGCACCCACAGAATATAACAGAGTGGGCCAATATCTGCACTGCAAATTCTGCGACTTTTACAGAAATGAAAGTGAACAAAACTGGTGCGAATATCACCTAGGACCGGTCAAAGCCATAGGATCTGTAACAATTTTATGACACTTTACAATACACACAAAGAGAACAAACAAAGCTAATTGCCCGGACATCGTCATCAGAGACCAAACAAACAGAATCTGCTTCTTACTGACATTGCAGTTCCTACAGACAGTAATATATATCTTTGAAAATTTTTAAAACAAAAATCAAACTACAAAGACCTTGAAATGGAAATCGGAAAAATGTGGAACATGAGAACATCAATAATTTCAGTTGTAGTTAAAAATCATCGGATTAATTTGGGATATGTTCCTATAAACTTATTAAAGGGTTTCCTGGTATCCTATTCCCTAAAGAAACAAAAAATGTACTCAAAAGTACAACTCACACTGTACGAAGTACTTTATCTATAGTCAACTACGAAATTCTTCATACATGGACCAAAGTATATGTCCTAATACAAGACAGCTAGTGTATATAATTTAATTAACCGTACAAGTGTGAACTCTCCCACGAAAAAAATGTTCTCCACTTAATTAAAGAAATGAAACTATTTCTCATTAATAATGACTTTCCTAATTACATTGTTGATGAACAAATTAGACGAACTATTAGAAATATTAACTTAAATCAAAAAGAACTTAATATTTTCTCAAATAACCCTAAACAAATCAACCTACTATATCGCAATCAAATTCACACTTACTAAAGATAAAAATGCCTAAAAAATCTCAGTAAAAAAATAAAACTAATTATAAACTATACTATATTTAATACAACCAACTTAATCATCCACAATAACTCTTCTCCGCCAACTAATGTTTTGCAAAAAACAACATTGCATTTCAATTAAAATATCGTTTGCGAAATTCTGTGACAAAAAAGTAAATATATTGGTTTAACGATAGAAACATTATCAAGAAGGCTTAAATTAGATATGTCGAATTCAAGTTCTATTGAAAAAACATTAAAAGAACATTCCTCTCCATATTCACAATATAAAGAAATATTAACTGACAATAAAAGTTTTTCTACTATGAAAATAAAAAAAAAACTTTTGGAGGCCTGCTATATCAGAAAAATACAACCAACCCCAAAGAAGGTTAATTATAAGAACAGCAACAATATTTTAAAATGTCTGTAACAGCAATATTTTAAAATACGTAAATGGTAATTTCAAATAAAAGAAAATAATATAAATCAAAGTTACCTCCATTAGATTAAACATAATAACTTTAACAGTTAAAATAGATATCTAGCGGAACTCGTTTCTACGTGTTTATTATTATGACAGAGCGCGTTTCATGCGCATTTACAAAAAAATCACAACTATCAATTACATTATTTTTTTTTGTCTTAACAATTCTCCCCTGAAGATGATCTTGGATGAGATTATTAGGACGTGGGAAAATAACATTCAGAAATACTATGGCGCCTTCCTTAATGAATTTAATATCAACATTAAGAAGTTGATCCGAGTATTCGAGAGGATTAAAATAAAATAAATCGATTTCGTATGTCCAGATTGTTCAAACATGATTGGTTGAATTAAGTTATGATATATATATATATATATATATATATATATATATATATATATAGATAGATAGATAGATAGATAGATAGATAGATAGATAGATAGATAGATATGTGTGTATCTGTGCGTGTGTGTATTTTGTTACCGATTTGGCAGAATAGAAAACAAAGAAATTGAAAAAAAATGCTGCTGATAAAGAATACTGTATCAATGTATTGTTTTAGACTTATTCAAACAGTAGCGTGATATAAAATAAGCTAGTAAAACACTACCAAAATAGAAACATATGCTTTTATTTTATATAATTATTAAAGAATCTGAAATGAAGAAAAAAAACAAATTAGGAAGAATATTTATTTGCAGATCGTTGTCTTATTTTCTTGTTAGGATATCCCCTGATCAATGTATTTCTTTACATGCTATAAACAGACATTTACACAAATAAATACATATTATAAGATGGCAGACTGCGTCGGTCACACGAGTTAGACGTTCACTTAAAAGCATATAAAATAATTTATATGAACAAATATATAAGTAAGATTGATGGTAATGTAGAGGAAACTTAGTCTATCGTTTAGACGTTTTATATTTCTCTATTAATACATTTTAGGTTTGTATTTAGAATTATGTTTCATCAAAAATTCAAAATTATAAAATAAATCAACATTGTTTCATATAAACATTTAAATCTTTTTTATATTCCCCATTTTATGACTTTTAAAATGCTTTAATAATAAATCATGAATTAATTTGTTCGGTTGTATCTATAATTCTATATGCTGGAGTTTTTCAAACGGCGCTGCGACCAGAAAGTATCATTATCTTTTGAAATGCTTTTCACATTGGTTTCTAGATTCCGATATAATTATTTTTAATTTTATATAATTACGTCTAATGTCCTCTTCACTGTCCAGATTCATTGTAAATTGATTCCCTGGAGAAAACAAAATAAAATATCTACCCATAGCACGTGATTTCTTAAAATGTTTTTATTATTAATACTAATATTATTATTATCATTTTCTTTGATATTTAGTGTGTACTCATTTCTTTCCGGGTCCCGACCAGAGAGCTAAGGTCAGAAATTACATCATGACATTTTCCACTGAGTAATTTAAACAAAAAAAGAATCACACATATTCTACATTGAAAAAGCCCTTCGTAAGGTGTGCGATGTACTCGTCAGAACATTTTTTTTTTTGCAATTCCTTCAAATATGGGCTACCATAAATCCCTTCAGCGAATCTATTAGAATGTTTTCCAATCAACCCGACGGCTCCAGCTGCAAATGCAATTGTTGATGTTTTTATGTGCCACATTTTTGAGATTTCAATTTCAAGGTCCTTTTATTTTGATAGCTTTTGAAGATCTTCAAAAATACATTACAGTCTGATGAAACTAGCATGTCAATAACAAGCCACATTTTGTCTTTGCGGTCTCTAATCACGATGACTTAGCGATTAGCTTTATAGAATTGTCCATGTTTGTCTACTCACCCCCGTTAAAAATAGACTCTTCTATGCGAATTAGCTTTGACCAATCAACACCACACATTGTGAAACTCGGCTTGCTATTGGTCGAGACGAATGTGTATCCATGGTCAAAAATCTGTTTTCCCGACAGGCTCCTGGGAGCCTACTTTGGTTTCCCAACACAAATAAAAGAACGAATTTTAGTCCAATTCACCAGTCAGTAATTCGCGCCGAGTCAGTCAGTAGTTCACTACCGACTGTTCGGTTGTACTCTCATCCTACGGACGGGAGGAACCCGAAGAAGGCTACGCCAAAGGACGGAGTCTCCTTCGGGGAGGTAGACCGGCCATGAAATCGTTTATGCGGGTTCAATGGGCTATTTTTGGGCCGAGCCCACGGGCTCGGAATGGCCACGTTAAAAAGGCCTTGTGCCACATGACGCCCTCGTGGGGGGGACTGAATATCGTCAGTAATTCGCACCGAGTCAGTCAGTAGACCTTCGAGCGGGGAGGAACCCGAAGGAGGCTAACCGAAGGGTGGAGCCTCCTTCGGGGAGGTAGACCGGCCCTGAACCCGTTTATACGGGTTCAATGGGCATATTTTTGGCCGAGCCCACGGGCTCGAAATGCCCACGTTAAAAAGGCCTTGTGCCACATGACACCCTCGTGGGAGGTGACTGAATATTGTCAGTAATTCGCACCGAGTCAGTCAGTAGTCCTTCGAGCGGGGAGGAACCCGAAGGAGGCTAACCGAAGGGTGGAGTCTCCTTCGGGGAGGTAGACCGGCCCTGAACCCGTTTATACGGGTTCAATGGGCATATTTTTGGCCGAGCCCACGGGCTCGAAATGCCCACGTTAAAAAGGCCTATGGCCACATGACACCCTCGTGGGAGGTGACTGAATATTGTCAGTAATTCGCCTTCACAGAGATCCACACAGATCCACGGTGTGTCTACATTTTGACTTGAGAACTTTTCACGCGTCAACTCCTGACTCAATTACCAACATCTTTCTATCTCTCTAAACCCCATTACAGCTTTCTTAAAAAGTGTTAATTACACTACGAAACAGAAATTGTAATGTTAGCATAAGACAAAAGAAAATACAGTCCAGGCTGAACAACTCTGTCAGAACAAGGTTAACAATTTCAACTTAAATCTTACATACATTATTTTTAAATTTACTTCTCGATAAATTTTCCCTTTGTATTACAATGTGAACATTTTCTCAACAATTGAACATTGCTGAACTTTAATTCATTTAATATCCTTGATGCAAATTTCGTGAACTTGCATAACATCAATACACAACCTTTTCTCTATTTGTAAAAATTGTATATAAATGTTCGATATTTTCTAGTTGAATGCACATCGACCGTTGTTACTTGTTCATTTTTGCATTGAGTTTTATTCGACTTTATACGTCTATACTTTTATTTGTTGTGATTCATGTGAAGAACATGCTTTCAAACTCATCACGCTAGCAATTAAAACCTGATTTCACACTCAATTCATAGCTATCCCAACAGTTATATTGTTCTCTCTATCTGTCTTGTAAAGCCCTCTAAAATTGCTACAGGTCCTATCCCTATAACCGGGTCTGGGTGAGGTTCACACCAGTTACTTGGATTTTCATTCCAGTTACATATTTTCGAGTGCGCATATTAACCTAATCTGTAGTGATCATCATCGCCATCACACACACATACATACATACATAAAGATCATACGGCAAGTATTCATTGACTAATCTCCTCAAAACTAGCTTGCTGATTGGTCAATTCCGACCAGTCAAATCGCCTGCACGCGAAGAATAATTTTCCCGCGTACTAGGCTGGAACCTGTCACGTGAGACACAACCTTATATAGACGAAACACGAATAAGCCTCTCTCGTTCTCTTCGTTCATCTTTTTTCCTTGCTGCCAAGATGTAGTCTTCATGAGCTCCCGTCTTAACCGTGCCGTCAGACGTTAAAGAACATTGCCAACAACACTTACCGACTTTTTCGCAAGTCGTCAGTAGAGTCCAGCAAATGTCGCCTGTCAACACAAAACTATGACTTTACTCACGACATTTCAAACGCACCCACAGACACAGAAGTTTTCAATAGATATATACATATCTCTCTGTGACTCAGCCAAGTTCAGTCATCCAGGACTTTTTTGATTTCTCTAACACAACTCACTTTCTGATCAATTGTATTCTTGTGTTATCTATTCTAGCAAACAGTCCTTTGTCCTAATATTGATTCCTGAAGATTTCTCTCTAAAGAGAACTTTCTTTCGAACAATCAAATACAAATCAAAATACGGTAAAAATGGAAGCAACTTCTTTTCCCTTAATATACACACTGCACACAATATTATTGTATATTTCATTCATGTATGTTATTTCAATATATACTTGTTGATTCACATTTGGACTTTCGTTGTTGTCTTGAGTCATTTATTATACAAAAGGTATACACAGGCCAAAGAACACGCAGCCCTAACAAATCGATAATACCGTGATTTATAATCAGTAGGTGTTAACACCGTTTAGCCTGCGACTAGATGATTAATTGTTTCTGGATATCGGATTAACACAATTTTTCAGTATGTGTGCTTGCTAATTTGTATTTAGCAAGGATTGGCAATGTTCAGCAAGATTAAAACCTTCGGTTTAAGCTTTTAAACTGCACGACGAAACCACTGATGGGCAAGAGACGTATCTTCATGAGCTTGTCTAGTAAGGGCAGGGTATTGACCATGAAGAGGCTTATCTTCCAATCATTCTACATTTGGTATATTCTAATTGCTTTTACTTTCTTTATTTTCATTTATTCGCATTTCTTCACTCACTTGAAATTCCCTTCTGAAATTGTTGGCTTCCTTTATTTATGACCAAAGTTTCTTATTTCTTTCATGTTATTTGACACCAGATCATAATCCAGTCTTCTGTAGTTTCCTGGTGTCTTTGAAGACGGGTTTTTTTTTGGTTTTGTGAAACAGTTCTAGCTTAACTTACCCTCTGCCTCCTTCGAATCTAGGCAAATACAAACGATTAACATCAGCCTTAGGATGCATGCGGTGGCAAGTGAGAGGCTTTCTCGTTTTAATATCCATTAGCTTAATGTCAATCATTGTCCAATTAGGGATGCTGAAACTGTATTGCCCTACAGAAACAGCCAATGTGAGTATCGCTCATATTCTGTTTCGTGAATTCAAATTGGAATTTAACATCAGGTACACACGCATGTCGTATTATTTTCTTACTTTCTTATTTATAGGTTCCATTATTATTATTATTATTATTATTGGTATTGTTATTATTATTTCTTACTTTCTTATTTGTAGGTGCCATTATTATTATTATTATTATTATTATTATTATTATTATTATTATTATTATTATTATCATTATTATTATGTTATGTTATGTTTCCCGCTTTGTATCCTGTAGAACTGGGTCCAAAATATGGCCCTAAGTCCTATCAGAGAATTGTCATTTAATTAATAGCAATTTTCTTAGCATATGGGATGTTCCTATTGAACGATTTTCTGGGCAACTTGTATGTTGATGCTCCCGGCGACAGTGTTATTAAAATTTCCGATTCCTTTTCTCACGAGGCCCTGATTACTATTGGTACAGTGTCAGTCTTCATTCCCCACATTCCGACAATCTCGATGTCCAGGTCCTTATAGCTGGACAATTTCTCGATTATTATTATTATTATTATTCCTAATATGGAGGTCTTCATTAATAATAGAAAATCAATTTTTAAAATTATAATTAAAATCTATTTTACAGCTGAAGGATATATGAGCATATATTATTTTTTGATTTCCGTAGAGTATGTGTTTACAATTAGCTTTTATAAAATGTCATATAAAAATAAATCCTACTCGTGATCTGGTGTCCTTAATCTCTATAAATAAACAAAATGAAAAAAATATTCTAGACGCAGGGCCAATTCTAAGACACAAGATAATATTTTAATATTTAGTTATGTTATGTTTTGTTTTTGAAAACGAAATGAATTTGAACTTAATTTCTCCAAAGACTGTTCTTTTGTTTCTTTCAGAATTCATTGAATGAGAAGTTATCATTATTTACTCTATTTATATACGGTCTATTAGACCCACAACGTTTCGACGCTGTGCTTCTTCAGTTTTACATCGATCTACAGGGAATTCTTTATTTAATCTACGTATGTCTCTTACAGCTCACTCTTCGTTTCTTTTTTTCTTTTGTCTGTTTTTAGCTTCTTTTGTGATCGCATTGCGCGTTCAGATTTCTTTTACATACTTCCAGTGTTATAACACTTCTAGATTGCAAAATTTCTGTCCTTCTTTGAACGTGGTGTCTGTAATTCGTAGTGCTCACCTTGGGCTAACATCTTGAAATACGACATTGCATTCTGTTTTCTTACAATTGATTATGCATCCTTTCTTCTCGCTTTCCTTTATTTAATTGTCTTGAGGTTCCTGCAGTTTTCATTTCGTGTCTGCCCTTAGGATGGTGTCATCTGCCTATGTTGTTAACATTGTGTCCGACAATAATAAGTCATGATTTGTCATCTAGTTCTCCTAGAATCTCCTACTTTTATAGTTGGAATAAATCCCAAATATCTCGATATAAGTTCGTATCTCCCACTTCACTATCAGAACTTGTTTAGATGATTTTGATTTTGTCAATATGCAATCCACTATTTCCCACAAATAAAGAAAAGAATTCAAAGAAATTTGCTTTATCGACAATTATTAGGAACATCATCGATTTCGAATGCTACAAAATTGGTAATTTTAAGGATATTGGCAATTACACAGATATTGTTCTAACAATCAGAAAAAAAGACAATTTAAATTTTCTTGGCATATAATAAGGAAAGATGACTTAGAGAATGCAACACTCATTGTAGATATCGAAGGCGGATGTGAAGAATTGAAAATGAAAATAAAATACCCTTGTTTAAGGGTACAAATAAATGTATCTGTCTATATTTCTGAGATGAGGTATTATGTAAACTATTTACCATTATTCGGACTATTGACCTCATCTTTGTATGAATAGAAAAGGGAGATCACCGCCCTCTGTGGGATCAGGTTCAAATCATAGACAAAATAACCGTTGGAAAATTCGTAAACCTAAGCAATCAGTACATATGCTAGGCCACGAAAATCTCATGAGCCGACCGAGCATAGAAATGAATACAATATGGGAACCAGTAATAAGGAATGCCAGAGAAAAGTGATAATAAGAAAAAAAATTCCAATATGAGCTCTGGTGAAAAAACAAAACAAAAAAAAACATGTAAAAGAGAGTTTTCTCTTTCCTTTTCTTATTACAATTTGATCAGAGGCAAATGTCATGGAGCCATTTATGACCTCAGTTCTCTATTTGGGACCCGGATGAAAATGTGTATATAACAGAAATAATAATAATAATAATTTTAATAATAATAACAATAATAATAATAATAATAACCCGTATGAAAAAGAGGTTGACAGACGTACGTTAGAAGAACATATTCGGAGTTAACTTTCTATTACATTTATTAATTGCAACAGTTAAATGACCAGATCGAATTGCCAAACTATTCCAACGATTAAATTCTTGAAATAGAGTGTCCAAAAAAGAAAAGCAACAGAAAAATTGCCATGAAAATATAGAAAAAAATATAATAAATCAAAATTACAAAGATAGTAATGCGACTGAAATTGACATACCAACTCTTACCTGTAATCTCTTGTTATATAACTGAAGTTTCAGAGCACAAGTGTTAACAATATTTAATTCACGGCCGAATGGTATATTGATAAAGCTGTAAAATAAATCATCAGAATCACTTTGGACCTCCTCCTCTTTCATTCATATCACATATCTCATTCCCAATTCCCATTTTAATACTACACCTCTATCTTGAGTGACTCTCGCCCTTTGTATGGGTTGAGTTCTAGTATAAAATATGTTTTATTATTTATACTTACTGATAGGGCCTCTACTTTTATTCTTAATAACAGTACCCTCAATACAAAATACCTCCACCTTAATAATACTAAAAATAATAACACGCTTACTATTACTAATACTAGTACCATTAATACAACATTTACTGCAACGACTAGTAGGTACCAACGTAACAGTCCTTAGAAACAATAAACAGAGCCACATCATTTGGGGACTTTCCATAGTTGTAAAACTAAAATGGATATAGCATGTAAATAAAAAGTTAAGGAGTAAACCTCTGTCATTAGTAGAAAGAGCGATAACAGTTACTGAATTATGTTTCTAAAAATTCTTTCAGTACAAATATCATATAAATTTCAGATGAAAGTAAGTCTGTCTGTTTGGTCAATGAATGCCAAATGATTCTGTTGTGGATTCCGGGTTGAAATCCGGTACCAATAAATAACAAACGCCAGGAATGAATATATGAAATTAATGTATTAACGTAATAATACAAACTGGTAAAGCAGGTTAGTAGTTCCAGGAATACGTGTTAGTAGCAAAATATATATACAGTCTTTGGTATTGAAGTATCGCTGTATGACTTCTTACTGAGTCTACGAGCTCGTTCACTGTGACTCTTGCTCGCTACGTTCGTTTAGTCCGTCTGTATGTCTGTCTGTTACCTGCAACTTTTCACTCTGTCACTCTGAACTCGACTCTTCGGTCTTGCTCTCGACTCCACGGTTATTGCCTGGCAGTAGTATAAGTAAACACTGGGTGAGTCCATTTCTATAAAAAGTGGTGGAACCCTCAACACCCCCCTCCTTAGATCTTTTTTGTGGGGTGAGGTAATGTATATTTCCTTTTTATGATCGATAATCAGGAGCTCTGTAATTTTTCTTCTCCTGTTTGACCTTCTAATTTCTGTGTCTTCCTGTGGTCTTTGAATCTCAAAACCTTCAAAGTTTGCATTCATTGAATCATCATTTTCAGCGGGTGACGAGCTTGGCTCTTCAACCTGTCTTTTTTGTATTTGGTCAATATGTCTTCTGTGGTTAAATTTTTCTTGTTGTATTGTATATATCACGTTTCCTAGTCTGTTAATTATTTTTTCCAAAGCTCTCTTTACTTCTTTGTCGACTTTCTCTATAGTGGCAAACGGTACGTTTCTCTTCTTTTTAAATACTAGTTGGACATTTTCTTTTAATTCAATTCTAGCTGCACCCTTAGAAAACGAACTGGTAGGTAAATCCCATACGTCGAACTTTTGCATCCAGTCCGTTCCCACCAGCTTTTCTGTATCTTTCATTACGAATATTTTGAGTTTTCTTGTTTTCCCGTGAAATTTTACATTTAGGATTGCTTCTCCTTCGAATTTTATACGCTTTCCTATAACAGACTTAGCAATCTTTTGTGTATGTAACATGGTTGGTCTATTAATCTTTCTCCATGTCAGTAGGTCAATCATCGTTATATCGGAACCTGAGTCAAGTTGCAATTTTATCTTTTTATTTAAGATTTCAAGTTCCACATATTTCCTTATGTTAGTATTGTATTCGTCATGCATTCTAGTAGCTCTTATCCTACTAGCAACTTTTCTAATCCTACATTGGGAATACCTTGTGACCCATTTTTCCGCACGCAGTGTAGTCCTCCACATCGATAACATGCAGATGTGGGTGGGGCTTATATTTACTTTGATTTTCGTCATTATTTGCCTTGTACGTTGTACATTTTTCATTATTATAGAATTTTTGTTTTCTTTCCGGGGATGGTGAAAAACGTAAACTTTTGTTTAACTTACATGTGATACTCCTAACACCTCAATATCCTTCGAGTCTTTCTTTATGCTCAGGCATTTTTGGCAATCTTCCGATAGTTTTTGTAGTGTTAATCCAGGTTCATTTTGCTGTTTTGAAAGCATTTTTTGAGCATAGCCCTTGCACAAAAATAAGACACTTGAAATTGTCTGGAGTTAATTCTGCCAACTTGAAATCGTCGCAATGTTTATTCACGATTGCGGCGAACGTGGAATAGTCCTCATTTCCATCCTTCACGTGTTTAAGACATTTCCACCTTTTGTGAAAAAGTGACGTTTTCGGGTTTAAAAGCTCCGTCAAGCATGTAACTGCTTCATCAAACGTCAAATCATTTGTCTTCTTTGGTAAAATGTAATCCACGAATTTTGTGCATTCTTCCGTTCCTAATTTTCTGAGTAATAGTCGTAGCTTTTTTGCTTCAGTCCAGTTTTGACAATCGATGTTGAAGATGTCATCATGACATTTGAAAAAGTCCCCGAAATTTTTATGCTCTCTTAGGGAATATTTGAATGTTTCTATCGTGTTCCATACTGCGTCTTGAGAAAAAGTCGCCTCTTTTTCAATATTTTGTTGTTGTGTATTACTCACTACTTTTACAATTAGCTCCTGGAGTTGTAATTGTCTTTCTTCATTTTGAATTTGTCTTTCATGGTTTTCCTTCTGCGTTTCTAGTAATATTTTTCCATTCTTTCTTGGAATTGTAATTGCTGTTCATTTTGGTGTTTAACACGTTCTACTAAAATACTTTTAAAATCCTCCATGATAAGAGTCTTACGAAAAAACTCGATTTTCCGTATTTTAATCCTCGTAACACTTTGTTACCCAGTTGTTGTGGATACTGGAAAAACGGCAATTTTCTCTTTTGAGTGTGCGAGAAATGTAAATTCTTGTCGCCCTAGCTGTTGTGATGAAAAGAGAGAATTTTTTCTTTCCGTGGAGGTCCCAATTTCTCGACACCAAGTTGTTGTGGTCGGCAAGGGAGAATTTTTCTTTGTTCTCTTCCTGTGTGAGTTCGAATTTCCTCGTCGCCAAAGTTGTTGTGGTCGACGAGAGAGAGATTTTTTTTTCTTCCGTGTGAGTTTAAAGTCCTCGTCGCCAAGTTGACGAGGGAGAATTTTGTCTTTTTTGTTCTTCCCGTGTGAGTTCGCCAAGTTGTTGTGGATTCCGGGTTCAAATCCGGCACCAATAAATAAAAAATGCCAAGAATGAATATAGGAAAATAATGTATTAACGTAATAATACAAACTGGTAAAACAGGTTAGTAGTTCCAGGAATACGGGTTAGTAGCAAAATATATATATACAGTCTTTGGTATTGAAGTATCGCTGTATGACTTCTTACTGAGCCTACGTGCTCGCTCACTGTGTTTCCTGCTCGCTACGTTCGTTCTGTCTGTCTGTCTTTCTGTCTGTCTGACTGTTACCTTCAATCTTTCAATCTGTCACTCTGGACTCGACTCCTCGGTCTTGCTCTCGACTCCTCGGGTATTCAGTGACAGTAGTATAAGTATACACTGGGTGATTTCATTTGTATAAAAGGGGGTGGACCCCTCAACAGTTTCCATATAAGTAAACGTTTAATACTATCAATACTACTACTACTACTACTACTACCCTTTCTGTTACCATCCTCCTTACACCTACTCCCACATTTTTGAAGTTCTTCAAAAGCTATCAAAATACAAGGACCTTGAAAAGAAAATCTCAAAAATGTGGCACATGAGGACATCAACAATCCCTGTTGTTGTTGGTGTCTTGGATTGATTGGAAAAGATTCCAATAGACATATTGAACCGATTCCTGGAAGCCCGTGCGTTAAATAAATACAAAAAATGTTCTCAAAGTACAGCCCACACCTTACGATGGGCTTTTTTCTACGTAAAATATGTATCATTTCTTTTTCAGAGGATCTCAGTAGAAAATGCCATGATGTTATTTCTAAACTTAGGTCTCTTCTCTGGGTTTGTAAAGAAATGAATATACTCCAGAAATCGCAAAAAATAAAATAATAATGATGATATCAAAAACAAGAAGAAAAATAACCGACTAATGCATAAAAATCACATTAACACATTTCTTGCAGGAAAATGGTAATATTAGGGGTGAAGGGTTTTAAATAATTCGATATATTCCATCTCGAAAAAGTTGGACGCCATGCACTAGTAAGTGAAACCGTTTCATCAGCATGGCAGAATAACAGATAAATAAACCGTTAAGTCCTATGGACTTTACAAATTTTAAATCCAGAGAATGGTCGCAGATGTTTGGCATATAATATATTTCTCATGTTACCTACACCCGATGATTGCTCTTTCACAAACATGACCGCCATACAGCGTTGTCGATACTTTAAGCTCTTTTCATTAAGAAAAAAAAAATATAGTAAAAATACGATTTCATGCCAATGTTTCAATGTACATTGAAAAATTTCGAAAACGGCTTCAAAGCTGGCAAAAAAAGGATAACTGGAATTCCGTGAGCTTTTCTGACAAACAAATATATCAAAGAGATATTCACCCGCTTTAATGTAATGGGCAGCAATGTTCTAGCTGATTCATTGACTTTTACGACGTCACATTTTTATGGACTAACCGTTTCTTCATTGATTAGAGAGACGGTTATCCATTTCTCTGCCTTTAAAACAATCATTCACACTTTTTGCTGTTTCTACAAGCAAAATTATTGGAAAAAAAAACAACACTCTGTCCGAAAGTATAGATTAGTCTACCAAGCGAGTGACAATAAACTTAGTTTGCTGACGTCATCTCATGATCGTCTCTATTTTTCATGGACAGTGTGACATTATTGAGGCAATAAAGGATTATCAGAGCTTTCATTCTTCGTCTAGAAATAAGTCAATAGACATGACAATTCAGATTTTACGATAATTTGAAATATTTTTTTCAAGCTTTCGTATACGATCTGTTATGTAAACAATGATTACCATTTTTTTAGCATTTGGGAAAATGCGTTGTTACATGTAAGCAGAAATTTTAATATTTTTTTAATAATGAATAATGTATTTTAAAAGAAAAATATGAAATAATATACAAAAATAGTTTTTAATAAAAATATTATTTAAGATTGCATGTCTGTCACGAACGTATTCATCGAGTTTAAATATCTCAAATAACGGTTGCATGGTCTTTACGCTTGTTGTAATCTAGAAAGGAGGTTGGAAATGAAATAACATCGACAAAATATAATACTCGGCAGCAGCTGAAGTAGGTAAACCACTGCTAGTGGTGGACTACTTAGACAGCATATTACGATATTTACCTGTCTCCCCACGATGTAGTGGCACAAGGCCAATATAATGTGGGGAAATCCGAGCCCGTGAGCTCCGGCAAAAATGCACACGCATACACGGGATCGGGTATCTGTCTACATATCCAGACGAGACTCTGCCCTTCGGCATAGCCTCGTCCCGGTTCCTCTCTGCCTTCGCGCAGAGAGTTCTACACGACAATATCTTCCCACGCTGACGTATTCTAGAAACTGCCCCACGCAGTCACATGTGGCAAAGTCCGAATATAATGGGGCGTTCCCGAGCCTGTAGGCTCATCGAAAAAATCCTCTGGGCGCCGCATAAATGATATCGGGTCTGTCTACCTTCCCGGGCGAAACTCTGACCTTCGGCATAGCTTCATCCAGTTTCCTCTCCGCGCGAATGCTGAGAGTTCGACACATTAAGAGCTTCCCATACTTACAGCTCACTTACAATAGTGTCCAATGTATTTATGATGAATTGGACATACCCATTAGTTTTCAAAAGTATGGTATATAACGACGTTACAGCAATAATGAGAGGGGAAATTTCTAGAAGTTGAACACCATCTCCACTAGGTCAAAGCAGATCTCATGTTCCTGTCGGAAACCGATTTAAAGATATCTATCCCATTTCCGAATTTCATAATAACGGGCTACTCGCCCCTATTTGGAAAGTATGACTCTCGAAACTCGTGATCATGGTCTCATCCATTATGTTAAGGATAATTTTTCATGTGACAAGACGAGGACCCGGATTTTCTATTCATGACCATCGGGTCGCACTCGTCCATACAATGTCCTTCAACTTCACTGGCTAAGGTCCAAAGGATCATGAAACTGTTATATTTGACATTGACGATTTCCTCGCCACTGATTCTCAGCTAACATATTTAGGGTGACTTCAATATTCATCACAATGAGTAGTTAGTGCACTTAATCAGAATGGAAGAAAACACACTGTGATGGCTTCTCAGTCGCTTATGATTTCACCCAGGTACTTGATAAGCAGGCTCAGGTTCCTCACATAACTAGATCTAGCAAAGTTCCTAGATCCCATTTCTCACACCTTGCCCTAAAAAATATTCTGCCGAAGTGCTACCTAACTTGGACGCTTCTCACTACTCGGTGACAAATGCAATCTCTCTTCAGCTCAAACAAAAACACATTTACGGTTTGCCAGCCACTACCAGCGAGCGGACACAAAAATCGAATCATACTTACTCCTTCTGGAAGTGTCTTCTTAGGAAAATTGACTTTCCCAGACACCATAGCTCCGGACTCAGTTTTGGACATTGGAGATCTGGGGGCAGCAATAGAGGACCGAAAAGTGTGGAAAGGAATTGTCAATGGAGTTCTGACCAATACAGAGGTCGGAATATGAAGATAATGATGACTTTAAAATTACACAAGACAACATTTCGGAACGACATTTTAAAGTCAACAAAGCCGACTGTTTCAGATCTTTCATTGAGGAACCTTCCCACTCAGCATTCTACAAAAATATAACTTACAGAACGTTTCTCTCATCTCTCAATCAAT
Organism: Acanthosepion lycidas; assembly: GCA_963932145.1. Lineage (NCBI taxonomy): Eukaryota > Metazoa > Mollusca > Cephalopoda > Sepiida > Sepiidae > Acanthosepion > Acanthosepion lycidas. The sequence goes on from OZ010581.1 coordinate 123,558,208, forward strand.
CCTATCATTCATGGTCAATTTTATACTAAAGTGGAAATTTTACTACACATCGATTTTCAAAGATTCTCCTTTTAACTTCCATCGGGAAATCAATTTAAATATAATTTAAATTACAAACCGTACACAATTATTAACATTCATAAAACATAATAAATTGACATTCGTAATCTGGACTACATCATCTGCAATAAAATATATAATATAATATATAATAATAATAATAATAATAATAATAATAATAATAATAATAATAATAATAACCTACTCGGTTATAGAAATAGGCCCTGCAAAAAATTTATAGGAACAATCAAAGAAATTGTACAGATATTGTGATCAAATACCACAAAAACAGAATGTGCTTTCTTATTGACATGGCAGTCTCTGAAGAATGTGTCATTGAAGATCTTCAAGAAATTAAATAAATACAAGTATCTTGAAGTGGAAATCTGAAAAATGTGATATACGTGTTCATCTACAATTCAGCTACTATGTATGTATGTATGTATGCGTGTATGTGTGTATGTATGTATGTATAAATCTCGTAAAATATGCAAGACAAAAATATGTTGAGATTTTATCGTGGATAAGATAAACAAGACCTATGTCCAGATTATTAACAGTGTATTTTGGTTGACTAATATTAAGTTTTAGTGAATTACAAATTCAGTAACTATCGCTTACGAATGCCTTTGTACCACAATTAAGAATAATTAAGAATTGTGAATAACACATTTCTTCTTGTGAATCGGAGACTTCGCGAAAATAATGAACCAAACTTAAATTTCAATACAACTGTAGCCCCAAACGGATTCATTTCTATTGCACTCCAATGACAATGTTTTATCCCTCATACCCGAGGCATCTCCAAAATTGAATGTACCAAAGGAAGTGGCAACGTTCACACTTATGCAGATGAAACTGCACATTAATTTGTTTCAACCCGACGCCTTGAGCATTTGAAAATGAGCTCTAGCAAACTCTATTGCTGATAATACAGTATTTCCTTCAAAATTGAAGGAGAAATTATATTATTCTTTCCTATAACAATTTTTCCTTCAAAACTAATATTTTTTACAAAGTATTTATGGTATTAAAACCTATTTTTACACTTTCATAGTTTGGGTGTTAACTATTTGCTCAGAGTTGGGGCCCTAACAAGTGATACACATCCCGGGTCAGGGTGGACCTGGGAACACCTGAAATTAAGAGGTGGTTCCCCGCTCCTCTAAACCTTCTGAGCAGAGGCCTTGCTGTCGGACGTAGTTTACCCAGGACCCGGATGTAGTTTATCGTCATAACAAGGACGGTAAATCTAGAGAATATAGAATATTAATAATCATAATAGAGTAATTACAAGAGTAACAACCACAATTTATAATTAAAATATTCATGATTATTATAAAGAAAAATAATTATTAATAACTATGAGGAAATATTTACAGTATTAATAAACATAATGACTAATTAACAATATTAATATGAAAAAGAAGAATTAACAATATAAATGATTATAATGAAGTCATGAAAATATTACTGTCTATAATCAAGTAAAATCACTATTAATAACCATAAGAAGAATTAACAATATAAATGATTATAATGAAGTCATGAAAATATTACTGTCTATAATCAAGTAAAATCATTATTAATAACCACAAGAAGAATTAATAATAATAATTAACATAATGTGGAAATAAGAATCTTGTCCCTCAGAGTTACTAGCGAAACCCGTTGGAAAGTCTACTATTTGAGTAACTGACGTCTGTGACGTTAGAGCGACGAAGCCATTTAACATGATGCACATTGAAGTCGCCACAAATACAAATTTGCAGACGAATGTAGAGAGAGAACCTTATGTATATAATCAGAAATTATATCAAGCAAGCAAGAATTATCACAGGAATGGGAATTATAAAGAAAGAGGAGATAACGGAGTGGAAATCGAAGACACATGGAAGAACGCAAGAGAGAGTTCTTTAGCCAGTGGAAGATGTTCAAGAATATGGACACCAAAACCACGCATATGGACACGAGTTTTTTCGAAAGAGAGGATTATAGCCAGGAATATTGACTCTAATGAAATAATAACAAAATCAATAACATAATGAAGGAATAAAATCTATTAATGAGTGTACTGAAATAATAATATCAATGAAGTAATGATAATATTGATCATAATAATTGCAAGTAATACTTTCCAAAAATGTATTGCTGGTAACATTTTTCCAAAACACATATTGCTCGTAATATTCCTTTACGAAACTCTATTGCTGATAATACAATATTTCCTTCAAAATTGAAGGAGAAATTTTATTATTATCTCCGCTAACACTTTTTCTTTTAAAACTATTCCTGTTAAATATTTGCTGCATTATTGATTATACGTAAGTAAAAACAATATTAATAACCATAATTTAAAATTAATATTATTAATAAATTTAACAAAAATGTCAGTATTAATAACCCGAATGGTAATTACGCCGATAAATATACTGAAGTAAGAAAAAACATATTCAATTTAAAAGAAATTTTAGGTAAAAATAGCTACAATGGAAAAAGTTTCCGTCTATGGTCAGTGACAGAATCTCAGTGAAAAACTCTTCTGCTCTCATAACCCTTGGAAGTTGAAGAATGCTGAGCTGATCTGCTGGATCCGCGAGACGAGACGCCAGGGCAGGGACAACTACATTGCATATCCGCCTCTGGAGCCTATCAAGAACCCCAAGGCAAACAGAAGGGGCACCAGACCATATATGGCAGCAATACTCCATGCAAGGGCGAATTGTTGATTTGTAGATCTGGAGGATCAACTCCGGGGAGAAAAACTTCCTGGCGCGGCTCAGGGAGCCAACTTTCCTTGCAGTGGACGAGGCAGTCAACGTGAGACCGAGAAGCCGCAGAGAGTTGCTCTCGAGAAGTTGAGCGTCAGACATTCTAATGGAGGGAAGGGAAGGATATCTGTGGTGATTAATAGAGAGCAGTTTTGTCTTAGAAGCGTTGAAGTTGACCAGCCAATTCATGCCCCAGTTCAATATCGATTGGAGGTCCTTTTCGAGACGCACGGCCAGGCGAGTTTTGTCAGCGAGACTAGATTTGTTTTTGAGGCTGGAATAAATTGTGGTGTCATCCGCTCCGCATAGATGCCCACTTGGGAAGTTATTGAGTCAGGAAGGTCATTTATGTAGATAAGGAATAGAGCCTAGAATGGAGCCTTGAGGAACACCTGCGTTAGTGGGATAGGAACTGGAGGAGAATCCATTGTGAACGACCTTCAATTCATGGTTTGATAGGAATGATCGTATTAGGTTATATAATCGACCCGTAATGCCATAACCCTGGAGCTTGCGAAGAAGGCCGGCATGCCAAACCCTATCAATGCTTTAGAGATGTCTAGTGCCACGGCTCGGGCTTCCCCGTTATTTTGAAGAGCTCGGTAGACTGTTTCAGTGATGGCCGTAAGCACATCGGCTGTAGATCGGGAAAAGCGGAAACCATATTGCTTGTCTGAGAGCAGATTATGGGATGTGAGGTGGTTAACCACCTCGGTATTGATTAGGACTTTGGAGACTTTGCCGAAGAGGGGAAGGAGACTGATAGGACGGTAGTTGGAAGAGTCAGAGGGGTCGCCGGAGTTCTTGATGACAGGAACGATCGAAGAGGACTTCCAGCAGTCAGAAAAACAAGATTCCTTGAGGCAGTAGTTGTATAGTTTAGAAAGGGCGGACGCCAGTTCAGGCGCACATTTCTTCAAGACAATGGCTGGTATCCCGTCTCCACCACTAGCCTTGTTGGTGTCTAAATTGGAGATAACGCCCAATACCAAAGATGGGGTTATGTTTAACCCACTCAATAAGGCCTCATTTCTAAGAGGGAAGTCGGGTATGGGTACACTGGAAGAGTCGAGCGTCGAGTTGAATGAAAATTTCCGAGCAAAGCATTCAGCCTTGTCAGTAGAGGAGGTCATGACTTCGAACTGGTTGAATAAAGGAGGTATAGAGGGTTTGCAATTGTTCAATACGCTCTTGAAGAGACGCCAGTAATCATTGGACCCAAATTTGCGAGATGCAATACGTTCCTTCATCCGAGCTGCAAATAGTGACTTAGCATCGTTGAGGACACGCTTATATTCGTTACGGGCGGAGGCAAAGAGACGTCTATTGCAGTCAGACATGTCGCTACGGGATAGGTGGAAGTAGTGGTTTCTATGGGCGATGGCGGCTGAGGAAGCAGCCGAGAACCAAGCGGAGGAGCGCGAATTGACCCTATATTTCCTTGATGGGATGAAAGCGTCAATTCCAGCTTTAACCCAGGAAGAGACTTCAGAAGCACATTTTTGGACGGGGAGCTTGGATCCCAGGGGACATCGCGGAGGAAATCACGGAACGCGTCCCAGTCAGATCGTTGATAGTAGAACGAAGTTCTAGTTGTAGGAGGTTCTTTATAGGGGGTGGAGTTGAAGGAGATGTTAACTGATACTACTGCATGGTCAGAGTTACCAAGAGGGCAGAGTTGCCAGGCGCTGCAGGATTCGGGGATGGAGGTAAAGCACAGGTCGAAAAGAGAGGCTTTACCTTCCCTTTTTAAGGCAAAACGAGTGGGGAAGTTAACTACCTGTGTGAGGGAATGAGAGATTGAAAAATTGAGCGTTTGAATGCCTGCGTGGTCAGTAGTAGCATTCTTAAGCCACAAGGTGTGATGGGCGTTAAAGTGACCAAACACAAAAATGTGAGCAAACGGGTGGAGGGAGAGACCATTGTCTATGCTGTCAGAAATGCTATCGAGTATCTCACAGTCTTGAGAGGATGGAGAGCGGTAAAGGAAGAAGAGATAGCTTACCGCATTGAGGAGAGAGAGTCGGAGACACATGTATGACTGGTCTGGCGATTCGAGAGAGGACTCTCTGGCCAGAGGAAGATGTTCCTTGACGTAGACACCAAGACCGTGCATGTGGGTTGGATGGTCTTTTTTCAGGAGAGGAAGATAGCCGGGGATCGAAAGATCAGAAGAGGGGATAGACGAGACAAGGTTTGTCTCACAGACAGCCAGTATATCCGAGCCGTTTGCAGTGAGGAAAGATTCCAGACTGCAGTAGTTTGTCTTAATGCCCCGGATGTAGGAGAACGAAATGTTGAGGGGTTTAGGTGGTTTTTGAGAGACTGGTTTAGGGTAATCTTTCGGTTTTTGTAACTCATGTTGAATTTTGTTTGTAAGATGAGAAGGCCCAAAGTAAAAGAAACAGACAGTTTCGACCGTGACGCGGGCAGAGAGGAGTTGGCAAAATCTGAATCATTATATGGCCTCAGGGCTGCCCACCGGAGGTGACTGCAGGGACACCTTTCCATCCGCGACATGGCACTGCATTCAAATTTTATACACACCTAAAACAAATAAAAAATGAACAACTTATTTGCATTCAAATTTTATACACACCTAAAACAATTAAAAAATTAACAACTTATTTGCATTCAAATTTTATACACACCTAAAACAGTTAAAAATGTATGGGTTCTTCTCTTCTTCAGTAATTATTTTTTTTATCATAAACCAGTATCGGTAAAAAATGTATATCATATAATTGCAAATTTTTACAAGATTGTCTTTTCTTTATAAACCTCCATTCTTTGAAACGTATATTATAAGAATTCTATTGACTGTTGTACGCCATATCAACTGGACCTATTTCAAATAAACCTACTTTTGTCAGCAAGTATCCCTTTCGAATAGCAGTTCCAGTCCTATAACTTTAATGTTGATCTGTAGATAAAACATTGATCATTTATTCTGATAATACAATCAGTTTGTTCCAAACAAAATAGCCTCACCATTTTTGTTGATCTCCATGTCTTTTTTTTTCTTTATGTAGAAAATCTATAGAATTATCTCTTGTCGGTAAGAAAAATCTGTATTCCTCTTAGTATACTGACGCAAATATTATTTTTGCACAGTTATACTAAGATGCATATGATTTTCCTTACCGACAAGATATAATTCTATAGATCTCTTACAGAAAGGGGAAAAAAGAAGAAATACTTATAACGATCGAAAACTTTTGATTTGTCTAACATCACGCAAAGGGGAATAAGCGATGATGTCAGTTATATCCGACAGAAAACTATTAGAACAACAAAGTAAAGCTTAGAGACGTCTTAAACAAATGTAAGCAAAATATAGGAAGATGAAGATTTATGAAGAGTTCTGAGGAAAAAAAAGAGATTGCAGAGTTATATAACGCCTACCAGAGGATAGCTAAAATAATGGAATTATTGCTTGTAACAGCAGGCCTAAACGCAATTTATTCAAAGGAATAAAATGAATTAATATGCGGAATAGTAAACGCCACAGATGTATTGACGTTCCAAATATCATAGTGTTAGCTGTAGGTATCGCCATCATAGCTTAATATCATCGAAATGTTGCGACCTATATCAGCTTCTGCGTTATTATGAACCTCAACTACGTAGGAAAGCAACAGGAATTGTTGGCGTTTGGATGGTATACTCACAAGAAATTTTATCTCTGACATTTTTAGGAAGTTTGGCACACATTAAGAGACGGTGTCCTTGATGCCATTCTCCTTCTACGTATACAGTGCTATGACCGAACACAACGCCATAATGATCGTCACATGAGGTATCGGTTTTGAATTGCCCGTGATAAAAATTCTGACACCAGCGGAAATAATCTACCTTCAATGCGGGAGATACCAAATCCAGCAGATCAGTACAGTTACCTTTAGCTTCCACGGGATATGAGAGCAGAAGACATATCCGTTAATATCACCACATTGTACAAAGCTCGTCATCTAGGAATTTAACGCTGAAACCTGCAAGATTTGTAGTATTTGTTTTTTGTTGAATGCACGGTTGAAGTGTGTCGCAAATCCCATATATGTCACTTGTTAACAAAGCTAAATATAGGCTGGTTGCACTAAAGATAATGGTTACAAATGTATCCGTAAATATTGTTTTCGTTTCGCATATCAGTTAAACTTATACGTGAACATTTGCATCTATTCATGGACTAAGTATATCCTAAGGTCGATGATTATTCTAGGAAGATAATGTATCTTGTAATCGAAAATAAACTCCATGGAATTAGTTTGAGAAACATTCTGGGGAACTGCGGCGTTGGCCTGGGTTCAATCGTACATTTATGGAAATTTATTATGAGGTCCATTAACGCCTGCAGCTGCAACTAACAGGGAAATATTAAGAATAAGATGAATCCTACTTTTAGAAAAACGTATTTTTTTTTAATTTTTATTGGCTCTCAATTTTGAGTAATTTATTCATGGGGATTTCAAATATGAATTTATTTTATATATCAGAGAATATTTGATTATGGTATCTTAAGTTTCATAAATTGTTAAAAGCCGATGCTCTATTTTCGAACGATTTTATGTTTATGTTTCAAATGGATCTATGTTGTCATGAAGTTCAGAGCAACATTTGATCTTAACATTTATTCCAACTTAATTTCAATAAAAACAAAATAAATAGAATAACATATGTATTTTTTTCCTCAGTAATTTTATAATTTTAAACTTAATACAGATTAAAATTTAATTTTAAAATGGGTAATGTTTAATTTTTAATATCAAATCTTATCGTATAATTTCATATTTATTCGTTCGAATAAATTCTATTTTAGTCTAACCCCAACATTAAAGCATTAAATTTTGACTTCTCGTATACTTGTAGTTTGATTGGTTATTCCAGCTTATGTAACAGCGTCTCCATTAGCGAAGGGTGTTTGATTTTACCCTTTTAAAACCCTTTATTCTGCATTCAACATCATCACTTGATAAGACACCAGAAGTGTTGAAACAAAATGGCTAATTTGTAGTGATTTTATAACATATTTATGTTATAATTTTTAAATAAATAATCATATTCGCTCTACTCTGTATTGAACATTCTTTTAAGAATAGTATTTGTTGGTTATTGAACATTAAAAGTATACACCAATCCTATAGTTGGATATATATATATATATATATATATATATATATATATATATATATATATATATATATATATATATAGATAGATAGATAGATAGATAGATAAAAGTTAAACTCTGTCCTTGAATTTCGTTTTTGTATTATAAGTTGTATGTAAAATATTTGATGTTTATATAATGGGACAAACCTTTCGTGAATTTCCAGTTTACAAATGTATTGTCTATTGTATTCATTTACTACTAAGAAAATAAATACGTCTTCCTTCGTTTTGCAAATTACAAAACGCTATATTGTTTAGTATTAAATAAAAGAAGAATTCTGCTGTGGTTAAAATTCATCATATGGTATATCACTGTTTCAAAAACCGAACATCGGATAGTATTATAAAATGATTCTACAAAATAAAAAGTATTCAGTATTAAATAAATTACTGGGTCAATCAATGAGACAAACTTGATTCTTTCTTTTTTTTTACCATCCGCCTTCCGCTCAACTTTTGAATACTACCATCTATTTTGTCTTTTGAGAAATATTTTCTTGAAAACTGGGTCACCAGTTTTACAACTCTTTCTAGAATGTGGGTATGGCAAGGCCAGTTTGAAGCCTTATTGGAAATTATAAAATGTCTTGATTTCTGAAGGCCTTAGATGGCCAATAAATGAAGAATCACACTGTTCTTTTCAATCCATCAATTATGATTGAGTATCACTTTTAATTTCAGTTGTCTTTCAACTTTTAAAAGAAATATTACCATATTGATTTTCTGGCTTTCCCTATCACTTAATTCTAATTATATTATTCATTCCTTCAACCCTTCTTTACTTTCTGACTACAGACACTGAGTACAATATATATTTTCTATGAGCAAACCATTTCACAATTGTTCTGAAATTAAAAGTCTCTAAAAGAGATAAAAATACATAGGTTCTTCTATTCATATGGACTTGAATTTGATCATAAACCAGAATCGACATTAAAAGTCTATGACACATTTACAAACTGTTAAAAAATTGTCAGTCTTTTCCTTATAAAGCTATTTTTTTTAATTTAATCTAAGAATTCAATTAGGTGCTGTAAGCCATATGCTTTGGTTAACTGAAGCTATTGCATGTAAACCTAAATTTGTCAGCAGGAGTGCAGTTCTAATTCTAATGCTGATCTTTTGATAAATACTCGATCACTTATTCTGATAATGCACTCAAAGGAGAACAAAAAAATCAGCTGTATTTTTTTATTGATCACCATATCTGTAACCGAAGCATTTGGCCAATTTGCCCGGAAAATGCTCCATTTAAAATAAGCTATCATAGTGACGTTCATTTTAGGAAGACGACAAACCAAGCACACAAAATGTTTTTGCGAATAGATCCCAAGCTTCCTTATCACACCTTTTTACAAACCAGCGTTCTTTGTTTCAGCCTATTATAAATAGCGTTTACCATCTGTGTTTGCTAATGTAAAATGAAACAGATATACACTTTTATATTCATTGACGACAATGGAATGCTCTTCTTTAACTCGTGCTGGTTATGCATGTGCTCAATCAATAATTACTTATTTCATCATTGTTATATGAATGCGCAAATCAAACAATATACAGAAAATTCCTTTTCCTTAAATTTTCATATAAACCCTTCAAGTCCCGTCATTAATTTTTTGTACCCTCCCTACTTTCTTTTTTATATTTTTATATGTTCATCTCCATACCTTACATTGGCGACATTTTTATATTGTCATAATAATTGCGTCCTCTTGAATGAGATGAAGACCCAGGCTTGTCCTTGCTAATGACATGATTAGAAGTCACATATGTTATTATGATATCTTCATCTAGTTTGTCTTACATTTCTTCTGTTGAGAAAATTCTTCAACATATTTTTATCTTTATCCTCTGCCACCCCATGTTGCTCTGCTTCTGTTCAACTTTTCAAGGATTCATTTACTCCCTAATTTGAACTTTAATCAATGCCAATTGCTGCAACGGAATATTTTTCTTTAGAACAAGATAATGTTATAGGGGCATCTGTTTCAGAAGTTTGATAGTTCTTAGCTACACAGTTTAATATAGGCCAGTCACAATTCAATTTATCAGACGATTTGGCCATCTTCCAACTTTGAATTTCCTTTACCTTTATCTCAAAACTTAAACTTCATTAAATACTTGCCATATTTCTTCACTCTGCATTCATTACTAGTGAGGTAATCAAAGCGTTTGCATTGGTCCATATTATGCTTGAGTAAAACTGTGACACTATTTGACACTGGTAAATGGAAAGAAAGGGGTTAATTCTAAAACATAGCCCGAAACGAGACAAGAAGGCCTAATGAATAGAACGATGGACAGACCGAGAGAAAGAGTGAAGATTTCTCTTTTCTTTCAAAAGAAAAACTATTTTTCTGAAACCAGAGGGTTACTAAAGAAAAGAGATATTGTCGCAAAGAACCCATGTGGCGATCTTTAAGTTGATGATTGATTAATGTGGCCGTTAGCCGGACCAGATTGCGAAAAAAAAATAAAGTCTCTTTGTGTAATCTACTGTATTCGCAGTGCAGGGACCTTGGCGGGGCTTGGGAGGATAGCTACCTGAGACGAAAACATCTGGTAAATATCTGATTTTGAACAAGGCTTGAATGAGAAAATTTCGTGTAAACAAAATTTGAATTATATATATATATATATTTTTTTTTTATTAATGACGGTCTGGAGCTAGACTGGCCGAGGCGCAAGTGAAATACCAAGGTGGAAGAATTTCCCACGCACATGGGGAAGTGTTGGCGTGAGATGCCAATAAGATAAGGAGGAAATTATCGCGGCGGATCGATACCTGTGACAGCTACTCATAGGAAAAGGGGATCTCCTCGACTTTGGAGATGTAATTAATTTTCCAGGTCCAGACAACAAACTGACTCTTGTTGGAAGATAGGGGGGATGGTTGGTCCCCTAAACCTGTCATGCACTACATCGGTTTTAGGTGAATGTCAATAAATGCAAGAATCGAAGGGGCCGAGACAGTTGTTGTTTCAGAGGCTGAGACGAGAGACGACTCCGTTGCCCGATATCACATGACTGCTTGCTTGAAGAGCAACTCCCGCATAAGCCTTGTCCCAGACTAGCCGATGTGTCACGTTCAACTTACAGAGCGAGTTGCGTTGAAAAATTTCTGCATGAAGAATTAATAAATGCTCACATCAAGCACTGTACAAAAGAATGTAATAAGTTACTTGTTCTCAGTTTTGTCTTCACTCTGGCTGGACTAACCGAATACGACGATTGCCGACGATGATTCGATCTTTGCTAACCTGATGATCAAAACTAAACACAAATTGGGATAGGGCAAGCTTTCGATCGAATGATCAATTGATCGATCAGCCGCCAGTATATAAAAACACAGCAAATCTCAAAACTTTTTCCACTGTTGGTACCTCTGAGATAATTAGTTTTTGTTTCCTGCCTACAATACGACTTTATACTCGGGTTCAAATAGCACTATGCTCTATTTGTCAGGATGTTGATTTCTTGATGCTATCGGACTGGCTCAGGTGATCACAGCGTTTGGCACCTTCGTAAGTATCTGAAAACTATACCACGTGAGTGAAATTGAGTAGACCTAACTATCTGAGCGCCGTTGATGGTTGAGCTAGCACGAAGTCGCAAGTCATCGTGACCGAGTGTTTACAGATACTGGCCTTGTTCTTGCTGTTCATCAAACCAAATAATGTCTTCTCTGCCAGTAAATATAACTCAGGTTCACTCAGCATAGTTACAATATAAAACACAATTAGGCTATGTGGGTATTTACCAAAGTGTTGTGGTGTCCTCCCTCTAAGAGTCATTTAGACTCTTCCGCCTACTATAAGTTTAGTAGGAGAGAAGCACGGGGAACATTTAACAGTAAATAGAAAAAGGCACAAGTTCATTCGATACACTCTCACTAGTCGTGTAATACTCTTCTGGTGTACTAAACTGTTTAATATCAGATATATCTGCAAAGCTGGTTTTTGTTATTACTTAACCATTTACATGGTCACAACAGAAACACAAATATATTTGAGCAGGCGTCTAAAATGGTATCGCATGATGCCCAAGATGACAGGCATACTAGAAAACGTATGGCCAGTCCTTCCCTACTTACTAAATTTAGTTTTTGCATTTATTCTAGTTTTGGCTTTTGATTGTACAATTATTGGTGACGAGTCTGAAAGAAAAATGAAAGGACTTGTAACATTTAGGATATTAAAAAAAAATCTAATTTTGACATGAACAAGTGATATTAAGAACACTTTGAATTCTTCAAAATATACTAGGTAACAATTCATTTATTTATATCAATAGCAAAACTAACTTAGTATTATTAGAGTGAGAATATGTTTTACTACAAGGCAGTAGGCATAAAGTATGTCACTCAAAACACAATATTATGAAAGAATAATCATTATAAAAGATACGGCTGATTAAGTAAAAAAATATTATTTCGTTCTTGAAAACTCTTATAAAATTATAAATAAATATAAAAATAAACGCATTCAAATTTCAGCTTCTGTTGAAGAATTCAGACTGATTGAAAAAAAGGATGTTTCACGCTTTTCTTTTGAATGACAAGAAAGTGGAATGACTTCTATATCAAACAGACGATCTTTAGCAAGATCGGAGCTAAAGTGTATGATCTGGTCATAGACACTTAAAAAGAATTAAATGCCTTCGTATTTTAAAGCCTTGATTTTGTTTGATTTTGTTAACCGCATATCAACCTATATGCGTTATATAAGTCCGAAATCTAAATATTTATAACAATTTTATGGGTTCAACGAAAAATATTTTGAACACAATTCTATGGTTTCAATAAAATGCATTGTTTTTCATTCCACTATAAAGAGTATCAATGGTCATTTTAATTTGAAAACATATTGTTGGTAATTTTATAGTAAATAGATACTGTTGGTAATTTTGCAAATAATTAGGTACAGCTGGTAATTTTATTATATGTACGGTTGTTTATTTTGCTATATAAAATTTTATTGCTGATTTTTTGCTATAAAAATGGATTTTTATATTTTTATAATGTTCAGGGTTTCATTTATTTTACCATAGCTGGGGCCCTAACAGGTGCTACCTCACCTGGTAAGGTGGATCCGTCAACATCACCAATTAAAATGTGTTTCCACGATCTTCAAACATTCCAGCTTCCCGATCAGAGGCCTTGCTGCTGGAAGAAGTTTATCATCATACCCAGGACTTGCAGGCGTTGAGGGTTTTTTGTCTTTGTGTGTGTGTTTGTGTGTTTTAAGTATATGCCGTAAAACTAAAATATCCAAATTCGTAATGTAACAGTCAAAAGAAACCAAAGGAAAAAAAAATAAATAAATACATGAAGAGATCTTACCGGTTGAATTTGTAAAATCTCCCTTATTTCATGATGAAATATTATAATGAAATTGAATTATACTAATTCTAAAAATAATTAAAATCTGCAAAGAAAAGAACTATTAGATCATTTCTATCAATCTAAGATAAATTAATTGTAAAGGTCGTGTAATAGAATAAATAATAATAGTTCTTGCATAGAATAAAAGGACAAATTTTTGGTGAGAAAGCGTGCTGCTGACGATTTCTGTTTTTAAAGTTTAAAGTGGGAAGATCCAACCTTTCTCTGTAGTTTGCCTGAAAAACGTGAAATTGTACATCAAATTTTATAAAATTTGTTAAACGCAGTGTATAATTTTGGTTACTATAATTCACAGATTAATAGAATTAAGCACATCTGTAAGGAATTAGTCTGTTCTCTGTCTTACATTATGGATTAATATAACTGAGTTGTGTTGAAATAACATAAATGTATGATACGTTCAAATGAACACTTTTTAAGACATCATAGCGAAACGTTTCTTCTGATCTATCTTTATTATCTATGTTTATTTTTTCCGCAATGAATGCTCATTGGAATATGTCAAAATTCCATGTCTCTGGTTGGTACTAAAACATGGTACCCACAATTACAGCTCACACATTTCGAAGAACTTGATCTATGTAAAATATGTGTGAGCTGGGGGTGTTTTTTTTATTTTTTATTTTTTTTATTTTTTTTTTTTACAAAAATAGGTAATCATGAAGCTACGGTGTTTTTTGTTTTTTTTTTCTTCTTCACCTTGGGCATCTAGCCATACCGTTTTTTAGACGCTTGCTCAAATATATTTGTATTTGTGTTGTGACCAAGTAAATGGCTAAGTAATAACAAAAACCAGCTTTGCAGATATATCTTATATTAAGCAATTTAGTACACCATAAGAGTATTACACGACTAGTAAGAGTGTATCGAATGAACTAGCGCTCAATCTATTCCCTGTTCACTGTTGCCCGTACCTTCTCTCCTACTAAACATAGTAGGCGGAAGAGTCTAGTATATATGTGTTGTTAGTGGAAAATATCTTTAAGCCATTTTTGAACTTAGATTTCTGGTTAGTATCCGAAAGGAAATGTGTATATAACAGTAGTCAAAGAAAATAATAATAATAATAATAATAATAATAATAATAATAATAATAATAATAATAATAATAATAATAAAATCTATAATAATTTATAAATGAAAATAAATAATGATGAATGAGAATTATTGGTTGAAATATTTTAAAACTCCTCCATAAAGATGCAGTAAAATGAATGAATCAAGAAATTATTCTTTTAATGGTAATTGTAATGAAATTATTAGCTGTTTACCTATTCGAAAACATTCCATAGTCATTGAAACATGAGCCAACGTTACAAGCATCTAAAAAGATCTCTGAGGACAATTCGTTTCTCAAATCAAATAGCCGTTACCGCTGTTCCCATTATTGAAAGAAACTTCCTTCCTAAACTTTCGTTTGTAGAAGTTTCGAAGATTAAAATAATAATAATGATAATAATAATAATAATAATAATAATAATAATAATAATAATAATAATAATATATACAAAAAGATGTTGTCAGGAGTACACCCACACCTTACGACGGGCTTTATCTATGCAAAATATGTGTTGTTTCTTTTGTTTTCTTTTTCTTTAATTGGTCATTGGAAATGTCTTAATGCCATTTCTGACCTTAGGTCACAGGGCGGGACCCAGAAAGAAATGTGTACACACCAGAAATCAAAGGAAATAAAATAATAATATTAATAATAGCAAGAAACATGAGAACCTAATTGACAGTGTGATAAACTAACGTATAATGCAACAAGAATGAACTCATGTGAAAATCTATTTAAATAAATGACACGGATTATTATTAAACGCCACAAACTGACTTAAATCGATTTCTTGTAGAGTTCATGCACGTATTAATCACTGCCAAGTTAGAAACCTATGACGAATAGTTAGCATAAATAGACACAAATTCAATAGTTAATAATTCTACCAAAACTAACGACGTTTCCATACTGACTCCTTTGGAATTGTTAGCGTGAATAGCAATAACTATCACAAATAGAATAAGATATTTAATCAATGATACAGATGCTTCTGAAAACTCGTTGAACATAGAGTAATACGCAAAATGATTAAATATCAGTGAATAAAAAGAATGTCTTAATTCTGAATTGTCCACATGTTTATGGCTTACTAAACAGGCACAAAGAAGACATTTCGATAAAACATATCTGAAAATTGACGACATTGCTACCACAGACGGTCGAATAGAAAAGCACCAATAAAAACGACACTCCTTATCGTGACTTTAAACATTATTCTACACAAAATCATTAGCAGGCTTAAACGCTCTTTATCTCCGCTTTCATTCTCGACAATATTCCTATGTCGATAACGTTTCTAATCTCTACCATGATTTCAAATTAGGATGAAATAACTGATGACATACACTGGAAATTAATCAGAAAAAAAACATATTTCTGAATTAGCAAATATTAAACAGCTTACTTCGTGAGTTTGACTAAACGGAACAGTGCTTAGGAGACATGACAGAGTGAAAAGAGCTACAAGGAACAGGAAGTTTTGGAGAGCCACGATCGCCTACGTCCTGAAGGAACGCAGCACATTAAAAAGAAAAAAAGCCTACGCATATATTCCACAAATGAATGAATAAACAAAAATTCAAGCAAAGGGGACCTGGGGGGCTTGACGAGGACTGTCCTTCGTCAGATCACGTCAATTTTGTCCCAAAATAACAACGAACTTTACTAAATAACTGAAATCACATCATTTGAAAACTTTCATCAACAATTAAAATGAATAGCACATGCAACTCAAAGAGGAAATAATCACATAATCAAGTTGTTGATATTCCACATATCTTAAAACATTGGAAGGAAGCCCACCATCAATTCTGGAAGGATCTATAACAGATTACGTAATTGACAAGAGTATTTTTTTCTGAAAAAAAATTGTTTTCAGAGAAATATTTTATTAATTTCAGGTAACAGTAACGCTGATAACTCAGTCAATGGAGGTCGAATGTATCTTTATAAGGAAAAGGTTGATCTCTATATACTCATTACCTCATTATTTGAACCAGAATTTCAGTCGTTTCTTTCTGATTGTAAGTATACGTTTTCTTTTAGTTCTTTAAGACATTCTCGTTGTTTATATGTTGAGTCCATGTTCTCTAGGCACGTCAGTGTCTCTTATTTGAAACTAACTCTGACTCGTGCTACAAGTCCAATTACGACCAAAAGACAGTTTTGGGCGGAACATCAAATTTTGGTCGAAATTCCAATTCAGGTTGAAAATTGAGTTGAGGTCTCCAAATCACAAACTCTTCGGAACTTCAAAATCTCACGTCACGAAAGTTCTCACTTTAAATCTGATTCCTTGTACTTTTGAAGAAATAAAATTTATATACTTGATTCAAAAAGTTTTGGTGATATTTTAAAATGATTTCAAAACAAAAAAATTAAAGTCCCAAAGATTTATCTTAGTTTAAAATCAATTTAAAATAACGAATTTTAAAATTTTAATTTGTAAAAGTCCCCTCCTCATCCGTTGACAAATCCCAATGCTGGATGTTCAAGTACCAGATAAAAGGCAAATTTTCAATGCCGGTATCTTCCTGATTCCAAAAATGTATAATAGATCTAGAGAGAGCAAATTTCGCCAAAGACGAAGGGATTTCAGGGACACGGACCTTTATTTATTTAGATAAAGAATTCACAACATTCACTGGAAAATTAAATATGCTTCATTTTTTGTTAAACAAATTGTCCTATGTCTGATATGTTATTTAGTTTCTGAAAGTTTAGTTTAGCTCTTCATATGTGCCATCATATATTTGTGTAACTTGTTCCGTCACCTTTCAGCAACAAAATAGTTAAATATATGCACATATTTTATTTTGATGTCAACGGTACACAACTCATATTTTAAGTAGACTGATAAACGAGTAATTTATTTTATTACATTTAATAGATAGTCCTTTCTTCTCGCTTTTCTTTTCTAAATTTGTCCTGTTATTTTCATTAGCGTAATTTAATTTTTCGTATTTTTTTATGTTTATGATCTGTGTTAATTGCGCCACCAGTTATCTTTGCACAAATTTTTGGTGTAGCTTAAATAAATCCAGTGATGAAAAAAAACAAACAAAAAAAAGAAAAACTATCCTACTCTTGTGGAATTCAAAGAAAACGAATACCTTACTAGAGAAATGCTGAAATTGTCGAACATACAGACGGTTTTCAGTGGAATAAAGAGCGCAAAAATAGAATTAAAGAAGAAATCCTTGCAATCATTACCGGCAGCATCATTTCTAAGATAAATATTAGATTGGTGCAAAAATAATGTCGGTTTTTGACGCATTTTTAAATTTTTTTTTGCACCAACCTAATACATAATAAAAGGATTGAATACATTATTCATATCTATGAAACTTAGTTGAAGGTGTTTAAAACAAAAGAGATTTAAAATGGATTGTGTTAGAGTCAGACATAAATTCGATGCAGCCAAGGGAAATTCTCTTCAGAATCAGCCAGGCGAAAGAAAGAGACACACAAAATGACAAGGGAAATAAATTTCTGCATCTTAACTCACCAATACATTCAAAAGTATGCAGACGAAATATATATATATATACATATATATATATATATATATATATATATATATATATATAGATAGATAGATAGATAGATAGATAGATGTATAGCTAGATATATAAACGAAATATATATATATATATATATACAAACACACACACATACACACGCACATACACACACACAGGGTGCGATAGGTAAATTGTCGCTGTATAGTTGAGTCAATTGGGCAGTGAGAAAAAGAGCATCATGACGCATTTCAACCCAAATTTGGAAACGTCTTGCTGTACTGCTTGGCATTTGCGCCGGAAGCCTAAATATGAAAATTTCAGAGCGTTTAGGTGTAAATCTGAGGACAATGCAGAGGGTTCGGAAAGAGCTGGATGAGTCTAATGGTGATTACGAAAGGGTTTGGAGTGAACACTAGTGATGGCGATATTATGTCTCCATTAATCTTCTCACTGGGCCTCAGACTCAACATGAAGGCCTAGGTTAAGTGCAGCTGTGGGTGAAGAGGCTTAGCTGATTGAAGACCCTATGGCTGGTAAGATAACTCTGCACCATACCGCACAAGCAGAAGAGCCCAGCCGATATTATCAGAAAGATATTATCAAAAAATAAGAACGATGACTATTTTAAATTTAAAGTTAATATTCCGAAATTAGAATACGTTGAATATTTTCCAACATTCTTAAGATTACTGAGTAATTAAAAATTATGAAAAACTGCTCAACCGTCATTTTCTTAATATGTGTTTTAACAGATAAAATCTCCGTATAACAACAATAAACATTTCCACATATTATCAGCACTTGTATCCGCCTGGTAAAGAACAGCTGCTGTCGGTTAAAATCACCACTACTGTTTGTTTTAAAAGTATCTGTCTGTCATTAAAACTTAAAGTAAATATTTTCTGTTCAAAACAAATTAATTGTACTTTAAATCAGTTAATATTCCTCAAATAAAATTTCAGAAATATATATTTTATTTTTGGAATATTTTTTTAATAGAGATAATTACATTGCGATGAAAAACGACTAACAAGGAAACTAATCAGCTAATTCAGAAAATATTTATTAAAAATCTATACTCAATCAATATAATTTCTGTTTGAAATACACCAGTAGATTTTTCTTACTGGAAATAGTAAATTTAATCCTTTATTTTTAATTCAAGCAAAAATGAATGCGTCAATTATGCAGTTTCATTTAAACACAAGAGATGTTGCTGAGAATATCATCAACTTTACCGTCCACAGAAATTACTCAGTCATTGCAACGTGACTTTTCGACAATCCTTCTGATTCATACACACACGTGATAAATACATCCTAAGCCCAAAGTCTTATTCTGGAGAAGGCATTTATTTTGGACAACTAATATTTACGTAATAATCTTTATATCTGTGCATCCGTACAGTAAAAATATATGTATATTTTTACTCATGCAATTATCGAAATATATCTGTGTATATGTGTGTGTGTGTATTTTATTGCAAAATTCATATAAGCATCTATGTTTGCAAATTGGTATATATACATTTGCTTGTAAGTTATATTAATATCCTCTCGGTATTAAATTTAATTTCACCTCCGTTCACGAAATGTCACTACTTTCTCATTTACATTTCATAATTCTTCTTGTCAAAAGTTTTCAAATAAAAATTACTTTTTTCCCCACGTAATTCAATATTCTAATAATAATCACACTATTGTTATGACGCTACATGGTATCTTCCCACTCATTTTACGAGGATGACCATGAGCTTTCCCCTCCATTTTTCTGATTCTTGATGTTATCTAGTCGATGTTTTATATTCACAATTAACCCGGGTAACACGATGTAGACGTTTACTATCATAGAGCTTTAATCCAATGAAAGGAACTAGTCAAGGTAATAAGTGACAGCCTGTGCAGGATAAGATTCTATTACTTAGATAGTAATACACTGCTGATGTTGTAACGACGTATCATATAATGAAGATAAATTCTCTGTCTACGAATATACTTACTAGTAAAATTATGACCATAGAGGATGAAATCAACAATCTGTATATACAGGGTGTCCCAAAAAATCCAACATCATTTTAAAAGCAATCATCTTGAAAACTACTAAGTCTATCTCAATGAAATTCAAGAGTTTATGTGTTGAACGTCATACGTTTATTATTGAACCGATTTCATGTGTTCAATATGTGCACAGCCTGCAACACGGCACACGACAAGTCAGTAAGCTCTTGCCAAACACGCTGTAGCATGCCTCCAGTGCGGAAGTGATTCTCTGCTTTACTTCATCAATGCTAGCAGGAAAAGTAGAGATGACATACACCAGTCCCTTCACATATCCAAAAAAAAAAATCACATGAGATTACAAAAATAAAACATGAAATATAAAATCGTTATCTATTTCTATACATTCTGTGAAAATATTTGAGGTTATTTCAGCAAGAATTACCAAAATTATTGGTGTTCAAAATGAAGTCAAATATTTTGGGACGCTCTTTATATATGATGTTTGAAATTGATTGGTTTAGTATAAATCTACCATTCGTCCGTGTTGTCATATCTGGTCTGGTGATCCTGCTTCGTATCTCGCGATACTTGACAAAATCCAAACAAGGATCTGTAATATAATCGATCAGGGATAGGTATCTCTATTTTACTCACATTCTCACCGACGTAACGTGGCCTCTCGCTGTCTGTTATGTTTGAGCCGTTCTAAACTTCGTATGGTTGCTTTAATTTCGGGTGAAAATGAAAACAAAAATCGTCCAACATTTTCATTAAGCTTAATGAGTTATTTTCCGAGTTGTTATATGGACATTTAAACAAAAATAATCACTATCAATGGTGATATTTTTATGTTGAGGCCTCCAATATCTGACGGATCTTTTTTACTGTGTGTATTATTGTGTTATCAACTAATGTTTGTCTAATATTAAGTACATAGTTTGTTTGTTTTTCTAAGAAATGTTGTTTAATAAAATTATGATCAGAAAGGTGACAAGGAATTCTACAGGAGAGCGTGGTTGTATTAAAACCAATATATGTAGTGGTTTAATTATTAGTATCGGAAATATAGATTGGGTATATAAATTGATACACTATATTGTTTTTTCAGAGGATTTAGTTGTGTGAGGTCAATTGTTTTAATTTTTTATAATATGCGATGAGCTTAACTTTCTTATTATTATTAATGGGTTTAAACATTTCTACGTATTATGTTTTTGTGTGTTGTTTCATCATGTTTGTAATTATTATGTATTTGGTTACAATAATACAAATTGATAGTGTTATGCTTATTTTGGCGTAGACTAATATTATTAATATCAATTATGTTAGAGGCATTATAAAGTTTATTAAGATACATTTTAATTTGTAGATCAATGACGGAATTAAGAAATCCATTATTAACAAGTGTTTGTTTAATGTCATGTGATTCTTTATGGAATATGGTTTTCGAAGGAGATTTCATTTGTGTGCTTTAGATTAAGTTTTTTATAACGGATAACTTATATCGTTGTGGACATTCACTATTATAATTAAGAACACACGAATTAATACTAGTGAGTTTCCTATATAAACAAGTAGTAAATTTATGTGTGCTGGAATCAATAAATACATCAATCAATGGAATTTTATTATAAATATTAACTTCTAATGCAAATTTAACGACGGAGTGACTTTCAAATTTGTTTTTAAGTTGTGTAATTTGGTCAATATTTTTAGCTAAAACGAAAATATCATCTATGTATCTTACATATATAGGGGGTTTATTAGTGCCATTCAGTATTTTATTTTCTAAATGTGTCATATAATAATTAGAAAAAAAGCGAAGCTAAAGGAGATCCCATCGCCATACCATTTATTTGAATATAAATATTACCTAGTGGACCATGAAAAGTTACTTGAGTGGTACATACTGACAATATTTTTTTACATAGTATGTTTAATATTGTTGGGTGCAAGAGAATTGTGATTGTATATATCACGGATAATGATGTCAATCGTTTCATGGACGTCGACTTTCACTAATAAATAAGTTTTGTACTTCTAAAGATGCTACTATTTGATTGTTTGGTTTTGCAGCATGAAGAATTTGTATAAATTCATTTGTGGACTTAATACAATATTTACTTGGGAGGTACAGAGTAATCAATTTATTAAGGGTTTTTTGAAAAGTAATATACCGGTGCAGGTATTTGTGAAATGAAAAGTCAGAGGGAATGAACGTTTTTTTTCTATAAATGTAAACAGGTTGATAGTCACCGATAATCTTTTGAAGTTTTTAAGATCCTGTTTCAGGATTGTTAGCAGTAATCACTTTATTGATATGTTTGTAAGTTGGGAGATGGTGTTATTGTTTAAATTTTTAAATTGATTATGATCGTCCAAAATGGCCTGTAATTTTGCGTGGTATTCATTTTTGTTTAAAATAACGAAAGTATTAGTTTTCTCAGCTGGTCGGATAACAATACTGTTGTTAATTTTTAGTTGTGTGACTGCTTTTATTAAAGGAGTGTTTATAATTCCATTCGGATTTTTATGACCCTGATGTTTAGTAGATTCGACTTTAAGTAACACTTTTAAACCTACCTGTGTAGTAATATGTTTGTCTTGTTTCAAGAGAAGTATTTGTTGTTATGAAGCTTCAATTTGCGTTTGTTTATACATTAAATCAGGTTTCTGTGAAACATGAAAATTTATATATATATATATATATATATATATATATATATATATATATATATAATTATTTTTTATAAATATGGTTCCTTCGTTACATAAGAGTTCACATATTTCAAAAACAAGAGCCGAAAACTCTTGATTTGAAAACATGAGAATTCTTATGTAACGAAGGTATCATATTTTTAAAAATAATAATTATAATTATAATTATAATTTAGGCGCTACTTTTGTATTGAGCAGTGTTTTTTAAAAAATAAAAACAAAATTACTAACAATTCGGATTATTTAACTAACTTATTCTGTGCACACACACACACACACACACACACACACACACACACACATATATATATATATATATATATATATATATATATATATATATATATATATATATATATATATATATTACAGGCATTTGTTTCCATATAGTGTCGAGAAAAGGTTCTACGCAAGCACAAGATATAGCTTTGCTTACTTTGTCGTAATCATTTTAAAATATTTCTTAATATACGTTCAGGAATAGAATTCCTGGTTATTCAGTGGAGTAACGTAAGTTGATGCATGGACAGTACGAGTAGAGATACGGACCTGAAATATTAGGTTGGTGCAAAAATAATGACTTAATAATGTCGTTTTTTGACGTATTTTTTAACGTCAAAAACTACATTATTACGTCATTATTTTTGTACTCACCTAATAGTATACCTCTAGAGGAAAAATAGAATTAACTGCTACTATTCATGGAAGACAAACTATAATTACCAAAAATAAATTTACTTAAATTAAAGACATAATTTCTGTTTAGTCTCTTTCCCATTGGCATCTTCTACAGTCCCACTTCTAAGTTGATATTGTTTAAGCTGATACTAGAAGAGAAAAATTTTCTCTCTCTCTCCCTCTCTCTCACTCTCTCTCTCTCTCTCTTGTTACCCTTCCCTTCAGTATGTCCTGTGTGTGTCAAATACTCTAGGCCCTCTTTCCTCATGTATCTCAGAAAATTCAACATGGGTTTCAGGAATGCAACTAAAACGGCCTTCCATTCCTCTTGACTGTAAAGCCAAAACTCTTATGAAAATTTCCTACACAATTTCTTGGTATATATAGACATTCGCTTTCAGACACCATTAAGTCTTTAGAAATCGACATTATTGAAAATTCTGTAACATTATCAAATTCATTGTCAGGAAGGAGAGTGAAATCCTAGAATATTCCGATACAACATCGGACCCACTGAGAAAGTTGGTTGAAGGAAATGTTAGGTTAATCTTGTACATTAATTTCAAGCAGTTATTTAAAAAAAAGGAGTTTGGAAAATGAAAATACAATTATTTCATTTACATGTTGTTATTAAATAAAAGCTCGAAAACTCTATCTTTGTGCAATACGCTGATAAATGTTGATCACCATTAACATTAAAATAAAAGGTCAATAAATATTTGTATTAAAATCTAACAGGTGTGTATTTTATAAATATCTATAAAAAATGAAAGGGTTGATAAGCCGTAAAAACAAACCAATGAAAACATACAAAATGAGAATAAAAATACAAAGTCAAAATAATATAAAATTAAAAATCAAGTTATTTTTTTAAGGATCAAGTTGATTGGTTGAGAAATTATTTATGAGTCCAAAAGAATATTTTCACAATGAAGGTTCTTGCCTTGAACGCGTATTGAGACTCGAGTTCTTCGCAGACATCAAATGGAACTCATATATACGAAATAATGGGGAAATGGTCGATTCCTTGTATTTCTCCGGTAAGTATTTGACTCACCCTGCTACAGAACAGCTTTACAAGAGCCAGATCAGACCAAAATAAAGTATTGCGAAAATAGTTACTTGTCGGAATAGAGTTCAAACGAGTATACAGAGCCTTTTAGGTGACGAATTATTTTCCACCCAACAACACCTCTATCCACAAACAAAACGACGCAAGCCTCTCGCTATACTATCGGTATTTATTTGGAACTTGTTGTGACAAGCCATATTCCTTGGTTCCACTAGTCCCGAACCTTTTAAGCTGGGACACGCCATGCCATACACAAAGGAATTAATTCTCTTTGTATTCTATTAATAAGAAGCAAATTTTACTTGGGTAAGTTCTTTCCAAGAACTACTTTGTGCAAGAGTCACCCGGCATAATACTTTGCCATATTAATAAGTCAATGATTGACTGTTATCTTGCCTATATAACCTCAAATAAAGCTCTCTTTTCCTTCTCTTACGCTCATAAAACACTATACAGTAATGATCTACATTGAGTGGCTCTTTAGTCTTCTATGAATGAACATTAGTATAAAATGTCTTTCCTTCTCTTACGCTCATAAAACATTATACAGTAATGATCTACATTGAGTGGCTCTTTAGTCTTCTATGAATGAACATTAGTATAAAAGGTCTTTCCTTCTCTTACGCTCATAAAACACTATACAGTAATGATCTACATTGAGTGGCCCTTTAGTCTTCTATGAATGAACATTAGTATAAAAGGTCTTTCCTTCTCTTACGCTCATAAAACACTATACAGTAATGATCTACATTGAGTGGCTCTTTAGTCTTCTATGAATGAACATTAGTATAAAAGGTCTTTCCTTCTCTTACGCTCATAAAACACTATACAGTAATGATCTACATTGAGTGGCTCTTTAGTCTTCTATGAATGAACATTAGTATAAAAGGTATTTCCTTCTCTTACGCTCATAAAATACTATACAGTAATGATCTACATTGAGTGGCTCTTTAGTCTTCTATGAATGAACATTAGTATAAAAGGTATTTCCTTCTCTTACGCTCATAAAACACTATACAGTAATGATCTACATTGAGTGGCCCTTTAGTCTTCTATGAATGAACATTAGTATAAAAGGTATTTCCTTCTCTTACGCTCATAAAACACTATACAGTAATGATCTACATTGAGTGGCCCTTTAGTCTTCTATGAATGAACATTAGTATAAAAGGTATTTCCTTCTCTTACGCTCATAAAACACTATACAGTAATGATCTACATTGAGTGGCCCTTTAGTCTTCTATGAATGAACATTAGTATAAAAGGTATTTCCTTCTCTTACGCTCATAAAACACTATACAGTAATGATCTACATTGAGTGGCCCTTTAGTCTTCTATGAATGAACATTAGTATAAAAGGTATTTCCTTCTCTTACGCTCATAAAACACTATACAGTAATGATCTACATTGAGTGGCCCTTTAGTCTTCTATGAATGAACATTAGTATAAAAGGTATTTCCTTCTCTTACGCTCATAAAACACTATACAGTAATGATCTACATTGAGTGGCCCTTTAGTCTTCTATGAATGAACATTAGTATAAAAGGTATTTCCTTCTCTTACGCTCATAAAACACTATACAGTAATGATCTACATTGAGTGGCCCTTTAGTCTTCTATGAATGAACATTAGTATAAAAGGTATTTCCTTCTCTTACGCTCATAAAACACTATACAGTAATGATCTACATTGAGTGGCCCTTTAGTCTTCTATGAATGAACATTAGTATAAAAGGTATTTCCTTCTCTTACGCTCATAAAACACTATACAGTAATGATCTACATTGAGTGGCCCTTTAGTCTTCTATGAATGAACATTAGTATAAAAGGTATTTCCTTCTCTTACGCTCATAAAACACTATACAGTAATGATCTACATTGAGTGGCCCTTTAGTCTTCTATGAATGAACATTAGTATAAAAGGTATTTCCTTCTCTTACGCTCATAAAACACTATACAGTAATGATCTACATTGAGTGGCCCTTTAGTCTTCTATGAATGAACATTAGTATAAAAGGTATTTCCTTCTCTTACGCTCATAAAACACTATACAGTAATGATCTACATTGAGTGGCCCTTTAGTCTTCTATGAATGAACATTAGTATAAAAGGTATTTCCTTCTCTTACGCTCATAAAACACTATACAGTAATGATCTACATTGAGTGGCCCTTTAGTCTTCTATGAATGAACATTAGTATAAAAGGTATTTCCTTCTCTTACGCTCATAAAACACTATACAGTAATGATCTACATTGAGTGGCCCTTTAGTCTTCTATGAATGAACATTAGTATAAAAGGTATTTCCTTCTCTTACGCTCATAAAACACTATACAGTAATGATCTACATTGAGTGGCCCTTTAGTCTTCTATGAATGAACATTAGTATAAAAGGTATTTCCTTCTCTTACGCTCATAAAACACTATACAGTAATGATCTACATTGAGTGGCCCTTTAGTCTTCTATGAATGAACATTAGTATAAAAGGTATTTCCTTCTCTTACGCTCATAAAACACTATACAGTAATGATCTACATTGAGTGGCCCTTTAGTCTTCTATGAATGAACATTAGTATAAAAGGTATTTCCTTCTCTTACGCTCATAAAACACTATACAGTAATGATCTACATTGAGTGGCCCTTTAGTCTTCTATGAATGAACATTAGTATAAAAGGTATTTCCTTCTCTTACGCTCATAAAACACTATACAGTAATGATCTACATTGAGTGGCCCTTTAGTCTTCTATGAATGAACATTAGTATAAAAGGTATTTCCTTCTCTTACGCTCATAAAACACTATACAGTAATGATCTACATTGAGTGGCCCTTTAGTCTTCTATGAATGAACATTAGTATAAAAGGTATTTCCTTCTCTTACGCTCATAAAACACTATACAGTAATGATCTACATTGAGTGGCCCTTTAGTCTTCTATGAATGAACATTAGTATAAAAGGTATTTCCTTCTCTTACGCTCATAAAACACTATACAGTAATGATCTACATTGAGTGGCCCTTTAGTCTTCTATGAATGAACATTAGTATAAAAGGTATTTCCTTCTCTTACGCTCATAAAACACTATACAGTAATGATCTACATTGAGTGGCCCTTTAGTCTTCTATGAATGAACATTAGTATAAAAGGTATTTCCTTCTCTTACGCTCATAAAACACTATACAGTAATGATCTACATTGAGTGGCCCTTTAGTCTTCTATGAATGAACATTAGTATAAAAGGTATTTCCTTCTCTTACGCTCATAAAACACTATACAGTAATGATCTACATTGAGTGGCCCTTTAGTCTTCTATGAATGAACATTAGTATAAAAGGTATTTCCTTCTCTTACGCTCATAAAACTCTATACAGTAATGATCTACATTGAGTGGCCCTTTAGTTTTCTATGAATGAACATTAGTATAAAAGGTATTTCCTTCTCTTACGCTCATATAACACTATACAGCAATGATCTACATTGAGTGGCTCTTTAGTCTTCTATGAATGAACATTAGTATAAAAGGTCTTTCCTTCTCTTACGCTCATAAAATACTATACACTAATACTTCTATCGAATGAACATTAGTATAAAAACTACCCAGGGAAGTTTCTCTCAGTAGTAGAGTAAGAATATGACATAGAAGATGCACTTCAGAGTGACGAACAGACAGTCTTATTGAGTAGTTTTGTTAAACGACGGGTCGTGAACTCTATGACTGACGTTTAATTCTAAATGGCTTCTCTTCATAAAAGAAGACGACCACAATTTCGCACTTATTTATCTCCATTGTTCAACCGCTTCGACAAAATCTCCTTCAGAAATATTCAGAAGAAACACGTTTTCAACAAAAGTTGCCGAAGATACCTCCATTTTAGAAAAGATATTTCTTGAAAGAAGAGACGTACAACTTTTTTTAAGTACGGCTAGCTGAAAAAGCCACACGCAGAGAACGCATTGCGCAATATTTGTCATGATTCCCAAATTACCCCTTCCTGTACTGAAACAAGAGATATGCCGCTTTCTCAAATTTATACACACAGCAGGCAGCCTTTCATTTCTCCATTTATTTACTTTTGATATTATCCTCATATTTTGCAAACGTTTTACATTTTGTGTTACATTTATATATCTTGCACGAATCGAATATTTTCTTCTGTTTTTTTTAAATAATTCAAGTTCGGTAGAAACTTAACATTAATCATCATCAATATCATCATCGTCATCACCATCTTCCTTCGACATTTCTACGGTTTGCCAGAGCTCCGTTGACAAACCTTTTCCAAACTGCTCGGTCCGGCATTGCTGTCCCCAGATCCGCAATGTCCAACACTGTGTCCCAAGGAATGGTGTCTAGTAAGTCAATTTTTGAGAGAGGACATTCCCTGAAGGATGCCATAGAAGTAAAAATGAGACGATTTACTTGTCCACCCTTGCAGCAGTGGCAAGCAAAACTGTAATCGTTTTTATTTTTTGTTTCTTTTAACTTAAGAGAGATCAGTTATACGTCTAAATATTGTAAACAAAAAGTTACACTCCAAAGTTGCAAGATCAATCAAAAAGGCACACTTCAGCGACAACCTGATAAATTAGGGGAATCTTTTATTGGTATGATCAAGCATCATCTGCTATACGTCGGGTACCTTCAGGATGTTTGCGATCCTGGCTCGCTAAATATTTCTATACTTTGTATCTTTTAGTAAAGTTTATCACTTGCTATCTCCTAATCCAGAGGTCGGCAATATTTCGCTAATTATGTGCTGACTTAGAGTTTTAAAAGCATTCAGTGTGTCAAAATCACACGTATATATATATATATATATATATATATATATATATATATATATATATATATATATATATATATATATATATATATATATATATATATATATATATATACAAGTCAAGGTCAGTATACTTGTACAACAATATACTTTATAAATAATATGGAGTATATATACTTTAGTGTATATTAAAATTAAAACAACTAAATATCTTCTTTGCTTTGGAGTAGTTATTCGTTCGGACTTAGTGATGATGTCTGTGGCTGCGTGACATTAGAAATCTCTTGCCGTGCTACGTGTGTCACGCGTGCCGTAGGTTGCCGACCGCTGTCTTAAACCCTGTTCTGCCATCTATTACCTCAAGCTCGCTGGATAGTTTATGTGCTGGTTTTCCTCTGTCCATCTCGCTTTCAATCGGTCCAGTGAGTATTAGTTTTTTTAAAACGACATTCCATATTATGTACCCCCAGAAATTTCAATATAATTGTCCTTTTTTTGTTTCCCTTTTCTCTAAAGCCTCGTCGTTGCTCCTCGTCCGTGGTAATCTCAGCATCCTTCTGTAGAACCACATTTCTGTTGCTTCAAGTCTCTTCTTCATTTGGGAGAAGATCGTCTAGCATTCCCTGGCATACAAAAGGGCTTTTATTACGTAAAATTTCAGTAACTTAGAGAAATATCGAATGACCAGAAATATTAAAATCTGAAATGAAATCAACACTGAACAAATTGAACAAGATACAAAGATATACAGATGACACAGCATTCATAGACACAGAAACGAAGAACTTCTACAGAGGGTAGAAAAAGAAAGTGAGAAGAAAGGACTAATTATCAACAGAAAGAAGACAAAATTGTATGGTTGCTATCCAAAATAAGAGATTAACATGCGAATTAAAAAGTTGGAGAAACCCAAATCAGTTACGTACAATAATTTAAATATCTGGGAAGTTTTTTAACAGATGGTGAAAAGAGTGACACTGAAATCCAAATCGCATTAGAATAGAGAAAGATGCCTTCCAAAAGATAAGCAGAGTATTAAGAATCAGGAGAATTTCGTTTCTATGCATATTAATTTTTAAATAATAAATATTAACCAGCTCTCCAAATTAACAAATAGAAAGATTGTTATCCCCATAAAAATGGTTAACGTTTGCCTTCATAATTTCTAGACGGCCATATCACGTTGCAACAAATATTCTCGTACGATCACTGTAGTTAAGCAACGTTGAACCTGGACAGTACCGAGGTATGTTGCTGCTTGGAAAATAGCAACTGCTCTCATATTGGCTGTGTGGCTGGTGTAATGGATTACGGCTCGGAATTAGAAGTCTGAGTGTCCAATTCCAATTCAAGTCGTATTCGTTATTTTCACTTGTATTTTTATATTTTATATAGATTTTTATACATTAAGAAATGGACAAAGTCCAACAATTTATTAAAGACGTTTTTTTTTTTTTAAATGACGGTTCCGTATAGGATGCAGGTTCGAATCCTGTCAAGGGACGAATATTTTCTATGAAAATTTCTCGGACATTCAGGCCGGTAAATGTTATTTAATACTGTTTATTATAAAACAGAGCATTTACTAAAATACTTGTATCTATAAAAAGAATGTTAAACATAAAAAAAATGTCTTTAATATATTTTTATATTTTCACTTATTTTTTCACTTATATTTTTGTATTCTATATATATTTTTAAAATTATATTTATATTTTGACTTATATTTTTATATATATTTTATATATATTTTATATTTTTTCTTTTATTTTTCACTTATATTTTCACTTAAATTTTTATATTGTATATATATTTTTATATTTATACTTATATATTCACTTATATTTTTATATTTTATATATGTATATATATTTTATTTATACTTATATATTCACTTATATTTTCATATTTTATATATATTTTATATTTTATATATATATTTTTATATTTATATTTTCACTTATACTTAAATACTTTTTTGAAAGATATAAGTACATTTTTCTCCTCAAGCTATCAGTTAATTTGTATGACTTGTATCAGTAAATCATTACTATCTCCAAAAATACAAAAATGTAAAAATAATGTCTGGCGTAAAATTACCTGGAAAATGTTGACAAAGCGTAAACAAAAATAAATCAATCAAAATAGCCGTTTACAGTCGCATTATTTATATAGTTAGAAAGTCACTATCTGTTAATATCTCTGAGATAAGGTATTAGGATTATTTACATTATTTACATTATTCGGACTGTTATGCTCATCTTCATTACCATAGCGTTTCGGCTGTTTTACGCTCCGGCCTTCTTCAGGTGATTGGAATTTCGAACCGAACCAGTTTGAACCCAAAATAACTGAGATATCCGAAAGAGGCATGACACGAGGAACTAGAACAATCTTCCGCTGTGGACAAAATAAAGGGTTTGGCTTGATATTACAATCACCTGAAGAAGGTCGGCTCGTACAACGCCCGAAACGTTGTGAATATGGCAAGGGAGATGAGGATAACAGTCCAAATAATGTAAGTAATTAGAAAGTCACATTGAGAATATATATTTCAATAAGAGTAACGATTTTAAAAAATGTTCTGCTAGTAAACTCGTATCTTTAAATAGTTAATGATTTACATGTGAAATATTTCTTATAATGTTTAGGATTCATCTAAATGTGAAGAAGGTTATATTTCTGATAACAGCTTATAAAAAACTCTCTGTTTAACTAAAACATGAATTCATTTTCACTCGATCAATAGAAATATTATTTGTGTTTTATTCTCGATGGAACAAATTTCATCACACATCGGTAGTTACAAACAGGCGTCAATGCGTAGAATAGCGACTGATCTCATATCATTTCACTAAGATTCTTGAGAGAACTCGTTTTATTCCACCAGCCAGTATCGCCAAAGTATCATTGGTGATTCTCAATTTATGTCTGCCCTTATGAAAAAAAATGTACGCTTCAGGTTAGTTATTCATATAAGATAAATGACTTTCAGTGATTTTACCGAAATGCGTAGACTCGGATATTTTAATCGATTACATTAAAACTGATTTCATGCGGAATTTGACATTTTCGAAAGAAGATCAAGTTCAACTCTAAAATAATTAAATATTTTGACACATTGAGAAATGAGTTGTTTGAAGTTGTTTATTTGTGTACTTAGTCGCATAACACATGAACATTCTACAAATAACAATAACACTGAGTATTACCATCTTTCATTTTCTTATTAGATGAAGTTTGTCAACCGTTACTAATTTCTGACGAGTTCGTTTGTTGTCCCTACTTTCATTAGTCGATGTAAGAAAAGAGTGACGTGCGCAAACAAAGAAATTTTTTTAGTGATGTCACTTTGCATTATTTTTAAACAGATGTGTATGTTAAAATGCAATTATAATATTAAGAACTTCACAAAATGTCCCATAATTTTGAGGGCCAAAATAAAATAGATGTCAAATGCTACACATCTTTCAGCATTTATTAAAGAAATAACTAAACTAGTATATATATATATATATATATATATATATATATATATATATATATATATATATATATATATATATACAACTAAATTATAGATATAGTTTATGTAGAATAACAAGACAATAAACAGCACTTACCGGTGCAAGAGTCCCAGCTAGCGTCCAGCTGGCAGACAAAAAATAAAGCAGGTTGTAACTTAATACAAACCTTGCAAACTAACTGATGAATCAAGCTGGTATTTATATGGAAATACCTCCACTCAGGTACCAGCAGCCAATCACAGCCCAAGCAATGGACTATCCCACTTTAGCACAATGAGATGCTCCATTGCACCATAAATAGCTCTCTTTCTCAAGGTTGAATTGATGGTCTTTTACCTCAGCTTGCTCCACAACTGAGTGTTTATCTTGACCACGTGATTATTCGACAGTTTATTTAATTTATAATTTATTTCATGAGAAGAGATGATCTATTGTGTTTATAAAGTGAATGTTTATTCGGACTTTACTAAGATGCTTCTCTGTGGCTTAATGGTAACAGAATATCAGGCTATATGAGGATTACATGTTAGATCCTTGTCAGAGAGAGCATATTTTCTACAAAATTACTCTAACATTCAGGTGGTAAATGAAATTAATACTGTTTAATTAAAAACATAGCATTAAATTATATCTTTAAAATAACGAATATCCATCCGCTCCCTCATCGGTCAAGAAACAACTATCAACAGAATATACCTGAGCCACAGCCGCCTAAGGGATCTTTGCCAACTGTCAAGATGTTTATATATGAGGAACTTAGGTATTATGTCGTTATTCATCCTTGGAACATGACCAGCCCAGCAAAGTTACGACTGCATCAAGACTGTCAAAATATATATAGCGAGTGAGAGAAAGAGAATATATTGTGTGTGTAGTTCGTATTTTTATATTTGTATCCATGCTGCAAGGTGCGATGAATGACTTGTCTACATTACGCAAAAATTAAAACAACACTGACATCTTATTTAAACAGATATATTTACCAAAATAACACAAAAATATCTTGGAATACGAAACAGTACATTCATTCCATTAAAACGACATTTGCTTCACCACGGCCTCCAAACAACTTTGGAACCTCCTGCGTCGCTTGCTGACGGTTTCTTTGATTAAGTTTGAGGATGCTGCGATAATCATTGCTTTCATTAATTTTTGGTGTTGCAAGGAGTTTTGTGGTCTCTCGCTCAACTGCTCCCCTCTCCTAATAATCAAATAGGGTGCAGTCTGGGGCGTTAGGTGGCCAGATATAAGGGATGATGTGGTCGCAGAAATTGTCTGGCAGCCATGACTGGCGTTCTCCTGCTTGTGTAGAATGCTCCACAACCCTGTGGCTTGACAAATCGTCCTCCCTCTTGACTCAAGGCATTTGATGTAGGCCTGATTTCGGATCTGGGGCCTTCTGGTAAGATGAATAGAGGCATGACGTCGCCATCACTAGTCATCACTGCAAACACCATCGTAATCACGATTAGACTCATCCATTTTTCCCAAAACCTAAAAAAAATATGTCCATTGGAATGTTCGTATTGGAGCTTCCGGTTCGAATGCCAAGGAGTATTACCCGCCTTTTTTTAAATTTATAGCGGAGTGAATTGAGTCATGGTACTCTTTTTTCTCACAGATGGTGCCAAACTAATTCTACTGTGTTGTACAATTGAACAATAAAATAAAATCTCATCCACGAATTTAAAAATATAAAATGCCGACAATTTCTCCATCTCACCCTACATGTGTCTTTTATAAATGCGTAATTCTTTGAGAGAGAATTATCTTTTTCTTTTCTAAATATTATATAACCAGATACCTTTCCTTGTTTGACCAACTCTATTTATGTTTCTCCTCATTTTTCTGCTATTTTTTGTATAACTTTTATCAGCGCCTAACAAAGCAGCACTTTTTTTTGACGTGGGTGTACCCGCTGTTATCTGCCGTTCATTTTCTGTCTGCCGTACGTAAGAAGTGTCGTAATCTCGGTCGTTTCAGCCATGCGAAGAAGCCAGTCGGAAGTATCTTCTTTCGTGATGACGTCAGATTTTGGACAACTCCAAAGGTCGACTGCCAGCAAATGCTGATAACGACAAAGTTGTTTATTTATTTTTTTTTTCTCTCAAAGTAGTTTTTTTCTTCGATGAAGCGATTTGTGTTATTTTTATATATTTCAACGAGCAATTAATCCACTAATCAATATTTGGAGTTCAATGAATTATCTTTCTCTTCTTGTCTTTCTGTTTCTCTATGTTTATTATATTATCGCTAACTAGATCATCTGCCGTTACGAATTCGTTCAATGTAAAAATCATTCCTCACGAGATCGAAACATGTCTTCGTCCATTTCGCGGGTTTGAACAAACAATTGTGTCCGGGTTTTTATATTTTGTTCTTTTATTCTCGAAGGTGGTTTATTCCAAAAAATTGGCCAGTGCGTCAAGCTAGAATATAAGGTGCTTTGCTGTGAAAAAATCAAAGACAAGGAATTCATTTAGAACAAACCCAAAATTTCACCATTCATGATAGATGGGAATTCTCTCAACGAGGCTCCTGGCCTTGATTATCTATTAGGACCCAAACTCAACTCAGACATCAAGTGGAACTTGATAATAATCGATAATAATTGAATTGTAGATCTTTAGGAGTAGATCGATTATTATTCAATTGATAATTGAATAATAATTGATCTTTTCCTAAATATTCTTAAGAAGTGTTTGTTCATTGTATCGCTCTAGTAAGTATTTCAAACTTACTGCCTTATTAAATCTTTCCAAGCGCCAGATCAGACGAACAATTAAGTATAACTTCCCTATCCGAATTAGAGCTATCCATTCGACACTTCAAAAACGTCTACACGGCCTCGTGTATGAGGAATTATTTTCCACCCGACGGCCTCTTACCCACAGTCGAAACATCTCAAGACCCTCACTAATTTATCACTTTTTTATGGTAAGTGTTCTGATGGTCTATATTCCGTAGTTCCAACAACACTGTCCTTTTTACCTGGGACACGCTGTATCATGGCGATGATTCATTCTCATTCACACTGTATTCTAATAGTAAGAAGAAAGTGCTGTTTGAATCGCTTCTCCACAAGTACTGCAGTTTGATGGGACCGACGCCCGGCAAAATATTTCCCGGTCTTTACGATTGTAATCTCTTCAAGTCTACGATAATGATTTATCTTTCCTCATGAAGTACATTTATTGTCTTCTCTTAAGCTCATAAACACCCTCTATCTGAATGGCTCTTGGGCGTTCTATTGAGTGAACATTAGTATTAAATAGTCTGGAAATTGCTTTTAGTTGTGAAGGTGTTATAGTGGAACACCCCTATTCTATTGTTAATAGACTCTCCCACCTATAATAAGTAGGAGTAATAAGAGTCGCTCAGTGGGGTCGGTCGGTCAGTCAGTGGATATCGGACGACCGTTAGTCGGATACTAAAGTATCAGCGACCACAGCTAGATTACTCTGCGTTATACCTATTATATCAAGTTCCTAACGTTTTGTACGTCGAACCTATTTTAGGACCGATTAAGTACAAATACAAGCCTCCACTGTGAAATTACTCCATAACAGAAGGAAGCTTTAACTTTCATTTTGCAACATATTTCTGTTACGTATTTTTAATTCCAAGATTCCGGGCTCGAAGAATGTGTTACCTTCATCAGTCAAGGGAGGAGAAATATGACTCTTATGCGTTACAGATGTTTTGTATTTTTTAATGTTTAGCGGATTATCAACTTCTTATGGTTTATTTAATGTCAAGATTTAATTTTCTTTGGAGCATTACTAGTTTTCTTTACAAAAATGCATTACTTGTATTTTTTGTTTTCATAAATGTATTTCTGGTAACATTTCTTTTACTATTAAAATGCATTTATGGTATTTTGCCTATAAAAATGTATATTTATACTTTCATAGTGTTTGACGCCAGTTTGGGGGTTAAGACTTTGTCTATAGCCTGGACCCTAACAGGTGCTACCTACCGCTCAACACCTCCAATCTCAGTATCAGTAGTCTTGCTGTCGGATGTAGTTACACAGGACGTCGTTATAGAGGTGCTCGCTTTCAATGAGCTCGGAAACATTATGACAAATCCTTTCTGAGAGAAAAATCGCCTTAATTCATTTCATTCCGATTCTTATGGACAATAGAATTTCCTTATGCAATACGTTCTGTGAGAAATTAAAACCCATTTTGAGAGTTTAAAATCTTTTTAAATTCATTCCAATTCATATTGACAATATAGCTTTCTTCTACAATCTGCTGCGTTATGAATTAATACCAGTGAATTAGGTTAATACACGGGTATACTTAACAATAGGCATTAACGTATTTTTGCAGTTTGGTCAAGCGCCATCATCAGAGGTATTGTAAACAGCCGACTGGTGAAAGTTCTAGAAAGAGATTCCGTGTGATGATATTATTCATTCTTATCAAATTGTAAATGCCGAATGTTCTAATCTGATTGCACTTTATTCAAGGCTGTTGCAACAGTGATTTATAAAATGATGTCCCTAAAGATACTCCATCCACTTGGAACCTCATTATTAAGAAATATCCAGAATGAATTCAGCAATGTTAGGTCAATTCTTCCCTAGATACAAATATTCAGCCACATCTTCAATGTCATAATGTTAAATCCTTCCAGCATTATTGACGTACTAAAATACAAGACGTTGTCAACTTATGATATGTGCAACATACAACTATTCGACTTTACGATTAGGAGCGCGAATTAGTATCTCCGGCAGCCTGGCCACATCTAATACGCGTCTGGCAGCGTGAGTTTCTCACTGGTTGGTTTACGACAATTTCCGACTTAGCTGCCGGTACTACTCGTCTACACTCGGGCGCCTGAATTTCATTTTCACAAAACCTCAGTACAACAAACATCACCTTGTTTGTGGCTTTGAATCTTTTTCTTAAAAAACACCCTAGGATAAGTAAATAAGTAAAACCCTACGATGAGTAAATTGCCTTTCCCTACCCCTGAACTCGCCAAGAAGGAAAGAAAGGCTATTCATCTCAACACAAAAATGATGGAGGCTAAACAATAAGAAGGAGGAAAGAAAGTGAATATGATGACAACATGATCAGAAATTGTCACCGTCTAATGTGGCGACAATTTTGAAGGATAGAGAAAGCTGTATAATGTTCTGCACCTATACGATCTAAAGTTATAGCGAAGTAACGAACCGGCTCCATCTACAATAGCGAAGCAAGGAACCGGGCCCATCTACAGTAGTGAAGCAACGAACCTGGCCCATCTACAATAGCGAAGCAACGGACCGGGCCCATCTACAATAGCGAGGCAACGAACCGGGCCCATCTACAGTAGTGAAGCAACGAACCGGGCCCATCTACATTAGCGAAGCAACGAACCGGGCCCATCTACAATA
Source organism: Acanthosepion lycidas (assembly GCA_963932145.1). Taxonomy (NCBI): domain Eukaryota; kingdom Metazoa; phylum Mollusca; class Cephalopoda; order Sepiida; family Sepiidae; genus Acanthosepion; species Acanthosepion lycidas. Next base: position 123,596,372 of record OZ010581.1, read on the forward strand.
GGGAAGAAACGAACCGGGCCCATCTACAATAGCAAAGCAACGGACCAGACCCATCTACAATAGCGAAGCAACGGACCAGGCCCATCTACAATAGCGAAGCAACGAACCGGGCCCATCTAGAACGGCAAAGCAACGGACCGGGCCCATCTACAATAGCGAAGCAACGGACCGGGCCCATCTACAATTGTAAAGCAACGGACCGGGCCCATCTACAATGGCGAAGCAACGGACCGGGCCCATCTACAATAGCGAAGCAACGAACCGGGCCCATCTAAAATAGCGAAGTAACTGAGAGGTGTAGAGAGATGATATAAATGCTATTAAATGTAAAGAAACCGTAAAAAGATTTTTAAAATATAACGCCTAAAGAACGATATTAAAATGTTTGCAAAATTAAATACAGGGGACTTACGACCAAGTCGTATCCAACCGTGGTTTAAGTCAACGACGACTTCTATTTTTGGCAACCGACAGGTTATACACAGGGTTTGAGTCACAGATCCTTTAACTAGAAAAATACAGAACTTTTTGAATTCTGACCGGAAGACGTACTGGTGCATTTCTCTTAATCATTATTCATAATTATATATAGTTGCAATTAAAGATTAGGAAAAAATAGTTTCAACCTAAAAGAAGCAAGAAGTAATTGATACCCTTAAATTTGGCAACATATACACGAGTTTTGCAGATGATTTAGCACTTCTTTTTATCTGAAGCTAGGGTTGAACTCCTGACAAAAAATATATATGTGAGAATTGCAACGGTAAGAACATCGCTAGCAAAATTGAAAGTGAAGAAAGGTTTTTAAAATCTGAAAGTTTAACGCTTTAAGTCAATATTAGAAGCATCCTGTTTAAATTCATTAAATTCATTAAATATTTAAACTCATTAAATATTTGTTACGACTGATAGCAGCGCAAAATCTCAGCTCGAAATAAAATACATCAGTGAATAACTATCTGAGGATCTGCCGAAAGTAGAGTGCGTGTGGTTTAGAGGTCATTACTGCAGAAGCAAACAAGATAATGTATATCAAGCTACGCTAGGAGATCCAAGTTATGGTGATAGATCAAGAGGCAGTCCAGAAGAAAGCTCCATCAATCAATCAGAATTGATACCGGCATTAGAAATGTATTACTGGCTTAAGCTGTGGATTAAAGAAATGATTTAAAAGAAGTGATCAATACTGTTCGTTTGAATAAGATCAGGTAGGTTTTACTTTAGTTTTACTTTATATTCTGTTGTTTCGTCGATTATGAAATCCAGATCGCCAGAAATATTTTATTGTAGCTGAAGTCTTAATTTTAAGGATATATCGCTCACAAGAGGTTTTTTTCAGATTTCCAAACATTTTAAACATTTGGCTTAACCTACGTCTAAACATTTCTCTAGAAACAAGCGCGTCTGGGAATTTTAATGCCATTATTCAAATATAAGGTTGGTGCAAAAATAATGACATAATAATGTCGTTTTTTGACGTATTTTTAACGTCAAAAAACGACATTATTACGTCATTATTTTTGCACCAACCTAATATATCTAACTAGAAAAACAATTTCTTTTTGTTTAGTTTTTTTTTCTGCTGCTAGCTTCGGTTAAACAAGGAACAAGACTAAGGAAAACGATGAATAATGACGTTGAATAATATCCCATCATGAAATAGGATGGCTCATCATGAATACTCTATAATTGTGACCCAGTGCCAGAGAATATATCTGCTTGTAGCAATGTCCCGATATATTTATCATTCTTCTATTTGGCTATTTAAGCGCTCTTATGGAATTCTGAATACAATATTTTTCCTAACCAAAGAATAGTATAGCATGATCATTGGTATCATTGGTTTGTTGAGTAACTTATTAGAACATGTATGTTGTCTTCTGTAAGTATTACAGTGTTAGAACGAACATGCATTTTGTTTAAAGTTTCAAGATTCAGAAATCTGATTGTCTTTTGTTTAAGTCTTTCTGATTAGTCACTGATCATGAGTTCGATTCCTTGTTTAATTAATGAATATCATATTATCTGATACAATGACAAACCGAAATGCTTCATCACAAAGAATAAAATGATATAAGTTTTCTCTGCCACGGGCAGCAAATAGCTAAGATTCTCTACCTGTTTTTTTTTACGTACGGTAGCCGTTAATAAATAAGTATAACTCAAGACTTCAAGATAAAAAAAAGTATTTAATAACAAATCAAATAAATACTTAACAGGAATAAAGAAGTAAAAGTTAACCAAAGATAATTAATCATTTCAGTGAATGCGTTGTTAGTAACGCGGCTCGGCTTAAGGTACAGTAAATCTAAATCAAAACCCAAATAACCGACGCACAATAATTCACACTAATTCGACTGGATAGTTCCATTCAATAGTCACCTCAGTTAGTAGCCTGACACCACTATTTATATACCTGGCGGAAAACATATTCACAAGTCCAGAGTTTCACGTTCGAACCTCGGTGCCTGTAGTTACTCCTGTTCTTCCAATATAACAACATGTGAACTGAATAAATAATCGATTTAGTTTTACACAGGTCACAAGACTCGTTCTATTTTCAAATTATCTCATAACGACAACGACAGCAGTAAACAAAACATGTCTCACTTATTGTATTTGAACTGATTTTTTTCTAATTTCACAAAGACAAGATCATCTTTTCCCCAGACGAATCAATCTAGTAGCAAATTTTTTATCATTTTCTTTCTTTTCGTTACCTACAATTTTTTGGATTGCAATTTGTTAGTAACGGGAATCGAAAAACGCAAATTCTTCTATGTTCTGTCTATCTTCTGTATCTTAGAGATCAAGGTTCTCAATAATTTCTTGCAATCTGTACCTCTAAATAAAGTTTGTCTTTTCGCAATTGCTGTTAATACCTGATCTGCTAACCATTTACACACACTCGGTGGGTAGGTTAATTACTGTTTCAACTGTTACCCTTGCCTTCAATACGTCTTATGAGTATCAAATTCTCCAAGTCATCTTTACTTATTCTGCGTCTAGAAATTTCAACTCTCTTTCTGATACTAAGTAAAAGTCTTTTTTTTGCATTAGTTTCTTTAAAACATCGCCGTTGCTCACAAGTTCGGTTCATCTCATCATGCTTCTGTTGCTGCAAGTCACTTCTTCACCTGTGAGATTTTCCAGCATTCTCTGCCATATATGAGAAGGGATTGTCAATGATAATTCAGTTCTCTTTCCTTTGTTTATAAGGGAATTGCTTCTGTTCATAAATACATTGCGAACATTTGAAAGGTATATTTAGCTATACTATTGCGCCTTCGTATTTTATTCTCGCATTTTCTGTCCACTTTTTAAACACTTCCTAGATATTAAAATATTTTTATGTGCTTGGATACAGTTTATAATTCGACTGTTAAACTTTTGCTCTCACAGGCAATTATATAATCTGTCTCTTTAAAATTGATATTTGGTCCTTTCTTCTCGCTTTCCTGGTTTCTATAGATGTTAATGTAGGTTCTTTTCTCTGTTTGCGACCGATATTATCTCTGTATATCGATGTCGTTAAGATTGTGACCAGTAATAATGAATGATGTTAGGACTGCTGATTCTGTTTACTTCACTATAAAGGTTACAGAAGTCTGATTCGAATATCAATAATTGTCTTCGGCCTATTTATTTTTATGCATTTACGGAATTCATTTTCCATCCGCATGCAGGCAGTTTGCAGTTTCTCTTGATAAGTCGTGGATTATTCTAATACTAACGAAAATAAAATTCGTTTTACCTAAGTATTTAAATTGAAGTGTTCATCTCCATCGAAATTTGGAAAATGCAACTTAAACGTAAAGGTCTATATATTCAATGAAAAAATATGAAGAGAAAAAAAAAACACATTTCTAGAATATCTTCTATAACTTCTATTTTTTTTAGCTCGCATGATAAAATGAACTGTATTTCAGAATAATTCTGACCTCTGTTTTTGGTATTTTTATTGCTCTACCTGCTGCTCTCTTGCTTGTGTCGAACAGAGGATGAAGATCAGTCTGTAATCTGTCACTATAAAGGCGGCTATGGATTAAAATCCCTGCAGAACTTTATACACGTATAACAAAAAGAATCACTGGAATGTTATTATTTGAAGGTCACATTGATTTCTCTGTCATTAACTATTTTCCTCAGAAGATGCTGTTCTGTCAACTTCAAACCAGAAAGTGCGTTGATGCTGCAGTGACAACCAAATCTGTTGGATACTTACTGTTGCCGTGAGTGATCATAGCTGCCAGCTAGCGAGGGCTTTTCTTAACTGGGTCTTTGAAGAGCATTCTGGATTGCCCTCAAATGTCATAAAGTCACATGAAGGTAAAAAACGCTTACTAATGAGTTCTTGTCGGCACATTCGTCTCATATTGATGATGATAATAACTGAAGTAGCATTAAAAGTTCACATGACTTTCAAGTACTGGTAATGTATCTTTTAAGCTTTCAGATTTATTTAGTTCTTTGCACTTTGTCTTTTATATGAAATGAATTTTAAATATCGGTTACTTGGGAAACAAGAGACAACGTTAAACAACAGATCAATATAAATGTTTTTTTTTTTGTTGTTGTTTTATCTTCTTAGATTACCGCTCTTTAAATATCATTCAAGATTCATTGTGTTGGATGAGAATAATATTCAAAACATTTCTATATATGTATTTTTTTATTTAATTATTATTAATTATTTCATATATTTCCGGTTGATAAATTTAAAACAAATTAAATATTTCCTTTCAATTAACCGGAATTATTCATTACGCTTAAATAGTCTTTTCTTTTTAATGATCTTGAAATATATCATATTAACATGAAATATAGGAAAAGATCCATAATTATAAAATTAATATATTCAAATTTTACAAATGATATGAACGTAAAACATCTTAAATAAATAATTATATATAAAAGAAAAGTATATTAATATAGTAAATGTAAACTTTTAAACAAGAACAAATAACACATATATATATATATATATATATATATATATATATATATATATATATATATATATATATATGTATGTATTAAGCATTACGCCCCGAGCAACGCGTGAAGCCACTAGGATGTAGAAGATTTGGAGTGAGAGCAGATAGGAATGATAGAAGAAAGGATGAGGAGAGGGATAGTGTATAGATCAAGGTAACTGGAGGTGTCGATTGACATTACATTTGAATAGTTGGAGATTATAGCTCTCAGGGAAACAGTAATAGGGAAGGGTGTTCCACAGTTGAGAGGTGCAAGATATGAAGCTATTGCGGTAGAAGAGACGGCTACATTTAAAAGTTTCTACAGTGAAAGGGTGATAGCGGGAATCCAGCCTCGTAGGGCGCTTGAATTCATGGAGTCTGGGAACCAGTTAAAACAGCTCATCGAGGCAATTACCATGAAATTATTTGTAAAAAACACAGAGAGACGCGACGGCGCGTCTGTGAGAGAGCAACTGCAGACAAGATGCCAGACCAGGGTCAATTATATTACATATCCGCCTCTAGATCTTGTCAAGAACTCCGAGGTAAACAGAAGGTACCCCAGACCATATATGGCAGCAATACTCCATGCAAGGGCGAATGGTTGATTTGTATATTTGAAGTATCGATTCCGCGGAGAAAAATTTCCTGGCGCGGCACAGAGAGCCAACTTTCCTCGCGGTGGACAAAGCAATTGACTCAATGTATTTGTTCCATCTCAGGTCAGCAGTCAACGTGAGACCGAGCAGACGCAGAGAGTTGCTCTCAAGAAGTTGACTATCAGACATTCTAATAGGGGCCAGGGAATAAAATGTTTCAGATTATATCAACCTCGAAATATAAATTATTAGAGAGTATTATTTTAGAGTATAGTTTATTGATTGCGAACCTTTTACGTGTTATTTATAGTCGGAAAATATGTTTAGACTGTAAGATATTTTTTGTTCATAATGATTTAATGATATGTGTTACTAATTAATCCATAGCTGAGTCATCAGAGGTGAATTTATACCTTCCCCAAGAGATGTTGTTTGGAGGGAGTAAGTGAATATAACGAATCCAAATGGCTTTTCGATTAACCATTCGGATCTACTATCCATTATATCACCCGCACATTAAAAGCGGTCACCCATCTAGATATTGGCCAGACTCGGAGATCATAAGTGAACTGGTGTTTCTATATGTGTTATGGGACCTTACCCATAACAACATAATGGACTATTCCATACGTAATAAATACTGCGTCTAAAGAGGAAGCAGGGAGTCGGACGACCGGCTACCCGACTGATCGGTTGATCTCTCATCCTTCGGGCGAGGAGGAACCCGAACGAGGCTACGCCGAAGAGCGGAGTCTCTTTCGGTGAGGTAAACCGACCCTGAGCCCGTTTATACGGGTTCAAAGGGCATATTTTTGGCCGAGCCCACGGGCTTGGGGATCCTATGTTAAACCGGCCTTGTGCCACATGATGCCCTTGTGGTGGGTGACTAAATACCGTTCAGTCTGAAGTCTGGAGTGAAGTCCGTCAGGAGTCTGTCAGTCGGAGCGAGTCAGTCAGTCGAGTCAGAGGCAGTCCGGAACAGAGTCGCGTCCAGAAAATTACTACTAAACCTGATTGTTCGTACTAACACTTTCTACTTCTCCGTATATATTCCTGCTTGTAATATATCTGTGTTATTCCATATCCGTTTTCGAGTTCTTCTTTATTGGATCTACCTTGGACTATCACCGTGGTACAAGGAACCGGACCATAACAATATGACATGGCCTTAAAACAGTATAGTTTAGACGCAGGCATACACATGCACATTCACACGCACACACACACACGCAAACATATATATATATATATATATATATATATATATATATATATATATATATATATACACACATATATATACACACACACACACACACACATATATATATATATATATATATATATATATATATATATATATATATATATATATATATAGTGCATTTATTTTATCTACACTCCAGCACAATCAATAAAACTTATTAAAGAAAATATACTCTTGAATTTAAAAAGCAAAACATTCCTGTAATAAATAGCAGCAAATAGTTTTTTTTTTATTACTACTCGCACCCCTAAACAACACACAGTTTTTTATTACTACGTGCACTCCTGAAGATGATCTCGGAAGAAGATCGAAAGTTCTTTGAAAATAAAAGTGATTTCCAAGTTATAGCTATTTTCTCATATCATTAATTACAATACCCGTAAGGCTATTCGTGAGTATGAATGGATTATGTCAACAATAAGCAGACATAATACCTGTATTTTATTTAATCACACACACACACACACATACACACACGTATAGATAGATAGATAGATAGATAGATAGATAGATAGATAGATAGATAGAAATACAAAGGTCGCTCATAAACTGACAAAGATGATCTCTTTAACTGTGACCAAATCAGGTTTATTTTTCAGAATAGTCTCTCTTGCGGTCCACTTCTAGCGATGCTACAGCCCTTGGAACCCATTGGTGAATCTGTTTTTATTTCTGTTTGTAAAAAGGTCATAAACAGCTGACTTGACATAATCATCACTCCGGTACTTGTTCCCAGTGAAGTGTATTTTCATACTGGAGAAGATAGGCAATTGGGATATAATCATGTGAACAGGCAGGTGATCAACCAAACACACAGGCCCGCACAACAGCTATTGGAACCAAGGCAATGTATGCTGGAGCATTGTTCTGATAAAACAAGAGACTTTGCCTCAAATTTCATGAGCATTTGCTCTCGATAGACTTTCGTAACTGTTTAGGCAATTTGGCATAGTATCTCCATTGATGGTTAGGCATTTTTCAAGAGAGTCGATAAGCGCAATTTTTTTTGTATCTCGAAATACTAAACCCATCACTTTCCGTGCAGGTGAGACAACCTTGGCCTTCTTCGGGCCAGATGAGGACGGTTATTTTCACTGTATGGAATGTCGCTTTGTTTCTGCCTCAAAGGGATAAGCACGACACTCAGTTAGAAATCATTGTGGAAGACCAGCTGGATCTGCTTCCAACAATGTCAGTTATATGATCAGCTTGGTGCACTTTTCATCTGGTGTCAGTAGGCGTGGCACCAATCGTGAAGTAGATTCTCAAATCTCTCACTGGAACTTGTGTCATCTTCAAGATTCTCCCTTGCACTCGAAAATTCAGCTGACCACATTTGCACTATTCATAAAGCTGGAAACACAACCCGAATCTAGTAACCATGTAAATAGAAATGTACTTGGTACTAAATCGTTTTTCTGCAGATACTTGATAGCGCGACGATGCCAATTTTTTTTTTCTATTTTAATTGATGTCGCTACTAGTTACATTTGAAGTCTTCTTTGAATGGCAAGCTTTCAGGTTACCTGGTTTGCATTGTTTGGTTTGCTTTGTTTTACGGCATATCAACCTCAATGCGTTATTTAATGCCGACAACTTTTTTTTCTTGGTAATATTTTGTATTGTAAAAAAATCTATTTATGGTGATAATTTTTCTCTGAAAAATGTTTAGCATGTAATATTATTTTTAAAAACGTATTACTGGTAATATTTATTTTCAAAAATATATTGTTGGAAATATTTTTTTTCTTCAAAAATTTAGTTCTGGTGATAATTTTTTACAATATATTTCTGGTATTAAAACCTGTTTTTATACTTTTATAATGCTTTTTACCTCATTTTCGGGGTTAACTATTTGCCCATAGTTGGGGACCCTAACGGGTGGTACCACCCCGGGTCAGAATGGACCTAGGAACGCTACCAATTAAGAGGTGGTTCCACACTCGTCAAAACCTCCTGTTCAGAGGCCTTGCTGTTGGACGTAGTTTATCGTCTTACCCTAGACGCGAATGTAGTTTCAGGTTACCTGGAAAATAACAGTGCAGATATTAATGAGAAAAGGTGAAACTAATGCGTGTAAGATTTCACAGTTCTATTTATTCAATCACGCACAAATAATTTCGTATACAGAGTTATACATGAAATATTCAATGTGTATCTATGTTCTCGTTTCAATGATGAAAATATTACACGGAAGCTTTTTTTTTATAATGACAGTGATTTTAGAAGGATTTTACAATTTAAATGAAGAGAAAATAAAGAAAAATGTCAATAGAAAAACCAGTAATTGTTGATTTTGCTAAACGAAAGAATAAAATTCCTCGTGTGAAGAAACTAGACAAAACAGAGAAAGACTTTATAGCAATGTCAAAGTTTGAAAACAAAGTTATGCATAAGGAAGATGTGATGGTCTATTATGAAGATGTGATTATCTCTAAAATAACACGCCGATTAAACTTGAGGGAAAGAACCGTCTCCCAGAAGCGAGAACGCCGACTGTTCAAACGAGTCAATCGCGTGCTTAGACCATTGATTACAATATATTCATACGTTTTCTGTTTTACTAGTGTTTCTTCTATTTCCTTGTTGGGTAGTAACTGTCTGAACGTAGATATCGACTTTAGTAAACTTTATGGAATTTGGTAATTGATTTCCCAAGTAATAAGACGAGCATATTACTCTCTCGCAATTTTATTTTCTTCGTTTGACGTCGGCAGAATGGTAATCTTGACAAATACGCAAAGTACAAACAAAGAGGAGGGAGAAGAATAAGTATTAAGCGAACGCCATTGACAATATGGTCGGAGATAAGTGATAAAATAGAGAGGATAAAATGATAAGAAAGTCAAAAGAAAGAATCAGAATATGATGTGGTTTTATATTCTGGTATTTTGAGATCCAAATTGATCATATTTCTATTAAATACTGTTGTTGTCATTGTAGCTGTTGTGGTTGTAACGAATTCGACGAGAGTAGGCAAGGCCATTAAAATTAATTCTCCCTTCAGACAGCAATCTAAAACGAAAAGAAAAAGAATAATTGAAAACTGGCAGGGTAGACTGGTTTCTATGACCTTGAATGGTTACAACTCTAGCACGGAAGCAAACGGTAAACTATTGCAGAAAAATCTTCCTAGTCAGCCATGAATCGAAAGAGACATGGTAATTTTCTAAATGTAGCCTCGATATGGCACAAGGACAAAAGTATGGGACACTCAGTTGTTATTTTTCTGGCGAGACAAGATTGCTAACGATTACACCGGGTCCTGGTACCCGAATCGAAAGAGACATGATCGCCCAACTGTGTATAACGCATGCCACTTGATTGACTAAATTAGTCTGCCTGTATAACAATTCAGCTATTCCAAATATGCTCCCCAAAATTAGTCACAAGAGATTCAATGAAATAATTCGGTCATCCTGACCTGTGAATATGTATCGCAACAAGAATCGAAGGATTTAAAATTTAATTTCACTTAACCTTAGTTGGAGACACGAAGGTATATGCCATATTAGTCGAGTTTCGATCCCTGCTTGAAGCGTCGCTCATCGGATATGAACCGAGCACTCTGGCGTTTATATACATCACGTATATAATACATGAAAATATTCCCTTTCTCTGCTGATGCTAAATCAGTCGAGTTTCTATCCCGGCTTGAAGCATCGCTCATTAGTAATGAATTGAGTGCTCTGGCTGATCAGTTGTCATGTATATACACCACGTATATAATACGTTAAAAGATTCCGTGTCTCTGTCGTGCGCCGGTGGCTTAGGGTAGTGTCTCTTACTGATGCTAAATCGGTCGTTTCGATCCCGGCTTGAAGCAATCGGATGTTTAGCTACATCGATGAACTGTGATACAGCGAAACATGCTTCTGTGTGGATGATTTGCTCTATTTCGCCGATTGAGCACTATGGGGAAAGGGAATTCTTAAATCAGTGGCTAATCCTGCTTATAAAGCATCGCCTATCAGTTATGAATTGAGCACTCTGGTTGATGATTTGGTATTTATAAAACACACACATGCAATATGATATATATATATATATATATATATATATATATATGTATGTATGTGTGTGTGTGTAATATGATATATATATATATATATATATATATATATATATATATATATATTTGCTAGTAATACTCGGTTGGGAAAAATCCTTGGAGAGCACAAATTGTAAGTTTATCAAATCAAATTGGTACCCGAGGAAAAAAAAAAGAAAGAACTAGAAACATTAGAACAGGACAAAATAAATCGTTCAGTGTCTTAAGTTTTTAGTCCAAAGAAAAGAAACCGATATACATACATATATATATATATATATATATATATATATATATATATATATATATATATATATATATATATATATATATATATCATATTACAATTCACAGCACGTGGCTATAAAGAACACCTAATCAGGAAACAAATAAATAAAGCAATTTCCATACCTAGAGAAGATACGCTAATGTATAAAATGAAAAATAAATCCAGACGCATCCCTCTAGTAATCACTTTTAACACCACTCTTCCTCCACAAGGTCAGCTAATCAAAAGTTGCTGGGAAATACATCTCTAAACAGACCTATTTTTTCTTTGTTTGAAGGACCCGGCGTTCTAGCATATCGTAGACCTAAGAACCTTAAGGAAAATATACGTAGTAACGAAATTTCAGATGTTAAGGTAATTCGTAGTAGACCCAAAATAAAAACAACAGGATTTTCCCAAACATCTAAAAACAAAAGGAGCTTTCGTTGTATCAACATTAGGCACACCAATTCGTTCGCTATGTCAGTCACTAAATCTACTTTGTAAATCTAACACTACTCTAATTGCAGAAGACATAACATCATTTACCTCCTAGAATGCACACTATGCTAGAGACAATTTGTGGGAAAATCTGAATGTTTTCTTCAATACACGATTAATAATTATCGGAATCGGATCAAGTCGGTTCTCCACGAAAGATTATTTCCTGTAGAACAACATTTCCGGCCAGAAAAACATGATTATAAAAGCCATGCACAATTCACTATAATTCAAAACATAGAAATAGACTGGAAAAATAAACTTAGGAAAAGACTAGAGGAACATGAAGATCAATGGATTTTGTATCTCGAAACACTTCGTCCAAACAAGGCTTAATCCCAAATTTAACAACATAGATAGAATTAACATATAACCCCCATAAATCAAGCACTACCTACAAAAGGCAGCCATGCTTATAGAAGTGTTGATGTCTCATACTTATACACACACCTATACTAATATATACATTTATACACATGAGAAGTAAAAGATAATATACAGTTAACGCACACGACTTAAAAGGGGCCGTTTGATCAAACCCAGGTCTGACCAAAATTAACGACAATAAAGTAATGAAAGCTACAGATAAAGATCATTATCTTCAGAAAGTCGTTCATTCCTGTATTTCTTTGCTACTAACAGTCAGGATTTTTTTTTTCCGCTGATGATAACTATGCTGGCCGAAACTAGTCGAGGAACCTAATTGAAATAATGAAACAAAAAATATTAATCTCCATTTGTCTTCATATTAATATACAAACCAGTGTGTCGGAAAATTTAAATTATTTAATAAGTTTTGTCGTTTAAAACACACACACACACACACACACACACACATATATATATATATATATATATATATATATATATATATATATATATATATTAGATAGATTGATAGATAGATAGATAGTTAGATAGATAAAGAAAGGGAAGTATTAATGTTAATACGGCGTTCATGTATATTTCGATATATAACAGACAAGGCAGTATTTTTGCCGCAGTAGTTTGTCGTTTGTTTCTGCGGTTGCCCAGTTGCCATCCAAGGCTATAGAACTCGGTCTGTCCTGCTATTTACCCATACCGGGCCGAGGAGAATAGAATTTATCCCTTCCCAAGCGTATTATATATAAAAGATTTAAGATTTAAGAAGCAACAGATATTTTTATATATAATGCTCAATATTAAAAATATTAAACTAATTTTAATAAAATATAAAAAGATTACATAATATTTAAATATCAAGTTTTTTGTGGTTTTCCTCGAAGTTTCTGAAGAATAGACATTACCAAAAAACTTCGAAGTCGAGGAAACAACAAGAAAAATTTAGTATTTAAAAGTTAAGTAATTTTATATAACATACTCGCATCATGGCCCGGCGTCGCCCGTGCTTGATTAAAAACTCGTACGACTCATACAGCAATCGCTATCACTTGACTTAAAATATTTTGCCCTTCTTTCCCTTTAAAGGATTGCCCTTTGCCATGCTTATGTTGCTACATGCCTTACTTCATGCCTATCTCACACTACGAATTTTTCTAAGCTCTATACTAAACATTAAATCTGTTACGAAAAAAGAACTAAACAAAATGAACACAAAACGATCAGCTTTAAAAAAGGATTCGTAAATGGAAAAACCGAATGAAAAAAGAATGTTAACAACCAAACCAGTTCTGCGGAATCAGAATCAACGTTGAGATTAAGCAAGCGAATGAGCCAATTGTAGTAAAGTGTCATGGAGATTTAAATTTTTCCCACTTGTGACGAACGCAGCTATCGATTTTTTTTTTTTTTTTTGCATGCTAGCATGCTAGTTAACATTCGTGTCAGTCAGCTGTTGGCTCTCACGCTGGCCAATAGAATCTTACTGCCTATTCGTGGCCGCCAGCTATTGGCTCTCAATCTGGCCAGTACAAATTGGCGGCAAACTACATGAAAACTGCCATAGAAGCATGGAAAAATCGATTATTTCCAGTATCGATGGGAGTTGTGAAATGCAAAGTCGATCTTGGCCTTCTCACTGATTTGGAGCATGTGCATGTAAATTTTGGTGCAAATTCGTCGAAAATTGGGGCCGTGCATTCGTTACACACACACACACACACACACACACACACACACACACACACATTCTGTCTTTTATAGATAGATATATATATACAATGTACTAACCAGTAATCATTTGCATATATATATATATATATATATATATATATATATATGTGTGTGTGTGTGTGTGTGTGTGTGTATTTGTGTGTGTGTATGTGTGAAGTTAAAGAACGAATAGAAAATTTTTAGCAATCTAACGTGTTTCATTTTTATTATAATTTCGGCAGAGATTGAGATATGGAGAAATAGATGAAAGTAAATGTTGTCATTTGTTTTCTTAATTTTTCTTTTTTGCTGTTTGATTTTCCTAGGCTTGTCATTTTGAAAATGTATTCGATTCTTTTAAACCAACGTTAGTATAATTTATGGTGTTTCGAATTCAAGGTGAAATAACGCATCCATTCGAAATTCCAAGTAATTAACGGCTTCCAGGCCTGCCTGAAAATACTTTTATATTTATCTTATCATCCTCTCGGATTCCGATCCATATTTGATCCCAAACTCAATTATCGTGTGTACAAAATGCAGTTTGCGAATATATTAGACATCTGTGATCTGTCTCTTGCCATTGTGACAAATCTAATCAGGCTGTCGATATGCCTTGATCTTGATTAACCATGGCTACGCTGCCGAGTATGTATTCTTTTCCCGATTATCTTCCCTTTAGAAACAAGGATAAAATGCCTCTCATTTACCGCGTGTGTCAACAATGGCGTTTTTGCCCTTAATTTGTCGGATAGAGAAATAAGTGCTGTTTTCCAATTTCTCGTAGCACTGAGATCTTCGTCTTCTAATTCGGTCGATGATATTTGCAAGATGCAAAAACAGGGCCACTAAATATTTTACACGCTCGACGCTTTGAGTGATCAAGTTTCTAAACTCGTGTTTCTAAACCGCTGTAGTAGCGCTCGGAAAATAGCTTGGTGTGACCCAAGTTAATAGAGAATTAATTTATTAATATTTTTCATATTTAAAAAATCATTACAAGGCTTTCATATCGAAGTCATGTCTTTGTCATTTGATATTTTAGAATGGATTCTAAATTCTTTAATCTTAAGAAGGCGTGGATTATCCTTTCCATTTTGGTTTTTCAAGGGATTTCCATCAGTCACTATTAGCCTCTTAAAAAAGTATAGCAGATTATTCATAAATTCCTTTAAATGAAAATTTTACCGCTAATCTTTGGGAGCGCTAAATGAAAATAACATATTTTTTTTAAATTTCATGATTAAACTTCCTCATAAAAATTTAGAGTTTACCCCAGAGTTTGAATTATTCTAAATGTGCGCCCGAAAGTAAAAATAAATTTGAGAAACTCTAGGCTAAACTCTAGTCAAATGCACATCAGATGTAACATTTTGGAGAACGCAAACCTGTTTCATGAAAAGTCAACATTTTAAAATAGATTTTCTTTTAATTTAAATTTTGGTCTGGCCATCTATGAAAATTTGTTATGTATTTGAAGTTAAGCAATGATCAATAACTTCAGCATTGTATCTATTTATTTACAATATAATGAACGCCCATAAAGTTACATATAAAACAACACAACAAGCAAAGAGTTTACAGTAAATATTTCTAAAAAATACTGAATATATTTTGCTATATTTATGATAGACACGCATTACGAAAAAGTATTAACATCGATTGATAATTTTTACAGTGTGGTCCTCAATGTACAAGTCCCAAGAGCTACTTAAGGTAAAGAGTTACAAAGTAAGAAGCCCAGTTCATGGAGAAGTGCGAAGAAGGTAACAGTTAAGATTGTAGTTATCGTGGAAGCAAGCCTTTAAGCGTCCTTTCCACAAAGCAGCAGTTCGTAGGAAAAAGCTCTGGAGTGGAACGTACATTTCACCAATGGAATAGGGAGGGAATGAAGATAATTTATTTTTTTCCTAATTTCCAATCATATTTTGTCTATTTTTTTTTTTACTTTCATATATTTTTTAGAAAGGACTGTGCTCTTCGTGTATTTTCGTTTGTCTCTGTTTTTTAGGGTGGGTAATATATCAGTTTCCAAGGTACTTCACTCATTCCTATTTATAATGTTTCTAATTTCCGTTTTCAAAGAGGTTTTGTGAATTATATATATCAGGCAGTGCAGTAGCTTATAAGTTCAAATGACAGAAGAGGATATTTAACCATTTGTATATATATATATATATATATATATATATATATATATATATATATATAGATAGATAGATAGATAGATAGATAGATAGACAGATAGATATAGATATTTGAAGATATATGAAACATATATATATATATATATATATATATATATATATATATATATATATATATATATATATATATATAAAAAGAACAAAAGGAAAATAGTTTCGTCTACTCGGACTTTTTCAACGTAAAAAAGACGTGAATTTATTTGAACAAAGTATCTATAAGCAAAAGTCAAAAAAAGAAAACAAAAAAGTATTTAGTTACTTGAAGAATTTAGAAAAGTTTATATATATATTAATTATGTCGTTCACCTCGGTGAGGTGTAATGGTTAGCAAGCTTGTTTTACTAGAACAATTATGACTGAGTAGTTAGTAATGGTTGTCAGTTCGATTCATTGGGTGCCCCATACTTTCAGTCTTGTGCCACATCTAAACTACGCTTAGAAAGTATATTCACTGGCTCAATTGAAAATGTCATTTACTTTTCATGTTTGAAGAGAATTTTTCATATGTAGAAATATTGTTTGGATACATATTGTGATTTATAGCAGATTATTTCTGATAATTCATATATATATATATATATATATATATATATATATAATTATTTATTTTTAAAGAAAAAAAAAATTTATAACATAAATATGTTATAAAATCACTACAAAAATAGCCATTTTGTTTCAACACCTATGGTGTCTTATCAAGTGATGACGTTGAATGTAAAATAAATGGTTTTAAAAGTTTCAAATTAATTAATATTCTACGTAAGGGGAAAACGTTGTTACAGAGGCTAGGTAGACCAATCAGAACACAATTACAGGAAAATTCAAAAAGCTCGATAACGAAGTCATGTTATAATATCTATTCAGATGTTTAGTATTAAAAAATAATTTATTCCAACGAATAATTACTAAATTATATGATAAAATTTAATATTAAAATTTAAAACTGCTAATTACAAAACCAAAATTTAACATTTATTCGCTATCAAGTTTACAACTATAAAATTACTGAGGAGAAAAGAAGAAATATATATGTTATTCAATTTATTTTTTCATTGAAGTTACTTTAGCTATATTTAATATCCGGTCTTTTTACAATGTATACATTTTAATCCTCATGATGTGTAAATGGGGTCCCAAACTCACGCGTAAAACAAACGCAGTCAGATTCTAATACATAAGCACCAAGACATATACACACACAAAAAAGGGGACAAGACAGAGAACATCTCCACCGTCTGTCATGAAAAAAAAAAAAAAAAAAAAAAAAAAAAAAGGGGGGGGAAAATGGGAGAAGGGAAACCAACACACACGTACATACATACATAATTAAAAGTGGATGCACTTTCCATACACATAGATACATATAAATACATGCACACACATCCACAGACATTGACCCAGACAGTTGCATACCCCAACCGATAAATATTTAAGACAGAAAATGTCATTGCATGAATGTTAACAACCTATTGAAATCTAATTTAAGCGAGTAAATATACAAAGATAAAAATGATCAAAATTAATATTATTTAATATATTAAAATATAGTGTATGTAAAAAAAAAACAAAAAAAACCGGACATTAAATTCAACACCCATCGGTAGCTACGATGTCCACCTCATATACATATAAGTATATACACACACACACACATACACACACATATATACGCATACAAACATATATATATATATATACACATATATACATATACACACATATATACATATATATACATATACACATACACATACACATACATATACATATATACATACACATACATACATACACACCGAAACATCTACACATACATGTATGTTAGGATACGTGCATTTTTGTGTTTGCATGTATATCGAAGTATGTCTATGCATATGTATGTGTATGTATGTCTGTATATTTATATATGTTTTTGGTCAAATGTCGTTGCATTTATGTGTATGTACGTATATATGTGTATTTATTACTATAGATAAGTATTTTTATGTAGATATTCATGTGTATGTATATTTCTGTATGTGTGTATGCATGTATGTATGTGTATGTATGTGTATATATATATATATATGTATATATATGTGTGTGTGTATATGTTTGTATGTATGTATATATGTGTATATATGTGTGTGTGTGTTTACTTATGTAGGTTTGCAGTTGTATATATGTATGTTGACACCTACTATATATGAAATTGTTTATGTGTACGTGTAGGTAGGGAAACTTGGGTATGTCATTACGGCCACATGAGTTAGGATATATGTGTGTATATATGTTTATTTTTGTGTATTGCTGTGTATATATATATTTATTTGTAAATATGTGTACACATATTTGTGTGTATATTTGTGGGTACATATAGGTATATGTGTATGTATGTGTATGTGTACTTGATACCATGGAAATCTATACGTATGTATATGTTTATGTATGTATGTGTAGATGTTTCGGTGTGTATGTATGTATGTGTATGTATATATGTATATGTATGTGTATGTGTATGTGTATATGTATATATATGTATATATGTGTGTATATGTATATATGTGTATATATATATATATATGTTTGTATGCGTATATATGTGTGTGTATGTGTGTGTGTGTGTATATACTTATATGTATATGAGGTGGACATCGTAGCTACCGATGGGTGTTGAATTTAATGTCCGGTTTTTTTGTTTTTTTTTTACATACACTATATTTTAATATATTAAATAATATTAATTTTGATCATTTTTATCTTTGTATATTTACTCGCTTAAATTAGATTTCAATAGGTTGTTAACATTCATGCAATGACATTTTCTGTCTTAAATATTTATCGGTTGGGGTATGCAACTGTCTGGGTCAATGTCTGTGGATGTGTGTGCATGTATTTATATGTATCTATGTGTATGGAAAGTGCATCCACTTTTAATTATGTATGTATGTACGTGTGTGTTGGTTTCCCTTCTCCCATTTCCCCCCCCCTTTTTTTTTTTTTTTTTTTTCATGACAGACGGTGGAGATGTTCTCTGTCTTGTCCCCTTTTTTGTGTGTGTATATGTCTTGGTGCTTATGTATTAGAATCTGACTGCGTTTGTTTTACGCGTGAGTTTGGGACCCCATTTACACATCATGAGGATTAAAATGTATACATTGTAAAAAGACCGGATATTAAATATAGCTAAAGTAACTTCAATGAAAAAATAAATTGAATAACATATATATTTCTTCTTTTCTCCTCAGTAATTTTATAGTTGTAAACTTGATAGCGAATAAATGTTAAATTTTGGTTTTGTAATTAGCAGTTTTAAATTTTAATATTAAATTTTATCATATAATTTAGTAATTATTCGTTGGAATAAATTATTTTTTAATACTAAACATCTGAATAGATATTATAACATGACTTCGTTATCGAGCTTTTTGAATTTTCCTGTAATTGTGTTCTGATTGGTCTACCTAGCCTCTGTAACAACGTTTTCCCCTTACGTAGAATATTAATTAATTTGAAACTTTTAAAACCATTTATTTTACATTCAACGTCATCACTTGATAAGACACCGTAGGTGTTGAAACAAAATGGCTATTTTTGTAGTGATTTTATAACATATTTATGTTATAAATTTTTTTTTTCTTTAAAAATAAATAATTATATCTGCTCTACTTTGTATTGAGCACTCTTTTAAGAATAGTAATTGTTGGTTATTGGAATTCATTCCATATACACCAATCATATACTTGTATATATATATATATATATATATATATATATATATATATATATATATATATATATATATATATATATATATATATATATATAGTAACAAGTGGAATAAGCAAACACTCAAATGTTTGTTAAAAACAGACACGTTAAAAATTGCTAAGTTTCAAGAGAGCGATTTAATATCTTCAAAATATTAAAAAAAGTTTACCGGAATATATATATACATTGAGAAATGAAAGTCCGACAATTTATTTATTAAAGACATTTTTTTATGTTTAACGTTCTTTTTATCGATACAAGTATTTAAGTAAATGCTCTGTTTATAATAAACAGTATTAAATAACATTTACCGGCCTGAATGTCCGAGAAATTTTCATAGTAAATATTCTTCCTTTGACAGGATTCGAACCTGCATCATATATATATATATATATATATATATATATATATATATATATATATATATATATATATATATATATATATATATATATATATATATATATATATATATATATATATATATATATATATATATATATATATATATATATATATATATATATATATATATATATATGACTCTTCTATATCGTTATTTTGTACTATACTTTAAAATAATACAATATAATATATTATATATTTCAGCATTTTATTGTATTACGTTGTGGTGTAATTGATATCGGGTCGGAGTGAGAGGAGCCGAATTCGAATTTCCGTTGCTTTCGTTACGTTCACTTACAACAAATACCCTTAGTAAAGGTATTAATCCAGCAATGCAATGTGATAAGTCCTGATCTGGCATCTCGTCTACAGTCACATTCTCCCCGACGTGCTCTAGCTTCACTCAGTCTTTTCTAAAAAAATATTTTCATGGCAACTGCTCTGACGACCTACTTCCACTTGTACATGAATTTAAGCGTGTTATTACGTTCCACCCTTTCACTGTCGAAAAATTTAATATAACTGCCTCCTCTACTCCAACAGCTTCTTCTCTCGCACTTCTCGACAGTGTAACTGTCCTCCTACTTGCTTCCCTGATAGCTATAATGTTCAAATATTCAAATATAATTGATCCTGATTCCCGCTGTTCGCTATATACTTTTCTCAAACACCTGTCTTTACTTTTGCTCTCACTCTCTGTAACCCCTTGCGTGCTAGTGGTACTCCCGTCTTACTTGTGAAATGCTTAAAAACAGCTGTGTACGAAATAGCACGACAGTCTGGGTGTTATAAACTTGATCGGAAACCAGACGACCGCAGGAAGAAACGTCAACTTATTGCAGGAAAACCTTCTGCCTAGTCCGTCATGAATCGAAAGAAACATGATCGTCCAATCGTGTAACGCGTATGACATTTAACTGATTGTATTTCTCTATTTGAAATGCTTCAATACTGCTCGATCAGCGAAGTTGATTGGTGTCGATCCTGGTCAGTACTTAGAATGCAGACCGTTTGGGAACAATAAGCGATCACTTGGCTTTAAGTACCCGACAAAGAATTGATAAGGCGTAGAAAGTATGAAATCCGTAGTTCGATCATCCTTCAAACTATTGCTTTTCTATAATCCTATCCTGTATGATATGTATTATATTTTATGTATTGTATTGCTCTATTTCGTTTCTTAAGTCCATAGTGTCTTATCTCTATATACCTGTATTGTAATTTGCTTGAAAGTCTGTTCTATATGATCTGCAGATCGAACATTTTATACTTCTGCATTTCTTTAATTTTTCATGCGCCTCTGCATTGTATTATGCATCTGTATATAATGCACTTTCTTCTTTGGTGCTTTGACTTTAAGAATTTAAGCGATGTACTAAATTGGTAGCTAGATGTCATGATTTTACAACTGAAATGGCTCAAGGCAAGTGTAATTTCTATGCTAAGTTTCTTCTCTCATGCTTGTCACTTGTGGAAGTCTCTTTCGACTTCATCCTTCCTAGTCAACTTTGAACTTCAATGTCAATAGTTATATTCTACCTTCTTAATTTCTGTTCTGTTATTGTAATTGGTCCTTAATAGTATCATATAAGAGAGTTCATCAGGACATTTATCATAAAATTATTTATAATAAAAACATAGGAAGCTACATTATGGTGTCGATAAAGTTACTGAAGTTGAGATGTTCTTTAATTGTTCTCTTTCTTTAATATTGTTTTTTCTTTCTTTTCATATTCTCTCACACTCAGTTACCACTTGCATCTTAGTGGTTTTATTTCCTTTTCTTGGGATAAATAATTAGACCCTGTATATATATTTTCCATAAAAGCAATTCTTGAAAAATAATTAACACTGGAAACGAATATACTTCAATTGTTTTAATTAAGATACTTAATGCATTAAAAGTAATTGTATTAAATGTTATCGTTTATTGCTTGTGTAACTCTCTTCACTAATCTTGCTTCCTAGACAACTTTGATCTTCAAAAATTTAAATGCAATATCAATCGTTATCTTTTGTCTTCTTAATTCCTGGTCTTTTATTCTTTTCTCCCCTTAACAGGGATTTTGAGTCTTAGTGGTTTTATTACCTTACTCGGGTAGAAATGATTGCTGTATGTGGTCGGGGATGTTTCAAGCACCTTACGTTAATGACATCACGTGTTTTATTTTGGTATTGTATTTATGCATATCAATTATTGTCCTTCTATATTATATTACTGTACTTCTCTAAGATTTTTATAACTGTTATATTACTGTATACCTGTATTGTATTTATATATAAGGGTATTTATTGTATTTTATTCTTGTATTTCAAAACAAGCAGTTTTCTCTAGTCTGCTATTTTACTGCTATGTTGTATTTGAGTATACTATTGTTCTCTATATTTTACGCCTGTATTTTAATTCTGTATTTCAAGAAGGGTCCTGACCTGAAATGTTCGCATCAATCACTTTCCCATCACCATGGTGTGGTTTCCCTCTGTCTTTTCTATAAATACTTTCATAGCAATTGTTCTAATGAGCTTCCTTTTTGGTACCTGAAACGCATATATTTAAGCGTACTACTACGTTGGCAAACTGGTAACACCGTTTCGTTGATGAACTAACAGGATGTAAACGTAAGCTCGATTCTGTTGGTTTATTTTCTCACAATTCTCAACTGTGGAACTCTCTTGCTGCTAGTTGATTCCCTGCCAGCTATAATCTTAAAAAATAAAATGCAACTCCAGTTTTCTTGAAAAATGTTCTTTTATCTTCCTTTCTTCCCATTCTCTTTCACCCCAAGTAAGCTCTTGTTTCTTAGTGGAAGTATTGACTAGCTTAGGTTGAAATCATTAAAAAATAAATATAAACAGTTTTCTGTATCGTCAGGCGATCGGGAATGTTTCCAACTGATATTTCCCGAAAAGCGATATATTTTTTCGAAGTAGCAAAGTGTGTTGTTCACTACTGTAACCGAATAGGAGAATCTAGCAGGTAACCATAATGGACTGGTCCTCGTCGTAGTGGTAGGTAATAGGCGTAGGCAATAGACGAAGACAATTGGTATAGCCAATAGGCGTCCTGGTGTACCTCCACATCAGTCTGTATTTATGGCTGACACCAGCCAATCATATTACTGTGAGGGGAAACTTAGGTGTATGCATATTCATTACATCATATATATATATATATATATATATATATATATATATATATATATATATATATATATATATGTATATCGACTTTTCATATATATATATATATATATATATATATATATATATATATATATATATATACATATATATATATATATATATATATATATATTATAAATTGATTTACTTAAAATATGTTTTTTTTCGCTACACAGTTCCAACCATGTTTCAAAAATGTAAGCTAAAAGCTACGAATTTAATTTTGCAATTAAGTTAAAGACATTAGTTCCATTTCATCCTCAAGCGAATTTTATGATTTTAGCTGTGTCTTTAAAACCCAGTAATTTTAAAAGTTACTCCAAAATTGGCTTCAGGATGAAATAGAACTAATATCTTTAATTTAATTACAAAATTAAATTCGTAGCTTTTAGCTTCCATTTTTGAAACATGGTTAGAACTGTGTAGCGAAAAAAACATATTTTAAATAAATCAATTTATAATATTAATGCTCTGTATATTTACATTGAGCACTATTTTTTAAAAATAAAAATATCTATAAGAACACCGGATTATATATCTTACTGTTCTTTATATATATATATATATATATATATATATATATATATATATATATATATATATATATATATAAAAACAAAATAGACGTCATTTTACTGTTTACTTTTCCGATAACTTCCCTTTTCTCCAATTTCATAATCCACTCGTAATATCTCATTTTTTTATTAGTTTTTTCATTTCTATATTTTCAACTTCTTCCGCTTTTTGCATTTACCGTGGGATTTCTTCTCTTTTGTATCAGTTTTCGGAGGATATTTGATCACTAGCCATTTTATTATTCCAAAGTCCTTTTATTTGGGATAATATTTATCGTCATTCGGTAATTAGAGTTTTCAATTTGATATTCATATAGACTTTGTTATTTTCGATATTTCACAAAATCTAGAGTGCATCATCCTGGATCCAATCACATTCTCTTTCATGTTTTAGTTTTGAAAAATTGCGGAACAAAAAATAAACTGTCGTCTCTTTCGACAGACTTAGGAATTGCAAGAGACTAGTTATTTCTGAAACGTCTCTGTCTTACACAAGAGTAATATTTTAATGTTGTCTTTATTTTGTAACTCGCTGAATCGAACAAGTTAAATTGAGATGAATGTTTTCACTTTGCCGAAATTAGGAACTCGACTGTTTATCGTCTCATTAAATAGAATCTGGGATTCCATATGCAGGAAATGTTGTTTCTTCAACACACATTTGTTTGTAAATTCATAGCTTTACTGTCTGCATTTAACCGTCTAGTTGTCGACGTTTATCCTCTTATTGAGTAATTGTTTATTACTGGAGTTTTAATCGAATGATATACTATCTTCGGAGACACTTTATTGCATCCTTTTCTGACATCGAATTGAAAAGAAAAATGATATTCCCTCCTCCTCCTCATATACCAAAGATATCAAATGACACACCTAAACTTTAACTTAAATAATTTCTTTTAATTCGTCTGATCAACCTGCACGGAGAATTAGAATGCGAATAGTAAAGAACATTATCCCCAATTTCACTCGTATATAATGACTGTACATTTATTCCAAAATTTTCCTACCTTTATTTTATTTTTTTAAAATCATTTCACCTCAAGTATGATAATAAATCCACTAAGACACAAGCTGTTACGAAGTGCCAAAATAATATAAAAAAGAAAATCACTGTTAAAGACCGAGGAAATAAAAGAAGAGGAATCAAGAAGACAGTGTATAAGTGTTGTAACCTAGGGAACGTCAATAAACAAAATAATCAAACGAAGCTTGATAATGAACGATAATACTTAGGACACGAACAACACATATAAGATACGCCAGTGGCGCATGGATGTAGTCAACTGCTAGAAGTAAGTCAAATGAATCCGACAATGAATCTCCAACTGTAGACCAACATAAAGTATTTACTACTCTATTTCTATCAATGGCAACATACACATTATCGTCTGTAGAAATGCTACAAGAATAAGGATTGACATAGCATCTAATTTTTTCAAGATCAAAGATGGCTGGAAAGTGAAAAACCGAAAGAGAGTTCAGCAAGTGCGAGAGGAGAAACATCTAGCCATTTCAAATGTAAAAATATTGAGACCTCGCCACCAATCTAGTACTGCGTTTAAATTCATAAATTCTAGGTATCAAAGAGGAAAGCTCATCAGAATAATTATCATGAAATTATTTTTTGTAAACAGATTGATTTGTCTATATTTCTGTGATGAGGTATTATGTACACTATTTACATTATTCGGACTATTGTCCTTATCTTTGTCACCATATTTATTACAAGGTTTCGGCCCTTCAGTATCTATCTATATTTCTGTGATGAGGTATTATGTACACTATTTACATTATTCGGACTATTGCCCTCATCTTTGTCGCCAAAGAGTGTGGGTTCAATACCTGGTTAATGCGGTGGTGAACTTGGAGATGGAAATTAGCAGGAGATAACTGACATCTATTAGACATGGCACATGGAACTAGAACAGTCTACCCAAGTGAGCGAAATAAAGGGTTCAGTTTGACATTCCAACCACCTGAAAAAGGCCGGGGCGTGCAACGGCCGAAACGTTGTAATAAATATGGCGACAAAGATGAGGACAATAGTCTGAATAATGTATATATTGTACAGATGGATGTATTGATAAAGTAAATATTTGTGAAATTATCTAGCTATTACATGTATTTATAGAAAGGGCAAAAGAAAGGTACGTTACCGTGGTAGGAAAGTGACTGAAGCTGAGATGCCAGGTCAAGACTAATAATGTGCCGGATTATATATTAACTTACAAGTAAGCTCCTTTTTCTGAAAGTAATATATCATCCTAACTAAACATTTCTTAAATACGATGCAGGTAATATAAAAAAAAAGTTTTCTTTCGGTAATATCCAACGGTAAAAAAAATGGATTGACAGCGATAGATTTCAACACCCATTTGTTGTTCCAGTTGACAACAGTATGTCATTTTTTTTTAGTTTAGCTGTCAATATGACATTATCGAATTGTACAGACATAATTTCCAAACAGGACAAATGACTGTGTCATCAGCATAGATATGAAGCAACATACCTGACTGAAGCTCCACCATAGACATTAGAGTTGTCAACTACATCTCCGTAATGATTGTCTCCAGAGACGTCTAGCTAGAATCGTCTGTGAACCGACACAGACGGCAATAAAGTCACATTCACATTAGATACATGAACCTAGAGAAACAATGATGTTGAAGTAATTTCCAGCTGACAGTAGAGTGTGTACGGTTATTGAACACCAGTTGAGGAACTCTGTAGAAGGTTACAGGTAAAATAATAGTATAAAATGTGTTCACATTGCATTGTCTGTGTTCGATGGTCACCTTAAATACCAATCATCGATCCTTTGTTTGCAATCAGGTATGTCTTCGAAAATTTGGGTTACACCTGTAAGTTATACTAGAGGAAAGCGCCTCTGCATACGAATCAGAAATGAAGTAAGTAGCTAAATAAAAAAAGAAAGGCGTGTAAGACAAGAATTCATCCTCTCTCCGGATCTGTTCAATCTCGACATCGAGGCCATCCTAAAGAGGCTGGACACCGTACCAAGATTAATTTTCGGTGACGTAATGTTAACAACATAAGATATGGAGATTATACTGAGTTGATGGCTGACACGAAAAGAAAATTACAGGACCTCATAGACACGGTATTAAAGGGAAGCGAAAAATAAAAGGATTCCCCATCAACTGCATGATTACAGCAAATGCGTCACATCAGCAAGAGGAAACGCCCCGGATGTGACTTACGAATTAAAGATGTCAACATCAAGGAAGTTCAGCCAGTTTATCTATCGAAGAAATATGTTAACAGGGCACGAAACATGAGACACTAAAATCCGAACATACATTGGATTAGCAAAAGAAGCTTTTGGAAAAGCTAAGCAAGGTGCAGGGAAACAGAAGAAATTTCGTTAGAAGCAAAGAAAAGAGTGCTGGATAGCAATGATATTCATGCCCTTATATGGCAGCGAATGCTGGACAGTCTCCACGCAGATGAAGAAACATGGGGAGAAAAGCTGAAATGTTTTTGAACAGAATAACACTGAAAAGCCTGAAAGTAAAACACGACAAAAAGAACATTTACATGGTGCGATGGATAAATTGTCG
The DNA here is from genome assembly GCA_963932145.1 of Acanthosepion lycidas. Lineage (NCBI taxonomy): Eukaryota > Metazoa > Mollusca > Cephalopoda > Sepiida > Sepiidae > Acanthosepion > Acanthosepion lycidas. The sequence continues at coordinate 123,623,835 of OZ010581.1, forward strand.
CCCTTTTATATATTTTTTTTTTTAAATGTCGCCATTTTATATTTTAAATTTAGCACCTTTACTTTGGTTGTTTTCGAATTTTGTAATTAGAAAAGTTACTATTAATGAGTGATTGTTTAATATTTTTGAATTCTGTATAGAAAATATTACCTGTTCAAGAGTTTGCTTTTGCACGGTTTATTAAATTTCGTATAATACCTATTTTAATTTTTAATTTATCATTTTATAGTTGAGAGTACACATGTTTGTGTTAGTTGTTTTTTCTTTATATGTGGAGGTAATAAATGTATTATTATTAGTGTTTATCAATACATCAAAAAAAAGGATTTTATTGCCGTCTTTAATTTCGTATGTGAAATTAAGTACGGATATCTTTAAAAGTTTTTTAGTAGTTCATGTCATCTACATATCTTCGGTAAATTAAAAGTTTTGCAGTATTAAGTACGTTATTTCCTAGTTTAGTAATGTAGAATTTGCTAAATGTTGGTCCCAGGACGGAGCTCATAGAAACACCATTGAATTTCACGTCTAAGCCAAAATAACATATACGTACAATGCGATGACATATGTCTACGGACATCTGTACTGTTTATTTGTACGTCAATTTTAAGTTGTCTTTCTCTTTGTGGTAAACTGACTGGTGGGAAATATACTACGTGCTCAAAGGTGGGGGAAAGAGGCAGATTTACAAGCAAATTAAGGAACAAAGTAGAATGGCAAATAAAATTGCTATTCTTACTCCATAAATTTATTAACGCAGTTCGTTGTTCCTTGAGTGAGACATCCCCACGAAAACGAAACTGATATTCTGTCTCTGTCACAAATGTTTGTCAAAAACACACTCACGAAATGCTTCGGCAGTCTTAATATATGTTTTCGGCAGTCTTAATATATGTTTTCGACAATCTCGTTCTGTCTACTTTTTATTTGATTTAATTGTTTCCTGTTACCATTTTTATTTTTTTATTTTTCCCTAAATTTCTCTTTTATTTTTCCTTAAATTCCAGTCTTATTTTGTTTAAATTAATGCCTTTAACCTTGCTTTGAGGCAAATAGGTATGAACATTTGTCTCCTCTCTCTCTCTCACTCTCTCTCTCTCTCTCTCTCTCTCTCTCTCTCTCTCTATATATATATATATATATATATATATATATATATATATATATATGGAGAGAAATGTAAAAGGAAGCCTGTAAACAGCCGCGCCTCAAAGGTATAGACAAAAAACAAAGTGCTCATTATAAAATTCAAAATCGAATATAGAGAGCAAACATATATAAGAAATGGCTATAATGCCAACCAATCTCTCGTAACCGGAGTATCGACCGTATAGGTCTCCTCAGGCAAGTGCTCCTCACTCAGGTTGCTAGGTTGGTTGGTATTTTAGGCTTTCCTTATATATATATATATATATATATATATATATATATATATATATATATATATAAAGAACAGTATGATATATAATCCGGTGTTCTTATAGATATTTTATTATTACAAAATAGTGCTCAAGGTAAATTTACAGAGCATTAATATTATAAATTAACTGATTTAAAATATTTTCTGCTACAAAGTTCTGACCATGTTTTAAAAATGGGAGCTAAAAGCTTCGAATTTAATTTTATAATTAAATTAAAAACATTAGTTCCATTTCATACTTAAGGGAATTTGGGGGTAACTTATTTTTAAATTGACTGAGTTTTAAAAGAACGGAAAAAATTCATAATTCACTGTTTCCAACGTAACCCTTTTTTCGAAAGTAACTAATAACTGATACACTGAAAGTTAATGAAAATGAACACACAGCCACCCCTTGTCTGGATTAATGGATTTCTCTGTATCTGTATATATATATATATATATATATATATATATATATATATATATATATATATGTTTTGAACACTAAAAAATATGAAAAAATTAAAATCTTCAGACATACTGGGTTGTATATTATTATTCTTTCATTTCTATTATTTCATTTAGATTCCTCGACTAGTTTCGGCCAACATGGCCATCATCATTGTTAGTAACAGTGTACTACAGAAATGAATGACTTGATGGAGAAAATGAACTTTTGTCTGTAGTTTCCATTTGTTTTATATATATATATATATATATATATATATATATATATATATATATATATATATATATATATATTTTTAACATGAATTTTGGTCAGTACTTGTGTTGGTTAAACTGACTCTTTTAAGTTGTTATTTAAGATAAGAGCTGGATGGATTCATGCTGCTCTGAATTCCCTTGGTCATTTTGACAGTTTTATTGGTTCCTGGAAGTGGATGTGTGTCTGTTAAGTATCTGTTTTATTTGGTTCTTTTGGAGTGAGTGAGCATGATGTGTGTAAGTGTGTATACTACTATCGGAGTGTGTTATAATCTGGCTCATTAAGAAGTGTCCAAGTATGATGTGTGTAAGTGTCTATATTCTTGTAGTGTGGTTATGTGTATGAGTGTGAAGCATCAACACGTCCGCAAGCATGTCTGTCTTGTGTGGGTGAGAAATGTGGGTCGGTCCTGATTTGTGGGATTACATATAAATACTATCTATATTTGTTAAATCTGTGATTAAGCCCGTCTGGATAGTGCGTTTTTAAACGCGGGATCCACTTATTTTCATGGCACTCTAAAATCATTCTAATGTAATCTGCACTGAACTTTTTTATTCTCTCCATTATAGTGAATGTAGCATGGGTTTTAAAATCGTGTTTTTGTAGGTGGAAATGTTCTACAGGTAATAATCTTTCATGAGCATTCGACTTAATTCGATTGCGATAATTATTAATTCTATAGCGAAAGGGCAATTAAAAATTTTCTACATATTGTTTCTGGCATGGTATGCATTTTAGTAGGAGGTAAATTATCTAATGACTTCTAGTGTTAGTGTTTTGGTAGATTTTGAAAGTAGATTTAGTGACTGAAATCGTGTGTCTAATGTGGTTGCAGCATAAGGTCTTTTAGTTGTTATATAGTTGGGAAAATCCTGTTGTTTTTTTTTCTTTTGTGTTATTACGAATTATCTTCCCCCTGAAATTTTGTTACTACCTATAATTTCCTTTAGCTTCATGGGTCTACGAGATGCTAAAAGGCCGGGATCCTCAAACGATTTTTAGGTTTGGTTTGAGATGTAGTATTTCCCAGCGTCTTTTGATTATTTGAGATAGTGGAGGCAGAGTAGGGTTGAAAGTGGTTACTAGAGCGATGCGTCTGGGTTTATTTTTAATCTTGTACATTAGGATATCTTCTCTAGGGCTTCTATTTTAGAACACTTTTAACACGCCATGTCCTCTACTAAATAGTGTAAGATTGATAGCGGGAGAATAAAATTTAATAAGCAGAACCTACTAATGACGAGCTGTGTATGACGATGTGACCTGAAAAATATCCTTGTGTTATCAACTAGAATTTTCCTGAAAGGTTCTTGGAAGTTATGAATTAGTAAATGCTTCTCAATCGCACTCTGTTGCGACAGGTGGCAAGTAAGACGTCTACTCAATGAGGTCCGATATAAGTAAGTCATTTTGACTTGGACAGGACATTGGAATTGGTACACTATATTGCTCTCTGCTAATCTAGACTTGATGTGGTTATTTCTGTTTGTGATAACGAAACCGCAAACTTTGTGATCGTCGAGCATCTGGATAGGAACAATATTTTGTCCGACGAGCAGTATGGGTTTCGACCCTCTAACTCCTATTACACCCAGAATTAGTAAGGCCCTTGACGACACATATACCGCAAGGACCGTAGCATTAGATATTTTGAAGGCTTTCGACAAGATGTGGTACAAAGGTTTGATACACAAGCTCTACAACTATGGAATAACTGTTAGCGTTTTCTCAATTATAAAATCCTTCCTAACAGGTGGATCTCTGAAGGTAGTTATTAACGGCCAGTTCTCCGAGGCCTTGGCAATCAAGCCATGGGACGTGACCCTTGGCTTACTTCTCGTACCTACCCGCTTTCTGATTTACATAAAGAGTCTACCTAAGAATATACTTTCATTATTTGTAAATGTCTATGACGATGATAAGACGAAATACGGGCGCACCTCTAAAGGTCTTGACAATCAGTGATCGGCAGCTGACTTCTCTTTCGAACTAACACTTACTTCACAGTGGTGAAAAAGCTGGCTGCTTACATTCAGTGCTTCTAAAACCAAACTTGTTAAATTCCATCACTGCCGATCAGATTCCGAACTACCGCCAGTTACGATAAACTGATGTCGCCTCCAGGAGTCTCCTTGCCTTGAGAAAGTATTGGGCCTCAAACTTACACGCGATTTCAAGTGGAATTTCTATATACCAGTCCTTGTGGGAGAAGTATTTTCGATACTACAGTCTCTCTCTCCCGGGTGAGATGTGGCAAACCTTTTACTGACCTACCATGGAAAGTACTCGGACAAACGGCATATTCTGATACCACCAGATCTGACATACACGGCTAAACCCACCATAACCACATAGATAATAGCACCAACATTTCCTCTGGAATCCATCAGCAAGAAGTATGTTTCACCCAAACAGTTCTTCCCGCGAACAAGTGGTCTATAGAAGAGACTCCCTAGAGGATGTTTCCCGATCACTAAAATCTTAACCAGTTCAAGTCTAGAAACAAGAGTTATCTTCCATCCTCTCCATATAAACTAAACCTCAATGTAACACTCTACCTCGAGTAGCCCCAGGCCTTGTAAAGAGTGAACTTTACTGTTATATATATATATATATATATATATATATATATATATATATATATATATATATATATATATATATATATAGTGGGGGGAATGAGATGGTACATAACATATTGCTAAGAAGAGTTTTCGTCTTTAATGTTACATGTCCTTTCATGGGTCTCCGCATCTTCCTTCCTTTTGTTGAACAGTATTTTTTTTTAATCATTTAGCCGCAGAAATGGGATAAAATCTTTTAGATACATGGGGTTACAGAATATGAAAGAATCTGAGAAAGAAACCTTATTAAGATGGAACGCTAATAAAAGAACAGTATGTGATGTGAGAGATGACGTCGATTGACATTGCATTGAATATTTTGAAGATCAAAGCTGTCTGCATATCATGAAAACAGAAGAGTTCCAACAGCAGGAAGTGGAAAACATCTACTACTGGCATAGAATATATAGTCCATTTTCAGACGAGAGCACTAAAGTAGTTCTGTTGAGCATCTGCATTAATGTTAAAAGATCTAGAAGAATGGTCGTTCAAGACAACATTAGGTTATGTTATAAGAAAGACACCAAATATTTGTCCAGAAACACCATAAGCTTTCAAGTTATGAAGAAACCGAACGTCCCATATTCTATCCAATGCCTTCAAGATGACCAAAACAAGAAATCGAGCGCCATCCTACTCTCAGTCTTTGACAGATTCTTTCAGCAACAACATATAACACATCAGCAGTTGACACCGAGGTGTCCAAATCAAGAAACTGATTTACAGCGGTATCCCAATCTTGATAGATTTCTTCAGCAATAAGCGTTAACACATCAGCAGCTCACCTGGAGAAGCGAAAGCTATATTGTTTGACTGCTAACAAAAAAATCATTTTCAAATCAGGAAATGGAGGCAAGGTTATTTTAACTTTTGTTTCCTTCTCACAGGACACTTATTTAAAATGATATTCTTTTTGTTATTATTTTTTGAAATTTTATTTGTTGATTTGATTGTTCATTATTTTAAGTGTGTTGTAAATGGTAAATATTGCTGTAGCGACCTAGGGCCGAGAGGAGAACGGGAAAAATATTTAACAATAATCTTTCTTTAATGACGGCGCTGATGTAGCAAAATTAGTTAAATTAAAGTCAACTCGATACGGAACATTTACTTTCGACCGATAGCTATTAACTGGAGTCAACTTCAAAATACAAGAGCAAGTACGAGGGAAAATGGCGTAATTAAGATTAATCGGTTTTTGGGAGAAAATGAGAGGACAAAGAAAACTGTTTATAAATCTGACTACCCCGCACAAAGGCAAACAGAAGGTACGAAGCGACCCACAAATAAAGACAGATCACACCCACTGAATTGGGCACATCCCAACTCACTTATGCCTCAACCTGCCTTCGCTCATTTATATTAGTAAAGTACTACGTAAGACTAAAATCTGGTTTATTACTAGTAGTTGTTTTGTTTTTCACTCGTGGGTAACGATCTGGCTGAAGGGTAATTTTTAAGCCAGCCGCGTTTGACGATAAGAAACTGCACCCAGTCATCAAAACTTGTGTCGAGTAGAGACGCTTATCTAATTCAAAGTTGATTACAGTCTCTTAATAATGGTAAGAACCTGTTTGTCTGCCCTTTTCGTCTTTGGGATCATTCTTCCATTATCCATACATTTAAATTTTGTTAAGTCTGTTACTGACATCCCAGGCCTATTTCTATATTCCTATCTGTGTTAAAGTCACTTCGGAAGAGTTTTCAACTGTTTCTTTATAATTAATATGCTCAGCTTCCTTACAGTTCTTACTAAGACTATTTACATTGTTCGGATTATAATCCTCATCTTCGTTGCCATATTTATCAACACGTTTCGACCGTTGTACGCTCCGGCCTTCTTCAGTTATTTGGAATGTCGAACTGAACCATTTATTTTACTGCGTCAAGTCCCCTCAAAGGCGTTAGTTAGATCCAGTGACAGGGCCCAAAGAGTGTGAGTTCAATACATAGTTAATACGGTGGAGAAATTGGAGAGGCGAATTAACAGGAGATAATTGATGACATCCATTAGACATGGCACGTGGAACTAGAACAGTCTACCCCAGCAAGCGAAATAAAGGGTTCCGTTCGACATTCCAACCACCTGAAGAAGGCTGGAGCCTACAACAGCCGAAATGTTGTGATAAATATGGCGACAAAAATGAGGATGATAGTCCGAACAACATAGTGTACATAATACATTATCTCAGAAATATAGACAGATGTCCAGTTCGACATTCACCGACCTGTAGAAGACCGGAACGTACAACTGGCGAAACGTTGTGATAAATATGACGACAAAGATGAGGATGATAGTCCGAACAACGTAAATATTGTTCATAATACATTATCTCAGAAATATAGACAGATACTGAGTTCTTATTAACTTTCCTATTTCTTCTTGTTTGACCATTTTCTCCTTGGGGTGCTCAGCATTCGTCTGTAGAATCAAATCTATGTCGCTTCTGTTCACATCGTCTGTGAGAAAATCACCCAGTATTTACTGCCGTATAGGCCATTAAATATTATGTAGAGGATCAAGAATATTTTCTTCGAATCAATTTTCTTGATCCTCTTACTTTGCTTAGCTTTTGGAAGACATATTTCTCTGTCCATTCAGGTATCTCTGTCGCTACTCATACCATTTCTACAAGGAACATATTTAAATAATAATATTAAATTAAATAAGTGTTTGAAAATATCTTCACGAGGAAGATAATTAAATTTCACCAATCTCTTTCTGTTCGTTTTTCCTTTAATCTTCCATGTTATTCAGATATTCTGTCCATCCTCGGAATTCTCAATTCTTCTGTCAAAACTGCACCTCTAATATTTCAAGATATACACATGGTGTAAGGGATAGGGGCTCGGAATGAAAGATCAGAGAACTGAATTCAAATCCCATTCGAATTCCAATCACATACACGCAAAACTCATTAGGAATGTTATGAATCCATCATTCCTCCCCTCAGCTAGGGGTTCAATACGAAAGCAGACTGTGTTCTTCAGCCTTGATCTGTATGTATCCTGGTGAAGGAAAATACTATATGCAGCTAATGAAAAGCCTGTGGAATTCCCAATGACTCGATTATCCCGACCTTGTTTTGACAATATATTTGTAGCCTCTTCAGCTTTGACGTATTTGGATAAGTTTCACTACCAAAGATGAAATTAGATTTTGTCTGTATAATTTCAGTATGATTTTCTTTGCTTCTAGGAAATATTTCTTTTATCTTAAAACCTAGCTTAGTTTCTAAAACTTTCCTCTTCTTGTGAATCTTTCAATTTCTGCACGCTGTTTCTCATTGTCTGCATTAGGTTGCTTATGTTTTTTTGTTTTTTTTTTATTTTCTTTAAATTTGTCCACATATATTTTATCCATAATATTTGCAGAACCATGTTTCTGTAGCTTCAAATCTTTTTTTTTTTTTTTATTATTTTCCATTTCTGAAGAGATTTTTCAGCATTCATTGTCAGAATACAAATCCTAAAATAAAAAGATAACAAAGTGAGTTATGTGTATGCATGTCTCTATAAAGTTATTCTGTAAAACTCATAAATTCTTTCTCCATTACGCAGAGAATAGTTTTCTGAAATGTTTTAACATTTCTTTCATTTTGACCTCTGTATTCATGTATCATCTTCTATGCAGATATTTTTTCAAAATGAAAGAAATATTTAATTGAGACAGATTTTTAAATATTTTTAATGTTTTATTTATCATTGTGACTGTTACAAGACCAAGAAAATTTATAATTATGCAATCGACCTTTAGTCTAAAATCTTTTGGACTGACTAAGCCAAATTTAAACTTTATTTTCATGTGCATATTTTTTCAGGCAATTACTGCATTGTAAACACACTTTTTATTCTGAGTTTTGAAGTAGACTACGTATTTTATTTACACAAAAATAAGAGAACTAATAGTATTTGTAATATTATGCGTTTCCTTATAAGGAAACATTCAGCATTCATTGATCAAGTAGCCATAACTACTTTCGGTTAAAATTTATAAAATCCTCATCTTAAGGTATATTTTTTGTGGAGTACGTTTCTCAAATCCAGAAACTGTTAATGCTCTTTCCAGTATTAATGGACGCCTTCTTCCTAACATTTTATTTAAAGTTGTGTGGAAGATTTTTTGTAAATAAATATTTTCTGTACGACTGCACTGTACGAATTTATGCACAGTAACAAGAAGACATTTTTTAAGTGAATGCATTCTTCTCAGTAAACGCGACAGTGATGAGCTAGATACAGAAGATGTCAAAAACAAATAGCAAAAAAGAATTTTCTTCATACTGTAACATCTAGAGACTTAAAATATTTTTGTACCTGCAAAATGTGACCCAAGAGTTTGAAGGTGCAGTGATATAATAAGAGATCAAAATATGATGTTTAAGCGTTCTGAAGTGCTATGTGATATCTAATCACCGATCAGTCAGTGAATGCTGGACAATCTCTTCACAGATAAAGTAAAAACATGAAATAACAGAGACGTATGCAGTGAGACAGTTTTTTTTTTTCAGAATACAAGTCGAACAAAGAAAATTATACTTATAAATAGAAGTGTCTGAGACGCATAATGATGACATATTGAAAACTAGAAAAGCAACGGGAAGCAGACAGCAACCTATTTAAGTTGTTTTTGAAACGGATTACAGATCGGTGAAAAAGTGATAAGAAACGAGTCAGTTGTTACTTAGTGAAAGAAAAAGAAATGAATTTCTAGATTGACATCATCTACCAATGAATCCTGAGAATAACAAGAACAGTAAATGTTAGCTGAAAAGAAATTGTAATTAAAATAGGAATTGCAAAGAAATTAATATTTACACTCAGAAATAGACAGAAGGAAACTGCTGAGTCACTTTTGTAATGTCAACGAACACTCGTTACTACTTTCGTAATTCTCGTTGTAGTAGATACTTTGTAATCACAGATACAACTATATTAACGCCTTTGAACAATAGTTAGTATTCATTAATTATATTTTTATAGTAAAAGAGGCACAATATATCTTAAAACACTAATCTGCTTTGCTAACTTCACTGTTTAAATGCTCTTGCTTCGATCGTTAATGGGCCGATTGTAATCTAACTCTGGAAGCAAGGATACGGCAGAAACATTGAAGACATAGGTTACACAATACACCCAGAATTCCTTCTCTCCAGAAAATCCCATTGCAGTTTGGAATATTCCTTGTGGTATTCTTATCTAGAATGGATCCTGTATTGTCGGACAGTTTAACTCTCTTAATATTTCCGTGATTCTAATCTGAAAAAGCCGACAAGAGGCTGGTTATCGTAAAATAGAATCGGACGCAGAACAGGGAAATGGTTGCAGAATCCAATGACTAAAGATGTTAAGAATGTCCGTGATTTAAAATGTATAATTAGGAAATATGATCACTATCGGATAATGTGTGCCCCGGAACAAAACAAATGTTGACATTGATGTTTTGATGGTGTATTGGTATTTGGGAAACATCAATCACCGACTTTCAAATCTACATTGAAGATAAATTATTCTAACCGCAGAAAGGAAGAAATATACTTAACTAGCTTAAAAGCAACGCTATCGGGTGGCAATTAAGCTAACTCATGCGGACTACTCTTTATTAGTCCTTTAGCTTGTTCAAGGGTATGAGGGATTTTTTAATCATTGCATATTCTCAGCATCGGAAGCTCCCCTGACTGCCGTTTGATCTGTGTTTTCATTTGCAAGGAGCTTGCTTTTCCTCACTGCAACCTAGGATCTTTTGATTGCAATCTGGTCCTCTGTTGGTGAGGATTTCTTTTGTCGAGTTATACTGCTGTTGTATGTGATGGGCAACAATAAACTATAGAACTCAAAATTGATCGCTAGATTTAAGTGTTGCATTATTATTTACTTTTACCTTTTAAAATTTCAACAATAATTCTTCTACCGCCTTTTAATTTAAAGGAATTTGATGTACGTAGGCCTTTACTTACTTTACAAATAATTGTTTTTATTTCGTTGGAGACTTTCGCTAGATTTCGCATTTAATTTCAATTATTACCAAATGTAATATGTGGCAAAATCACATATAATATCGCCTAAAACAATCACAATAATGAAATATTAGGAATCCAAAATTTTAGGATCTAATCCAGAATGTTTTTTATTTGCCCATGGAGTTGGCCTGATTCCAAAACGGAATGATATGTTGAGCTATGGCCACTAGGAATAAATCGAAAAAGTGTAACAAAATGATTTCGCACTTATTTATATAGATGATATCCATACGTCATAAAATAATGGCAATTAGTTTATATTTTAGTCTGAAATTATAGGATGAGGACTTACCATTACTTACATTATTTATACAGGCCCCATTGTTCTCATTTTTGTTATAATAATAACAGCTTTTGAATATTGTGCAATCACGCATTCTTCATGTGCTCATCGATCCTATTGTCTAAAGAATGCAAGTAATGAAAGCTGCTGAAGTATTGTAATTATTCGCTTAATTATTTGTAGAAATATATATTATGAATTTTGATTATATGTTAATATGTGACATCGAGCTTAGCTAATTGATGCCCACTTTTGTGAGACAGTGAATATCAACTGGAAGAAAGCTATAATCAATGGCGGATTTTATAAATATATAATTCATACCGGATCTTCGAAAATATAGACAAGGCTATTTCTATACTTACATCTGGAAACGTATTTGTGTTTTGTGACTTCAATGTCCACCATACCAAATTGCTTATGCACTCTGTAATTTAACTTCCAGGCATAAAAACATCAACTTTTCAATCACTCAATCTCTCACACAAGTGGTTGACTTTCCTATGCGTTTCACTCAGTAACTATGATGGTAACGCTTCTCTTCTTGATCTCTGCTTTACCTCCATGCCCGAGACTTGTCGTGCCATGCAATTCTGCCATTTTGCCAACGCTGATCATGCCGTCGTGTATGATATCATCTACTTCTACTACTCCTACCAACATAACATCTTTCTATTATAAAAGAGCAGATTGGGGCTAGTTACGAGATTTCCTTCGCAATGTTCCCTGGAACATTGACTTTAAGCCCCTATGGAAAAATGTGCGTCTGTAGTCTCATACTGGGTAAAATCTGGAATGGAAGTTTTCATCACTGCAAGAAAATATAAAGTGAAATCCCGTTCATTCCTTCGATTCTCAGCTGCTACTTTCGCTGGTTCCTTGACTGCATAAATTTAAGTGAGCTAACAGGCCGTCATCTCGGCCCATTATATCTTATTTTCTATAAGCAGAGGGAGAGAGAAAACGAAAAAGGATTTGGATTGATACTAGAGCAAGACATCAAGAAGTGCATTTCGGGATACAGTCAAATAAGGGTATTATTGTAAAACTGAAAGGAAAGCCTTTCAACATATTTATTATAATCGTGTATGCACCAACAACACAAAGCACAGAAGAAGAAATCGATTCTTTCTACTCGATGCTAGACAATACCAATGCTCAGAGTAAATCAAAAGAAATTATAATTATCATGTGAGACCTGGACGCCAAAATAGGCAAGGAGAGGGAAGGGGAATTAACTGGTAAATTTGGTCGAGGAAACCGGAATGAACGCGGGGTAAAACGTTTCCAAGAGTGCACGGCCAATGACCAGGTAATAGCCAGCGCCTGTTCCAAAGAACATCCAACACGATTGTGGACATGGAGATGCCTGAGAGTTGAAACTAAAAACCAAATCGACTACATAACCATCAACAAGAGATTCATGGTGTATGGAAACTAAGAATGAAACCTCGGAAACTGGAGAAGCCTAATGCAGCACCCAAAAAGCGAGACAACAGACTCATGAAGGGAACATATATAGACAGTGTCAAAAGATACGAGCGACAATATGGAAATGGTACCTCGAAATGTGACACACGAAGAGTGACAACAGTAAACGTCATCACCCCAAAGGAAAAATGAACAAAGAATTGATGAATGACATGATGCAAAGGAGACCGAAAATAATTCCAAGACATGGAACTGAATAGAAAAAATTACACAAAGAAATAAGGAACAAATGCAGACAGGATAAAGTAAGGCTCAAGGAAAAATGCGGAGTAATAGAGAGAATGGGTATCATAGATAAAGGGGATATTAATAAAATATAGGGGGACAAATAGAATAAAAGACCGAGGTCTTATATTAGAGAAAGAAAACAATACTTTAGCGCTTGAATGTATATTTGAAGATCTCTTCCACGACAAAAAAAGAACAACGTCTCGGAAATATTGAAAACTGAATTGGCAGCTGCACTGGGAAAATTGAACAAAAACAAAGCGGCAGGACTAGATGAAATTGTAATATAGATTATGGCAGTTTTAGATGATTTCAGCATATAAAAGATTGCAGAAATAATAAAAGAAATCTACGACAGTATTGATATGGCGGAAAACCTAAGTAGATCAAATTTTCATATCACTGCCTAAGAAACCAGGAGCCAATGTCTGGGAGTTCAACCAAACCCTCAGGCTTATGAAACATATAACAAAACTCATCATCCGAATTATAATGAATAAACCGCGCAGTAGAATCAGTCCAGAGAGAGTACAAGAACAGGGTCGTTTCTTCAAGGTTACCGGAACAATGGCATCGATATTTATGGTCAGAATGTAACCAGATAAAGCAATATAAATGCAGAATGACGTGTACATGTCTTTGTAAGTTACGCAAAGGCGTTTGACAAAACATGCCACAAAGATGTATTACAGCTGTTCAGCAACATTAAAATAATAAAAAATCTATACAGGCAGCAAACCCCCTCAATACGGATAAAATATAAGAAATGCCTTTATAATTCCTACTGATCATCGTTGCAAAAAAAAAGCAAACAGAAACATCTCCGAAGATCACACGTATTGTGTAAGCTGTACAATTTTTATTCCTTTAATGCTTGGCCTACAAGGAATCCCTTCAATGATTCTATTGGAACATTTCCCACTCACTCGGAGGACTTCAACTACAAATGGAATTATTGATGTCATTATTTGCCACATATTTGCAAATATTATTATTATTATTATTATTATTATTATTATTATTAAAGAATTCGTTTGCGGTCTTGGTAGTAATATTAGTTTTGATAGTTGTAACCAATGAAGAAAAGCATATGAAAGTCTTAAACTGCTTTGTAGTAATAGTAATTGTAGCAATAATGGGAAAGTTTATTTTTATCTGTCCTTCCTTTGCTCTTCGGATGTTGGCTTACCGAAAAGAATTGGGTCTTGAAAATCGGAAGCCGAAGCGGCACGACCTGTAAACAAAACGTGTTTTCCGTTGCAGAAGACTGTCTCCATCTTTGATTGGCTACTTTTGTCATCAATGGCGACGGACGTGCGACGCCTCCATGCAAACAGAAGAGCTCATTATTCTGCTCAAAGTAGGTACACAATTCAGAATTATCCACGCTGGCGTTAAAAATATTCTGTTTTCTTACTGAAATTACGATAAGAAAACAAAATAAAAAATGTTCAATCGGCAGTTGACACACACACAAACACACACACTCATATATATATATATATATATATATATATATATATATATATATATATATATATATATATATATATATGTCAGTCATTTTCGCTTGAAATAACTTCCCCATTTCTCTCCCTCTGTTCATATCTATCTATCTCTCACTATCTATATATATATCCATATCTATCACCCCACGTCTCTACATATCTACCTCCCTTTGATTTTATCTATGTCTATCTATCTATATATATATATATATATATATATATATATATATATCGATCTATTCATTATCTATATATATATCCCATTATTTTCTGCCTCTCTATATATATTTACGTATCTAACAATCTATTTGTCTGCTTGAGCCTGTTCATGTCTATCTTACTTAAAGTATTCATATGTGTAATAATAATGTTCTCTTTATTTTTAGGGTCATGTATCTATCTATTTAACTATGTACTTATATATCTATCTATGATTATATATATATATATATATATATGTGTGTGTGTGTGTGTCTTCGTTTGTACGTGTGTGTGTGTGTGTGTATGTATGTATATATTATAAATTAACATTTAAAATATGGTTTCTTCGCTACACAGGAATTACCATGTTTCAAAAACCGAAGCTAAAAAATTCACATTTAATTATATAATTAAATTAAAAGTATTACTTCTGTTTCATCTTCAAGCGAATTTTTGAATAACTTATTTACAAATTTACTGAGTTAAAACGCACATACAATATATATTTTTTGTTTCCTAAGATACAGAGAAATCCAATCACTTAGACAGGCGTGGTAGCGTGTTCACTTTTATTAACTATTATTGTATCATTTATGTGTTATGTTCGAAAAAAGGGTTAAGTTTAGGGAGGGTAGGGGTGCATTTTTCAACGAATTATTTTTTTCCCCTCAGCCTTCGTCAGGGAAGACACCTATTGCCTCCAGTAAACTTGTTCTTCTTTTGGGTCAAGCTAGCAGTCACTAGAGTGGAATTGATTTTGGACAAAGCCTTTCCTCACTTAAAAGAAATATTCACGAACAGGCATTGCTTGCAGACTTTTCGATCCTACTGTGTCTTGACAAAAAGGCTAGCCGTAGCCAAAAAGGCCAATCATTCAATGAAACCTTCTAATCATATGAGCATCATTGGCAATAAAGAGCCGGGGTTAGTTCTGAAAGAATCTAGCCGGGACGTGTCCTAGGGTGCCGTAACCTGGGACTGGTCGTCATAATGTTAGTGTAAAACCAAGTAAATCAATGAACATCTGTTATTAAGATGTTCCGACGTTGTTGGGCTTACAAAGAGCTGCCTCAGGTCCCGAGTGTGGATAAGTGTCCAAATGTACAACAGGATTAATGAAACTTATTAAAAACCACGGCAAGACCGTTGCAAAAAATGTTGCTAGAGATGTTTATGTCTGGCATACACGTGTCAAAGAATTCCTGTCTTTGGCGGGACTAAAAGACCGCATAAGAGCATTTTACGTGTATTCAAGATTCAAGAAATGGCAAAGCTCGAGCCCGGGTTTGAAGCCGTCATATATATATATATATATATATATATATTAAATAAAAACAGACCATTTTAAGGTTCCATGTAATAAATTATTTCACCTCAGCCCTTTTGAAAGGACTGCGGATCATCAGACTTTACTTCCAAACAAAAAATGAAAAGAAAATTTACACATTTTTGACGGGCCGTATTAAACATATGTAAATTAAGGAAGTGAGGGGGGTGAGAGAGAAGACATGAGTGAGTTAGCAGATATTGACATATTTAAACAGTTAACTTAACGGAAGTTATATATTGAAATCGAAGGGGTAGAGAAGAAAAAACTCATAGAGAGAAAAAAAGAGAGAAGGAAGTTAAGAGAGAAGAGAAGAGAAAATGTCACTAATTTTCTTTGTAAAAAAAGCTAGAAAGAGACGGTGTTATTTTGCTTTACTTTGAAAATGTTATTTTGGGGGTTCATAAAGATTATAATGTTTGATATAAATTTGAATGTCTCTAGACTGTCTAGAAATAATTTAATTTGATGTTTGTTAGTGATTTAATTTTTTTTAAATTTTGCGGATTTTCTATGAAATAGTCGATTAGAAAAATATTTATAGAAAGTACAAAAATTTATTTAAAATATAAGTTTATTTTTAGTAATCGTTTTTTAAACTCTTAAAATTTTTTTTTATTATTGATTATTAAGTTGATATATCTATCCGTTGAATTTTGCTCATGGATTTATCACGTGACTGTTTCTAGATAGGTAATCTCTTTTACTTAAATTTTAGTTAAGTTAGTATGGGGTAATATTTGAAGTTAATATTAAAGATCTTGCTCTGTCATGTACACCCATGCAAATATCACATATACACACATTCCTTTATACGTTCAATCCCTCATACAGGTACTCATGTGCCGAAATACACAGGTAACTTCATGTATTAACCACTACCTAAATATCAAAAAATATTCCAATTTAAACATTTTATCATTAATATTGATTATTAAAGGGTAATATATTTCAATTTAAATTAAATTATCAATTTTTAAAAAAAATCCCCATTTATAAAGAATTTTAAACTCATACTTCCAATTGAAGAATATTAAATGAGAAAATGAGATAAAACACTAATAACAGGACTATAAGTACTTCTTTTATAATATTCTATGTATCCATAATTATACATCCACACACATATCCGTACACATACACACATACATATACATATCCATATATATATATACATATATTCACACACATATATATATATGTATGTATATATTCATACATACACACATTCACATATAGATATATACATACACATACATACATATACATTTACATATACTTACACATATATCCACATATATAAACATACACATACAATTACACATATATACCCACATATATACACACACATATATATATACACATATACACACGCATATACATATACACATATACTCACTTATACACATACACACAAATATACATATACATATTTACACCCACATGTGTATTCATGCAAAAAACATATCAAAATCCATACTTAATTGCCTTAATGTATCTATATTCTACCATATTATATATTATATTATATATATACTTATATTTATACTCATATACATACACTATCTACGGAACGACATACATATACCAATCTATATATGCAAACCCATACCCACACATACATATATAGAAATTATAAAAAATTGTATACATAAACATCCACACATATACATGTAACCACATACTCACACATACACATATATACAACCATATATACATATAAAAAAGCTCATCAATATCCATACAAGTATATATACATACATATCCATAACCATACCCACCCACTCCAAAAATGTGCCCACAATACACAAAATTAACACATGCATGACTATCTTCCATATAAACGCTTATACATATACATATCAAAAGACGTGTCAATGTTCAAGTTCAATTACATAGTTTATATATATATATATATATATATATATATATATATATATATATATATATATATATATATATATATCAGTTATGTGTTCGCACTTATGTGTGCATAGCAACATTTCCAAAAACAAAAAACCAAGATCATGTAATTTAGTTGGTTAGTTATTCCTAAATATATTTAGTTAGATTTAAGTTGTTCTTATGTCGGCATTTAAAAATTAGTTCATTATGCTTGTTTAGTAATAAATCCGGATCATTATGTTTTATTATGAGGATTTTTTTCTTTTAAGCATAATTCGCAAAAATAAACTTTATTAATCGAAATAAGAACCATTAAAATCGACACATTTTTGCCAACGAGAAACAAGTTTATTTATCCCATTAGCATAGAAATCCGGAGTTCTGTAAGCGATGAAGTCATTGAAGGCCGATTCGGCATAATATCGGCTTTTAAAGCATTTTTCGCGCATGAAGTTGTCGAGATGCTTGAAAAAGTGATAATCGGTGGGCGAGAGGTCCGGTGAATATGGCGGATGAGGCAGAGTCTCGTAGCCCAATTCGTTCAGCTTCTGCAGGGTCAGTTGAGCAACATGCGGGCGAGCGTTGTCATGGAGGAGAATTGGTCACTTCATATTGACCAGTCTCGGGCACATACGTTGGAGCTTCTGGTGTATTTCGTCAATTTGTCGGCAATACTTCTCCGCCGTAATCGTTTCGCCCGGATTCAAGAAGATGTGATGGATGAGACCGGCCGCATACCACCAAACAGTCGACATAATATTTTTGGTGTGCAATTTCGGCTTCGAGAATTGTTGTGGAGCTTCTCAGGCATCCAACCACTGTGCCGAACGTCGCCGGTTGTCGTAGAGGATCCACTTCTCATCACACGTCACAATCCGCTCGAGAAATGGGTCGTTTTTGTTGCGCAGAAGGAGCGTAGAAGACACCTCAAAACGACGATTTTTTTGATTATCTTTCAATTCATGCAGCACCCATTTATCCAACTTTTTTGACTTCCCTATTTGCTTTAAATGGCGAATGACTGTTGAGTTCAACAGCAACTTCTCGTGTGGTTTTGCGAGGATCGGCATCAATTAAGGCTTTCAAATGTTCGTTATCAACCGCAGTCGGCCGCGACCGTCTTCATCTTCGAGGCTCTCGTCACCATTGCGAAATTTCTTGAACCACCGTTGTGGCACACGTTCGTTAGTGGTTCCTGGGCCAAACGCATCATTGATATCACGAGCTGTCTCTGCAGCTTTTCGGCCTAGTTTGAACTGGAACAAGAAAATCGTGCGGATTTGAATGTTGTCCTTGCTGTCGAAAAGCCTGCAAAAAATGAATGAAGAGATTGAGAACGGTAACGAATAACATGATTCGATAGAGCGAAAAACACGCTTCAAAATGATATACAAAATGGCTATATATATATCAATGAATTAATTCAGAAATCATATATAAAAGTAACATACGTGAGAAAACGACATTATTTTTGCACCAACCTGAGAACCTTCGATATAGCACAAGGTCATCATCAGGTGCTGTTCATTGCAAGACAAATATTGTAGTTTTCGTCATTTTCGAAAGCCTAATTTTTGGTGTTCATCTGAAAGATAAATTTCTTACATATGAAGTGAAGATAGCGCTTCAAGGACTGTAACTAATTATCCATATACATATATATATATATATATATATATATATATATATATATATATATATATAAAGAACCTCATCACAAATTTACGATATGCTTCTGTTATTCCGCGACCATTATCTTTCCATAGCAATCTTCTACATCAATATAACTGATATTTTTTATTGTATTTATTTTACTGGCGTCGTGTATTTTTATAAGTATAATTTTGTTTGATTATCAGTGATGTAGTTGGGAAAATTATTTTTGATTATATTTTTTTGCTTTTCTTCTTATGTGTCATATAGTTTCAGGGGGTAAGTGATCCTGGGTCACCATCTCCCTCTCTTCCTTGCAGCTCTCAGTAAATGTCTTCCCTGTTTCCTCCCCTAGACACAATCTGTCATCCCCCTGCTCATCTTCCTAATGTATGTCATGCGCTGTTTTCACTTGTCTCTCTTTCCTTCTATTCGACCCGTGATATTTTTTTTATCTTTTTTTCATTTTGGATAGTATTTGTAATTTTGTTATCATTGCTATTTGATATCTTTCCGGGCATTGGCTATTATCGATTAAAAAACAATGTTTTAAGATATTTTTTATACATTATTTTTTCTTTATAGATACAAATATTTAAGTAAATGCTCTGTTTATAATAAAGAGTATTAACATTTACCTGCCTGAATGTCCGAAAATTTCTCATAGAAAATATCGAACCAGGATCCTATACTGAATCGCCATATAGCCTGACGTGTCTTTACCGATTGAGCCACAGAGGATCACTCCGTTAGCAAGGTGGATTTTACTGCTTTAAACTACAATCTTCCATGAATTTCTCACGTACATTCATATCTGCTCAATGTGTATCCAAATATAAACAAATGACGTCAAACATTATGAAATGGACAAAGTCTGACAATTATATAAAGATATTTTTATCTTTATACATTCTTTTTATAGATACAAGTATTTACGTAAATGTTCTGTTTATAATAAACAGTATTAACAACTTTTAACGGCCTGAATGTCCGAGAAATTGTCATAGAAAATATGCGTCCTGCAACAGGAATCTAACCTGTATCCTATTCTCGGATATTCATGTTAATACTGTTTATTATAATCAGAGTATTCACTTAAATATTTTTATCTATAAAAAGAATATATAACAAAAAAATGTCTTAAAATAATTGTCGGATTTTGTCCATTTCATAAAAAAATATTTCTTGCTAATGAGTTTTTATACGGTAAGTTGTAAATTCGTCAAGTAATGGAATCTTGTTATGAAACATGGATTCATAGGTGAATTTTACTGTTGATTTTTTTCCAAAGTTGATTTTAGGTTTTCCATTTGATCTTTATTTTTTATCAAAATGAAAATGTCATTAACCTGACTTATGTAGATTTCAGGTTTATCGGCATTTTTAAATACTTTGTTTTCAATGAGGGGCATGAAAGCGGAATATCATTGGTTTCAATGCTAACACCATTAGATTTCATATATATAGGGTGTTTCAAAAAGAATACGCCAAAATCATTGCGCTATTTTTTCAGGTCTATAGCATTGTAGTGGACTCAGTCAGTGGTTATTTGATAGAGTAGTTATCAAAGTTTGATTGGGTGTCAGTTTCACCACTGTCGTTAGTATAACTTCCGGTGCAGCTGAATTGTGGGAAGATCAATCAAAATCGCAACTCCTCAGCAGAAGGCATTTGTTTTTGTGACAATGGCATTTGTTTTTGCGACAATGGCATTTGTTTTCGCGAACTCAAGCACGCAAAAACAGTGCTTGAGTTCGTGAAAACAAATGCCATTGTCACAATGTAGGCAGATTCGAATGACTTCATTTTTCAGCAACATGGAGCACCACCCCCGGGGTTAGAGCTGATCTGAATGAAAACATGCCTCAGCGATGGATTGGGAGGAGAGGTGCTAAAGACCTTGCTCTCTATGCTTGGCCTGCCAGATCCCCGGACCTCACTGGGTGTGATTTTTTCTTGTGGGGGGATGTTAAAGACCAAGTTTATGTTCCAGCACTTCAAGCAAGTATCGATGACTTGAAAGATCGAATAACAGCTGCAATCAACACAGTGGACCGTGACATGCTGAAGCGTGTTTGGGAGGAATTCTCATATCGGCTTGATGTTGTCTGCGCTGCCGGTAGTGGCCACTTATAAAACATGAAATGAAACTTGAATGTATATACAACACATGTGGTCATGCTAGAGATTTGTAATTTTTTTTCGTTATTTACACAGCACGTGATGATTTTGGCGTATTCTTTTTGAAACACACTGTATGTTACCATTATGGTCATAGAATGAATGGTTTTTGGAGGATAGCGGTTCGGATTATTGCTGGTGATATTATCGGGTGTTTGTCGACACATTCGTTAATTTTGTTGATCATTTCTTCCACTGGGACGTTCGTAATACCGAGGCCATGGTATTTTTTATGTGATTTGCCGCTTTCAAGATACGAAGGAAGTCATAATTTGATTCTATGCTATAGTTATTTTTTGTGCGTGGAGAAATTATGTGATTGAAGCTTTTGATGTGATACGGGTGTAAGTATTTTGGATATAATAGTTCGGAGACAAAAACATGGGATTTTACATTATTTTCTTTCTTTTCATCTGCCGTTTCCTTTCGCGACGTTGGCGATCATGGCTTCCTCTCTATCCCTTGCATCTCTCAATATGTTTCGTTTCTCTGCCAACTGCCCCAGACCACGTTCTGCCATCCACTTTCTTAAGCCCGCCGGGTATTTCATGCGTTGCTTTCCCTTGTCTCTTTTTGCCTTTATTCGACCTGTGAGTATCAGTTTCTCCAAGCTCTCCTTTCTCATTACGGGTCCCACAAATTTTATCTGCCTCATCTTTCGGTTAAATATAATCTTCCTCCTTGTTTGAATACTCTCCAAGATTTCATCGTTGCTCGCACTCTCACTCCATGTTATCCCCAGAATCCTTCTGTAGAACCACCTATCCGCAGCCTTGAGTCTCTTCTTCATCTTTGAGGAGACCGTGCAACATTCGCTGCTGTACAGGGGGACAGATGTTACGTAGCAGTTCAGTACTCTTTCCTTTGTCACCAAAGAAATCCTCTTGTCTCGCAGTACTTTGCCCAGCGTATCGAATGCATCTTGGGCCATCAGAATCTGTCTACGGATCTCAGCGTCGCACCTACCGTTCTTCATCAAAATACTTCCTAAAACTTCCGCACATGCTTGATTTTGTCTACGAGACCTGCAAATCGCATTTTGGGCCCATTTTTTTATTTATTTACTTTTTTTTTTTTACTGATGACCATTCATTCTGTCTTCTTGTAGTATACGTTTAGTCATTTTATCTGACTCTCCCCGCTACCTTCCGTAGGAGGTTTTGCAGTTTCTTTTCGGTGTCTGCTATCAGTACTATATCATCTGTGTATCTGATGTTGATAAGATTGTGGCCGCCAATGCTGAACCCCGCTAGTATCTCCAATCCTCTCAGAATCACCTCGCTTTATAGGTTGAATAAGTCCGGTGAGAAGACACATCCTTGCCTTACGCCACTTTCTAATTTTTTAAATTTTCGCTGAACTCTTTCTCAATGCGCATGTGTACTGTTTACTGCACTCCTGCACTCTTTTTGTCCTATCTCTGACCCGATTCTGTTGTGCGCTTTGTTCAGCAGGATACGGATGATGAGTTTTATTACATGATTCATTAGGCTGATTGTTCGATGGAGATTGCATTCGTTTGCGCCTGGTTTATCAGACAGTGCTATAAACATAGATCTGCTGAGATGTTCCGGTATGTCCCCACTGTTGTAGTTTTCACTTATTATTTCTGTGATCTTGTCTATGCCAAATTCATCTAAGGCTTGTCAGCATTTCTGTTACAATTCCGTCTGGCCTTGCCACCTTATTTCTGTTCAATTTGGCCAGTGCAGCTTCTACTTCGGTTTTTAGAATTTCAGGTCCGTCGGTAGTTCTGTGTATTGCTGGTTGTTATCTTTCATCTTGGTAGACTTCAACCATTATTCGTACCTTCTAATTTTCTGACCAGGAATAACAAGGGGCCTCACACTTTTTACGTACGATTTCATTTGCATGTTTTTTCACTGCATTTTGGACTCTCTTAGCTGAAACTTCTCTCTCAAATGCCAAACGTCTTATGGATGAAGTTCGATCTTTTCCAGTTGAACTCTTTAGCGTTGAATAATTATTTCCTTTTCTAATATGAGTGTTCCGTCCTTTGATTTTAAGCAGCCTGTTGACGATCATATTTTCTGCCTTTTTAGTTGCCTTATTTGTTTATGCATATATCCTTTGTTGGTGGTATTCAATCTCTGTACTTCTGAACATATTTTTGTTTAGCCACTCTTATATAGCCTGCCTTCATTTGATCTTTATTTCATTGTGTAGTCTGTTCCATATCATATCAGAGTATTCTGTCTCCTTTGCATCATGTCGAGAATCTCCTCTATCATCCATTCGTTTTTGTTTTTTTTTTCTTTTTCGTCCATTCTCGTTTGGGTTGGCCCCGTTTGCTGATGTCACTAACGCGTCTCGAGTGACATTTCAAGTTTCCATTGTGTATTTCATATATTCTTTTCATACTGTCTGTATATTATTCTTTCAGGTGCGTGTCACTCAAGAGTTTCTTGTATTCGAAGTTGGGTGTTGTGTTAGGTTTCATCAGTTCTCGTAGTTTCACTCTTCGCTTACATATAACAGGGTGGTGATCGCTCTCACATTCGGCAAATTGATTTTCTTTAAGCTATCGACATCAGCGTTATTTTCTGTTATTATTTTATTTACATAACTTTTTAGTGTTTCTATGTCGTTTATCCATGGTTTAATGAATTTCGTTTTGTAATCTAGGATGGATTGTAACTTCCGATTATAATCCTTTAGGTTGAGGACCAAATAATTATTGATTTTATCGGCACATCTACTAAAGGTAAGGGTTTGCTGCGTAACTCTACGGCGGCCGACATGAATTTATCTGTAAGGATGATGTTTTGTTGGCAGAATAGCGAAAGGTTTTTAAGTCTTCGGCTTTTAGCGGGTCTTTTAGGGTGCACTGTAATTGATTTACTTCTTGTTAGCTGTTGTAGAGTTTGGCATAGAATTCCGGTGTTCTTATGGAGAAGGGCATCTCTAGTTTCGAGGTTGCAATCTATCTATCTATCTATCTATCTCTATTTACACACATATATATATATATATATATATATATATATATATAGACAGATAGATAAATAGATAGATAAATCCATATATATATATATATATACATCTCCACATACATGTATCAATTTGTATCATCACAGTAATTTTCTTTCTTCCTTTAATAATGACAGGATCATCCTTATCTGTGAATATGAAAATTGGAAAAAAGAAGCCAAATCTTGTCTAAATTATTCAATGAAACATGTCACATATATAACTATATATATATATATATATATATATATATATATATATGAAGAAATATGGTCTTAAGGTGTGCTATATTTATGGAATAAAGTGCTCAATATCAGAGATAGAGCGTGTGTAAATATAAAAGTGAACATAGAAGTCAACACTTAGAGGCGACAGTCTGTTTCATGCTAGATGCAGTCGGTGCATCTAGCATGAAACAGTCTCCTCTAAGTGTTGACTTCTATGTTCACTTTTATATATATATATATATATATATATATATATATATATATATATTCGGTTGGTGCAAAAATAATGACGTAATGATGTCATTTTTTGACGTTAAAAAATACGACAAAAACGACATTATTACGTCATTATTTTTGCACCAACCTAATAAATAAATAAATAATATATATATATATATATATATATATATATATATATATATATATATATATATATATATGTTTACACTATTTACAATATTTGGAGTATTGTCCTCATCTTTGTTGCCATATTTATGAAAACCTCTTGTACGGCCTTCTTCAGGTGAGAGATATATCTGTTTATCTCTCAGTTATTTGAGAAATATTGGTAAGCTCGATTTGCGAAGTTTGTTATCACTGTCATTTTACATCTTTCCGGGCATTAGCTATTATAGTTTAGAAAACAAGAGTTCTTACTTGTGGGTTTTTTATACGGTAACTGGTAAATTCGTTGGATGTTAGCTTATCTCGACGTCTTCGTACGAAATCTTTTTTGGGGGAAAATAACTGACGCCGTTTGTCTGAATTTTACATCATTGCAGGTTCAACGAGTATGTGAGATTAGAGACTCTTAATCGTTCTAGGGTTGACAATGTGAATAAAAATATGTAAAAACATGACGAAAATGGATGATATGTCGAAAACTCTACTGGAACCCAACTCAATAAATCAATTTTTAATAGTTCAATTTTTTGAATGACGAAGGTATTAGGGATATTTAGATAGCGGATTTCTTTGATAATTAACCCCCAGTGAACACTGTGATAAATGCGGTAAAGCTGGAGAGGTGAAATGTACACATGACAAGAATATTGATGATATTTACACCCATGATGCCTTTGGGAAACATTGTCGGCAAATGAATCTCTATATGCGGAAAAGAACAAACTAAAACAAATAATGACGACATTCATAATATTTAGAGATTTGAATCTTTTCTTGCCATAGTCAATGAATAAAATTGTCCGTGTAAAAAAGGCTTTAGCGAAGTGTAAAATATGAAGACAATAATGGTGATATTTAATCAGTCGATATTTCTAGAGATTTAGAAGATAATACCGGTTATCATTTGTTTAGAATGTTAAATTTCCCACAAGGAAACTGTGTTTCGAAACTAACCATCATCCAAGTGATCATATCGGTATTTGGGGACAATCTCAGCTTTCTGTGTTGATTGTGAGTGCCTGAAAACCCTATTATGAGTTGACAGAAGGCTTGCGCTTGAAATAGGATTGGTGAAACATATTGGAAGACGTCGATGTCTAAAATCATATTGGCCCAGGTTTTGAGCCCTACGTGCTCTTAGAAGAAAAGAGTACAGCGCATTTTTAGCAAAGGAAAATGGAGATTATGCATTATTTTATCTAATAGGGTGGACATATGAATTTTATCGCTGAAAATAATAAATAAGGGTGTGAAAATGAAAATGTTCTACGACGATTTTGAATGTAAAATATGATGACTACACGTACAATAAATAAATTCTAATTATAATATTGAATATAGTTGGTAACATATTCCTTCCCCATAATTTACATGAATTATTATCACTAAATATTCAGAAATTGATGACATATTTACTAGGCTTGTCTCCAACTGAAGAGGATTTGAAAAATATTTCCCGCTTCTCATAATTCCAAAACTGTGTAATGTTGATTTCTTTCCTATATCTCCACTTTACACATCACTAAAGCAAACAACCATTTCTTGCTGTCGCCAATGAATAAAATTATGGAATATAGAAAGTTGAGAGAACATTAAAATATAAGGAAAGAAGTAATTCTCTGTCGAGATTTAACTAATTTTATTGTTCCCGCAATGAAACATCTGTTCTATACTTAACATCATAGATTAGATAATATCGGCCTTCGGAGATAATCCCAATTATCGGCATCGTTTGAAAGTGTTAGATAACTATAACGAGGAAACTCTTTGGAAATCAGGAATTCACAAATCATTGTCAGCCTATCTTTGAGGGTACTGATCTTACTCAAAAACTGATACTGTTCATTAATCGTTCCCTTCACTCAGCTAAGGACAGTATTAACCAACATACACCAGAAAGCTGTAACACGAGAGGAAGGAGAAAAATCAGGCGCTGGCTAACCACATATGAAGTGGGAAGTGAGATCAAAGTCCTCTGTGGGATCAAGTCGAGATCATAGACAAAGAATACCATTGGAAAATTCGTAAACTTAAGGAATCAGCGCATATGCAAGGCAAGAAAATTCCCCTGAGCCGACCAAGCATATAAATGAATGCAATATGGGAACCAGTAATAAGGAGTGCCAGAGAAAAGCCATAATAACAAAACAAAATTGCAATATCAGCTCTTGTAAAAACAGGCAATGATAAAACAGCAAAAATTGCAATATGAGCACTGCTAAAAAAATGGTTGCTGAAGACATTAGGTTTATAATAACCAGAAATTCAAACACAGATGTCCTCAAGGACACATGGCACAGTCGATAAACGCTTTAGTTAGATCCAGTGAAAGAGTGTGAGTTCAATACCCGGTTATGGCAGTGGAGAACTTGGAGAGGAGAATTAACAGGAGATATCTGATAATTGTACATGTCACGTGGAACTAGAACATTCTACCGCAGTGATCGAAATAAAGGGTTCATTTCGACATTTTAACGACCTGAAGAAGGGCGGAGCGTACAAAGGGCGAAACGTTGTAATAAATATGGAGACAAAAATGAGGACAATAGTCTTAATAATGTTCATCATACCTCAAATCAGTAATATAGACAGAGAGACTTTTATGCAGCTAAATATTACACAAAATTATATATCTGAGGCTTGCACGGGTTGCGGGTATACGCGCTCGGGTGCCCACTTTAAAAAAAAGACCTTCTGCCACAACTCTTCTTAATGGGAAGACAGGGTAAATACCATATGCTTTTCGTGTTTAAACGTCTCTCTTGAGTCGTTTGTAACACATTATTTATCATCTCTTGCGTCTCTGTTCTCTGTCTTTGGGTAGAATGAACACAGGGGCGATACCGTCAAAGGACAGAGTTGCAACTGAGGAAAATTATACTGAGAGGTGCCCAGCCCTGGGGAACAGCTGCCCGCGGCAGCGCCCTGTCATTGCACCAGAGAGAAGGATCGGCGCTCGCACCGAGGCCAGCGCAACCGACAGTTGCTGAAGCTGCGGGCTATTTTTGTTCCTATTTGCTTGTAAGCGCTCGGGTCCCCAACTTAAAAAAAGATCTTG
The DNA here is from genome assembly GCA_963932145.1 of Acanthosepion lycidas. Taxonomy (NCBI): domain Eukaryota; kingdom Metazoa; phylum Mollusca; class Cephalopoda; order Sepiida; family Sepiidae; genus Acanthosepion; species Acanthosepion lycidas. The sequence goes on from OZ010581.1 coordinate 123,652,069, forward strand.
CGTCACAACTCGTCTTAGTGGGGAGAGAGAGTAAATACCTTGTGCGTAAAACATTGATACTCAGAGAACGCAGGTATCCGCCCCTGTGCTGATAGTATCACAGCTATGACTAACTTGGACCGCCTCTGACCAACCAAAACCAACTATGAATAGCTTAGACCAGCACTGATCAGCTTGGTCAAGCTATCACCAGCCAAGACCAGCGTCTCGAGTAAAGACACTCGGGTCCCCACTTAAAAAAGTGTCACAACCTGACCTCTTGGTGGGCGGGGTTGAGTAAATACAAACTGCTGTCTTGAATAGTTTGTAACACATCTATTTATCATCTCTCAATTAAGTGTCTACCTTTGTGCAGAGTGCACTCAGGGCCATCACCGTCAAAGAACAGAATCGCAATTGAGAAAAATTATACTGAGAGGTGCCCCACCCCACGCATTACACCAGAGAGAGGGATAAGTGCTCTCACCGAGACCAGTGCAATCGATGGTTGCATGTGCCCGAGCAATTAAGATAACATAATAGCTAATTAAGTAAACCCTAACTCTCTCTCTCTCTATCTATATATATATATATATATATATATATATATATATATATATATATATATATATATAAGCAATTCCTCATTTTAAAATACTGAGAATTTTTTATCAACTATAATTTTTACAAGAAAAGGATATGGGAGGAAATCACTTAGCATGACGTTTTATTTAAAATTCGGTATGAAAAACATACTTTGCTTCTCGAGGCACACAGGATCTCTTGTGGTATGGAATACACAGATTCTTGTAATCGCCCTTCAAATTCTTACAAAGACTTGGTTTGTTATAGTAGACTTGGTTATTTAACTAACCTCAAATTTACATTTCAATCACACTGCGTATTGTGTGTGTATATATATATACATATATATATATATATATATATATATATATATATATATATATATATATATATTAAGCATTTCACCCCAAGCAAGGCGGGAAGCCACTAGGACGCAAGAGGTTACAGAAAATTTAGAGCAAGATCAGATAGGAGTGATAGAAGAAAGGATGAGTGTAGTGGATAAATCCAGGCAACTGGAGATGTCGATTGACATTACACTTGAATAGCTGGAGATTATAGCTCACAGGGAAACAAGAATAGGGAAGGGAGTTCCACACGCGAGAGATGCGAGACATGAAGCTATTAGAGTAGAAGAGACGGCTACATTTAGGAGTTTCGACAGTGAAAGGGTGAGAGCAGGATGCCAGCCTGGTAAGGCGCTGGAACTCATGACGTCTGGGAACTAGCGAATGCAGCTCCTCGGAGCAATTTCCATGAAAGTATTTGTAGAACAGACAGAGGGAGGCGACGGCGCGTCTGTGAGAAAGTGACTGTAGACGAGACGCCAGGGCAGGGCCAACTACATTGCATATCCGCCTCTGGAACCTATCAAGAACCCGGAGTCAAACAGAAGGGGAACCAGACCATATATGGCAGCAATACTCCATGCAACGGCGAATTGTTGATTTGTAGATCTGGAGAATCGACTCCGGGCAGAAAAACTTCCTGGCGTGGCTCAGGGAGCCAACTTTCCTTGCAGTTGACGAGGCAATTGACTCAATGTATTTATTCTATCTCAGGTCAGCAGTCAACGTGAGACCGAGAAGCCGCAGTGAGTTGCTCTCGAGAAGTTGAGCGTCAGACATTCTAATGGAGGGAAGGGAAGGATCTCTGTGGTGATTAATAGAGAGCAGTTTTTTCTTAGAAGCGTTGAAGTTGACCAGCCAATTCATGCCCCAGTTCACAATCGATTGGAGGTCCTTTTTGAGACGCACGGCCTGGCGAGTTTTGTCAGCGAGACTAGCTTTGTTTTTGAGGCAGGAATAAATTGTGGTGTCATCCGCATAGATGCCCACTTGGGAAGTTATTGAGTCAGGAAGGTCATTTATGTAGATAAGGAATAGAGCCTAGAATGGAGCCTTGAGGAAGACCTGCGTTCGTGGGATAGGAACTGGAGGAGAATCCATTGAGAACGACCTTCAATTTACGGTTTGACAGGAATGATCGTATTAGGTTATATAATCGACCCGTAATGCCATAACCCTGGAGCTTGCGAAGAAGGCCGGTATTCCAAACCCTATCAAATGCTTTGGAGATGTCTAGTGCCTAGTGTCGTTATTTTGAAGAGCTCGGTAGTTCAGTGATGGCCGTAGGTACATCGGCTGTAGATCGGGCAATGCGGAAACCATATTACTTGTCTGAGAGCAGATTATGGGATGTGAGGTGGTTAACCACCCCGGTATTGATTAGGGATTCGAAAACTTTGCCGAAGAGGGGAAGGAGATTGATAGGACGGTAGTTGGAAAGGTCAGAGGGGTCGCCGGAGTTCTTGAAGACAGGAACGATCGAAGAGGACTTCCAGCAGTCAGAAAAACAAGATTCCTTGAGGCAGTAGTTGTATAGTTTAGAACGGGCGGACGACAGTTCAGGCGCGCATTTCTTCAAGACAATGGCTGGTATCCCGTCTCCACCACTAGCCTTGTTGGGGTCTAAATTGGAGATAACGCCCAATACCAAAGATGGGATTATGTTTAATCCACTCAATAAGGCCTCAGTTCTAAGAGGGAAGTCGGGTATGGATACACCAGAAGAGTCGAGCGTCGAGTTGAATGAAAATTTCTGAGCAAAGCATTCAGCCTTGTCGGTAGAGGAGGTCAGGACTTCGAACTGGTTTAATAAAGGAGGTATAGAGTGTTTGCAATTGTTCAATACGCTCTTGCAGAGACGCCAATAATCTTTGTAGCCAAATTTGCGAGATGCAATACGTTCCTTCATCCGACACGCAAAGGGGACTTACCATCGTTGAGGACACGCTTGCATTCGTTACGGGCGGAGGCAAAGAGACGTCTATTGCAGTCAGACATGTCGCTACGGGATAGGTGGAAGTAGTGGTTTCTATGGGCGATGGCGGCTGAGCAAGCAGCCGAGAACCAGGCGGAAGAGCGCGACTTGACCCTATATTTCCTTGATGGGATGAAAGCGTCGATTCCAGCTTTAACTCAGGAAGAGACTTCAGAAGCACATTCTTTGACGGGGAGCTTAAAGACTCCATCCCAGCGGACATCGCGGAGGAAATCACGGAACGCGTCCCAGTCAGCTCGTTGATAGTAGAACGAAGTTCTAGTGGTAGGAGGTTCTTTATAGGGGGTGGAGTTGCAGGAGATGTTAACTGATACGACTGCATGGTCAGAGTTACCAAGAGGGCAGAATTGCGAGGCGCTGCAGGATTCGGGGATGGAGGTAAAACACAGGTCGAGAAGAGAGGCTTTACCTTCCCGGTTGAAGGCAAAACGAGTCGGAATGTTAACTATCTGTGTGAGGGAATGGGAAATTGAGCGTTTGAATGCCTGTGTGGTCAGTAGTAGCATTCTTAAGCCACAAGGTGTGATGGGCTTTAAAATCACCAAACAAAAAGGTAAGCAAACGGGTGTAGGGAGAGAGCATTGTCTATGCTGTCAGAAGTGCTATCGAGTATCTCACAGTCATGAGAGGATGGAGAGCGGTAAAGGAAGAAGAGGTAGCTTACCGCATTGAGGAGAGAGAGTCGGAGACACATGTATGACTGGTCTGGCGATTCGAGAGAGGACTATCTGGCCAGAGGGAGATGTTCCTTGACGTAGACACCAAGACCGTGCATGTGGGTTGGAGAGTCTTTTCTGAGGAGAGGAAGATAGCCGGGGATAGAGAGATCAGAAGAGGGGATAGACGAGACAAGGTTTGTCTCACAGAGAGCCAGTATATCCGGGCCGTTTGCAGTGAGGAAAGATTCCATGCTGCAGAAGTTTGTCCTAATGCCCCGGATGTTGGAGAACGAAATGTTGAGGGGTTTAGGTGGTTTTTGAGAGGCTGGTTTAGCGTTAATCTTTCGGTTTTTGTAACTCATGTTGAATTTTGTTTGTAAGACGATAAGGCCCGAAGTAGAAGAAACAGACGGTTTCGACCGTGACGCGGGCAGAGAGGAGTTGGCAAAATCTGCATCATTATGTGTCCTCAGGGCTGCCCACCGGAGGTGACTGCAGGGACACCTTTCCATGCGCGACATGGCGCTACAAACACCCCAGTATTATACAACTGTTGATCAGAGCGGCCGCTCAAGACGCTAAGCAAGTGTTAGGGCTCCTAACTACCAGTCGCAAACAGCAACCAGAGAAATTTAAACCGTGTACCCTCAGAATGAAGAGGTGATGCCACAGACTGCACACATCACGGGAGAAACAGAGCTGCATTAATACAGAGGCCGGAGAGAGAAAGTACCGGGAACCCCTTCCTAGACAAGAAACAAGGTGTAAGCCTCTACTCATGTCCAATAGAAGGGGGAGGAGTGTTGACTGGGTGGTAGAAGAGACTACCTACTCCTATTACAGATAACCCCAAAAAGGACGACACAAACAGAGGGAAGGATTGGGCACGGAAGATAACAGGTAAGGAGTCGTGGATCACACTTGGCTATACCCTATCACATTAAGTTTTAACTTGGTATAAGTCCCATTGTCTATTCTAAAAAGAAATTGAAAATAAGGTTACCCGGATTTATTATCGCATCTTAAAGACATTTAATTTTCCATTTTTCCTGTTTTTCTCTTTTTTTCTTTCGAACCGGATTTCTTACTAAACTATCAAATAAGGGAGAATCATTGGGACAAAATGTCTGAGTGGGGGGAGAGAAAAAATAGATAAATTTAAAAACAAAAAAAAACAAAAATCAAAGAAAAATGTAAATGGGTTTCTGCTAGAGCGAAACTTACTCACACGGGCCAGCATGTGGTTTTCTGTTTTCTTCCTCATGATGGTAACTGGATGTATGGCTTACTTTATGTCCAAGCGTCAAACTGGTGTGGCGGGGGGAATCAACGGCCAATCCTCCGCCCTCACCAAGTACTGGGCTTGGGAGATATGCTTTCAATAAGATTTAGAACAGGAGAAAGCAGCGGCTAGAACAATTCCAAGTTCAGACAATATATCAAGCAAAAAGATACTGTCACAACATCATTAGAATACTGACGAGACACTTTCGCATCTAGCCAAAGACATTTAATTTTGCATTTTTCTTGTTTTTCTCTTTTTTTCTTTTGAACCGGGATTTCTTACTAAAATATCAAATAAGGGAGAATCATTGGGACAAAATATCTTTGAGTGGGGGGAGAGAAAAAAATAATAAATTTAAAAACTAAGAAAAAAAACAAAAAACAAAGAAAAATGTAAATGAGTTTCTGCTAGAGCGAAACTATACTCACACGGGCCAGTCTATTTTCTTCCTCATATACCACAAATCGAATATATATATTTTAATGTACTTTGAAATAAATCATCCGATCTTTGTTGTGATTATTTTGAAATTAAATATTTTGCCAAATTACATTCTATGACGACGGAATTAGACTAAGAATATCCACGATTCTAAATATATCTGACTATTTAAATAATTGCTATTTTTAACAACTATAGTTTTTGTACGTATTTCAACTTTAAAGTGACTAGTCTGCGATTAACGTTTATTTTCTATTGTTCAACTAAGAGCCTGATTTGCGGGTTTATGCGAAACTCTTTATTTGGAGTTATATATATATATATATATATATATATATATATATGTGTGTGTGTATAAATATAAATAAATATATATATATATAATTATTTATATATTATATGCGCGGTATTTATTAGAAAGCTGTCAATATCAGAGATAGAGCTAACATCCAACCAAATATATATATATATATATATATATATATATATATATATATATATATATATATATTACTGTCATTTCGAGGTCTCGTAAAAATGCACTGGTTTGCAGGAATAAATAATTATATGCATTAGAGAAAAAATTAATACACAGATCAAGAATTATTCCATATTAGCCAAACATCAAAAAGATTTCCGATAAAAAAAATGTATCGGCACTGTTGCTATAGCAAAAAATGTATCGGCACTGTTGCTATAGCAACAGAAGTAAAGTACAAAGAGTGAAGTCGCTTGGCACAGATTAATATTAAACGTTTCCGCATATGCACAGTAAAGTTCTTACTCTATTCCATTCTTTATAGTCGTGCTTGTAAGGAAAGTGTGTAGAGTGTGTTCGTCTCAGGAAACCACAGTCGTTCTATCAGTAATCCTAGTTGATGCAGAATTTTCTCGTCAAGCACAACTTTCCCCAGTTTAAACAACACACATATTCTGCGCCTTTCTACATTTAGCTTTTGAAAAATTAAATCCCACTTGAAAGGAAATATTTCATCACGTCGAGGATACTCTTTCAGAATAAAGATTTTCCGGGAATTCTTTCATCAAATGAAATGTCGCTGGATAAAGTATGTGACTTCAGATAGGGACTACCTCAAAGGAGCTTAAAAGCTGAATTGATACGTGTTTTAATTCTTTTTATAGGTGCAGTCCCGATATTTTTTTATCAGGCCTACCTCATGATGACTTGAGTGTATTTGGCTGAAACCGTGTGTATATAATAACGCCTATACCGTACAAGATAAGAGATCTAGTTCACCTGCTCTGATTCACTTGCCTGTTTTAATTACCCATTTCATTGCAATGGTCAAGTTAACAGTTTACATCAATACATTTTCATTCATTTTGGGGGAATGATTAAGTTTATTATCCAGCATAAAAAATAATCCAGCCATTTAAAAAAAAAACAATTTAATGATTAAAACAATTTAATGATTAAAATAACAAAGCAAAATTGTTTATTTTATTTATTTATTTATTTATTTTTGCATAACTTTTATTTAACTTTTTATATGAAAAAAGTCTAGGTTCCGGTCCGATCTGCGTTTGCGAGAAATATAAAAAAATTACAAGGTCAAAACGCTTCAGAGTGTTGGAATTTGGATCAAGAAATAAATATTTACGCATGGCCAGTTGTATGATGCATGGTCAAGAGTAAGAAATTATAAGAATTTACTCTTTGCTCATAAAAAGGAAAAAAAAACAATTTTCTTAAAAAAATATATTTACCTTGAAGTTCTATAAAATTAATCAAATTAAAGAAAATTATGAAACCGTGAAGTAGGGTTTTGTCAAAGATTATTTTCTAAAAGTTATCAGATTATTCGAATTCATTGCAATGGTCATATTTTACATCAATTCGTTAGATCATTGGCACGGAAGCGATTTAAAAATCTAACTTTTCATATAGCATATTCTTACAGAAAAGTTACTAAGGGCTAGAAAGGCAGTAAAATTGTGAAAGGATATGACTGCCCACGTTCTGAATGGACACGGCATATAGAAAAGGAAGCGCCCCACAGATATTTCTCTGAATCGGTAGGATTTCGTGGGAAAATCGGTTTGCAAAATTGAATGAAACATAGAGTTTTTAAATCTCCACGAAAAATGTCAGCGATAACTTCAGTAATACTAAATACTGTGAGGATTTCTATTAATGAGAATAGCATGGATGAACGACTTGACAGACACGGAGCTTACTGAAATCAAGAGCAGAGCGGCAAACGCGAATAAAATAATTAAATAATTTGTGTAAACTGATGAAAGAACAAAGACTAGGAATGATAATAAGCGAGCACAGTTTGCTTACAAATACAACGTATAGAAAAGTACAATTGGGAAGTACAATTATCATCCACGCCCTGAAGGGAAACGGCACATAAAATGATTTCGGTGTTTTTGATTTTCAAGTCAGATAAGCCGACAATATGGAAACTGACGGAGCAGAAATGTCTGCTCTTTACTGAAACTTATTCGACTTAATGCTGAAAGAGATTTGAAGCTTCTGCTAGGAACCCGATCTAAAAATCTTCTGTTTGACGCGAAGTCCACTAAAAACGAAAGAAAAAAATATTCTTAGCTGTTTCTATATGTCACTTGAGCGTAGTAAATATCTTATATTTAAAGGCTCACACATCACCAGGACAATTGTCCGGTTCTTTAACATCCATAATACAATATAAATCGAATGATAAAAGTTGAAATAATTACTACGTAGGAATAATTAAAACCGAGCAAAGAAAGAAACAAAATCGATCTATAGTTGTATGGATTTAATTCAAAACTCGTATCTCTTTTAATCAGCGGTGCAAATCACAGGTTTTTTTTTACCTTAATCCAAATGGGTCTTTCCATCTTTTTTTTTTTTTACTATGTTTTCGTGTCTTCTGGCTATTGCTGCTAAAATCCAACCTCCAAACCGAATAGCAAAAAAGTGCAATTGCAGTTTGAATAAAAATCAAGCGAAAAATTCATTTTACGATTCTTTGCCGTTTTTACGTTTTCCTCGGTCATAATCAGTTTATAAATGGCGGATGAGAATTCGCTATCGTCTCTCGAATATTATTCACAAAATAAATCTGATCAAATCTTGTTCTGTTTTATATTTCATAGCAAAATTATAAAGTCACGTATTGACCGAAACACCCGTCCTCATCATCGGTTCGACTCCGATTTCCATAACAAATGTAACTCTAACTTCGTTGCTATTGCGAATCTGGTGATTTTTTGCTGCCTGTGCTAAGAATCTTTATATTTAAAAACTATAAAAATGGAACAGATTTCTTAGGAAGATAACAAAATGAAATGGGAATAGGAAGTGCGTCTGCATAATTATGTAAGCCCCAATATGCCCGATATGTTGTCAATAATTAAAATAACCCCATCAAATCTAAACAAGCAATGACCAATATAGTGTATCACTTTCACATACGATCACTGTTCAATGAACTTATACACATTTATTGGCGATAAGATCACTGTGGATAGAGAATATATTTTTTTTCCGTCTGTGTGCGTATATATATAAATATATGTATAACATATATATATATATATATATATATATATATTGATAGATAGAGAGAGAGAGAGAGAGAGAGTGAGAGAGAGATCAAAGCAGATGATCGCAAGAATTCAAATAGAAAGTGTGGTTATACCAACGCACATATTTCTGAGTTGTCTTCATCATGTCTCCCCCCCAATGTCTCTTTTCGCTATATCTCCTAAACCCTCTTTTGCCAACCGTTTGCAAAAGCTCGTTAAGAAGGTGATGCGCTGTTTAGTCTGTAACTCTCTCATTTAATATATCTTGAATGTGTCAAATTTTACAGGCACTTTTTCCTCAAGATGTGCATTAGAAATTTCATCTCTCTCTATCTGATGTACCATTTCCCTTTCTCTTTTCTCTATAACTTTATCGTTGTTCACATGTAACATGCCAATGTATTCTCAGCATCCTTTTGTTATACCATATTTCTAATAGATCAAGTCTCGTCTTCAACTGTGTGTATGCATCAAACTCTCAAAAATATTTATTAGCAAAAAATAACGAATTCACTATACGAGGCGCTGCTGCTTAGTCAAATCGAACTGTTCGAAAAAATCTGAACAAAAATTAGTAAAAATTAGAATTTATTTAAAAAAAAAATTACGGCCGTGAACCTTCTGAAAAAATGCCTACAATATGTCATATATAGTCATGGTAGTTCTGAGGATCATTTTATCTTGAAATTCATCAGTTGACCCAGAGGAGTCAGGAGAAGTGGGGACCCTGCGTGTCGGTGGTTGTGACCAATATCAAAGTTGAAATGTGACACTGTTCATTTTGATCATTGCTTTATGACTCAGGACTTCTTTGAAGATTTCAGAGATGGATAAGAGTACGCCGACGCGATCAGTCGCCACACACTCCTCAAGGCCCTCCAGCAGAAGTTACTTTTGATTGAGTCTTTGTACCGTTTCTTTGGTTGACCTTGATGTCTTCTGCCACACAGCAGTAAAACATATAAAAAGATACAGTTATAAGAATAATTTAAAAATTAATCAACCACGAAGATATATATATATATATATATATATATATATATATATATATATATATATATATATATATATAAGAAATATAGTTTAAATATGTGCTATATTTATGGAATAAAGTGCTCAATATCAGAAACAGAGCGTACGTAAATATAAATATAAAAGTGAACACTGACATTTAAATATCACGGCCTGACGATTGCGTCTAGTATGAAACAGCCTGATCGCCTCTGAGCGTTGACTTCAATGTTCACGTTTATATATATATATATATATATATATATATATATATATATATATATATATATATATATATAGAACAGTAATATATATAATCCGGTGTTCTTATAGATATTTTTATTTTTACAATATAGTGCTCAATCTAAATTTACAGTGCATTAATATTATAAATTAACTGATTTAAAATATTTTTCCGCTACACAGTTCTAACCATGTTTCAAAAATGGAACCTAAAAGCTTCGAATTTAATTTTATAATTAAATTAAAAACATTAGTTCCATTTCATCCTTAAGCGTTTTTTGGGGTAAATTATTTTAAAATTTACTGAGTTTTAAAGGCACAGAAAAAATTCATAATTCACTGTTTTGAACATAAGCCCTTTTTCAAAAGTAACTAATAACTGATACATCAAAAGTTAATGAAACTGAACACACAACCACTCCTTGTCTGGATGAATGGATTTCTCTCTATCTGTATATATACAAAAGAATAATTTTAAGACATTTTTATGTTTATACATTCTTTTTATAGTTACAAATATTTAAGTAAATGCTCTGTTTATAATTAAGTATAGCCTGACGTGGTTTACTGATTTAGCCCCAGAGGAGTGATTTGGTGAGCAAGGTCAGTTTTACTGTTTTTAAACTACAATTATAGATGATTGTCTCTTGTACATTCATATCTGCTGGATGCGTATCCAAATGTAAACAAATGACGTCGCATATTATGAAATGGACAAAGTCCGACAATTATTTTAAGACATTTTTATGTTTATACATTCTTTTTTTTTTATAGATACAAATTTGTAAGTAAATGCTGTGTTTAGAATAAGTCTATTAACAACTTTTACCGCCCTGAATGTCCAAGCAATTTTCATAGAATATATTCGATTTCTGACAGGAATCGAAGCTGTATCCTATCTTACAATTGTTGGCAGACTTTTTTGTATATTTTTGTTGGGTTAAAAAATTAAAAATTCGTAACTTTTTTCAATACGTGACATCTAACATGTGACATTTTTCTGACCTGAGTGGAATTTATAACATATAAAAGGCGACAAAACAATGTCAATTTAGATGATCCTCTACGGATTGCAATTTTTAAATATCTTATGTCAAAAGTAAAAATGGATGCATTTCCGTAACTTCATGCTTTTTTTTATATCCAAAAAAGAAAAAATGCAAAAAAAAGCAGCAAAAACGATATGTACCTTTTATGGAAATGGTGCTATAGATGAGAGTACAGTTTCTAATTGATTCATGTGATTAAGAATTGGAAAAATTGATTTGGAAAAGATAGAACATTTGGGCAGACATGTGGTACTTGATGACGACGAAATGGTAACGCTGATTAAATGAAAAATAACACCAGCAAAATAAAGCTGCTTTCTACTAATTAACTGAGAGGGGCTTTTCTGATTTTCATCAGCATAGTTGATGCGAACCTCCACTGACTTGTGGCGCCTTACAGGGCTAAAGTTCTTTGCTTAAGTTTAATGATTATATTGAATCGATTCTTAGGTTTGCTCCTAGGAAATCTGGTTGACTGTGTAATGCTAGACATTTTTCTGTGGAATCTATCTTACATATTTATAAGCCTAACATTCATCCGGGCTTCTAATACTACTGCCACATGTGGTCTGTTAATGCAAGTTGATGTTTCACATTTTTAAGAAAATCAACATTGAACTCAGTGCGAAATTTGGGGTTTGATGAGCTACGTACTGCCACCAAGAATTCAGAGCTTTTATTAATTTTTTAGCCTTTAGTTTTAAAGATCGTCTGAAATATGTACAGAACATTTCAGCAGATTTTTGCTTAAAAACTGACTTCTAAATTTTACTATTTCAAGAATAAATCCAAATAAAGTTTATATTTTTGCATTAGATACATTGAATAGAAAATATATTAAAATCAAAATACTAATTATGAATCACCAGAAGCAAAATATTCAATACTTTACTATATTACATAAGAGAACAAAAAAATTTCAAATGATTGCAATAAATGTTTCCCAATGTATATCATCTTACACAATTTGTTAGGCTATAGTAATAAAAACAAAAAATAAAAATGCATATAAAACTCTAATGCTGGTGGGCACAAATTTTAAGACAAAATGTTTTAAATTTAAATTATTTATTTAAAATCACATTAAAACTACTGCACTGTATAACATATTACATCACAATATAGCTAAATTATCTAATATAATTTTCCATTGAAGTAAATAAAAGTCTTATTTGTTGGCACAATGTTTTAATAATAATGTGCTTGTCCCTTGCTTCTTGACCATATGGTATTTGTGAAGCTTTAATAGCTCTTTCCACACTTTGCGTATATGTACGCGAATTTATTCTAACCATTAGTACCTCTTGCAGTCCATAATTTGAAACACCTTCTGCAAACGCAAGTTCAAAAACTCTATTTTATAAGAGGTTAAGTAAATTTAACCAGAGTTGAATTTATTTTTTAAGATGTCTTCTCTGGTGCTCGCCACTTCTGAAACAAAAACATGTTTAGCCGTAATTTTTTAATGCAACATTCTGTATTTCAGTCGAATGTTTATTTATTATCTGAATCATATTTGCATATATAGTTTTTTTGTACGGAATTGTGATTCCTTTAAACTTAAAAGCAAATATCTGCATTATATTTTAATTATAAATTGTATAAGGCTGTACAATTTATCATACACTTCTGGGCGATAGGCAGCTCTTACTATATTTCTATAAACACGTTAGCCACCTTGCTTGATTTGAGACCCAATAATTCCAGTCAGCATATCTAGGGTGCATTTTCCCGAGAGTAATTCCTGCTGCATTTTAAAACAGAAGTTTTTGTTCACCACTTAAATTTTCCATTGCCCCTGCAGTATTTGGAGGGAGATTGATAGCGTTAAATTCTACTTAGTGTAAAATAATAGTAATGCTTTCCGAAAAGTTATGCTAGAGGACCTGTAAAAGTAATAGGGTTCTTGTAGTTCCTTCAATGTATTTAAAACAGTTCTAAATAGAAGTTCATTTTGATGAATTGACTAGCCAATAATGTGCACCTTTCTTTTAAGTTTTTTCTTTCTATAGAGCTGTAATAAACCCTGCTTCACAACCAGTGTTTGTACTGGTAATGTCAATATGAATTATTTAGAACAGCACCAGTTGAACCAATACTGGGGATGATTATCTGGGTGAGATATCTACTTTCCCTGTCCACTTTTGGTGAAAGCGCTCTGGTCCTTTGTTTTTTTTTTTGTTTTTTTGGGGAGGTATTTTTTTTGTATTTTTGGGGGTATTTTTTGGTATTTTTTTACATTTTATTCCCCGTTTTCCTTTTAATCTATATGTCTTGTAAAATGCCTTAATCAACTGTGCAATTAGCACAACTGGAACAGAGATTGTTAGATTGAAAGGCAGCAAGAACAAGCTTCTACACATATTGCCTTTATATAAGATGTTTTCCCACCAATGCTTTCCAGTGAAGAAACAACCGATGACAGTTTTGATTTAAGGAGACAGTCTGATATTTACATGTTTCTAAACAGAATCCTAATGGGTGTTTATTTTTACTCTAACCTTTTCCCTGTCTATTTTTGACGTATCAAAAATAATGTCCTTTAACCCTAGAACACGAACCATCAATTAAAGTTATACCACTACTAACCATGGTTATATCATACCAGATTTTGAAAACATAAAAAAAAGCAATAAATATAAATCTTTATTTTAAAATATTTTACATACAGGCACTTCAAACTTTGTACTTTGAGTTAACATTAATAGGAACTAAAAAACATTATTTAGGTAAGAAAATCAGGTACTAAAAATTGTAATTAGAAATAGGAAAATTTGCGCTGGGTACTATATACCCACTGTTAGTGTTCTAGAGTTAATTCAGAGAAAACTTCTAAATGTTTATCATTGGTTAATCATAAAGATGCCATGCTTTTTATACGATAATCCATGAGGAACATATTGCAGGTATTAACCAGGAAAAGTAAGCAGACATTAGTTTCATGAAAGAACGATATTCGGTCCCCAAGTGAAATTCTACCCAAACCGACTTAAACATGTTCAACGTTATTTCGGCGTAAGGTTAAGTTAAGTTTTAGACGAAGAAAGGCCATATATTGTAGGTATAATAAGAAGGTATTATCAAGCCATGTAACAAGGGTGAAACATATATCACCCTTAATAATATGCATTGCATATCTATAGATGTAAGTTCTCTTAGACTGTCCTTCAATCAAAACTGTCATCGGTTGTTTATCCACTCGAAATCATTGGTGGGAAAACATCTTATATAAAGGCAATATGTGTAGAAGCTTGTTCTTGCTGCCTTTCAATCTATCAATCTCTCTGCTACAGTTGAAAGGTTTTGATATTTTTAACAGCATCTTTGTCAACAGTTACGAGTTGAAAACTGACTTTTGTTCCTGTTTTCTCTCTCTGAATTTTTAAATATTCCCTTTCTTGAATGGGAAGCTGAAATTTCAAAAGGAGCAGAAGTTTAAAACAAATCTCGCCTACATAGTAAATATTAAAGAAATTATCAAAATATTATTTCCAAATCTTCAAACTTGTTTTCTACCAAAAAGTCAATAGCGATTTAAAAAAAAAAGTTTTTGTAATTATTTATTATTTCAAATCCCAACTTTCAAATTGGGTTCAATATATCGGTTCCCAAATCGATGCACGCTAAATTTTCCCTGGGCCTTTTCTATAAATACTTCATGCTAATTGTTCTGATAAATTTGGCTCTATGGTAACTAGACTTTATTAATTTAAGCGCAGAATTAAGATAGCAACAAGATATAATCATATAACATTTGAACTGGTTAGATATATCAGTAATTCCATTGCTAACAGTTTCTCGCAATTCTCGCCTGTGGAACTCTCGGTTTTTGCATGCAAATTGTTGGAGGTATATGTTGATCTTCAACAATTTAAATACAATGCCAATCGTTATAAACTGTCGCCTTGAAATGTTCCTAAATTCGGACATCTTGAAAAACCAATAACGTTTTTTTTACTTTTGGATATAAATAATTTTATTTTTATTTATTTAATTTTATTTATTTCAAAACGAAATCCTTACATTTGTTTTCATAATTTCCACAGAGGACGAAACACATCGAGTGAGATAAATTTTCCTTTTGTCTTCATTTATATTGTCCTTTTATATATATATATATATATATACACATACATACATACATATATATATATATATATATATATATGTGTGTGTGTGTGTATGTGTGTGTATGTGTATGTGTGTATGTATTCTATCTGAAATTTGTACACATATATATCGTATTTTTAAAAAAATTAAGAAGCCGCCTTCTATCAAGGAAATGCTTTTTCTAATCCTTAAAATAAACTCTTCTATAATTCATGCACAGTATTATATCTGACAATCGCCGGCTTCTTCTCTCTGTTTGTCGCTGGCTTATCTCACCTTCTTTTTTTTATCAAATTATTATACCATCAGCCATAGTAGGTAATACTTCCAATGAAAATAAATTTTCTCATTTGCCAAACCAGCCTGTGAAGTTAAATTTGACACACCTAGAATGCTTTCATCAGCATGGGGCATTCCACATTGAACCTCCGTTAACAAAAATCTTCTTAATGTCTTGTAATAACTATCATATATATATGAATGGTTTCTATTATGATAGTTTGGATGGCTAGTCCCTGTTTCGGACGCATACACAGTTAATTCCGCGTTTCCACAAAGTAAACCTGCCGTGTATACAGCAATTACACGGACGTTATTTCCGGTTTCTGGGAAATAAAACTTATTAATATGGCGTCATCCGAAGTTAAACTCTCCCATTGATAGCAATGGTATATCGGCTAGATATGATAATGAAATCAGAGATTTGGTGAATTAATGAATATTTCGATTCGAACCCAGATCTCATGTCCCGAACGGTAATCTTCTCAACACCGTGCCATTCTAAATAATACTATATATAACGTACTCATAATTATATACTTGCTATATTTTTCTCAAACGTCATATGCACTTTTAGATAAATGTATGCATAAACAGCCATAACTTCTGTGCACCCTGAATGAAAATTTTATAAAAACTAACATAAACACTGTTGTATCTGTCTATATTTCTGAGATGAGGTATTATGTACATTATTTACAACAAAGATGAGGACAATAGTCTGAATAATGTACATTATTTAGCCTATTGTCCTCATCTTTGTCGCCATATTTATTACAACGTTTCGGCCGTTATAAGCTCCGGCCTTCTTCAGGTTGGAATGTCGAACTGAACTCTTTATTTCGCTCAGTGTTCTAGTTCCACGTGTCATAATAAATTGATGTTAGTTATCAGTTATCTGTAAGTTCACCACTGCCTTAACCGGGTATTGAACTCACACCCTTTGGGTCCTGTCACTGGATCTAACCAACGCCTTTATCCACTGTGCCATGTGTCCTTGAGGACATCTGTGTTTTGGGGTATTATAAACCTAATGTCTTTAGCAACCGTTTTTCACCAGTGCTCATAATGCAATTTTTGCTGTTATTACATTTTATTTTACCAGAACTGATATTGCAATTTTTGTTGTTATTATCGCTTTTCTCTGGCAATCCTTATAAACACTTTTCTCATGGACACTATGCGAGGCAAAAAAGACACAACGGATTAAGGAGAGTGAAACACTATGAGAAAAATATTATTAACAAGAGAAAAGAATGGATAGAAGACAGAAAAGAAGTCAGAAAAAGATAATGATCTATATGGCATTAAAATGTCAAATGCCAAAGTTGACGGGAAAGAAAAATATTTCCACAAGCCAGAAGTCCGAGAAAAGAAACTGTTACCATAGAACTTACGGTTGCATCTAGCCGTTTTAAAATGTAAAAATGATTAGAACTTGCTGTCAATCTAGTACTGAGCTAAAAGTCTACGTAGAAAATAGGAAAGTTCCTCAGTACATCTTTATGGAAAAGACATAGATAAGCTACATTACGCCTGTGAGGAAATGATTAAAACCACAAATAGAGGTAAGGACCAATAATATTGCAGATTCTTCTTTATATTATATTAAGATTCTCTCAATGCATAGCAGAAACACAAGACCACATGTGAGAACAATAAAGAGTATATGATTGTATTGCAGAGTTTTAAATATGTCAGATAGATAATTCCGAATTCCACATTTTCTTTTTTAAAACCAACCCAACATTCTTATCCTACGCAAGAACCCCATTTCATAATTTGCTCAAAAAGGATACTTTTTTCTTTTTTTTTTACATATATCGTATTCCAGCACATCCATTACAACTGCGCATGCGCTGTATTCCCCCTTATAATTCAGTTGAATGCTTCTAACAATATTGTAGTCGCATTACGCAAGACGTTACGTATATTTCTCGCTAACACACAGAAATTAGTATTCAGTTACTTTACTGAATCCCCAGAAATGTTCCTCAGAATTAAGTTTGAAATTATGTTTTTCTTATGGCAGCGAGCTCCCGAGACTGAGAAATTATTAATAAAGAAACCGCACTACAGTCACGTCGTAAATATAAAGCACTAACATTTTCTTTAAAAATTCAGAAAAATATATATTTCCAAGAAGAGTAACTCTTGTGTCTCTCAACCGTTCCTATATCGCTCTACTATTCTCTTTAAAAATGGCTCTTTTTAAACTGCTGATGATAAACCAACATTTATAAACCTCTTTATATTCCTTCATACTAGTCATGTCAACAGAAACGCAATCAGTTTTGTTGAGTAAAACTAGAGTAATATGTCAGCTCATTTATTTGACTTCATCCATCTGTAAAACATTTGGTAAACTTGGCTTAATTCTTTGGTAATCTTCTCTCTGGTTAACTCCGTTCATTTATTTCTGCGAATACATCCTCATCAGGGAAACAAATAAAACAATCAAATTTTCTGGACCTCTCTATATTTCTGAGATGAGATATTATGTACACTATTTACATTATTAGGATAATTGTCCTCATCATTTTCGAACTTGAGGGAATTAAACAGGAGATAACTGATAACTTATATTCATTAGACATTACAGGTGGAACTACAACTGTCTACCCCAGTGAGCGAAATAAAGGGTTCAGTTTGACATTCCAACCACCTGAAAAAGGCCGAAGCGTACAACGGCCGAAACGTTGTAATAAATATGGCTACAACGATATGGACAATAAATTATTTTTTGTAAACACAGATGGATTTGTCTATATTTCTGTGATGAGGTATTATGTACACTATTTACATTATTCGGACTATTGCCCTCATCTTTGTCGCCAAAGAGTGTGGGTTCAATACCTGGTTAATGCGATGGAGAACTTGGAGATGGAAATTAGCAGGAGATAACTGACATCCATTAGACATGTCACATGGAACTAGAACAGTCTACCCAAGTGAGCGAAATAAAGGGTTCAGTTTGACATTCCAACCACCTGAAAAAGTCCGGAGCGTACAACGGCCGAAACGTTGTAATAAATATGGCTACAAAGATTAGGACAATAGTCCGAATAATGTGATTGTGTACCAATTTTTCAAGACTACAGTCATAAGTAACCATCTTTGTCTTTAATGTATCTCTTCTGTAAAAACTTCCTAATTTTAATTTAATTTAGGGATTATTCTCAGCAATACTTAATTACGCTTGTAGTAAAATGATTTAATATTTTTCTACTTTGTTCCATTCTTGTCTGGTATAATCTTTGTGGCTGCCTAAGTTCACTTCTACGAATAGTTCCTGGTCACGTCAACAAATTACACAATAAATTTTGATGAGTAAGACTACAGTCATATGTAGCCTTCTTTCTTTAGCTTCATCCCTTCTGTAATACATTTGGTAATTTATTTTCATTTAGTAGATCTTCTTTGATAATGGCAAATTGTGCTCGTAGAAAAACTTTCTAATATTTCTCTGCATTGTTCACTTTTCGTCAATGAAAATCTGCTCAGATGCATCCTGCTCACGTCACCAAATAAGAAAAGCAATTTGTCAGGGTGGAACTAGAATTATTTGAGGGCAAAGATTTGGTGCTGGTCACTTGCGTGGCTATATCCAGTTTTGAATACGAAAAAGAATAAAATATTATTTACCTTGATAGGAGTCGTTATTTTCACTGTAAACTTCTGATTCCTAGTCTTGGACCGTGACAAAAGTACGGAGATTTTATAGGGCCAAATAACTTTTATAGTTATATATGGTTCCTATTTACAAACCCTGAAAGCATTTCTGATTTACAGAAACTGGATATACAGACAGATAGAAAGACAGATATTAAGGTTTAAATTGATATATATTCCACAGTAACTTCATAGCTAAAGTTCTCAGATGACCTGAAGTGAAAAGACGACATTAAATCCATTGCGAGGTCAGCTACTAAGAAATTTTGTTCACTATGTTGTGCGAGAATCTCTCTTACATATATATAAGTCTACTATTCCATACTTGAAATATTGTTGCCACATATTGTCCGCTGATCCTTCAATTGATCTTGAAATCCTTTAAAAAATCTAGAGTACAATCAACAGTATTGTTGGTCCTCATGTGGCGACTTGTCTTCAGTCAATTTCCCAACGCCGTAAGGTTATCTCTCTGTATCTCTCTGTCTTTTCTATAAACATTTTCATGGTAAATGTGCGGGTGAGGTTTTCTTATAGTACCTAGATTTTTTAAATTCAAGTAGATTACTAGACTGGCGTTAAGATTTCAGCAACTTACAGTCGAGTTGTCCATATATTGCCGTAAGTTTTATACTAAAAGTGTTTCTTTGCGCACTTCTTGCTTTGTGGAACTCTCCTTCGGCTCCATGCTTCCGAGCCAATTTTAATCTTCAAAAATTTAAACGCAATGCCTAACATTATTAATTGTCCTCCTATTATTTTTTTCTATATATATCTTTTTTTTTCTTTTTAAATGTTTTGTTTTTAAGAAAAGCAGTTTTTTTTTCTGTGTCGGTCATGAATTATTGTTAATGTTTAAATATTTATATAAATGCATTTTCTTAAGTTTATAAATGATAATCAATTCGGATATTATATAAGAATTAATCTATTAAGAATAAGAGAATAAACAAAATGAATTATATAAGAATTAATCTATTAAGAATAAGAGAATAAACAAAATGAATTATATAAGAATTAATCTATTAAGAATAAGAGAATAAACAAAATGAATTATATAAGAATTAATCTATTAAGAATAAGAGAATAAACAAAATGAATTATATAAGAATTAACCTATTAAGAATAAGAGAATAAACAAAATGAATTATATAAGAATTAATCTAAGAATAAGAGAATCAACAAAATGAATTATATAAGAATTAATCTATTAAGAATAAGAGAATAAACAAAATGAATTATATAAGAATTAATCTATTAAGAATAAGAGAATAAACAAAATGAATTATATAAGAATTAACCTATTAAGAATAAGAGAATAAACAAAATGAATTATATAAGAATTAATCTAAGAATAAGAGAATAAACAAAATGAATTATATAAGAATTAATCTATTAAGAATAAGAGAATAAACAAAATGAATTTATTCCCGATTCCAGTACTTAATTATTTGTATTCGTTTGGGGATCTTGCGATTCTCGGTGGTTTTAGGATTTTCAGTTTAACTTCGGATGTTTTATCTTTGTTTTTAGTTTGATTTTTATTTTTTTATTTTTGTAATTCTTATTATACTTAGAATGTGAAGTCATGTTTCATTGAAATCCGTTATTAAAAAATGAGATATAGCTATACAAGCGCTTTTTGAAATCATTCATTATATTACCGATGTAAAAGCGTTCAGAAGTCCTGAAATTTTCAACCAAAGTAATAGTACACACGTATTCTATAGATTTTGTTAAGCACCTGTTGGATAACGAGCACTGGTTGGGATTTTTACAATTTCGCACGTTATTTGTAAGAGAGAAAATAGGATCAGATCTAGTATACCCATTACTTTTGTAATATAATTTAAATATTTTAGTATTATGTGAATTAATTTTTTTTTCTAAATTATTTGTGCAACTATAGCTACGTTTTACATTGTTACGGTTGAAAATTTTCCTCAGATAGGGAAATGCTTTTCAACTAATTCTAAAAATGTATGTCCTAATTTAGTGTGCACTAATTGATTGTACGGAGGTGTTTATCTTTTGGAAATTATCATAATTTTTCACAAATTCAGTTTTTGAAGATTTAAAACCACTATCCTTAAGAACTTTATCATTGAACGTCTTGTGTTTTTCAAATAGAAGAGTGCTGGTTAATTCACCGTTCTACTGATGATGGAATATATTTGATTACGGACGGTAGGTGATTGGAACTATGATTAAGATACATTGGGTTAGCGTTATTTTCATGCAAGGTTGAAAATTATTCATTTCTAAATTAAATGTAACATCTAGGAAATGTTAGCATTGATAACTACATTGAGAGCAAACGATTTAAACACCTTATATATTATTTTTCTAAGTTTATCGAACTTACTTATAGTGTATACGTTAACAACCATGAGACCATCGTCCCCATAAAACCTTACACTGTTTAGATTAATTTCTTCAAATGCTGTAAGGTTGTACAGGAGACTAGTCCTACAAATCTGAAAATTCTGCAGAATCTAGAGACCCCATTGACAAGTCAAACTTATCTAGTGAATTCTTAATCCACTTTTAGTTTTCGTGTATTAATACTGATTTCCTGCAGTTCCTAATAATGTTAATTTCTTCTTTCGTAATGTCAGAATAAAACTTGGCGAATGCAAAACTTAAAAGTTCCCTAGAAATAGATGGATAAAAATCAACGATATCAAACTGAATGAAGGTACAATTATTGTTTTCCAAGTTTTTAAACCAGTCGATTACTTCAAATGTACCTCTCCACAGTATCAGGTTCAGTTGTCTTTTTTTTGTATTTTGTTTGTTTTTTTTGGGGGGGGGGGTGTTGACATGCTCCAAGATTCCATTACTAACTTTTCCGATCTCGGATCTGGTTGGATTAATAATCCTAGTTGGTAATTTCCATTGAAATTCTGGTTTTTGGTCATTTAATAACTCATAAGCCTCCCTTGTGAAGTTAGGCAGTCTATGACTTATGTCCGTAATTTGTTTAGCTGAAGAGTTGATAGCATTAATATAATTAAAATTGTCAATATTTAGTTTTTTATAATTATTCACCAAGCTATTCTTTATGAGAGTATTATAATCTTTAGGATTCATTTTACAGAAATTGGGAATGTTATCAGATTTTACAAAAATCTGTTCCGACTTATTTATATTTCGAACTAACGTGTCCAAATGTTTTTTGGAATTTATTTTTCTGGTACTGGAAAGTGATGTTAATTAAAATCTCGTATAAGTCCCTCTCACAGTTTACAAGTTTGTCGATATGAGGTGCAATATTTCATTTTTTAAATCCATAGGCATCCTTTGTGTTGTTAGTTTTCCATCCGTTGAAGAAAAAATACGCTTTCAATTTCAACCTTCATATCAGGTCTTCAGTCTTTAGGACTAACTTATGAATATATATATATATATATTTGTTTACGACGTTACTTAAAATCGAAAATTAAAAACGAATACCTTCTAAAGTACTACCATGAAAAATGCAAATGTATACACTATTTAAAACGCAGACAATATAATTTATTTTAAATAAAACCAGTTCATTAAACTTAAGAAATAAGATAGCCAAACGCGAAAACAATCCAAATAAACAAATTAAGTAAATAATGAGATTGTCAAACTATGAATATATACATAAACCCCATTAAATATAATAGTAAAAATAAATAACAGATGATTAACTAATTAGGAGTAAATAATGAATAAAAACTTAACAAACAATATTATAAAATAACTGCAAATAACAGGATTCGTATCAACAAATAATCGAAAATAGTATCGAAAAATAATTTCATAGATAATCGTTAACGCCTGTCCAATAACCGTTAGGATAATACAATAGAGCTTGCTACCCATAATTCACTATTGACTAGAATATACAAATAATCGAACCAAAACAGAGCACACATGGCCTGAAGATTGCGTTCAAGCTTGAAACAGAGTGTTGCTACGGTGTATTGACCTCAGCGTCACTTTTCATTTTGATTCTATCTACAAGATTGTTCGTGCATGCACAGTAAGTTCCCTTCTAAATGGTTGCTACATAACATTATGATTCTGCAGTTGGCTATTGAGACATCCAAAATAGCTGTATACTTTCCAGGCAGATGTCAAGCATGCATGGATTAATTAACCTGTGTCTTAAGTAGACTTTAATAATATATACATATTACAATAATACTCTGAATCAGTTTGCATCTGATAAAATTGTAATAGGAAACTGTAGGGACAAATAATACAGTCGCAAATCTAGAGATGATATTATGTATTCTTACACATAAATCTACTATACAATAAACCTATATCTCTATCATATATATATATATATAGATATATATATATATATATATATATCATAAAATAAGCCCATATTTTTATCATATATATATATATATAATATCCGACGTCGATAACACGACTCGGAGTTTCATGCGGTTTAGCAATCTTGAGGTGCTGATATATTCTGAGCATTATGCTTCGCTTTCTCGTGGTGATGATTAAAAATGTTGTACTAAGTATTGTCTATTTAATTATTGTTGACTAAAATATAATAATTGCATATTTATAATTTATATCATACAAATTCTTGTTCGAAACAAGAAGAGTTAAAAAGAAGAGTTAAAAAAAATTTGAAATTAAGTAAACAAGTTAGTCATGGAAGTGGGCAATTCTTATTTATGCATAAAATACCATAATTATAACAATTAAAGTAAACTAGTTCTCATGGCGTAAATATAATAACAGGTAGCAGCTACATAACTAATGTGTTTGGAACTAAGCCTTATAATTACATAGATGAAATTATACAAACACATGTTATAATTCAATCGAGTACTGTAATATGGGATTATATGTGTCTATAGATATATAAGAAATGTTATTAATGATGGGTTCTAAGAATAATAAAAGTTGTTGCATATTATATTATTATTCATAAATCTATTTTGGAATCACTATTAATCGGATTCAATGTGTTTGAGCAGGATCTTTGTCTTATGGATACATGTAGAATCAATTTTTTTCTCGTGTTGAGCATTTAGGCTTATTTAACTGTTTTAATATAATAAGCTTGTCCAACAGACATAGGTTACATCTGTCTCATTTTCCATTGTGTGGTTTAGCTTTCGCGATTATCTCCAAGCTAATGGTTGGGTTTTTATAGCTGTTTCTTAATATCCAAATATATTTCAAATTTCAGTGCATTTTTTGTATTTAATATTGCTCAGTGTAATTTTATGGTGGAAAAAACGCAATTTCCAGCTGTTATCAGTGGATTCAAATTAACTTATTATCATCGTCTTAATTGATCCTAGCTCTGTAGATTATGCGTTCAGTCAAGCACTAGACATTTAATTGGAAGGTTACGCTTTTACGACAATTGTATTAACGTTTAGTAGAATTATTATTTAGTGTTGTTAGTTAGTTGGTTGGGTGTTATGGTATATCAACCACTGTGGGTCTTTTAATGCCAAATTAAGTTATATATATATATATATATATACATATACCTATACATATATTAAATATACAGTACTATTAAACATATAGCTGGCAACATTATTTTTTTCAAAAACGCATACCTGGCAACATTATTGTTTCCAAAAAACGTATAGCTGGCAACATTATTGTTTCCAAAAACGCATAGCTGCCAACATTATTTTTTCAAAAACGTATAGCTACCAACATCGTCATACCCAGGACGCGGATGTAGTTTATCGTCATACCCAGGACGCAAAACGTATAGCTAGCAACATTTTTTTCAAAAACGCATACCTGGCAACATTATTTTTTCCAAAAAACGTATAGCTGGCAACATTTTTTCCAAAAACATTATCTCAGGCCTTGCTGTTGGACGTAGTTTACCGTCATACCCAGGGTGCGGATGTAGTTTATCGTCATACCCAGGACGATAATTAATGTTGTTTGCGTGCCTCTTAATACATTTTTTTTATGTTGAGATTTATAATTATCTATGTTTTTTTTTTGTTTTTTGTGCAGCTATAGCTTACCTTAATATTAATTTTGTTGAAAATCTTTTTAGTGTTGGAGAATGACCAAAGTCTTTGTGAATTAAATTCAGGAAATTTCTACCTACATTTGTTTCGACATTACTCTTGTAAGACGGATTGAGCCATAAAATGTTAGGTATTCGTTGTTTTAGCTTATTTTCATCTTTGTTGTTATTTCTTTCTAAATACTCTGAATTCGCTTTATGATGACTGCGTTCTAGTAACTTTATTATCGTAGAATATTTACTTGAGTTGGTTGATATATATTCTCCGATTTGTCAAATTGTCAAGTTTTCTTTTATGGTGGTTGGGTTTTCTCTCGACGTACCTCTGGTTGTATGAATCCTTAATTATCGTTTGTACATGGGCTTACTCAGGTCATATGTAACGCCTAGAGCGTTGGTATCGGTCATACTGTTTAGTTTGTGGTCTTTAAAGACATAAGTTAGGTTCTTTCTCCTCTGGTCTCGTTGTCTTGGTCTCAGTTTACGGAGAATGATGTAATGGAATAACCAGTCACCCCCATAAATTATTACACTGTAGGTGTTAATTATCTATAAGGTCAACTGTCGACAAGAGACTGCAGGAACAGTGAGAGCGAGAAGACTCAATCACGCCCGACCTTCCAATTAGTGGGACTCACTACTAGATTGACCTGTGTGTATAACTATACCGTATTTCATATTTGTGTACAATAAACCTTTTTTTCTATTATCCATCTGGTGTTAAGTATTTATTCCCTTATCACAGAAAATAATACAGAATTATCCCGTCGTCTCTGTATATATGGTTGTTTCTTTATATCACTGATAAATTTGAGTACCAATAGTAACAGTGTCTCTAGGAGTTCACAAGAATCAGCAGAATCATCTGCTCCGATGGATACGCAAAAGGTTAGTTATTTTTCTTACTCCATAGAGATCCTTCCTGGTATAGAATCACTTCCTGTGTCTTTCATACGATATTTACTTCTTGATCTGAAATATGGCAGGAGTTCATTCCTAAATTAATAGCGGCCATCTTCCGTGATGGATTGGTAGAAATGAGAGCTATCGAACTGTAAAAATGTGCATTCTTCTTGTTAATTTTTATCACTGAACCATTCTTCGGTTGGTTGATACCTACAGCCTTTTTAGTATACGTACATGCTCTTTCTATAATGGTTTGGCTGATAATACCGATTTTATTTTTGGATGGATTGTGCAGTCAGTATTGGGGTTATTTAGGAAATTCTCCTTGTGGCTTTTAATCGAGACTAATGCCTGTTGTTTGTATATTTTTTGGATTCTATCGTCTATTTTTACTTCAGTCGTTATAGCTTTGGTGTCATGGCTTATAGTTTGTTTGTTTTTTCCCCAGTCGTGATCCGCAATCATTGTCGTTATTGAAAACGAAAAAAAAACAGAAATTATTCAAAAAGGCTAAATTTGGATTTGTCGAGAGTCTATCATTAGGCTGAATCAACCTGAATCAATTCATTGACTTTAGTCTTTCTCAAGGACATATTGTTTGAGCTTTTTTGGCGTTGCACTTCGCACATAAATTGAATATTGTTTGTACTTTATATCTTATCTGAAATTTGCAGTGAAAAGTTATATTTTTAGAATTACACTTTTTTGTGAATCATTTTTTAAACGTTGTTTCATTTCTAAAATCGATATTTTATTCATTTGAAAATTTTGTAAGGATAAATAGTATAAATGATTACTATTCAGATAAATAATTTTTTACTGTCACTTTCAAAACTATCTCCAGTTGCTGTGTACCCAAATAATAAAACATATCAAATCTTCATTAATAAAAAATGCAAAAATTTTCACTGTAAAACATACTTTATAAAATTTTCGAATTTTGCCAAGTATCATTTCCAAGCTGTAATGTTTTGTTCCTAACTGCAGTATAACAACTACTTACATATAATTTCTATCTTATTAAGAGTTATAATTTATATAAGAGAATTAAAATATAAGTAGGGCTTTATATAGATTCTATTTACGAAGGTTCTTAAATATACTTGTAAAATCGATATGTTCATATGGATAAAGCGCTCTGTTCAAAGTGTGTCAACTGTGACTGCGTGCAATCAATTTCTAAGATCAAAATTCAACAAATAGCTTCGAGTGTTTGAACCCTTTAGATCTAAGAGGAAACTATATCTCAGATAACTTTGTGGACAGTCGCTACATTATGATGGTACGAAATATCGGAAGCCACAACACATGATGACTTTCAACAGCAATTAAAATGTTTAGGGATTATAATCAAAATAATGTGATTCCACACTACCTCGAACAAAAGGTTAGGAAGGAAACCATTATGGATTCTAGAAAACGCGATAAAGCTTCAGAAACCTAAACTCCGGAAACAGAAAGATCTTTGACATTTTGACAAAATGTAGAACTATCTCTTCGGCCGATGAACGACATTTTCTTTACCATTACGTAACCTCCGTCGGTCACATGTATCTGCTCTCCAAGAGTGATAGCTCTGCTGTTGATGGTGTCGCAATATCAGTCCTAACTGCACAGGCCAATACGAATGTGACAGTCTTGATTGCAACGAATGTATATGACGATGATGCCCCCATATAAACATGTTGTTTTCTTTCCATCGAGCACGCTCTCCCTAGCGGTAAGCCACCGTTTCTCCTCTCTTCGGTCCAGCCCTCGTCGGTGTAAATTTCGTCTCCAGCTATATGTACATATTGAACAATTTTATTTCAGCTGTTTGAGAATCCGCGGATATTCCCATAGTCGTGCTGTTGGTCATGAATTAATCATACCGCGGATACTAGAAGAGTAATTATGAAAGACGATAACAAAAAAGTAACAATTGCCTTATAAAACGCACCAGTTTCTTTAACCTTTATGATATTATCCTTCTTTCTTTGTGTAGCTGAAACAGTTTGGTGAAGTAAACACGACTTGTTGAAATTCGGACCGTTTCACATTCAATTACCGTAAATATGGAATATTTACAATGCCTTAGAAAAAAGTAATATATTCCATTTACAGGAATTGTAAACAGAGAGTCCATTTCTATAAGACTTCTGTTTTAGATTTTACATTTACGGCATGAAATTTGTTCTGGAATTATACATGTATAAATAATATCAACGGAAATATTAGCATAAATCATAATTACCCTATATACTCGTGTAATGCGGATCTCGCGTATCGTGTAACCCCCCACATTTTCACCTAGAAAAATGATTTTATCTCGTATGTTCCTTTTTTGAAAGACCAAATTACAATACACTAAACATCTTTACAGTTATCTCTTTATCTCATCTTCTAGTTAAATAAGTTAAGGCAGTAGAAGAATATCATAAAAGTATCGTTAGAAACGCTATACTCTTTGCCTAAACGCCTACACTCATAAACAACCGAACGAGAAGCAGATAAATATCGTATATACGTTAACTATGGAAAAGACGCACAATTGCTCTGTTTGTATTTTCTAATAGATTACTAATATGTGATTATTATATGCATTATTGTTAATGCAAAGCATCTTTTTTATCAAAACAGATGGTTATGTCAAATACAACTGTACTTTTTGACTACAGTAAATAGATATATAGTTTGGTCAACGCCGTAGCCAGAGCCAGCAGTACATACAGTTAGCAGTTAATTTTATATCTCATGAATGATGCGACCCTCTTAAAATTATCTTCTAAATTAGGTCATCAAATATCGTATGATACGCGAGTATATACAGAGTGTTCCACATTTTTTAAACAAAATGATCAGGCACAAATCAGGGCAACAAATGATAGACTAATGGAAATTACATTTATTGAATGGTAAAAGATAACATTTTAGGGTCTGCATTTTAGATGAACCAAAAATTTCGAGAGGAGCCCTAGAGTACATTCCAGAGATGTCCACCATTAAGGTGAGGGCACTGGTGAATGCAGTGTACAAAATATTTATGAAGCGTACACATTCCTCTTGGCGAGGAACCCGTTGTCCTACGATCTTCACAAGTGACGTGACATTCAAAATTCTTGATCAACTTGAAAATCTGACTCCTATTTGGAAACGTGTTGAAATTGAATGCCCTTTTGTATCTTGCTTGAACAATCGAAAGACTTACTTTCGTAATATGTCTTCAAATAAAAGATCTTCTGATTCAGCGTCCAAGACATAATTTGGCTATATTTGGTTAAATATATCAAGATTTTAATTATTTTCCAGCAATAATCTTAAAAGAGAAAGCGAATAACCATCACTCTGAAATGCCATTACTTTGTCTCAACATTGCTGAAGCAATCTGTAGAGTAATTTCCTTTTGAAGAACCAATTGTAGTGGCAAATATATCATCTTAATTCACCGTTCCTTAAATATATCAATGACAACAGCGCTCAATAAAAAAGACAATATATATAGACAAGGGCAAACCTCGACAACCGACCACCATACCTGATCTCTATGGAAGAAAGGTAATGTGTGCGGTGAGATTGTCGACGAAATAAACATTTATCTTTCTTGAAACGCAATTAATCACTAAATATGCATATATACGTCCAGCAAGTGAGACATTTCCTTTAAGGATTAGTCAAAAAGATCTCTACTCTTGTTAATCGGGAAAAATTTCTTCTCCTCCGTAACAATTGAAAAGCACATGCATCAACAATAACACAGGATGAAAAAAATTTGAAACTCAGTCGATAAGTTTTGTTCAACCCGCCATCTTCACCAGACCTCGTTCCAACCGATTAATACT
Source organism: Acanthosepion lycidas (assembly GCA_963932145.1). Lineage (NCBI taxonomy): Eukaryota > Metazoa > Mollusca > Cephalopoda > Sepiida > Sepiidae > Acanthosepion > Acanthosepion lycidas. Next base: position 123,682,005 of record OZ010581.1, read on the forward strand.
ATTTACGATTGCTAAAAGGATTTGTAGAAGACATGTTCGCATCGAAACGTGCGAAATTTTGATAAAAAGTTTTTGAAGAGGAACAGCCCGTTGGCTTCATTTTCGAATCTTTCTATTATTTTACTCTTAAAGTTATAGGAATATTGGCTCGCGTTTGTCATCTTGGATTCCGCCGTAACTTGAAAATGTATTACAAAACAGTAAACCTTTGTTTGAAAAGCTGTTTGACAGTCATCATATCTGTCAGTGACTACCGGACTACCTCGCACAGATTAACAGGAGACATGTGGCAAAAGAGAGATGGTGCTCAGAAGGATGATGAGAATTCCGTGTACAGAGGCTGTCAGGAAAATGATGCTTAATGAAAACGGAAACAAAATGTACAACTGTATATATAATCAGAAAGAGACAGTTGAAATTTTAGGGACCGATAATGAAAAAAGAAGCCGTGAAAATGTAATACTCACCTGAAGGAAAGAAAAACGGAAAGAAGCAGCGAGTAATTTGCCTAAGGAACTCGTGTAAATGGATGGCAGAACTGAGGTGTAAAATATAGTAAAATGAAAATGATTGTGAAGTGTGATAAGCAAGAGTGCACTGAAGAAAAAAAATAACCCATATTGCAATCTATTATTGATATCTTCAGCATTAATTATATAAAGAAAATTGCAATAAATTTTAGAATTTCAATTTCTGCTTAGCTTTAAAAATAATCCATTCAGACACTGTAGATTATATGTTAAAAATACTACTGCTTAAATGTGACAATAGGATATCATCGCTCGTACATAAGCATTAATTAATTCATGGATTGCATTTTTTAATAACATTTTTAGCCAGTAATATATGCATGTATATATACACATATATATACATTTCACAAAAAGAAAACAATTACATCAAGTTAAGCGAATACAATTGTGCATTTGGTATCTGTCTATATTTCTGAGATGAGGTATTATGTACACTATTTACTTTATTCAGAATATCGTCCTCATATTTGTTGCCATATTTATTACAACGTTTCGGCCTTTCATTATCTGTCTATATTTCTGAGATGAGGTATTATGTACACTATTTATATTATTCGAACTATTATCCTAATCTTTGTCGCCATATAAGGACATAACTGATAACTGACATCCATTAGACATGGCACGTGGAACTAGAACAGCCTACCCCAGTAAACGAAATAAATGGTTCAGTTTGACATTCCAACTACTTGAAGAAGGCCGGAGCGTACAACGGCCGAAACGTTGTAATAATTATGGCAACAAAGATGAGGACAATAGTCCGAATAATATAAATATTATGCATTTGCTATGAACTTTCGTAGACAACCAAATCTTTAACTAAATAATAGGTTGTCAAATATGAAATGACTCATTTTTAGTTGGTTGTTGATCCGGTCGTCTAAAGTAACCTCCTTAGTATATAAAAAAAATATTGAATTATTCATCACTTTTTCTTTTCAGATAACATTTCTTTCAATATATTGTTACTCGTGAGTTGAATGAAAATGATTACAATGAAAAAAATGTCGAATAATCTCACTGCATGTGTACAAACTGTGTCATTCTGCTTCTCAAACATTTCGAAATATCAAGGTAGCCTTCGGTAATGGTATTGTTGAAATCAGAACTGTACAGAAATAGTTTCAGAAAGTTAGTTCGGGGAATTATTATCTTGACAATAAACCAAGGGGAAGACCATGATTGGTGATCGGATATCAGACATGATCAATTGAATGCTTTCGTTGATCAAAATCCTAAAACTGCAGTCGTAAAACTTGCATCAGACTACGACACATTTCATACAATTATTTCTCGTCACTTGAAAGTAATTGGAAAATTAAAGAACTGAATGAGACAAAAAAGTCGCTTTGAGGTATGCTTTCTGATGCTTTCCCAGATTAGAATCAGTACCATTTTTGCATCGAATCATTACATGCAACGAGAACTGGATACCATTTGACAGCAGTAAAGGAGTAGATTAGTGATTACATGCAGGAGATCACCAAAACAATACCCGAAACATCCAGTGAATCCTAAATATTTAATGGTTACTTTATGCAGGTATGTCAAGGGATATAACTTAGTAATTCTTGCCTCAAGAGAATCAATAACAACAATTGTAATGTGTAGAAACTTAGTATGCACGAAATATTGAAAAAGAAACATCCAAGTCTTGTGAATAGGGATGGCCGAAATTTGCTGGACTACAACGCACGGCCCCGCGCTTCTCAATCAACTGCCGAAAAGCTTCATAGCCTGAATTAAGAAATGTTGCACCATCCTCTATATTCACCTGATTTCTCCCCTTTTAAACATTACATGTTTAATCATTTTGAATTTTTCTTACGCAATTAAACATTCTCCAATAAGGAAGAGGTAACCATTTTTTTAACTGCTTATCACATCAAAAGATGTGATTTAAAATTAAATGGGAACAAGAATTAAGAGGTACATTAGAGAAATATCATTCATCAATGTGGTGCCTATTTCAAATACATTAGTTATTTAAAAAGAGTCTTAGTCATATCCTACAGAGTGCGTCATTTCATATGTGACAAACTAATATTAAACACAGCTCATACGTTTATAAAACCATGGTCATGAACTCCGATACAGATTTCTTTGAGAAATATGCATTATTATTTAATTTGACGGAAGCGTATCGTTATACATTCTACTAATCATTTCGCCCAGAGGAAGTCGATAAATCCACTAAACGGCAAGTTTTGAAATTCGTCACAAATGAGAAAAATACTTGAAGGAACCGAGATAATATCAATAAATATTGCGAATGCTATAAATGGACCTTGTGATTAAGGGAAAGATATTTAAATACAAGAGGGAAAACAAAGAATGTGTCGCAAGCTACCAGAAAGAGACAACAAGATTGTTTGTTATATTTAATAATGAAAGAAAACCTGGAGTATTTAAAAGCGGCCACAGGGAAGATAACAGAAACAAACTAAAGTGACGAATTAGGTCAGTAATTAGAGCTTCTTCAGACTAAGTCAAATCTAATTACAGTTACTTATAAACAACTTACTTTCTAATTAAAAACCTTTATACTTAGACTATTTACATGGTTTGGACTAATGTTCTCCTTTTTATTGCCACATTCACGATGTTTCGGCCGTTGTACTCTCGGACCTTCTTCAGGTGATATACGTCGGACTTTAGAACCAAACACTTTATTTAGTCCACGAGGATAGATTGTTCTAGTTCCGCCTGACATGCATTTTTGGATATCTCAGTATTTAGAAAGTAACTCGTTTTTGAGAAACTGTAATTAGATTTGACTTAGCCTGAAGAAGCTGTACTACTGACCTAAAGCAACTTAAAAATCAGAATTTTAGAAAAGGGGTAAAATAAAAACGTAAAATTTGCCAAAACAGTTAATAATAGCCAACATAGATCACATGTTTATAGTTCAGACTATTCTATTCAGAATACATTTAGGCAATTTCATTATTTTTGAAGTTCTTAGTTGCCAGGGAAGCACGGAACAGATACACAGTTCCACAGGCAAGAAGTGAGAGAGAATAGATCCAGAAAGGGAAGTCATCTGACCAAGTCCGTTGTGCTTACTCTAGTACTGTTAGCCTTAGAGAAAAACTATCAAGCCACTTTTTCTTTCATTCCATTGCTCTGGATTAAATAGCCAAATTCGCTGGGCCCTCTAGTTTTTGCTGTGTGCCAGTCTATGGGAAGGATAATAGGATTTTTATATTTATAAGCAACTCGTTTGTAAGCAACAGTGACATGACTAACACTATTTACATTATTTGGACTATTGTCCTCATCTTTGTCGCCATATTTATTACAGAACTACATTATTCGGACTATTGTCCTCATCTTTGTCACCATATTTATTACAGCACTACATTATTCGGACTATTGTCCTCATCTTTGTCGCTATATTTATTACGCACACTATTTACATTATTTGGAATATTGACCTCATCTTTGTCGCCATATTTATTACAGCACTACATTATTCGGACTATTGTCCTCATCTTTGTCGCTATATTTATTACGTACACTATTTACATTATTTGGAATATTGTCCTCATCTTTGTCACCATATTTATTACAGTACTATTTACGTTATTCGGACTATTGTCCTCATCTTTGTCGCTATATTCCTGCAATAGTCCGAATAATGTAAATAGTGTACATAATAGAGATATAGACAAATACTGACATGACTAAATCTGAAACATCTCCATTAATGACTTTAGTGTGGCTTAATCAACACAGAAAGAATAAGAAAAGAAAAAAGTAAAATAAAACGAAAAAGAGTTAAATTCTTATTTTATACTGTATTCCTCAATTCTAACAATGCTAAGAGTTAAGTTGAACTGAAATAGTTTGATTTTCTACCCGTTACACCAAAGCATGAGAAATATAAGACTTTTAAAAAATGAGTAGTAATTCTTACGCAAATCTGGCTTATAGTCAAATCACTTTGAAACAACGGTTTCAATACAATCCGCGAAGTTAAGTGATGTGAGGCCAAAGTCGGGACCACAGAAGGAAAACACGGAACACGGATTAGATGTAACAAAGATATATTAACAACAGGTTACAGAGATAGTGTAAGCGGAGGTTACTATATGTTAGTGTCCAATACTGGTAGTCGTACGCGGCTGTCTCTGTCTCTCTGTGTCTCTCTATATTTATCAATCCACCCACGAGGATCGAATGTGGCACAAGGCTGTTTTAATGTGGGTATCCCCGAGCCCGTAGGCTCGGCCAAAAATATAGCCTTTTTGAACCCGCTTAGATGGGTTCAAGGCCTGTCAACCTCCCCGGACGAAACCTTGCCCTTCGGCAAAGCCTCGTCCGGGATCCCCTCTGCTAATGCAGAGAGTTCGACAGTCGCCGAGAGTCTGTCTCTCTGTATCTCTCTGTATTTATCAATCCACCCACGAGGATCGAATGTGGCACAAGGCCGGTTTAATGTGGGTATCCCCGAGTCCCTAGGCTCGGCCAAAAATATGCCTTTTCTGAACCTGCCTAGACGGGTTCAGGCCCTGTCAACCTCCCCGGACGAAACCTTGCCCTTCGCCAAAGCCTCGTCCGGGATCCCCTCTGCTAATGCAGAGAGTTCGACAGTCGCCGAGAGTCTGTCTCTCTGTATCTCTCTGTATTTATCAATCCACCCACGAGGATCGAATGTGGCACAAGGCCGGTTTAATGTGGGTATCTCCGAGCCCGTAGGCTCGGCCAAAAATATGGCCTTTCTGAACCCGCCTAGACGGGTTCAGGCCCTGTCAACCTCCCCGGACGAAACCTTGCCCTTCGGCAAAGCCTCGTCCGGGTTCCCCTCTGCTAATGCAGAGAGTTCGACAGTCGCCGAGAGTCTGTCTCTCTGTGTCTCTCTGTCTAGAGTGTTGTGTCGGATACTTAATATAGACCTGGAAGAGTCTACTGCGTAGGTAGTTCCGATCTCACAATATTAAGCAACGTTTATCTTGGGCAGTACCTAGATGCATGACCGTACAGGGATTACTAGGAGAATAGAGCTTGGATGTGCGGTTGGTGTAATGTATAATGTCTCGGAATTTTTAATTGGAGAGACGAGTTCTAATTCCGTTGGGTTTGGTATATTGTCTTACGTGCAAACACCCTTGGAAAATCCACTTGGAAATTCACTTCTTCTCCTCCAGATATTGTTTAATTAGTAAGACTTGTACACATTATTATCTCAAAAAGTCTTACAAACTAAAAAATCTTTCTTGGCGTTAAGTAACGTGCAAAGTGTTGATATGCGTAGAAAACGATTCATTCAGAAATATTAAGCCGTACAAATAATTATAGACATTCTAATTTGCGTATTAATTGTTCGTGTAATATAAACAGAAAAAACGATGAGAATCACTCGACTATATTTCTGCGGCAGCAAGTACTTTGATCGGGAGATTGGGGGGTTTGAGGACTGTGAAACCATCTAGTAATTGTTGTTCTATGGTTCACCCTGGGATGATAGCGCCTATCACGTACCTAGCTATGGGCAAATGATGAACCCACCCACCCACAAAAAAAGGTTATGAAAGTATAAAAATACTTTTTTAAAATAAAACTAGCAGTAATACATTTTTATATAGAAAGAAGTACCAACAATAAATATTTATAGTAAAATTACCAACAATACTTATTTAAATTTAAATTACCCAAAATACATATTTATAGTATAAGTAAAACAACAGTACATTATATAGAATGACCAACAATAAAATGTGTGTGTGGTTGAAGGCATACAATTTCTTTCAAAATATTTAGATTTCGTCATTAAATAACCCATAACGTTTGAATCACCAAATTAACCAAACCAAACAAACCATTACGTTGCACAAGATGGATCCCTGTTTAACCTTGTGCGATATTTAATTAAGTTTTAAATTTTTCGCTTAAGGTTTTTCTTTAATTTTTAATTTTGTTTATGATATATTTGTATTAAATTTTTTCATCAAATTCTTTCTTGTTCTTTGACTGTAAACATTTCTTGTATCAATTCATTTCAGGAAAAGAATAGTAAGTAATAAGTATTTTTTTTTTCTTTTTATAATTTATTTTATTTATTTTATTTGATTCCTTCTTTCATTTTTTTTTAATTAATCTTTTTTTCTTTTTTATTCTTCCTCTTCTTCTCTTCCTTTTTTCCTTCTTTTAGCCTCATTTCTAAAGTTCCTTATATTGTTTTATTTACTTTTCTTTCTTCTTTCAATCATTTTTCAATGTTTTCTTTTTGAATCTTGCAAGACGCCTTCACTCTGAGTTCTCTCCCCCTTTAATTTTGCCATGTTTAAATCACTTTTCCATTCTACTGTGAATGCTTTCATATAGTCGCTCCAATCGTAGCAATTCACATATAATAAAGAAACGGATTCTGTAGAGAACCATCATAGACGATGTACTGTACAGACAAGCATATTAAAATGTATACTTTATTATACTTTTCTTTTCAATTAAATGATATTAAAAAAAAGATTGCAAAAAAAAAACATTACAGGTCGCTTTATTTTGTAGCTATATGACAAATAAATGAGCCTCTTCTATTTTCGTCTCTTTCCTTTCGGACATTTCTGATTTAACCAGTTTTGTGCAAAATGCTTTTAAAAATGATGAACTCTTACGGAACTCTGCATTGTTCGGGTTAATTCCAGCCTCGACAAAATTCAAATGCATTTATGCGGCCTTATCAAATGCCCAACAGGCGCAACGTCGTCAGCCTATCGCTGACCAGCTAGATTCCCTAGTTCCATTAGCTCAGACATTTACAGCTGAAACCCGACATGCCGTATACACAAAGGGAAACCATTCTCATTCCTTTCGTATAATATTAGTAAGGAAGAGGTTTTATTTAGAGAGTCTCGTAAAAAGAGGCAGTGAACATCACTACAGAGATTCTGTTTACACAACGACTACAATTTTTATCTCTTCAAGTCTCAGGAGAACGTTTATCTGACATAGCCCCGTAATTTACAGTTATTACGTCCATAGAATCACTCCATTCTGTATTCATTTAATTTGAGTGGGTCTTTTATTAGGTCAATAGCGTAAATAATTTGGGTACCGATCAGCATAAATAGAAAAACACACCTTATAAAAATTTGAATTTCGTCAGACCAGACAGAAAGAAAAATAAGAGTGTCCAATCAATATTTAATGCAAGGAAATAAAGCCACTAACATACAAGGGATTAATGGGTGTGTAAAATAAGAATCCTAAGATTTGGCACAAAACCGGGTTTTGTCATGGGGTATCCGAGCCCGTAGCTTCGGGCAAAATTCCCTGTAGACCTTGTAAAAACGGTGACAGTTTCCCGAGACGTGACTGTGAACTTCGTCTGGGGGATACCCTCTGACATGTGCCAGGTAAGTATAGTACTGCGCTTAAGTTCAAAAAGTCTATGAACCATAGTGAAGAGATCATCCTAACAATTGCCATGAAAGTATTTATAGTAAAGACACGAAGAAGCAAACTTATGGCAGTAGGAAAGTGACTGAAGCCGAGCCGCCATATCAGGACCAGTAATATTGTTGATACTTTTTGGGGATTTTATCAAGGAGATCAAGGTAAAAAGCAGGGTTATCGAACCATATGTGGCAGCAATATTCTAAACCTAGAGTAATGGTAGAGTTATAGATATGTAAGATAGATTATGGAGATTTCCTATGGGTTTTAACAGATTTACCTATTTTCATATTTTTCGTTGCTTTTTTTCTAATCATCTAGATAAATATACATCTCACTACTAGTAGACAATTTTCATCTGATCACAGGATCACCATTAAATCTTTGTTATTTAAGGTCGACCTTTGATACTGAACTCTATCAAAGTCTCTTTTCCACGAGGCTATTTAGTTTACTACTGCTATACTGTGTGCATAAATACGTACACAAATACTAAAATTAATATGTGCTAATGTCTTAATTGAAGAAAAATATTAATTACACTTTGCCATATGATTTTTCAATTTGTTATTATATGAAGAGAATAAGGTCACTTGATATACGCTGATATATTCTTTATACGCTGCTAGCAAATTAATTTAAGATGTACCTTCCTTAATATCCAAGAGGCTATGTTTTTATTGAAATTGTACTGCATATGATTTTTGCCTCACGGAAAATTTCTTATCATCCTAAATCTGATAATTCTGTAATCTCTAACTACTTGTAAAATTACGTATTATTTATGAAATAAAACCCCTTAATGTTGTATCATCAGCTACCATTATAGTATAGAAAGTATATGTAATATATATATATATAGTGTGTTCGACATAATTATATTGTGACACAGTCTTCATATATGATTTAGTATGCCTCTCGAACTAGTGTTTGGCAACCACAACTTCTTCCCTACGGGTTCATATCGGTTGTGCCCTTGCGTTAATCTCCACGGTTTTCTTCAGACCAATGCACAAATGTTGCACAGCTTGATTCTTACTGAATGTCTAATCAGCTGAATGTTTTTTAACATTAAATAGCACAACACGTATAAATTGTATTGGTTATTTTTATTGTCATCGGTAGGGGAAATTTTGTCGACTACTTGTCAGTGACGAAGTGAGTAAAGTGAGTGAGCGAAACATCTCAATCCTAGCACTGGCAGATCCACGTTCCTCTCTGGTGAAAATTCTTACTGAAGAATTTTGGAGAGAGAAAGTATTTTTTTTAGCTTGTCTTCTCGTTAACTGCCTATTCGCCATTTCACAGACCATAGTAAAAACACAACCGCATATATCTCTGCGGGACTTGTGAAATGGAAACTGGCCGAATCAAATATATTAGTGCAGAAATGTGATATATTTCCAAGAACCAGTGTGGTTGTTTATTAATTCTTTTAAAACATAATTTCATAATATTCTCATCATCATTTTTTTAATTTCTGGCGTAGTGTGACGGCGATATATATTTTTTAATTAAACAGGAAATGAGAAGGGGCGTCGGAAAGAACGACCAAAAAATTTTAAAGAAAGAAACCTCGATTTATTTCTGATGAAACAAAAAATCTAATTGACTTTTACCTCCATCAACGCTTACTTAAAAGTATTTAACTGAAAAAAGGAGGTATGAAAATATTATATTTATATATTCAATATAACATTTCTCTTAGAATGATAAAGGTCCTGTAGCTGTATTTTTTATGTACTTTTCTAGGACCTCATCAGAATTACAGAGACATAATTTTTCCGTTTTTTACTCTACGGTTTTGATTTCAAATATGTTTATTCTACTTCTCCAATTTTTGCATTTGTATATTTCTGACTAAAGTTGTTTTTCACTCAGTTTCTAATACAGAATCAAAATTTACAATTAATCATAATAAATAATATATTATACTAATCTTTATAGAAAGATAACAAGTAATAATGACTTTTTCATTATTTAATATAAAAAGTTACAAATTAATCAAGGTTCTATAAATAATTTGAGTAAATATAATATTGCACTTAATTTTGGTCTAAATGTTTTAGTCGGTTTTAACTTTAAATAAGTTATCTCGCCAAAGCCACAACATTTAGGACAGAAATATATTCAATGTTACACAACCGAATATTAACATCAGTTTTATCATCCTCTTCTGAATGGTGTAAAGTCGAAACTTTCCCAAAATTAACGCAGTTTGCTTACCCCTGTATTTACGCAGCAACAAATAATTTTCCCAAGTGTCTCTCGCTCTATAAAAGGCGTCAAGATGGCTAGCACTGAAACCACCCCTTCTCCGAAACTAGATGTTTGTACGTTTCTCCCTTAATTTGTGGATTCAATTCCGAATATATCTCTTCCGAGAGGTAGATGGTTGATTCTGTCTGATAGATTTCCTGAGTGACCATAATCTAAACGAATGTTATTGCAAAAGTTCAGGCCCTGTTCTGCAAATAATTCAACACTACTGCTGCCGATATTAGCATGTGTATTGGAAATGTTCTTATTGTAATCTGACAAAAGACAGTTTTTGGGAATTTGAATATGGGAGGTTGGATTTTACCAAATTCTTCTAACAATGTTCTCAACGGTATTTCAAGAACTTTCTACGGTCTTTAAAGAATGTGTAAAATGGAACGATCTCACTAAATCTATTTATCAGAATGTGTAATTTCTAAGAAACGGGTATTATTGTACTTTTGTTCAACCAGTACAAGGCCCAAGATACACTCAAGGGAGAGGTTTACTTATAGAAGCAATGGGAATTAGATAACATTTGACCAGATATTTCAAGAGGTTGTAGTGATTGTAGCTCTATCATCCCGTGAGTCTTTTCCACAACGTGGCAGTCCTTAGGAAGAAGCTATACGAAATGAACTTACATCTAACTAATGTAATAGAAAGGGGATTAGAATCATGTTCTAAATTGCGAACTTCCTTAAAAATTAGCCAAATACCCGTCATATGTATCGAGAAAATTGTCACAAGTGTTTCTTTACCACTGTAAAATTTCTGTATAATTAATTTAATCAAGATATCTACTTTCTAAAGTTGTTTTCATCATTATTTGTAGTAATTTGAAATAGTAGAGCTTGACAATGCTTATTAGTACGAACGCTCGAGATTATCCTTCTTTAACTTACAAATGAATTCTTTTGTTAGAGATACGATAAATTAAAACATCCATTGGCAAAAAAACAATTCTAAAACATCCATTATACAAAACAATTTTAATATTTGAATTTTTATGAATAATACAAGAAATATTATTTAAAATGTTATTTAAGAATGTTTATACAAACTTATATATATATATATATATATATATATATATATATAGATAGATAGATAGATAGATAGATATATATATTAGGTTGGTGCAAAAATAATGACGTAATAATGTAGTTTTTGACGTTAAAAAATACGTCAAAAAACGACATTATTACGTCATTCTTTTTGTACCAACCTAATATATATATATATATATATATATATATATATATATATATATATATATATATATATATAATACTGATATCAATTAGTTCGCATGTTAGTGGTAAAAGGTGGTTTGTTATGTCTTACTTTTGTAAGGTGGGTTGATAGATAAATGACGAGAATAAATATTGAGAACCGGTATAAATTGCGGCCTTTTTTGTTAGTACAAAAGTAATTTTTTTTTTTAAGCATTACGCACCGAGCAAGGAGTGAAGCCAATAGGATGCAGGGGGTTGCAGAAGATTTGGATCAAGAGCAGATAGGAGTGATAGAAGAAAGGATGAGGAGAGGGATAATGGATAGATCAAGGTAACTGGAGATGTCGATTGACATTACATTTAAATAGTTGGAGATTATAGCTCTCAGGGAAACAGTAATTGGGAAGGGTGTTCCACAGGCGAGAGGTGCGAGGTATGAAGCTATTGGAGTAGAAGAGACGGCTACATTTAAAAGTTTCTACAGTCTAAGGGTGGGAGCGGGATGCTAGCCTCGTAAGGCGCTTGAATTCATGGAGTCTGGGAACCAATGACAGCAGCTCATCGGAGCAATTACCATGAAAGTATTTGTGAGAGAGTGACTGTAGACGAAACGCCAGATCAGGACCAATTATATTGCATATCCGCCTCTGGATCTTGTCAAGAACTCCGAGGTAAACAGAAGGTGCACCAGACCATATATTGCAGCAATACTCCATGCAAGGGCGAATGGTTGATTTGTAGATTTGAAGTATCGATTCCGAGGAGAAAAATTTCCTGGCGCGGCACAGAGAGCCAACTTTCCTCGCGGTGGAAGAAGCAATTGACTCAATTTATTTTTTCCATTTAGGTCAGCAGTCAACGTGAGATCGAGCAGACGCAGGGAGTTGGTCTCAAGAAGTTGATTATAAGACATTCTAATGGGAGGCAGGGAAGGATCTCTATGATGATTAATAGAGAGCAGTTTAGTTTTTGAGGCGTTAAAGTTGACCAGCCAATTCTTGCCCCAATTAACAACAGATTGGAGGTCTGTTTCAAGATGCACAGCCAGGTTAGTTTTGTCACCGACACTAGATTTGTTTTTGAGACAGGAGTAAATTGTAGTGTCGTCCGCGTAGATGCCAACTTGGGAATCTATGGCGTCAGGAAGGTCGTTGATTAAAATAAGGAATAGAGTGGGGCCAAGGATGGAGCCTTGGGGAACACCTGCGTTCGGGGGAAATGTCATCAATTATTGAATATTAATTGATAAGAAGTCATTTAAATTATAAGGAAGGAATATGTTACTAAGTATGTTTCAGTATTCTAATTAATATTTATGTAATTTACGTATAGTCATTATAATTTTCATTATACATAATCGCGAAAATTTTCCGATTATATATCCGAAATTTGAATACTTGTACTGCTTTGCTCCGGGTATAACATTTAGATGTCTGTTTTAATATTTTCCGTTTTTCTTTATCAGCAATACACTTTGTTAGTTTCTGTTAAAAGCCTGTAGAACACAAATCATCGGCCATGATTGTTTGTTTTTTTTTTTTGTTTTTTTTTTTCGATGAACATCAACGGCTTCAGAAGAGTTTTTTCAACCCAATTTTAAACGCAAGGCTTGCCTCGGTTTCTGAGAGGTTTATAGGGAACTTTTCATTCATACTGGTCTAAATCTCCAGAAATATCGTCTGTTTCAATATCAGCAGTAGTGTCCTCATATTTTACAGCTCCCTAAACCTTTTTACACAGAGACAGTTTTATTTGTTAACGATGACACTAGAAAATACAAATATCTGAATATTACGAATGCCATCATCATTTCTTTCAATTCATTCATTTGCTAATAGTGTTTCGTAAAGGTATCAAGTCAGTAAATATCATTAATATTCTTATCATTATTACATTTCGCCCTTTGACCTTTCCGTGTTCACCGCATTATTCATTGAGGTGAATTTCAAAATATTTGTAAGTCTATTGGCTGAGACATAAATACTTTCTTTTTTATCAATAATCCTCTTTTTTCATTTCACTCAAAGTTTGTGGAAACCTAACACCAAACTTAATGATTTTCTGTATCTGTCTATATTTCTGAGATGAGGTATTATGTACATTATTTAGATTATTCGGACTATTGTCCTCATCTTTGTCACCATATTTATTACAACGTTTCGGCCCTTCAGTATCTGTCTATATTTCTGAGACGAGGTATTATGTACATTATTTACATTATACAGACTATTGTCCTCATCTTTGCTGCCATACTTATTACAAGGTTTCGGCCTTTATGTCTCTGTCTATATTTCTGAGATGAGGTATTATGTACATTATTTACATTATCCAGACTATTGTCCTCATCTTTGTCGCCATATTAATTGCATCGTTTCGGCCTTTCAGTATCTGTCTATATTTCTGAGATGAGGTATTATGTGCATTATTTACATTATTCAGACTATTGTCCTCATCTTTGTGGCCATATTTATTATAAGATTTCGGCCTTTCAGTATCTGTCTATATTTCTGAGATGAGGTATTATGTACATTATTTACATTGTTCGGACTATTGTCCTCATCTTTGTCGCCATATTTATTACAACGTTTCGGCCTTTCAGTATCTGTCTATATTTCTGAGATGAGGTATTATGTGCATTATTTACATTATTCAGACTATTGTCCTCATCTTTGTGGCCATATTTATTATAACATTTCGGCCTTTCAGTATCTGTCTATATTTCTGAGATGAGTTATTATGTACACTATTTACATTATTCGGACTATTGTCCTCATCTTTGTGGCCATATTTATTACAACATTTCGGCCGTTCAGTATCTGTCTATATTTCTGAGATGAGTTATTATGTACACTATTTACATTATTTGCACTATTTTCCTCATCTTTCTCGCCATATTTATTACAACGTTTCGACTGTTGTACGCGCCAGCCTTCATTAGGTGGTTGGATTGTTGAACGGAACCCTTTATTTCGCTCACTTGAGTAGACTGTTCTATTTCCACGCGCCATATTTTAATGGATAGCAGTTATCAGTTATCCTCTGCTAATTACCCTCTCTAAGTTCTCCACTGTCTTAACCGGATATTGAACTCACATTCTTTGGGTCCTGTCACTGGATCTAACCAACGCTTTTACCCAGTGTGCCATGTGTTTACACTGTTTACACTGTCACTGTAGTGCAAATACTAAAGTCAATTAGTGCTTTCCTGAATTATTATTAACTGTTACGCATGATTAGTTGTCATAATGACACAATCGTCATTATAATTTTACCTCAAAGCGGAATTTATTTATGTCTCAACTTAATAGGTCGTGTTAGCTTAACCAACAGATATTTCTCGAGAAGAACTGCAAATTCTGAAATAAGTAGTCTTTATGAATCCTGATAATGCAGTAAAAATACGTCGGAAAGTAAAAATACGTCGGAAAGTAAAAATAAATCTATCGTGATATAAATACGTCCACGCCTGAACGGAATTAGTGTCCAACTCTTGTCGACATACGATATCTTGGTCATCGCGGAGTCTGCCTTCAGTGGACAAAACATCCGGATGTCCAGCTGTGTCCGTTTGCTCTCCAGCCAAAAGAACGATCGGCACAATGCCATCGGTGAAAAGAGACTGCCAAAGAGAATGAGTTCTTGAAACGATGCCAACCATTAATTCTTGACTTCGAACTTATTGGCGATTGTCGAGTAATTTCAGCCGTCATTCGTTGACGTTAAACATGGAAGACCAACTTTTATATCCTGCCTGCCTTATCGACTTTCATTTCATTATCTCCACTTAATTTTAAGTTCTTTTTTATATGTCTAATTTCGATTCATTATCTCTTCGCAGTGTCTTACTTAGAATTGTTTATTTATTAATTCGCCGTATGTCTTTTATTTTAATTCGACTGAAATGTTTTAATGTCATTCTTCGGCACATTCTTGATTTCTTCTTTCCTTTCAATACTTCTTCAAGTCTTCTTCCGTTTTTATTCTCGGATAAAACAGGGTTGATTTCTCTTATATTTCAACCTACCTGTTTCTTCTTTTACTCTTTAACTTCAGTCGCAATTCCTTTAAATTCCTTGCTTTCTTATCTCCGCTTCTAATTGTTTATTATTATTATTATTATTATTATTATTATTATTATTATTATTATTATTATTATTATTATTATTATTTCCTTTGTTTTCTGGCGTTTACACATTTCTTTCTGTGTCCCGCACAGGAAGGTTAGGTTAGAAATGGCATCAGGACACTTTCCAATGACAAAAAAATAATTAAATAGATAAAGCCCTTCGTAAAGTGTGGGTTGTACTTGACAGAATAATTTTTTTATCTCTTTGAGGCATGGATTTCCAGGAATCCCTTCAACTAGTCTACTGGAATCTTTTCCAACCAATCCTAGAGCTCAAACTACAACAGGGATTGTTGATGTTCACATATGCCACATTTTCGAGATTTCTATTTCAAGGTCCTTATATTTTGACAGCTTTTTGAAGATCTTCAAAGATACATTGCAGTCTGCAGTGACTGCCATATCAATAATGAGGTACTTTTTTTGCTTGTGGTCTCTAATAATGTCTGAACGGTTGGCTTTGATTTTTCTGCCAGTGTGTACTGTGTAGTCCCAATATTATTATTATTATTATTATTATTATTATTATTATTATTATTATTATTATTATTTCCTTTTATTTCTGGTGTGTACACATTTTTCCCGGTCCTGCCCAGAGACCTAAGGTTAGAAAAGGCATCATGATATTTTCCACTGACCAATTAAAAAAAAAATCAACAACACATATTTTACATAGATAAAGTCCTTCGTAAGGCGTGGGCTGTACTCGTGAGAATAAGTTTTGTATTTCTTTAAGGCATGGGCTTCCAAGAATCACTTCAGTGATTCTACAGGAATCTTTTTCAAACAATCCGAGGGCTCCAACTACAACAGAGATTGTTGAAGTCCCCATGTGCTACGTTTTTTTAGATTTTATTATTATTATTATTATAAATTTCTTTTTGATCTGCATTTTTATAATCATAAGCCAAGTAACAATCAATAAAAGAATGTGATGTTTTATTGTTTCCACTTTATCAAACAAAGGACAGCGATTAGAAAAAACAGAACGCTGCTATAACAAAACTTATTTCATCTAATCGCCAAAAGGAAAACGTTTCTGCCTGTCATCAGCATGGTTCATGCTAAACTCCAAGCGAGCAACACATTACGCTTTCTTGACTTCAGGTTTTTCACTAGCATATAGTGGAGTGGCTATATCGAATCAATTGATTTGTCTCCGGCAAGGAAAATTGATTCATTGTCTCATGCCAGAAAAATATTCTCGCCAGAATCCATTTTGCACATTTATAAATCTACCATTCATCAGTGCATTCAATAGGGTTGCCAAATTCGGTCTGGTACACCTGTAACATCTCGAGATTCTTGACAACATCCAAAGAAGAAACTCTAATCTAACCTGGCCAGGTATCTTGACTTCATTCACTTTATCACAGACGCTACCTGTTTTCACTCTGTCTTGTCTACAAATATTTTAACGGTAGCTGCTCTTGATTAGCTTTTTTCCCTGATGTCGCGACTACATGAATTTAAGCGTGCTACTAGATTGGCATCTAGGTCCCAACCTTTTATTGCTACATACAACCGCCACTTCTACTCCAACAGTTTCGTTTCTCGCTCCTCCCACCTGTGGAACCTCTCTCCGCTTTCTTTCTACCCAGATAATCTTCAAAAATTTAAAAGCAACGTCAATCGCCATCTTCCATCTTCTTGAATCTTCCTTCAATCTTCTTTATTCTCAGTTTTTTCATTCTCTTTCACTTTCCCTCCATTTAATCCACACCTGCGTTCTTATGGCATTGCCGCCTTGTTTCGCAGGATATGCTTTGCACAAGGATTGATATGAGCGTATCAATTGACAAGAACAGCTATGCAAAGGCTTTTTAAAAACAAAGCAATTACAAAGACCTGAAGATGGAATTGAAAAAAAAAACATATGTGGAACTTAACCCTAGAACACTATCCATGGGTATATAGTACCCAGCGTAAATTTCTTTGTTACCTTTTCTGTCCTCCGTTCAAAAAAAGCTTTCTTGATATTTAAAATTTTGCTCTTGTTTGTTTTCTATCTCCAAATTACGAGTCGCAATTGGAGCTAATTTGTTTTGTCGACACCCATATATTCTGTCTTCTTACAATTGATAATTAGTCCTTTCTTCTCGCTTTCCTTTACTACCTTCTGTACGTGTAGTTTCCTTTCTGTGTCTGTTATCAACACTCTGTCAATTGCATATCAAATTCTTGAATCCTGTTCATTTTTTGTCTTTCACTCAATCCTTCTTATTCTCAGTCTACTCATTCTCTTTCATTTTCACTCCTTGTCGCCTCCACCTGAGTTCTTATGGCATTGCCGCCTTGTTTGGAGTGAAATGATACAATAAATGGACGAAGCTCTTCGCGTGATACGCGCTGTATTTGTTAGAACTATTTTTTAGACTTCATGCACTGATGGTTCACCAGTGAATTATTTCATTTGTTCTCGAGTTCCTTTCTTTATAAGAAACAAATGTCCATCAACAATGGAAACAATTTTAGTTTTTAAGTTGCATTTGTTTTTTGTTTTTTTGTTTTTATTTCCATCTCTAGGTCTTTGTATTTGCTTCGTTTTTAAAAGCCTTTGTAAATCTGTTTTTATCACTTTGCAAACTTATTACTGTGTTTTGTTACACAATGTAAGTTTTTGAATACAGCTGGTACATTAAGATAGCTGTCAAGTCACAAGTACCTCAGGCAGACAACTTCCTCAAAGTATGCGTATTGCCCAAAAGATCCGGTTTTTGGATGACTCCAAGTTTTTATGTTAAACCTAGCTTCTTATTGAAGTCTCACTGTTTTAGTAGGATTGACCCACATGCACAAACAACAACTAGAATCAGCTTGGATTTACCTTGACACAGTCCAAACAATCTCGCCAACAACTTTCAAATCAGAGTAGTTTCTAATTTTCTCAATCACCTTCTTTGCTATATTTGTGATAATTGGTATGGCAACATCAATAATATGACAGATTTTGGTGCCTTTATCTACAATAATATGAAGACATGTATCATTTTGTCTAAGTGAAAATCATAGTCCCCAAATACCATGAGCATTCAAACATCTTTAATTGTTTTGTAAGGCACAAGCTCTTACTAATCTTTTGCAACTTAGTATCAACATGTTCGACACAATAATCAATGTATATGAAGGTATAGCTTATCATACTGTATCTTCTATTCTTTTTCACCTAGCATTATGCATCCATTGATAATGTGTCACATTTCCAGGGTGTTTAACTTAAAGCCTGAATTTTGGAGTTATTGATGTTTCGTGCAAATGGTATTTTATGGCATTGGTAACAATGGATGGGTCTTGTACTGCACGTTTAATTTGTGCGTTTCGTATCAACGCATTTCAGCTAATACAATGGTGCTGATTTGTCATTCACATCTTATGTACCGCTTTCAAATTGACCATTATTAGTATGAGTAATAGTAGGATTAGTAGTTTTGCTGATTTATTTTCTGTCACAATCCTTTATCATTTTTTATCTGAGACATCGATAGATTTCTCTCAGAATCTCGTTGAGAATATTGAGCTATCTTTTCTGTGGATGTGAGCTATGTTCACGAGCAGATTATCTCTGTCTCAGAAAGTGCTGATTTTAAAATATTTTCTTATTGTTTGTGTCTGTTTTCTCTTTATCATTCTCAGTGATCCTGTTATTCATGGAATAACTAATGTGTTTAATTTCTACCTTCTTAGAATTTCTATTTACAAATAGTTATATTTTGTAAGTTTGTCAAAGTATTTTTTGTCGAATATGATGGTCATGAGATAACTATGAGATAGCAAATGATACAATGCCTACTATGAAACTGATGAAGCTTAATTTTCAGAGTGACCTCTGAAGCAACTTTTTAACAAGTGAATATTTTTTTTTAAATTATGATTTTTTAAAAAATATATGTCCTTATAATAGAGTCATTTAAGTGGCTGCATTATAATCCAATGCGTTGAAGAGCTGAAGTTTACTTTCGAACATGCAAAAATACCCATTTAATATGGACTGAAAATTCCTCTATAATGTTATATTTCTAATTTTTCTTGAGGCCTCACAGCGCTCGTACCTCCAGCTGTACGGGCTCGTTAGGCTAACCAGTATCTATTCATGTCTACATTTTGGCCGTTGGATCCACAAATCTATTGTTGCTGGGTGTGAAGAGGCTCCTATATATGTTCAAGTTTCAGGCCATCAAAAATGTAGATGCGCCATTGTCTGATTTATTTGTTTGTATGAGGTGGTGGATTTGTATGTTGATGAGGAATATTATTTGAGAAAACAGCACAACTAAGTGACTCTCGTGTATAAATATACGAAATCCAATATACCCGTTATAATATCCAGTCCGATAAGTGTAAACCAGGAGCGTAATATACAGCTATGAATATGTTTGCGATACGATGACAGGTTCTGATAAAATCAACATACATCCTCAAAGGAAGGGTCCTATTAGAAATCCCTTCAGGTCGATTAACCCAGTCCGCCCAGACAATTTCCAATTGAGTGTTTCTCCAAATACCTGAATGTATCTTCCTGCTCATTTGTGGCTGTCTCGTTATTCGCTAAGTGGCGAAACCAACAATTTACCTTTCGATAAGGTTCCGATTAACAGATAGAGCCTAGGAAGAAATGGCCTTTTGAATCATCTAAATAATATGTTACGGAGTAAACCTACCTTGATGAGATTAAATTTGAGCTCGGTTACTTACGCCGAGCTAGTAACCATTATGGCACCATCAACTGTTATATATAGAAAACATTATTCGATGAACTTGTTTTTACGGCTTATCAACCGTGTATGAATTATTTAAATATATTTTGAATTGTAAGAATAATTCTAGGCTATGAGGACCTCATTGTAGGCTTAGCATAGAAGTAAACACAATATAAGACCCGCTAATAAAGAAAGACGAGTTTTCAAGTGCAGCAGCAGCAATCAGAGGTTGACAGGCAGGTGTTTGTATTTGAATTAAAAGGAGATGGGCGAGCAATAACTGAGCAGTAGTAAAAATAAGAATTAGATTAGATGTCACTAGACATGGGTAGTGGGACGAGAACAGTCTACGCTGTAGATTAAATAAAGAGTTAAAGTTCGGAATTCCCTCTAGGTTACCCAGATCAATATATACATGAAGACCGAAGAGCACAACGACCGAAATGTGGTTACAACAAGAAAGATAATGACAATAGCCTGAATATAAATAGTTTAAATGATAACAACTCCTCCTCCCAGAAACTCAGACAGAAATTCCTTTTTCTTTTCGGGTAAATTTTGTGTTAATATCTGTTAAAGATAACAATGACTTCTCCAACTAAATTTCCTACTATTTAACCCATAGCTTTGGGGAGTAGATGTATTAATACCTTCCAAATGGATATTTACGCGTAATTGAAATGTAAGGAACTCAACTGGGATTCGAACTCGGCTCTCAGATTTCGTATTGAGTTTATATAAATAACACCGCTCACAGATCCACGAATATGCCAGTTTAACACAAGTTTAACGCCGGCAAATGCGCGCATTTACATAGTTTCTAAGTATTCACTTATTTCCTCCCGTTAGATTCACAATGATATAGTCCTCGATTCAATAATAAACCTACATTTAAATAAATTATAAAACGTAATTATATTACGATTTAAACTTGATCTAAAGCAGGTGTTATTTAATGGGATGTTGAACTACATTTTTCTGAATAGTAATTCAATACGGTCCATAAAACATTTAGCTTATATTACGTCTCGTTTTTTTTTTTCACTTTCTTTATTGTTTTATAATGTTTATTTGATTTTTATACCCTTATTTTCGTTCGTTGTCTCCATCAGTGTGACAATTTCAATGGACGATAAATGTCCTGACCTGAGGCTGAAACAAGACACTACTTACAAAAGAACAATCAAAGGTTAGAAAATTAAAGGACTGGATTATGTCTTATCTGAAAGATTCGATATTTGTTTGAATTTTTATACTTACAGTTATTTTTTTCTCTTTTTACCTACTCGCGTAGTTCATTTCTCTTAGTGGGTTGTGGGGTGTGAAATTCTTTCCATGCATTTTATTATTATTCTCAGTTTGCACTGCTGCTGTTCCTTTAAACTCTTTTCTAAGCTTTCTTTCTTTCCCAAAGCAAAATTCTCTATTTCTTCATGAAATTTACGAGACTGATTTTTACGAAGATCCAAATGAGAGAAACCGGACATTTACTTTCGCCAGTCCTGCAGGCTTACCTCTTTTAAAAGACAACCTGCAAAAAAATTAGATGTAACCTAGGCTTGAACACCGACCGCTACCACAGTAATAAATAAGCAACAACATGAATAAAAAAAAACTATCGAGTTACCTTATTAACTGTTCTATTAGGTTGGTGCAAAAATAATGACGTAATAATGTCGTTTTTTGACGTATTTTTAACGTCAAAAAACGACATTATTACGTCATTATTTTTGCACCAACCTAATATAAGAATAATCTAGTGAAAAAGACTTACAGACATATCACGTTAAAACAACCAGTTCTCGTAAGAAAACTGAAGTAACTTTGATCCTTGTTAGTACGTAGATGCGTGACCAATGAAAAAGACGACTTTTAAACATGGAGATGTAGGTTCGTCAATGAATAACGGCTCTGAAATGAAAATCGCGAGAGCCGAGTTCAAATTCCCATTAGGTTCGTTATATTCATTTACGCGCAAATAATTTTGGGAAAGTTATGAATCCATTTCATGAAAGTGATGGGTTAATTTAGTAGGACAAGAATCAGTGAAATTTCTTACAATCTAAAATTGTCTTACAATCTAAAAATATTTTCTGGCTTTAAATAACCTACAAAAGTTTGATAAACTGTAAAAAAGCAAATCAACCCATCTAGTGAAACAAAGAGAGAGCGATCCAACTGAAAACTTTAAAGGAATTGTTGTATAAAATTCTCTTGCTCTTCGTTATTGAGCAACAATACAGGGTTACTTTCATGGTTGTTCGGATGAGCTCTTTGGTACAGCGAAAAATAGGAAAATCTTTCAAAAACTCATACAAACTCTCCAGAATCTATCTTACATATCTATGTCTGCCATTCATCTACGCTTAGAATATTACTGCCACATATGTTCCGATGCATCTGCTTTTCACCTTGAGCTTCTTGATAAAGTCGAAAGAAAAATCAGAAATATTAACGGTCCTAATCTGATAGCTCGGATTCAGTCACTTTCTCTTGCTCTTGCCTCTCTCTGTCTTTTCTATAAATACGTTCATAGTAATCGTTTGAATAACCTCTTCGCTATGGTTCCTAGATTTTTTTAATGGAAACGCAGTACAAGACTTCTGTCGAGATCTGTGTATATAAGGGTTCAGTTCGAAATTCCAACCACCTGAAGAAGGCCGGAGCGTACAACGGCCGAAACGTTGTGATAAATATGGCGACAAAGATGAGGACAATAGTCCGAATAATGTAAATAATGTTCTGTCGAGATCTTATAAATTTACAGTTGACCTCGCTAGATATAACCACAAATCTATGCTAACAGATTCTTTTCTCGCACTTCTTCCGTCCACATGTTTTTCACCCAAATTTAATCTGGAAAAATTTAAAAGCAATGTCAATCGTTATCTAATGTCATCCTGATTACTCTTTTATCTTCCCGCTCATTATTAATGTTTCTGTTTCTTATTCTTCTACACCATGAAATTTCCTGTGTTTTAGCCGCTTTATTGCCTTGCATGGCGTCATACTGATTAAGAAATTCAATGAGAACGGAACTTTCTGTTTATCCTGCTACGGTAGGTGAGAAAGTTTTAATTACTCGCCCGCCATAACTAGATTCATATCAAGTATTTCCGCTTCTCACTGTGTATCACTGATTTCTGACTCTGTAACGAAATGTTCATAAACTACAAGGAAACATAATGCATGGTCGTCAGTAAGTGGATGAGCCCGAAATTTTATTTGAAGGCCGGAAACACTAGAATCAAACAGACTCGGAAGTTTAAATATCTGGGAAGCGTCTTGTCAGAAGACGGTAAGTGCGACACTGAAATCCGTAGACGTATTGGGATGGCCAAAAACGCCTTCCAAGAGATGGGCAGAGTAATGCGAGACAGGAGGATATCTTTGGTAACAAAGAAAAGAATACAGAGCTGTTACCTGACATCTGTCCTTCTTTGGGGAGGCCAATCTTGGACCATTTCCTCAAAGATATAGAAGAGACTCAAAGCGAAAGAGATGTGGTTCTACAGAATGATGCTAAGGATATCATGGACCGAGCGTGTGAGTAACGATGTGATCTTAGAGAGGTTGCAAACAAGGAGGAGGCTTATGTTTAATATTAGGAAGAGGCAACTGAAGTTTCTGGGACACATAATGAGGAAGGAGGGCCTGGAGAATTTGATACTCACGGGTTGAATAGAGGGGTAGAGAGGCAAGGGAAAACAACCGACTTCGGCAAGTGGATGAAAGAACGTGATCTCGGGTAGGAAGCAGAGAGAAGGAACTTGTTGAGAGATGCGTGGGAGGTGGAGAGCCTTGATCGCCTACGTCATGAAAAGACATGGCACATAAAAATAAAGAGCAGGACTGACCGGAAAGGGCATTTCGAAAACTATGCTGGCAGTGTAACGATTGTCATCGTAGAAAAACAAATCGTTCACTTTTTTTTGTCCATGTCTGTTGCATGCATTATCCTCACTTGGGAATTTCTTTTACGGTTTAAATATCTAAATATACTGTTTAGGGGGCGGCTGCGTTTCTTGCTTATGAAATATAGGAATTCAGAACTTTAAATATTGCCATTATTTACTGTTGTCCTCATTTATTATTGCTATATTTACGACGATTCATATCATATTATATCTTATTTGTAAGATTATTTTGCTAATTTTTAATGGGAACAATTTTTTTTATATATAATTGATAATTTAAAGATTCTTTTAATAAAATTCCTTTTTCCGGCCTTCCTATAGTTTCACTTCATTTTTTCTTATAACCCCAATTTGGGTTTTTCAGGTTAATATCTGGGTTCAATTTGTGTAACTTCTTTCCTTCTAAAACAGATAACTTCCACCCCTCCCCTTACCAACACTCGGTCGGTCTGTCCTGTCCGTTGTGTTATGTGATAGCTGTGTATCAATTTTTCAAATGTATAGCATTAGCGTTTGTTCTAACTGAAAATTTGGCATTTTGATTGAAGCAATATATACATATATATATATATATATATATATATATATAGAGAGAGAGAGAGAGAGAGAGAGAGAGTATATACATATACATATAATATATATGCATAATATATACATAAGTATATATATATATACAATATAGTCTTAAGGTGTGCTATATTTATGGGATAAAATGTTTAATTTCAGAGATAGAGCGTGTTTAAATATAAAAGCGAATCGAGTGGCCTGCCGAGTGCGTCTAGCATGAAACAGACAGTCGCCTCTAAGTGTTGACTTCAATGTTCTCTTTTATATATATATATATATATATATATATATATATATATATATATATATATATTCCTTCTTAGAATAATTTTATATTATAAACTTAATGCGAGTAATTTTTGCAATTTTATTTTTTAAATTTATAGTGAATTTAAAAATTAATCAGAATGATTTCTAAATTAGTCTCACATCAACATTAAGCCATTTATAAGTTGTATGTAAAGATCGTTGCCAATTTTTTTTGAATTATCGTATACTTGTATATTGATTGGTCATTATAGCTTATGTAACAGGCTCTCTGTGGATGACTATATATATATATATATATATATATATATATATATATATATATATATATTTAAATCTAATTAAAATGCGCTTTGTGTATCCGCGGATGCAACACAGAGAAAACACATTGTATATCACGTTTATTTCTTTAATTTCCCTTTTGCTTCCTTCTTTATTTTGAACAATAAAGACAGCTATTCCGTTTTTTTTATTTCAAAATGTGAAAGGGAAACTCGAGCAGACATTAGGGACATGTTTCACCAAAAACTATCCCCAGATCCGGTGTTGTGTTCGCGTTACATGTCTCTTCCAATGCAAGAATTCCCATATATCTAGAATTTTTGTGACCTTTGTTCTTCCAACCGTAATTTGTATCCATAGCCCCCGGATGCTCTGCGTAAATTTTGCCTACGACCGAATAAGCAGTCAGAGTTGCCTTCCAGTTGTATGTCTTACTCCCAGAATGTGATCCCATGTCACTTTTCCGTTGTTTTCATGTTTCTTTCTTTTTTTGTTTCTTTTTTTTTTTTTTGCTTCTTCTCCTTTTGTCGTTATTACCTGTAAAATAATATTGTTTATATCTAGTTTTCTCCCACAAATAGCATCCAATGCGGTCAGATCTTCCCAATCAAGGTGAGATTAATATGACAACTATTAAATCCTTAGCTTTGTTTATTCACATTTCTGTCTATTTAATTTATTTGGTTTGTTTAGTTTTACGGCAAATCAACCTCAATGGTTTATTTAATGCCGACAAGATTTGTATTCCTGGTAGTATTCTTTTTTAAATGTATTGCTGGTAATATTTTTATTCAAAATGTATTGCTAGTAAAAAAATTTCTTCAAAGATTTATTGCTGGTAATATTTTTTTTACAAAGGATTTCTGGTATTAAAAACTATTTTTACACTTTCATAATGTTTTGACCCCAGTTTGGAAATTAACTGTTTACCCATAGCTGAGACCGTAACAGGTCCTACCTCTCTGGGTCAGGGTGGACCTGGGAGCACTAGCAATTAAGACGTGGTTCCACACTCCACAAAACCTCCCGATCAGAGGCCTTGCTATTAGACATATTTTGTCGTCTTACCCAGGACGCGGATGTAGTTTATCCTCTTACCCAGGACGCGGATGTAGTTTATCGTCATACCCAGGACGGCTCTTTCTTTTAATTTTCTTTATACTTTTGATTTTTAATTTTCTTCTTTTCCAATCATGCTTTTTTATTAATTTCTTTCTTACGGATTATCAACCTTTTGTAGTTTATTTAAGGCCAAAAAATATTTTGTGATTTTTTGCAGATAATAACGATTTCTACGGTTTAGCTCATAGCTGGGGGAGGGAGAAGAGTTTGATTCATACATTTCTCAAGGGTATTTGCTCGTAAGTAAATATAACTAATCCGACTAAAATTGGAACTCAGTTCTCCGATTCCTAATCTTATTCATTGCACCATCCACACATCCAGGCTTACAACATCTAGTATTAGCCAAACGGTCACTCACCTAGGAACTGACCAAAGTCGACGTTACTTATCTTCGCTGATTGTACAAGAACTGGTTTTTGAACGTGATATGACCGTAAACCTTCACGTCAGGAGCTTTTAATTTTTTGTGAAATGATTTTTAACTGTTAACCCAATACAAGCCCCAAGTGCCACTCTAGTTAGAGGGGAAATTAATGGGTTTCTTATATGAACATAAAAGGAGGAATTAAGAAGTGAATTTTATGAGGATATGTAGGATAGATAACGGTTAAACCTAGACTGTAAGGTTGTAGCGATCGGATCATATAATGTAAGTTCTCTCTCTCTCTCTCTCTCTCTCTCTCTCTCTCTCTCTCTCTCTCTCTCTCAGCAATTGTAACTGAAGTTTGCTCTTTTTTTTACAATAGGATTCACTCTCTACAAGTTTCGGGGGCCACCGTACATAGAGGGTTACAATGAGAGGTAATTTGTTCAAATGGGAGGGAAAGATAACAGTTAATCTGCTCTAGACGTGAACAGGTTAAAATTGTAATCATCGGGGAATCTGTTCTGCAGGTCAGTGGTTCACGGAAAAAACCTATTGCAGTGTAACTTCTCACCGATGGAATCTGGCTGGTATGTTGCGGGGTGGGTATTAATATGTAAGTGACATGGCGTATCATTGGCATGAAGGCTTGAACTGGCGGAACCAGGGAATGTAGTTCGTCCATACACTTTCTGTGGAAGTAGCGATAGAGCAGCGAGAGACTTGCCACATCCCGCCCCTGAGAGAGAGAGATTGGAAGGTGGTAAATAATTCGTCACCCACAAGGGCTTGTGGACGTTTATGGACTCTATTAAAGCCGGACAGCTCACACCCAAATGTGACACCAGTACTCCATTTTAGATAGAGGATAGCATGATTAGTCACGTACGTACTGGAGCGGTACATGAAGACGACCATTTTACCTGCATTTTTAGTAATAGGCCGTACAATTTCCAGCCTTTTGCAGCTCCTCGTAAATTTTATCTTTATACTAAGCGCTGTCCTGCCATTCATTTACACAATGTCGTTGCTTTCTTTCTTTCTTTCTTTCTTTCTTTCTTTTTATCAGACTTCAGATTGGGTATTTTTCTTTCTTTATTTATTTATTTCTTTCTTTCTTTCATTCGTCACTTTCGGTTTGGCGTTTTTCGCAGCCGCCTAGTTTTTTTTTTCTTTCTGTTATGGCCAAGGTGCTCTTCTATCGTTTTATCTTTCTACCTGTTTTTTCTTCCTTCCTTTTTTCCTCTTAATATTTCAGGCTATGAATTATTGTGTTCTATTTTTCTCTCCTTCCTTTCATCTTTCTAATTATTTTTAGTTTTCATTCTTTCTTTCGTATTTAAGGCACGATTTTATTCTATTTTTCTTTCTCTTTTTTTCTTTCTTTTTTCATTAATTTGGGCATATAGTTATTTTTTCTTTTCCTTTTTCAACATTTTCAGTTAAGCGTTTTCCTACCTTTCTCTCATGCTTTTAGTTCCCTATTTATCTCACCTATTTGAATATATGTTTTTTTTCTTTATATCCCATTTTCGCCGTATCAAAATTTTCCTTTCAATCATTTTTTTATCCGTTTAACAACGTGCCATTTTCCTTTTCCTCATTTTAAAATTATATATTGCATTAATGTTTTTAAAAATCTGAAAGAATTAATACAAACAGTGGTCATTTTTTTTTTCATAGAATTGGCCCAAAGTAAATGCATTGGTGTTTACAAAGCCACAAACGATAAACGAGAATTTGATTCTTTTAACACTGCAGCAAATATCGCTTTCACCATCAAAATGCCTCCCAGACATGATTTATCATCCAAAATGATCAAATTAATCATTTTAATTGAAAAACAGTTTGAATAAGAATAGCGTTTCTACAGTTACTCCTTCTTTTGAAAACTATAATAAAATAAAAATGATAAAGATTGAATAAGTATCATCGCTATTACTTTACAGATAATGCATTTGCCAGTTTTTATTTAAGTAAAAAAAGGAATCTGATGAGATTTATAAAACTATGGATTATTTTAAAAGTAGTAGATCCTTACTTAAGAGCTTAGAAAATATGGGACATGAATATTATAACAATGTACAGTTTAACCTGGATATAAGAGAGTTGTCGGGACCGGAGAAGAAGTCTCTTATATCCGGGTTTCTCTTACATCCGGGTTTGGTCTATTTTGTTTAGGTAAGTATGGCTCTAATTTGGGACCAGATAAAATCTCTCTTATATCCGGGTTTCTCTTATTTTCGGGTCTCTTATAACCGGGTTACACTGTATATAATATTTGCTGCACTAGAAGCCGTGACAGTTACACTAGAAGCGAGTTGGAAATTAAACTAAAGTTGAAGAATTATTTGAGTATGTCTATATGACACAGAAACTGTGGATGCGCGTTGACAGAAGAGATAGTGGCTAAGGACGAGAATTAGGAGAGCCGTGTTCGAATTCCAGTCGGGTTCGTTACAAACAAATACATTTGGCAAATGTATGAATCCATCTATTGCCAATGTGTGAACATCACGCCAAAGTGAACAGTAGTTTGCTGACCATTCTTGGAGAAAGGATAATTCTGAATTCAAACCAACCTGGATGTAGTTGGGTTCCGCCAGGATTTTGCCAAAGACAACACAACTGCTACTACGACTGCAGTACATATGGTACACCGACGACGCGAATGTATTAAGGGATTCGTGATTGTGACAGTGATAACAGTTAGTAACTGCGGCCTCAGGCAATACTGGGAATATAGAAGTAGAAAATAAATTGTAGAATAAGGCTAAAAAAATAACTTCAATTGACTTAAGTCCAACGTGAAAGTGTTTATAATTTTAGGAAATGCAACATTTAAAGAAGCAAACACTAATAATAATCGATTTGAGATATAAAAAAAAGGAATAAATTCATAGAGAAAGCATTGGTAAAGCATAAATGTAACATTGGTAAAACAGAAAATATAAAATAATTATTAGAACCTTGTTTAGTAAATGAAGCTGTCAGATATTAGAATCAGTATCGTGCTCGTAATAATTATGGCACTTAGAGGAATCCAATTCGACATTTTATTCATTTATTTATTTATTTATCTATTTCGTTCGTTGTTTCTTTCATTGTTTCTTTCTTTCTTTCTTTCTTTCTTTCTTTCTTTCGTTCTTTCTTTCTTTCTTTCTGATTCTAATTCATTATTTCTTATTTTTTATTTCTTCCAATTTTGTTTCATTCTCTCAGTTCATGATTTCTCTCGCTTTATCTCTTCTTTCTTTCTTTCTTTCTTTCTTTCTTTCTTTCTTCTTCTAATTTATTATTTTTCTTTTTTCCTTCCTATTTTCCTTTTCCTGAGTATGACGATAAACCACATCCGGCAGCAAAGCCTCTGATCGAAAAATTGGCGGTTTTGATGAATGTAGAACAAACTCTTAATTACTGTTGTTCTAAGGTCCACCCTCAATGCAGTGTTAGGGCCCTATTTATACGCAAATACTGAACCCCCAATCATAAAGAAAACACTATGAAAATATAAAATATACTTTTATTGTAAAAATAAAAGGAATACAGAACGACTGTAGACAAGATCAAGGCCAATTACATTACATATCCGTTTCCGGCTTTTGCCGAAGACCTTAAGACGAAAAGTGGGGCCACCAGACCATATATCGCAGTAGTACTCCATGCAAGGACGAATTATTGATTTATAAATTTGAAGGATGGACTCGGGCGAGAAAAAAAATACTTTCAGTCATTTAACCACTAATTTTGGTGACAATTATCTTGTTTCAATTTAAGTTGTTTTATTGCTTCCAAGAAGTTTTAATTGCTGGAATATTATTCCATACCAATCTCTTCTCTTAATTCACTACAACACTACAGAGTTGGTGACCTATGTAGAGATTATGAACGACATTCCATTAACTTGTTATTTTTGAAGGGACAATGTAACAGTGTATAGATAAGTGCGTTTATTTAATATTTCTTTGATCTGAGGTCTACCAATCAATAATTCACTGCATTTATCTCTGCATCAACGTCAGTTTATAAGGACCTGTCATTTTACAGCCTACAGAAAATTAGACAAGTCATTTCAAATTTGTTTCTTCAATGAACTCATGTCCAGCCATATACTCATGTATTTTCTATGCTTCTAATGGCAGGATGTAGCAGAAATATCACCCGACGTTTAAACTGTCACATTCGGTACTGCTGCTGTACTTAGGCACGTGTCAATGGTGTATTCAGCTAGTTAATGCCTTACCATTTTTCTTCAGATACCGTCAGTTATCATAACATCTTGAACCGGTGCATACTGTGCGTTTGTTGTTGAAACGTTATACACATACTTGTGAATCTGTAAGAGTTTTCCCCACTCATTTCTAATGTAACGTTTCAATGAAGCTGTTTCGGATGGAAAATCGATACTTCTACGGGTGAAATTTTTCAGGGTAACAGGTTCAGCTCTTAAAAGAAAGTCACCTTGAAGACCTCGAAGTGTTCGAATTTCCAGGTGATCGAAATGTTTTGAAATCGTCTACAAAGGTGTATAGTGAATAGATACCAACGTTTTGTGGATATTGGTTATAGAAATGATATCCGCAAATCTATGGCTCACCACAATATTCCGCCTTTTATACTTTTATTATTTCGGACTATTGGTCTCACTTCGGATCAGCAGCGGTTAAACAGCGGCTCGCGAGTCACATGCGACTCTTTGACCTTTAATATGCGTCTCGTGGAAATATGCTAACTGAGCTTCTTTTCTCATCACATTTAATATAAAAGGTAAATAAGAAAAATGTCTCGCTTTATAATGATTTACTGGCTATGTGTTGAGACCCCATTGGATTAAAACTTAAGTTTAATGTTCATGGTTATTAAAATTATTTAAGAATTTAAATCCTAATTTTAATGTGTAAGTCATTGGTATTTATTACTTAGGGAAGGGAATGAATAGCGGGAGTCAGAGGGAATAAAGAAATATCCGGCCAGCAAGTGTTAAAGACGAAGGTCAGAAGATTAACGTTATGGGTAAAGGGATTAACAATTTGGTTGCGCCGAGGGAGTGAGAGTGGTCACCGATGTAACAAAAACATATTTGTTAATTTTGTTCATGACTTGCGGCTCTCAAACATATGAACTTTATCGTATGTGGTACTTATGTTAAGCAAGTTTGGCCAACACTGATATAGATGCTGTTATGAGATAAAACTTTGCCATGTGCACGCGCTTGATCCCACCACGTTAAAACTGCCTTCTAACATATTCCGTCACCGTAGGGAGGACGAGTAAATACCAAGCTTGAGCGTCCCCGAGTTAGCTTTCGTCGTCTTATCGAGAAACGTATTTCCCTATTAACTTGACCCCTAAAAAGTCAAAGCGAGATCTAATTTAGCCGTAAAAATAAAAAATAAGAACGTGAGTAGAGAGTAATAGAATAACAGAATTATAGTATGCATCTTACTTAATGGTTGTAGAATATAAAAACGACCTGATGACTTCGACAAAGAGAAACAGAAGTAAAACGAAAGAAAGATTAAGAAAACTTATGTGAATTGTTGTTCTTATAAAGATTAGATTCCCTATTTTCGACGGCTGCCCGAAAATAAATAGCATTGTCCATAGATTCAGTTGACGATGATTTGGAATGCATGACATTCTCAAGAGATCTGTCACAGAAGTCGACTTGTTTTCGCTTTCAGTTTAAATTAAATTCTCTGGCACATGTTCTACAAGAATCGTACAAGCTTCAAGAAAACCAATGTAAGAATCCGTGGAAATAAAAACTACTTTCTTAAATTGAAGGAACATTTAATAGCAACACCTGATTATCAATGAACCGCTTAGGGAATTGACAAAAGGAGAAATCAATAAGGATGGAGACGCTTCTCTCGCTCCCATCTGCAAGTTTCCTATTCAATGGGAAAAAAACAATTTTCTTACTTTACAAAATAGTGACTCAACAGAAAAGATTAGTGGGTGATGCAAACAGCAACTGGTCAAAGAAATTTGTTAAAGACAAAGCGAAGTGTTATCCTGAGACGTTGACTGTCAGTGAAATGAGAACTGACTTTTCTCCAGTGGCTTCTATGTAGAAGCTTATAGAAGACGTAGACGTAGACATTTCGGGGCTATTGCAATCTCTGTAGCACATAAAAAATGTACTTCGTACTTCGTCATCTTCTTCTTCTCTATGCCGTGTCCCTTCATTTCGTTGTGGATCATGGCTCTCCACAATTTCCTGTACTTTGTAGCTTTTAATAAATTCTACCTTTTTATCACTACTAAACATTTTCAGCCATTTATTCAATCAAGTTCGCTAGGCAAATTATGTGTTGTTTTTACTATGCCCCCACTTCAATCTTTCTTGTGAGTATCAAATTTTTCAAGCCCTCTTTCCTTATTATATGCCCTAGAAATTTCAGTTGTTTCTTACTAGTGTTAAATATAAATCCCGTTTTCGGTTATATTTTCTCTAAAACTTCGTCGTTAGTCACATGTTGCCTCCATGATATTCACAGCATTGTAGAACATTTCTGTTGCTTCAAGAATCTTCTTCATCTGGGAGGTGATTGTTCAGCATTCACTGTCATCTAGAAGGACTTATATAACGTAACCACTCTTTTTTTTGTTTTTAAAAACCTTTTTCTGTTTCTTAATACTTTGCTTAGCTTTGGGAAGGTTGTATTTTACTATCTCAATGCGGTCTCGTATTAGAATTCATCACCTTCCGTCCTCTGTTAAAACAATTCCTAGATATTTAAATTGTTTGATGTTGATCTCTTCAATTTGTAATCTGCATGTTCAGCTCTTCCTTTTACAAACAACCATGCATTATGTATTCTTTTAATTCATTTTGTCCTTTCCACATTTTTCCTTTCACTACTGTTTTTGAGAATTCTTTTTCCTTTCTGCGTCTTCTATCAACACTCTCATCTGCATATCTTTTTCAAGACTATAACCACCAATAATGAATCCTAGTCGGATGTCTAATTCTCTTATAATTGCCTCACTGTGTAATTTGAATAAGAAGATACATTCATGTCTTATACCACTTTCTATATTTGTATAGTTGCAGTAAATCTTAGCACTGACATAAAAAAACTAATTTCTTCTTTGCATAGACATAGAAAATTATTTCTTGTTTATTGTAAAGCAATTATACATTTATATACGTATATATTTTCCAAAGTAGCATCGCATGTAAAATATCTTATACACTTCTCTATTTATTTCACTGTTTCAATAAATCAGCCAATATCATCCTGTGAATAACTACCGCCTTTTCTCCATATCACTTCATCTTACTAAATCTATTTCTTATCCAGCAACTTCTCGTCAGATACCTTTCTAAAATGAATAACTTACTGATGAATCTCCGGGTAACATATTTCTGTGGTTTAGGGAAATTGGGGTGGGGATTACTTGAT
>OZ010581.1:123718689-123801189 GCA_963932145.1 Acanthosepion lycidas
AAAAAAACGTTCATAATATCTAGGTATGGAAATGTATACATGACATAATCCTTAAAAAATTTTAAACAATTATCTAATTAATAAAAAACTTTAAACTATTATCTAATTAAGAAAGTATGAAATCAAAAACAGATATTACATAATTTCTTAATAAAAATGTCAATAATTTAAAAGTACTAGTTAAAAACGAAAAACCGCGTTCGCTTACTTTGCAAAAATTGTCAAATTTGATCATCCATAGTAATCTGCCGTCATCTCATCACAATCGATTTCTTTGATAAATTCAGACACATCGTTAAGAAATGTTTGGAGACAAATTGTTATGCTATAAGTAAGTACTGTTTGTTTCATATCAGATTAATTTAACTTTAAATTTTCTAATTTTACTCAAATAACGTGTCAAAAATATATAAATTTATTTTAGGAAGAAATTTAAAATCAAAATTTTGTTTGTTTACAAATTTCTTAAATTTTAAGAAAATGCCCGCTTCTAAGAAAATTAAACAAAAATCGAGCATATATTTGACATTCCAATCTATATAATTTCTATCTGAAATACACCAGAATATGTTACTTACTGTAAGTAATAAATTTAATGCGTTAGGTTTCAATTAATAACAACATATTGAGACAAAGCATTGTTTTTTCTGATTTATGAGCCTTTTTTAATCGGGATATGCTGATTTTTTTACGTGACCAAATGGAGAAAACTATATATATATATGTATGTGTGTGTGTGTGCGTCTGTCTGTGTGTGTGAGAGAGAGAGAGAAATTACATTAAAATATAAGGAATACCTTTGACAAAAATCTTTAAAGTTTATTTTTTAAAACATTTGTCAAATATCCTACTGGCATTCTTCTTTTATGTGTTGTGTTCCTTCAGGACGTAGTAGATCATGACTCTCCA
Organism: Acanthosepion lycidas; assembly: GCA_963932145.1. NCBI lineage: Eukaryota > Metazoa > Mollusca > Cephalopoda > Sepiida > Sepiidae > Acanthosepion > Acanthosepion lycidas. Next base: position 123,719,599 of record OZ010581.1, read on the forward strand.
CTCCTTCCTATCCCTTGTAGCTCTCAACGTTTTTTTTTTCTTTTTTCTAGTTTGCCCAGACTCTATTCGGCCACCCATTTCTTTAAGCCCATTAAGTATGTCATCCGTTACTTTTCCTTTGTTCCTCTTTCCCTCTCTCCGCCCTGTGAGTATCAGGTTTTCGAATCCCTCCTTTCTCATTAATTGTCCCCGAGATTTCAGCTAGATATTCCTGATCTAAATATGTTTTCTCTTTTTTTGCATCCTCTCCAAAACCTCGTCATTGCTCATATGTTCGGCCTATGGTATCCTTAGTATCTTTCTGTAGAACCATACTGTATTTGCCTCGAGTCACTTCTTCATATTTGAGGAGACCGTTCAGCATTCGTTGACGTAGAGTAGGACACATATCACTTGGATTCTTTTTTTCTATAGAACTGTGAATTCTACTTATTTTTCTAGAAATTTTTATTTATTTTAATAACATATCAATTGGTTTATAATTAGAAGGAAATTTAAAATTCTCTCTCACTCTCTCTTTCTCTCTCTGTATATTTATATAATAAACTATTGTTATCAAAATCTGTTTGAACGTATATCGCAGATACATTTCAACAATTTGATTTTAACTATTGTGCGTCTATGAGAAGAATAGAGAAATCCTCTTGCATAAATATTGTTTTATCTACAATACATTTGTTTAACTGGAATAAAAGGAGAGGTTAGATGGATTTGTTCAAAAATTAATTCAGTTTTTCAATCTTTTAAGGTCCAACTTATTATCGAAATCAGAAACTGGCATTCTAAAGTCTTCCAATTCCCAAAGATTTAACATGACTTACAGTATTCTTCCTAGATAACCATTACGTAATGCAGGCTATTTCGTTAAGTTTTACTAAACAGCAAACCAAATATATTTTATAAGAAAGTTACATAATAATCTAATTAATTCTGAAAATAGATTCCATTCATCGTGTTAAAATATAAAGATAATCATTTATACGTGTTGTAACCACGTAAATGGGTAAGAAATAACAAAACAAAAGTTTGCAGATAAATCGTGTAAATACAACAGAAGAGTATTACACGACTTGAGAGTGTGTGTTGGTTGACCAGCTTTCAATCTATTAGACTGTTAATATTTTGCAATCCCCACCACCACCACGAGGGTAGATGTGGCACAAGGCCGAGTTTAACGTGGTTTCTCCGTGCCTATATGTCCGGCCAAAAAATCCCCGTAGAACTCGCATAAACGGGTTTGGGTCTGTCTACCTCCGCGGACGAATTTCTGCCCTTCGGCACAGCCTCGTCCGGGTATTTCTCTGCCCAAAGGCAAAGAGTTTGACAGCAGCTCCAAAAAGTCACAGCCTCGGTATAACAATCTTTTAGCCTGTTAATATTTAACAGCCCCCACCTCCCACGAGGGGTGTATGTGGCACAAGGCCGAGTTTGCCGTGGGTTCTCCGAGCCCGTTGGTTCGGCCAAAAATATCCCCGTAGAACCCGCATAAGCGGGTTCGTGTATGTCTACCTACCCGGACGAAACTCTGCCCTTCGGCACAGCCTCACCGGGTTCCTCTCTGCCTTTGGGCAGAGAGTTTGACCGCAGCTGCGAAAAGTCACAGCCCGGTAGAACAATTTATTTGACTGTTCCCCTGAGGCTTACTTTTCTACTAATTTTATAGTAAATGGAAGAGTTCGCAATAGACTCATTAGAGGGAGGACACCACAACAATACGAATAATAATTTAAATGAAACATCTAGGGAATGAAAAACATTTGTTGTTATCAGTTTATGTAAGAAATACAAATTCAACATTTACCACCTAAACTGAATATCCTTCGTGAAATTGAAACAAAATTATTGCCACTTTAATCTTAAGTTGTCACAATCAAATAAAATTTCTACATTTAACAGATACAGCTGGCCACTCGTCTACTAGGGCAGCTAGCTAATACCTATTGCAGAATCTTTCTCAGGCGCATTTGCGTTTATTCAACATCCAGAGGTGACCTGTGGTCTATACTGTAATTATGTTGAACAGACCTTAGTTACAGTTTCTGGAAAAGAGCGTGTTATCTAGTATGGTCAACAATTTGAACAAGGCCAACACGCTCAAGCCCTCAGTCACGAGGACTTGTGATTTCGTGCTAGCACAACTATCCACGGCTTCTAAGGGATCCGTCTACCCAATTTCACTCACAAGGCTTGTCTCAACACGTGGTATGGTTTTCAGACACTTTCCAAAGTTGTCGCACGCTGGAGTCCACCCCTACATTCCAATAACATTAGGAAGTCTCCTTCCTGACAATTCAACCATGGTGAGATTCGAACCTGGGTCACATAGCCAGAATGCGAACGTTCTGACCACGTCCGGCCACAATAGCGACTATATTACCAGTTAGGATGCACAATTAAGCATGTTTTACAGGTATACGGGGACTGACCTGCCGAAAGTATCAATTATGCAGATGTCACAAGTGACCTATTAATTCTTATCATACTGAAAGAAATTCCTGTATACATTTAAATTATAGGCAATTAATATATGACCTGTCGAAAGGAAAATATTGCACATTCTTCCAGCAGACAGTGACTATTTGACCTTATGGAATGAAATATCCTGCGCTTTTGATAAGTACATAGGGATATTTAATGTGCTGATGAGAACACCTTTCACAAGTGTGATTATTTGAAACTGTTGATTGATTGATTAGATTCTACGGCTTATCTACCTTTTGCAAGTTATTTAAAGCCAGACATAATTTTTAGATTATAAACATTTCTTTGAAGATAATAATTCTCTACTGATAAAAGTCCTACTAATTAAACCCTAATTGGTGTTGGGGGAGGTGGATTAATACGTATCCGAATGGCCTTTGCCTTTAAGTAAATATAACGAACCAGACTGAAGTTTGAACTTGGTTCTCAGATTTCTAATTCCGGGCCATCCTCCATTACACCACCCACACAATCAAGCTTAGAGAATCTGATATTCCCAAGCGGTGAAGGTACTAACCATGCCCAACGTCGTTTAACTTCGGCCGTGTTACGAGAAACGGGGCAGTGTTGAATGAAACAACTGTTCCTGTTTGATAAGAATATTGACCATTCTGAATGTATCAATTGCACATATTTAACGCTTGGGCAAAGACTAGTTCACATCTCGAAAGCAATTACTGTACCCTGTTGACAAGTGGACAAGAAAAATTTGAACTGTTGAAAGGAAGAATTTTACACGTTTGACAAGTAGACAGTGATCATTTGACCAGATAAGAGTAAAAACTGGGCACTTCCCACGGGTAAATTGTGACTTTGTGAACTTCGGAATTAAACAATTCTGCGCACGTTTTACAAATGGACCGTCATTATTTGGCATGCTGAGACGATCAATTGTTCTTGTTTCCCATGTGGTACAATGACTTGTTAGCTTAGCGGGACAAATAATTCAGCACATTCACAGTTGGAATATATGATGATAAATTAATTGAGTTTGATTCTCGCCTACTTTAAATGCGTGACAATATAGTCACCTGTTAAATATCTAAAATTCATTTAGAGATAAAACTTTTTCATGAAAAGTGTGGATCTAAATGCTTAAAAATGCCTATTTTTATTAATTACATTATTTACATATTTACATTATTCGGACTATTGTCCTCATCTTTGATGCCATATTTATTACAACGTTTTGGCCTTCTTCAGGTGGTTGGAATGTCAAACTTAACCCTTAACTTGTTATTTTGTTCACTGGTGTAGACTGTTCTATTTCCAAGTGTCATGTTTAATGGATGTCAGTTATCAGTTATCTCCTGTTAATTTCCCTCTCAAAGTTCTCCACTGCCTTAACCGGGTATTGAACTCACACTCTAACCAACGCCTTTATCCACTGTGCCATAAGGACATCTGGGTATGCATTTCTGGGTCTTATAAACCTAATCTCTTAAACAACCTTTTTTATTAATTAATTTATATTTCGTTTATCTCTGCATATTTTCTTAAATAATAAAATGCAAAAATTGCTATGCAGGTTCATTCAACATATATAAAAAGATTCTTGTGTTGCATGACCCATTTAAGAGGGATATAAGCACAAATAAAAGATTGAAGAATGAGTAAAATATATGTGGCGAGAAAGTTGGGTTTCTGTGATGTTTGTGAATTATAGTTTCTTTCATGTTAGAATTGGCAGTATCGCACTAAAAGGTTTTATGGCAGCACAAATTTTGAAATATATGATGTCGTTATTGTGGTTCAAAAAGATGGAAGAGATTGAACTGTTTATTTCATCGCTTCCGCCAGATACTTTACAAAATTTCAGAAATATCACGAGAGATATATACAGGGTGATTGAAAAGTAACTCCCTATTTTGTGTATGATGGAGTCTCCCATCCCTATTTTGTGTATGATGGACTCTCCCATCCCTATTTTGTGTATGATGGACTCTCCCATCCCTATTTTTTACTACTTTTTAACCATCCTGTATATCGTCCCATGATAAAGTATGGTGTATAATAATGCCTTTATCCTCATGAATCAGTTATGTGCCATGCGGAATACACACTTAGGCGATCATGTATCTTTTGATACATGACTAACGAGGCAGAGTTTTACTGCAATAGGTTGCCATTTCTGCAGCAGACCAGTTGTCATCTAAAGCTATAGAACCTGGTCTGTCCTGCTCTTTACCCATAGCTACAAGATGAAGATTCATTCTTTTACCAAGGTTATTAGCACGTAAGTGAATGTAATGGATTCGACTAGAATTCAAACTCTCCGATTCCTCAGTCCAAGCCGCTATCCATTACTCCACCGTGCCTCTTCATACACATCGCATATTAAGTTGTGTGTCCAGTATAGTCTTATTTCGAAACCTGTGCATTTTTATTTATAATCATTTCACCCCCCTCCCCAGGCACAGCAATAAAGCCACTAAGATGCAAGGGGATTGTGCTTATGAAAAAACATGAGAATAAGAAAAATATTCAGTAGAGTGAACTATAAAAGAACATGATTTAAAAAGACAGAAGATAACGATTGATGGTGCATTTAAATTGTTGAAGATTAAAATTGACTGGAAAGCAAAAGCAGCGACATATGTCCAATAGCAAGAAGTGCGAGAGAAGAAACTGTTAGCATAGAAATTACGGTTACATCTAGTAATTTCAAATGTAAAATGATAAGAAGTAGCAACCAATCTAATCTTCTTCGTTATGTACCGTGTCCTTTATGGACGTAAACAGTGGCGGCTCTCCACATTTTACTGATCTTCGTAGCTCTTGTTTGTTATTTCTCCTACAACTTGTTACGCCATCCATTTATTCAAGCTCAATAAGTAGCTCCTGCTTTGGGGTTTTTTTGTTTGTTTTTTGTTTTTTTGTTGTTTTTTTGTGTCTCTTTTGCCTTCAATCTGTCCCTTTGAGTATAAGATTTTCTAAACGCTCTTTCCTCATTATGATACGTAGATATTTCAGTTGTCTCTTACTGATATTGAATATATTTCTTTCTCCGTTGCTCACATGTTCAGTCAAAGGCCTTCTTCTGTAGAATCACATTTCTATTGCTTCATTTCCCTTCTTTATCCCTGAAAAGACTGTCAAGTATTCACTGGCATATAGGAGGACTGACATCACGTAACTTTTTAGTACTCTTTTCTCTGTTTCTAACCAATGTTTTTTTTTCCTTTTTCTTTATACACTACTGAGTTTTTGGAATGCATCTTTGGTTAATCCAGTGAACTTTTGGATTTCACTGTCGTACTTTCCGAATTCTGTTAAAAGATATTTATTTTGGTACCCCCAAACTGTAATTTGCATGGTGGACTATTCTTTTTACTAAACAACATGCATTGCTTCTTTCTCTTACTTGATATTTAATCCTTCCTACTCGTGTTCATTCACTACCATCTGTAAGAGATTTTGTAGTTTTCTTTCAATATCTGCTATCAAGAATATGTCACCTGCATATCTTTTGTTGTAAGCAATAGTAGGATTTCTCATTCTCTCAGAATCGCCTTAGTGTATAGGTTGAATAATTACGATTAGAAGACACCTCCTTGTGTTAAACGCTTTTCAGTTTTTGAACATCGACGAACTCATTTTCTATCCAAATGCAGTTAGTTTGCTTCTGGATTATTCTGATATCCTGCAGAAATATACCGAAGTTACATAGCAGTTCCAAAATTTCTTTGTGTCGTACTCTTTGAAATGCCTTTGTATAATCTAAAGAAAAACTCACTAAAAGTCGAGTCAGCAAAGAGGAAAGGCCATCAAAATAAACACCATAAAGATATTTTTAGAAAAGACAATAGGAATCTACGATATGGTGTGGAAACTGACTAAGACCGAGATGCCAGGTCAAGATAAGAATTCCTACAAACGAAAAGTGAGAGAGAAGAAACTTATAGTATGGAATATACGGTTAGATCTAGCAATTTCACTTGTAAAATGATGAGACCTTGCTACCAATCTAGTACTGCGCTTAAATTCGTAATGTTAAGGTAGCAAAGAAGAAAGGACACAAAAAAATTACCATAAAATTAATTATAAAAACAAAACTGGGAAGCTAAGTTACGGCAGTGGAAATGTGACTGAAGACGGGATATCAGCTATGAACTGATAAAATTGCAGGTTTTCTATCATGAATCTCGTAATACATAGCAGAAACACCAGGCCTGATGTGACAGCATTATTCAATGCAGGGACGGATGGTAGCTTTCTAAATATGTAAGATAAGCGCGTTCTGCCTTTGATCGTTATTTATGTCGGGAATTTAAAAGTACGAAATATATTATGATTTTTTTTTCAAAAGAGCAATGTAGAGAATCAACACGAAACAGTGCTAAACAATATCGCTTTGTATCAAGCCGTACATTTATCAATATAAAAGTAGATGTTGATCACTTATCTGCGTAGTTCTCTTTGTATCTATACATCTTTATTCGGTTCAAATCAAGTTAGCTAGCGTGATATGCGTATTTTAACATGTATGCCTACAAAAAAAAATTTATATAAACTTTCGAGATGCATAAATATTATTTATTACTTATAGTCGTGCACAGTTAAGGAATGGCATGTTTTCTAGAATTACTAGGCCGTAAGCATTTTAGAAAGGAAGTTTTAATTGCAGATAAACCATAATGGCAATCGAGTGCAAAAAAAAAAGAACAGATCGAAACTTGAAATACGACTTCATATTTCTTCAACTCTTCAAGTCAGCGTGACATTGTTAGTAATTTTCTCCAAATTTCCTGCAAAACCGTTTAAGTCTTCGACAGTTCGTATCCAGGAGCCGACAAATGGCGTCAGTTTAAAAAGTAATCTCGACTTTACAATATTTGTGATATGATAGGCGTCTCAAAAGAAAGTATTTAACTCTGAGTAGAGAAGCATAATTGCAATTTTTTTTGTTGTTCTTTAATAATTAAATAAAGCCAAATTTCTTTGTTGCAAGCATTGTGTAACAGTGGTGTATATGAGAGCTGTGTGTTCGTCTTCCGTCACCTTTCTGCGTATGTAGTTTCTTCATGATTACTTGTCTCTGGTGAATAATATTAAAAAAAAACAAATTCTTTTTTGCATTCCTTAAGCGCAATTGTAAATTACTGATGTTTGTTATTTTTTGTATTGGGTGGGGGTCAACCTATTATGAAAGGATTTAAACTTTGAATGTTTTAAAAGGTATTTTTCTTTGAGTTTCCACTTCTGCACTTGGAGGTAAAGAACATTTGCATGCAGGTTTATATATTTGGAGGTTATACGTTTTAGAAAAAGTATTTGTCGTGTAGGTATTTAATATAAAAGAAAAAAAACTGAACATTGAATAGGCTGAAATATTAAAAAAATATCTAAACTATCAGTTGTATAAAAAGTCTTTCTAACATCAATGGTTAAAAATGGCTTTGAACGAGTGAAGCCAGAGGGTCTTGCCAAAGACCACCTTTCTTTGATGTTCGTGAACTGGAGCGGCAGAATCCCTAACGTGTACCAAATAACAAAAAACGCATCGCTTGTGGGCTACCATCAGCAGCAAGAATTAAAATGCATAGCTCATGTTTGTCGAAGAGTAAATGACACAATCAAAATATCGACATTCAACACCACTTCAATTAGAAGGTTAGAAAGGAAACCTAAATCAATACTTGAAAGAGCGATAATAGCTACTGGATTATTTTCATGAAAAAATTATAATAGATAGATTTTATAAATTTCCGCCTACATCAGTACTGGCAATACTGTCAATGAATGCCAGATATTTCTTTATAGGGAAACGGCTAATATTATCATTTTAATTGCCATATTGTAAAAAAATGTCTTATATAGATATATTAAGAAAATCTGTCGATACACGTATACTGTATAAACTCGATTACACTACGAGTTTATTATGATAATTTTATACTCCCCCAAAAGGGGGCGCATTATACATAGATAATATTTTGAAAAAGGTAAATATTATGCATTTTCGGTGACCGGTTGCGCTATACACAGGTAATTTTTTTCGGTGGGTGTAAATATTCAGAAAAAAAAATCAGAGATCAAACTGTACATGAAACCGGTATATAGATTTTTCGGGTACGCATATTTGGAAAACTACCGTTGGACATGGTTATTCTTTAAGAGAATTTGTGGTGTACATTTTTTTGGTATGGGTAGATACCCGCACACTGTTGATTTACTTTCTTGGTATTTACATTATACAGAGTGTCTACAAAGTTCGTGTGCACTTTAAAAAATTATAACTTTATTTGTATTTGCGATAGAAATAATTTGTAAAAAGTATTAGAAAGAAGTAAATCTATATTTTTGAAATTTTTACTGAAATTTTATTTACCTTTCCACATGTCCCCCATCATTAGCAATACAAAGGGTAATACGATTTTGCAGTTCACGGAAAACATTTGCCAACTGATTTACAGTAATGCCTGAAATCGCATTAGTTATTTTAGCTATACTTAAAATTATGTACATTAAACTTTATAAAAAAATTTACAGATTATTTCTTTCGTAAATACAAATAAAGTTATATTACACACGAACTTTATGGACATCCTGTATAAGCGAGCTTTTTTTCCTCCTCTTTCTTGTTATCACAATATTTTAGCCGTTGAGCACTCTGGCTTTCATATGGTTTATGTCGATCCGGTTAACCTACAGGAAATTTCAAACGGAACACTTTATTTAATCTACGGGGTGGATTGTTCTCGTTCCATTAACCATGCACTGTCTAGTTCTTATTTTAGTACTATTCAGTTATTATTCGCTCCGTTTCTTTTGAGTACACACTGCCCGACATAATGATTGAACTCACAATTAATATATCACCAAATACGGAACAAATGCTTTAATTCCCTAGGCTACTTTCCATGGTGCTTTATAGCGGTTGGTTGCAGATTTGTTGGGAAAGTAACAGTGAGGTCAACCCCTAGGCTGAGTAGTTTGGACATTCTTGGACACAACTACTTTCAGAATTTTTTCAAAAATCCGAATCTTTAAAGAAACGAATCTTACATTAATGTGTCGGTTCGAGAATTTGGTGATACAATAATTATGATTTAAATCCTTAGACCGGGCAATGATTATATCCCTAGCTACAACTTCTTTTGAATAGTCCTACAAATATGATTATCTGCAGAAACAAAACTTAGACTAATTCGTATTATTTAATAATAAAATTGGATTTTTAATGGTGATAAACGACATACAGCTAATAAAAAGGTAAACAACAATTGTAATTGCTTCTGGATCTCTACAGATTAGTATTTACTTTTTTATCTATGTATTGCTGATTTCTGTGGAGTGTATTCCTGTTGCCTTCTACCCTATTTCACACATAGTATTCTCCTCATTATATCACCAAATACCAAACCAATGAGCGATGTGCTACGTTTGGGCATGGAAAAAAGGCAGATATCAATGCACATTGATCTTTTTGTCCAAATGGACCAGTTTGTGAGAGATTAGATAGAGGAAATTCAGGAAGCTGGATGAGCAATTCGTAAAATTGCTGGGGATATTTAATGGGACATATCGGTGGTACATCGATTGTTGACATGAAGGTACTGTCAAACAGTTCAACACTCATAGACGGGGTTTCGAGTGACCATGTAGTACAGAGGTATCGTGGAGTAAAGGATAGCGGTTTGCAATGAGGAATTAGTGAGCCGAGTTCAAATTCCATTCGAGTTCATTACATTCACTTATATGCTAATACATTTGGAAAACGTATGAATATATAGCAGGAGAGTCCTATCAACTTGGGTGGCATCCGATCTAGAAGAAGACACTGAATTCAAAACCTGTTAGACTAGCGTGACCCTCCCCATATTGTATGGTTCGTCGCTCAACAGCTTGGGGAGATGAGCATCGCCAAGATGTCTGAAAACCCACGGAAAGTATCAAGAGGATGATGAGTCAAAGTCTGTTTTTCTAACTTCATCCCTCTGATGATTGATGCAGTCGAGAGGCTGGCCATGATAATGATGACCACAGAAGATAACCAAGATCGATGCATAAGCAAAGGTCCCTTTAGGTGATCCCATGATGTCGACAAGACATATCACAAGTAATATAGCATCAAGTGTTTAAATTCTAACTGCTAGATATTGATTACTTGCATTAGTATTAGGGTCTGCTTGCCTCTTGCTAGACATCACGCCGAAATAACGTTGATCATATCTCAGTCGGTGTGGTCAGAATTTCACTTGGGGATCGAATATCGTTCTTTGATGAAACCAATTTCTGCTTACTTTTCCTGGATAACTCATGCAATATGTTCCTCGTGGATTATCGTATAAAAAAGCAAGACATCTTTAGGATTAACTAATGATAAACGTTTATAAGATTTCTCCTTATTAATCCTAGAACACTAACCATCGGTATATAGTACCCCGCTCAAATTTTCCTGTTTTTAATTACAATTTTCAGTACATGATTTTCTTAGCCAAATAAATTGTTTTTCAGTTCCTATTAATGTTATCTCAATGTACAAAGTTTGAAATGCCTGCATGTAAAATATTTCAAATAAAAATTTATATTTCATATTTTTTTGATATTTTCAAAATCTGGTGTGATATACCGATGGTTAGTAGTGGTATAACTTTAATTGATGGTTAGGGATGTTCTAAGGTTAAAAACAATATATACTAATATTGAATATTTTAATTTGATTTATTACGTCACCATAGATGACGCCTTTCAGATGTCACCAGAAACTGATTATATATTTTCCGGGTATAGTTCCTAATTGAAGATGGATGCTACGATTTAGGCGGGTGCTAAACTCTGAAGCTTTCGCTGGGTGTGTTTATTGAAGATCTTGCATATCATTGGGGATGTTTCAACCCAAGATGTTTTCGGTATCATATTACTCAAGGATGAGAAACAATCAAATAATGAAGGACCCATTCACTAAGTTTTAACAATTTCCGAGTTCATGAATCTGTTTTATGATGGAAATGTCATTGAATTGTTTTACAAATTCTTATTTAAAATTTGACTCACCTCTGGTTTGCAGAAGTTCAATATTGACAGAATCTTTAAGAGAAAGATTTTACGATCGACACCTTGTTGTTGACATGTCAGGACACATTAACCTTCTTTTCAATAGGAAGATATTTTGCCGCTTCCGTTACTGAAGAATTCTTTTTGAATTCAGACGGCATGCTGCAGCTAACATTGATCGGAACTAAAAACATTTAAAAGAGTTATGACAATACAGTATAGAAACAATTTGTTAAATTAAATTATTAACAAAGAAAAAACGAACAATGCATGGTATAAAAAAAATTGCATGTGCCATGCCTTATATGGATTGCTTACTTTCACTTAATTCCCTTTAGTAACTAAACTCAAATATTTTTTTCTTCACTTACATTGGATCAAGTCACTTTTTAGATTACTTCAACCACGCTTTTCCTTTCGGGGCCCATGGCCCACGTGGAATTAGAAAAATCTACCACCGTGGACTAAATGTAGCTTTAGGTTCGAAATTTCAGCGTATATCACTTGAAGAAGGCTGGTGCATATAACGAGAGAAACGTTGTGAATATGGCTATAAAGATGAGGAAACGGACCGAACGATGTAAATAGTTACAATACCACATCTCAGAAATACAGACAGATACAATTTACTAATTTTATTTCCCCTTCACATGTCCATAATTTAAACATTTCCAACTGTATACATAAGGCGTTCTATACTACTGGCTTATTCATGGTGTCATTAAGAGCCAGAACTGAAGGTCGATTTAAAAAATCTCCTTATATTGGAAACGAGTCATTTTACTTTCGTTTTGAGTTGGCGGTATTCGGTTTCATTAATTCAAAGCATGTTTTCTTTATCACAGTTGGAATTTTATCTAGTTCATTAAATTGAATTAAAGATGCGATTTAATTATTTTATTTCCTACGGAGTTTCTATGTTATTTTAAGTTTGTTGTAAAAAAAAAAAATTTGGCGAAATTCATTAAAATTTATTTTCAAAATCTTGATCTTTACACTTGGAAGTTTATTTATCTTTTCCCGTTTAATGTTAATATAACTTTCTTAACTTTAATTTAATATTCTTCTCCATAAAATCTTTACTAAAAAAACTCAAATACACTAATGAGAAGAAATATTTATTTATTTCTGTATTTCGCTGCCTAACATGTAATAAAGTATGTTGAATGTTTGTCAAACTTTTGACATTACAATATAACATTTTAACCTTTTACAACGCAAAATTTAAAATTTATACAAGAGAGTATGTTGTAACCGCAAAATCATTATGTATTTAAAAAATAATATATTAATCCGACTCTTTTAGTCTTTCTTGTTAGAAATGTAAGTTAAACAGGGGGAATAAGTTTTCAAAGTTAAAAGAACTTATAAAGTAAAAACATAAATTAACGATGGAAAACGTTGTTATATGCAATGGACGTATGATAGTACCAGCAGAAACATTGAAAAAAGATATTTATAAAAATGTACATAATTATGTTCATTATAAGATAACGGCTACACAGAAGAGATTAAAATTGGAGGCATAGTCTCTGGAATAATATCACGATAGAGAAAGATATATGTGCATAAATACTGAAAATGTGTAGAAATAAAGAATTTTCGACAAAGGAAATACTCTCATGGTCTAAAGAAACGTTAACATTCTGTCAAGAATGATAACGTTATGTTAGGTTAAATTTTTAACATTCATTCTACTTCAGAAGAATCTGTCTGTCCCAGGAAGGTTTTACGTAGGCTATTGATGATCCTCTAAATCTGTAGACAAATCAAGCTGTAGACTCTTATACTAATCCACAGATTCAGTTTATTTTGTATCTGACTCGGACATTGATGCTATGATAATGTTGTTTTATAGATACTGTAAATGTATTTAATGTATATGATATCGATTGGAAATCAATAACGACTTATAGTATGTGCTCAATTATTAATTCGGACATTAATTTTATAAGAGGGCATGGTGATATATACCCCTAGTGAAATGATTTCGCTTTTCTTTCCCTACGATTCTTTTTCTTACACTGGATGTCAACCAACAGCAGAGAGCCCGATGTATACTGCTATTTAGCAGAAGGGAAGGATTTGTGCCTTTCGCCTCGACACTAGTTCGGAAGTGAATTTAACAGATTAGTCTGAAGTTTCAAATCGCTTAACCAGGTACGCTTATCAACAGAGACCAGTAGTGTAATGGAAAGTTTTCTTTGCATATGTGGCATACGAGTTTCGGCTGAAAAATTCATAAACTCAGCACATTATAAGCGTAATTAGACAAGTGTACAAACTGATGTCTACTTACATCTATATATTGATCATCCCATTACCTTTTTAGCAGACCTTCGTACATAGAATCTTTTTGAAGAGTATATACTCTTCAATTGCATTATGTTTTTTGGTGCGGTGGTTTGATTCATAGATGGTGAGTGAGTAAACCAAATAGGCTTCCTGAAACAGTCGCATGATTTTCACATTTGCCCAATTGATGATGTGTAATTATATATATTGAATGCATAAAAATTAAGTTCAAAACAAATTCCACATGTGAACGATATATCGACCAAAGCGAATATATAAACCTGACTATATATAAATAGAATTTTGACAACTTCAAACCACAGAATTTCCAATGACAACAGACCTATGAAACCACAGTGTAATTTATGAATTTAATTGTCCAGTATAAAACTAATTCTTGAAATGTTTTTTAAAATCAATTAAATATAGTGATCGCATGACAACTATGCTAATTAGAAGACTTGAAACCCACTTGAGCGATAATAGATCGATAATGTAGTCAACACAGATATTATAGGTTGAGTCAGAATTAATTTCATTTTTGTTTATCAATAATTTACTCATCAAAGAATAAAATGAAATTATATTTTATTCACTTACACCGTCACCGTTGCATTGTTTCCATCATCAGCAAGTCATCAATAACGACTGAATAAATTCAGATTTGGACACTCATTTAGAGTTGGTTTTCTTCAAACAAAGTTATCCCCACCCAAGCTTTTTGCTGCGATCGACAATTGGTGCAAGATCAGGGGAATATAGCAGGTGCAGTAGAACAGACCAACCTAGTTTCTGATTTTATCCAGTGTTATACTTGATGGATGCGGCCTTGCGGTGCCAATCAGAACAACAATATTTATTTATACTGACGAGCACACGGCGCATTTCAATGTCGTGCACAACCCATTTTTCATCACCTTTGGGCAGATACATTCATTATAATAAAGATGAAATTTGATTTGACCCAATACATACATATACCGACACACATACAAACACACACACAGATATATATATATATATATATATATATACATATATATATATATATATATATATATATATATATATATATATATATATATATATGTATAGCATTGGTGTATACGGAATAGATTCCAATGACCAAAAGATACTATTCTTAAAAGAGTGCCCAATACAGAATTAACATAATTTATTCGAAAATTATAAAATCTTAAAAAATAGCAACACCATCATTTGATAAGACACCAGAAGTGTTGAAACAAAATGGCTATTTTTGTAGTGATTTTATCAATAAAAAATAGCCATTATTTACGTTATTATTTTTGAATAAATTATATATATATATATATATATATATATATATATATATATATATATATATATATATATATATATATTTGATACATAGAGACAGTTTGTCTGTGGACTATATATATATATATATATATATATATTGATTATCTTGTCCATTAAGCTGTCGGATGATTGTAAAACAAGAGTATACCATACTGGAAGTCCACATGAAAGTTTAAGTCGAGTAAAGGCAGCAATATTTGAATAGAGTCTATATATGTCTATATATTTCTTATATTGGCTCTGATTACATATTATTTCAAATTTGATATCTTTTAAATTCATATATATTTATATATATATATATATATATAATATGTGTGTGTGTGTGTATGTGTGTGTGTGTATAAAAAATATATGTATGAAAAATATATAGTTTTAAGGTATGCTATATTTAATGGATAAAGTGCTCAATGTTTGAGATAGAGCGTATGTAAATATAAAAGTGAACATTGAAGTCAACACAGAGACAGTTTCATTCTAAACCCAATCATCAAGCCAGTTAATTTTGCCTAGCATGAAGCAAAATATCTGTCGGCACTGATTGCTGACTCCAATCTCCACTATATATATATATGTTAAAATAGCGGGAGGGGTTGAGTCTCTATACACTTGGAGCAATGGACAATAAGGAACTGTTCCCCCCTCCTTACTCACACCAAACAAAAAATATAAAAATGCTGGAAAAAAATATATATATATAACATTACGGTAGGCTATATTTATGGTTAAAATTCTCAATATTATAGATTGCGCGTGTTTAAGTACGCGCTAATACCCTTGGGAAATGTATGAATCCTCTTCTTCCCACCAGCTATAGCTTATATACCAGGACATACTGGGTTCTCTAGCCTTGGATGGCAACAGGCCCAGGAGAAAGACAACCCTAAGGAGGGTCGTTTGGGGACCTTGTAGCGCACTGTACACCAGATCTCTGCATTCGGCTCTTAAAAAACCGTGGTTGGTTGTGCATAAAAATCTTCAGCACCATAATCAAATCACATGAGTAGGTTGTCTGGCTGTCAGTTCCTACAAACTGTATTGCCTGGACCTCATACGTCGTAAAAAAATGTGACCCCGGTAGGAGCTGGTCAACAGTCCGCGCCAATCAATGATGGAAGAGTCCAGGATCTATCTATCTATCTATATATATATATATATATATATATATATATATATATATATATATATATATATATATATATATATATAATGTTAATAAATATCCATATACTTACGTTCGTAGAGTAACATAAATTTTGTGACTTTACCAACTCATCAGATACGAACTATTACGATTGTATTTTTTAAAATAAATTTAAAAGTGAATATAAACTTAATATAATTCTAGGATGTAAACACAAAATGTAGAGTGTAGGTAGGGGGGCTATTGTAAAAATAAAAAAAAGAAGAAGAAATCTTAAGGTTTTAAAGAGGAACGCCGAGTAACTCATTAGGTAATAGTAGACGTTAAAATATACATACTTAAATAAGAAAGCGAACACTGAGTTCGACACCTAGCAGCAACAGTCTGTTTCATGCTTAAACGCAATCTTCAGACCGCATTACATACGCCCTATCCTTGACGGTGTGTCATTTAAGCCATACAAATACAATACCTTAGAACTACCATATATACGCACGTATGTATTTATTTTATAGATATAAACATTTCGTATAAATGAACGTACGCTGGGGCATAGCCACTGACACCTTATTAAGTAAGACATTGTTAATTGTAAATATTAGCCGTTTCCTTATAAAGAAACATTTGGCTTTCATTTACCAAGCACCAAATGCTACTGTGGGTTGAAATCTATCAAATATATTTCTGTAAACATTTTTTTTTCAGAAAAATAGGTTTAAGTGAAGTTATTTTTATTTCCATTATTGTTTACGGTTTATTTCCAAACGCCATTTTTTAATTAGTGTGGCACGTGAGCGCCAACATCTTATTTATGCTACTTTCTATTCTGAGTTGCATGTGATATCTTGCTAAGTTGCTGCTGTTCAAAGTATTCAACTGATGTAGTTTCTGTTATTTGGTACACTTATTTATTTTTCTTTCTGTAACTCGGGTCCACGAGTTAAGACGAAGCTTGGACCTCGCTACGATCCTTTAGCATCATTCGTTCGGAGTCACTTTAAGCATTTACCACACTGAGTACAATTTCAAACCGTTTATATTCTCTTAATACTATTGCATTTGGGAAAAAAGATAATCCACGTTGTTTTTCATCACTAGATAGATTGGGATAATATTTTCTCATTTATATGCTAAGCGAGTTCACGTCATTAGATAAGTAATAAGATAGTCTGACCACTCTCTTATCACTATACAAACTGAAGAAAAAGCAGATTCAAAAAATACTGCTATTTACACCTCCATCCTTAAATTCATGATAATGGATATTGTTTACTGTTTATTACTTTTCTAATGGACGCAGAGAAATCGCCATCTTAATACCGCATCTCCTATAATTTGTAATTGTTTCTAAAGTATTTCTTTTACTATCACTCTTTGTTGGGCACTTCATAAATACCAACCTGCTTGTTTGGTTACACACTGTTTTTCTCATCTACAATTTCAAGATCTCTTTTATCCATGTGTCCCAAATATTCAACTGCCTCGCTCTGATTCTAGTATTTTTGTTTGTTTGTTTGCCTTCTCTTCATTTTTCTTAAATTTTCCACGTTGCTCACATGTTTCATCCATGGAATTCTGACAATCTTTCTGTTGAGTGTCGGTTTAATATTTGTAATCGCTCTCCGGACTATAAATAACCTGAGATAATATTTCGTAGCCTCTTCTTACTTTTTTTTCCGCTTACACGTCAACATGTAAATCTCTCGCGGAAAACGGGTTCCCTTTGGGAAGCGCATGAAAAATCCACACATACACAAGAGACGTACGTACGCACATTCATGCACTTCATTTACTTTGAACTAAAAACTTTTTCACCTTCTTTTGTTAAACACATCTTTCTCTTTGTCATTTTTATACCTTTGTTGCTAATACATTATCATTTGTTTGTACATATATATTGCTTCTTGTCGTTTCTTTTTGTTTCTTTACGTGACCTCACATCCGTAGTCCGCCATTTTGTTGTCGGTATTTCAGGAGACAAGCGAGTTATTCCCAGTTTGAAATAACGACATTACTGACGTCCGTAACAAGTTGGGAAACGCATAAGAGCAGCATCCTGTTGCTTTCAGTCTCGTCTTCATCTGTGTAGAAGTTATCCAAGATTCTCTGCTATATTGGAGAAGTTATATTACGAAAGAGTTCGATATTATTTTCTCAACAAGCGGAATTCATATATTCCCCAATAGACAATAAGAAAATGGGGAAAGACAAAAGTGGAAAATAATATTAATTTAACATTATGTGGAAGTCAAATATAGGCAAAGCAATATTATCAAGTAAAAATGTTCCCAAATTAAGAACTGTGTTCACACGCAAAAGAGATACAGTCAAGTGGTTATAGGATTCTGATTTCAAGAAGAAAGAAAAAAAAATTGGGGCATTAGACTTTCATGCATCTGTAATGTGTCTATTGATTTGAGGAGGGATGTTATTGGCAGGCATCCCCAGAGAGATATGAAACAACACATTCTTTAATAAATGTTATAAGCACATATTATTTAGTGATAATTTAATATGTGAAGAATCGACGATGAGCATATGGATAACATGTTCAATATTGTTTTGCAATAAAGCATTTGATTTCTCAACAAGGTGATTCCTTTGTAAATTTTTAGCAGAATGTAAGCAACTGGAAACTGGTAACAAAATTTACTCTTATTTTTCGCAGCTCCCCAACTCCAATAAATGATTTTTTTTATTGCATTTGGCAGAAAAAAAAACAGTACTATTGACTGCACAAAGTAATGTATGTTTCTCGAAAAATAAACATTTTGTTACTCTTTCGAACATCCATAGTTTGTGTCTCTCAATAAAACATTTCTTACAAATTTAATAAGGACGCCTTGAATATTATCTCAAAATAGTGTTTCTTCTCAATTTCATTTAAGATGTTCTCACCAATTTCATTCTTTTTTTTTCTTTACAGATATTTTGTACGGTATTTTCATTAGACACACTAAGGTTGTGCACGCATGCGCATAGAGAAAGCGTATATAGCCACGCATCTGTTGAAAAGAAAAAAAAAGATTTCAATTGAATACAAAAAGAAATACAATTTTCAGAAGGAAGCCATTGCGAAAAAGGCTCGTTTTTGATTAAGGTATCACGTAGATAGCGTTACTTTTTTCAGTGAACGCCATGATTCTTAAAATAGGAAAATTTTCTTCGAACAAAAACAATTTTAAAATGTTAAACATTTTGTAGACGCAGGTTTTCTTACAATTCCTTGTGTCCAATCATTCTTTTTAGCTTTTTATCATTAAGCTGGAACACTTGTAAGTGTAATTCGTGGCAGGAACGAAACCTATACGTTTATATATACAGTGCTGAATTGCATATGCACTCCCTTATAAACTGAATAGTTACATTTCAAAAGGCAGCAAATGAACCGCTTCAAGACTCTCTTTAATTGTATTTCGTTCATCTTTTATGATTTATTTAAAGTTTTATTTTATTTTGAAAATCGACAAACACATTACAAGTTTGTTGGGCGATTACGTACAATAAAGCGGTAAATATGGATATATCCAAGGTACAATATCTTGAATGAGAAAGTCCTTCATCCGGAAGAAGTGTTGCTGCTCTCTGTTTCCGAAAATGATCTTTGTATCCCACTAATGTTGAGTTTTGGTTAGAAGTTTTGGTTTAGCAGTTAGAATGTTTCATCTACATGTACTTAGCTATATATATCGATATTCTAGCTATATATTTGGCATTGAAAATCGAGAATGTGATTTAAATGGTCAAGAATTATGGAAGACGGTAACAAGCATGCGTGTCCGCACCAGTTTTAATTGATTAATTGATTTGTTTTCGGGACTAATCAATCTTTTGCAGTATATTTAGTTAATTTTGGGATGTAATCAATTTTCTTTAAGATAATATTTTTTTCCTAATA
This sequence comes from Acanthosepion lycidas, assembly GCA_963932145.1. Lineage (NCBI taxonomy): Eukaryota > Metazoa > Mollusca > Cephalopoda > Sepiida > Sepiidae > Acanthosepion > Acanthosepion lycidas. The sequence continues at coordinate 123,739,758 of OZ010581.1, forward strand.
CGAGTCCCTGTACATTATTTACATTATTCAGACAATTGTATTGTCCTCATCTTTGTCGCCATATTTATTACAACGTTTCGGCCGTTGTACGCTCCGGCCTTCTTCAGCTGGTTGGAATGTCGAACAGAACCTTTTATTTCTCTCACTGGGGTAGACTGTTCTAGTTTCACTATCAGTTATCAGTTATCTCCTGTTAATTTCCCTCTCAAAGTTCGCCACTGCCTTGACCGGGTATTGAACTCACACTCTTTGGGTGCTGTCACTGGATCTAACTAACGCATTTATCCAACTGATAACTGACATCCATTAAACATGGCACGTGGAACTATCAAGCCGGATTAATTTTCTCTACGTACATCTTAGGTAAAAGGAAATACAGAAAGTGTTTGAAATGAAAAGTCAATTAAATTTTTTAAAAAGATGAATACAAGAATAATCAAATGTCATGGAATATAATAAATCACTGAGAGGAATTAACGAAATATATATTGGGTGTAACAGCAAAATTGTCCAAATTTTGTAACAGCATGTGATAATTGCCCATCACACAAAATGTTTAATATCTAAAATTCACTAAACTAATTGAGTTTATATTCCAGGATTTCAGATAAGATCTTTGAGTTATTCAGCTAGAAAGAGAACAGTTTAAAATCGTTTTGTATATGTCTTCCCAAGTGAGCAATGGTTAGAATAAAAAGCTCATTCAAGCCTTCAATAATGGTACCAATATTTATACTCTGGCTTCCATCTTCAGAGTCTATTCAAGAACCATCAAGAATACGGTACATAAGTTTAAAAAAATGAGAGAACAGTGGAGAGGAAAACTGGACCAGCAGATTCACAACAGTAGGAGGGATCATTATTTCAACTTAAATATGTTTTTTATTATTATTCTAAACAGAGTTCAATAGTGTTTTAAAAACTAGGAGAATTCCAGTAAGATATGTTTAATTATTTCTAAAATACAACGGTTTAAAGATAAATCAATCAATCAATTGGACATTTTTGCTGTTACGCGATTTGGACAATTTTGCTGTTACGCACAGTCACGAAGAATATCGAAATAAAATTGCTGTTTTGTTGTTGGAAATGATTCTTCTAATTATGCGCATAGAGTAATTTTTTTTTAATTCTCGTTGATTGGTGGAGAGAAGTTAATTAAATAATTATATTAGATTGCAGTATTCATAATCATTTGTTTGTTGTCTGAAAAGTTGACAACATTCACCGTTTTAATATAGCTTGTGTTTCATGGTAAACATAACGAACAGACAGCACGTCAAACATTAGAAATAAATAATAGAAAAAGACAAGGGAAATTTCATAATATTTTCATTCGTAAAAAGTAAAAATAAAAATACTATTTAAATGTCGAAACATGTTTTCATTTGCATTCATTTTTTTCTGTTTCCTCAAAATATTTTCAGTCTTGTACAGATTTTGTGTGCAGGAGGCAAATATTTTCAAACTGATTATCAAAGGCGCCAACTTTATATTTATGAAAATGAAAGATTTATGTTTATTTTTTATGTAGAGTTCAGGAGTTATATAATAAAAAAAAAAAACATCAATAGAAAAAAATGTTATTATTTCCTGTCATGCGCACATCATTTTGAAACTCGCAGTATTCCTTCAATTAGAAAATATTACGGAAAACAGTTCTGATTACGTTTGTGAAAATTTGCAGCAATGTCAAATATTAATTTAATTAAGAGATTATTTAATTACTCACTTAAGGTTAAACATCTGATAAGGTTTTAAGAGCCTTGATCACTGAAAACTTTGTGATGTTCATTAAACGACCAGGAAATTATAGAATGTAAAATATAGAAAAATCTGATCAGAGAATATTTATAATCATGGCAGAGGAATTTCGTTAAAAAAAAATTATTTTTCATAACATTTGCAAAAATTTACAATTGTGGTATTTTTAGTTTTGTTGATTGAACGACATATCACCATCAAGAGATTTTTGATTTTGAATATAATTTAAGCAAAAATTACTAGCGTCAAAAATATATACAAATGTTCGATTTACATTAGAATAAAATAGACTGCCATAGATTCAATTTTAAGAAAAGTAGAAAAAGTAAAGATGGCATTTATATCCGAGTTTGCAAATGTCGAAACGAAAGTTATTTCTTGGAAGGGAAATTCATTTTCTGTTAGCATGCAGTCGGTGATGTCTTTTTTTAACACGGAGCGGTGGTATTTTTATAAAATAATCTCATTCATAGTCCAACAGCAAGGCCTCTGATCAGGAAGTTTTGAGGAGCGTGGAATCACCTCTTAATTGCAAGTGTTCTCAGGTCCATTCTGACTCGGGGTGGTAGCACCTGTTAGGGTCCCTGCTATGGGCAAATAGTTAACCGGGAAACTGGGAGAAAAGAATATGAAAGTGTAAAAATAGGTTTTAATATCAGAAATACTTTGTAAAAAAGAATTATCATCAGCCATAATTTTTTGAAGGAAAAAAATATTACCAACAATATTTTTTTGAAGAAAAATATTACCAGCTATACATTTTTAGGAAAATATATTACTAGCAATAATTTTTTGAAAAAAATATTGCCAGTAATACATTTCGACAAAACAAAATATTACCAGCAATAAGAAATTTTCGACATTAAATAACGTATTACGGTTGATATGCCGTAAAACGTAACAAACCAAACCAAACACTAAATATATCATTTCTATTTAATAACAAAGATCTGTATCGACTGTATATAGTTGATTGATTGATTTTTTACGGTTTATCAACCCCTTGTTTGTTATTGAAAACCGAAACATTTTCTGTATTGTAAGCATATTTTTGGCGAGTGAATATGGCATTAACGATTTTCTTGATAAAATTGATTTTTTAAAATTTAACCGTTTAACCCATAAAGAGGAGGAGCATACACTCATATTCTCATTATATTTATGAGTAACGAGATCAACTGGAATTAGAACTACGTTCTCGGAGTTATCACACCACCTGCACATCCACAACATTTTAATGGATCAAGCTAATTATCTCCATATTTATCTCTCTTGCTTTCTCTCTCTCTCTTGCTCTTACTATATATATATATATATATATATATATATATATATATATATATATATATATATATATATATATATATATATATATGAAAGAGAGGTATGGTTGGAGCATGCTAAGGACGATAAAAAACGTCAGTAATCGTGGTAACTGTTGCTGGCTATTCCAGGAAGGGATTATGACGATTGCAATGTATCCTGATAAATGTGTTTTCTTAAACGAGAGAAAGGACATCATGCCAGGGTGCAGGCATTTAAGAATATATTTGTGGGTACCTATGAACTCGGATGATTGAATAAAATTCAATAAATAATTTTTCCTTCTCCCCTCTCCTCTTATCCTCATACTTTTAACCCTTCATTTCCTCTATTCGCATTTCCGGTGTTCTGGGATATTGGAGTAGTTTCCAGGTTTTGACAAACTTCTACTTGTCTGAGGAGACCGTGCAGTCGAAACTCAGGTTGCGAGATAGGCTGGCATTTTAGCCATTTCTCTCTATATATGTATGTATATATATGTGTGTGTGTATATATATATATATATATATATATATATATATATATATATATGTGTGTGTGTGTGTGTGTGTGTGTGTCAGTGTATATATATATATATATATATATATATATATATATATGTCTGTATATATATATATATATATATATATATATATTCTGGTAGTATGTTTTCATTAAGACATGGCACATTAAGTAATTTAGACAAGTTGTCCACTTATTTTTTAAAGGATCCACTCGTAATTACAGACAGGTTTCTTAGTACCTTATTAAAGAAAAAAGAAAATTACCATGTTGATGCCTATCCATTTTATTCTGAGTACATTCGTCATAAGCACACTTTCGTCATCAGGGCCCTGTTTTTTTTTTTTTTTTTTTTTTTTTTTTTTCAAGACAAAAATTGTTGTGTTAATCTTTTTTCTGAATTTTTACTTGTGAAATGAATAAAGCTAATTTTATGTACTGTACATTTTTTTTTGATTTTATGGCATCGACATTGGAATATTATAGAAATTACTCGGAATTATATGAATATGCATCAACATTGTAATTTTCTTTCTTTCTTTAATAAGGATACTAAGAAACTTGTTTGTAATTATAAAAGGAACCTATTAAAATTAAGTAGAAAATATTTGTTTAAATTACTTCATGAAACACACACACACACACATACATATATATATATATATATATATATATATATATATTATTACTATTATTACTATTATTACAATTATTATTAATTTATAGTAATGTGTTTATACTTTCTAGCTTCATAGTTTCATGTTATTTTAGGAATCCTATGAATGCATATATTCCCTTCATCAAATTGGCGCTTAACAGCAACATAGAGTGCGATATAGATTTGTTTTGCAAGAATTCTAGAATAACTCTGATTGTAAAACCGTGTGTGGGTGGTCTATCACCACTAATGTTAAACAAAAGCTATTTGTGACGGTAACCATAACACCGACACCTATCGTGTGGAAGCTGAAGCGCTACCTTTCCCTGGGAGTATCCTTTTTGTTTAACGCCATATCAACTCCTTATGGGTCATTTAATGCCGAAATTTTATTTCCTTGTGAGCTTTGATATTTTTTCCCAAAATTGTATTGCTCATGATTTTTTTTCTTTTACTCTGAAAATTTATTCCAGGTAATTTTTTCTAATCTATTTTTATATTTTCATGTTTTGACCCCAGTATTTTTGTTCACTATTTGCCAGTAGATGGGACCCTTATAGTTGCTACCACATTGGAACAACAGTCATTATGAAGCCGTTACACGCTCTTCAAAACCTCCCGGTTAGAGGCTTTCCTACTAGTTGCTGTTTATCGTCATACCCAGGACAAGGTTATTAATATTAGTACTATTATTGTTGTTGTTGTTGTTGTGGCTGTTGCTGCTACTATTGCTGTTGCTGCTACTGTTACTGTTATCCTTTGCTTTTGCTTTGTACCGCACGAGTCTCCGCCAGAGATTTCAAGAGACAAGTTTCATTTACTTAGGCGATTTTTTTTCTTTCAGAAGATGCAAACAGATGAAGTTCCATTAAATCAGCATGGAGAGAAATATATGTGAGAATTACCCTTGAGTGTGATCTTTTTGCTAATTCATATATTTTAGGGTTTCAAGTAAATTAATCCATTTGTTTCCTCCTTTTGATATCATTTTCAAAACGCCAATAAAAACAGGTTATGTCGTTGTCTTGAAATGCCACATGAGATCTTAAATTTATCTGGTTTCTCAAACGCACCCAAAGATGTATTTTTGTTGACTGAACTAACAACATCTATCAGAAGATTAGTCCTTTAAACATAATTTTTCACGTTGTTTACCATGATCTATGCCTTGCCAGTTTGCAGGAATTTCCAAATCGGTCTAAAGGCTGAAATTCATGAGGATGATAACCACTTTGTTCTGTACACTTTATTCTTCTCCCCAATTGGGGGAAGTGAATATGTGATATTGACGAATTTATGTACTAAGCAGCCCTATCATGCCGTTTCACTGATTATTATTAAACTTTATTAATTACATCCATTAAACTAATTAAATGAAACATTACAATAAAATATTTTAATTTTTTTAGTTCATATCTGGTTGAATCTGAATTTTAATGAGAAATTTAGTCAAGCAATATTATATGATTTTTTATTGTTTTATCTGATGGAAAAATTATCAGATGAAATATTTTTATCAACTTTAAATTTTAAGTAGTACCTTCGCCTCTTGTCCAATTCACACTCATAGATGGCATTTTGAACAGGAATAGATGTTTATCCCTTGTTTCGAGTTTAGGATTGGGTTTCCATTTCCTTTTAAAAATTTGTCATTCACTTTTAATCCCTTGCGTCTTAGTGGCATTATTGCCTTGTTGATTGGAGTTCTTATTATTTCAATTCTTTTTTCTAATGTATTTTTTTTTTTTATAAAATAAAGTATTTTCCAGTATAATTTTTTATTAATATTTAGTTTTACATGCAATTTTTCCATTTTATGAAGCGTTTCAAACATCATTATTAAGTTTTGGTTAATATTTCCTTTCATTTTAATAGCTCATTAGATTATATATATACATATTGTTAATTAATTTTATTAATCTAAAGCTGAAACATTCTTTCGAGTTACATACATACACCCTCGTGTAAATTAATTGAAACGACCGCTTTATTTTCCTTTATTTAACTATACGTTCAGTTTTACACCCACTAGAGTGCCAGGATGTAGTCGATTTTTATTTTTTCCTCGGATTAGGTCATTTGCTGTGGTGTGCAGGAATATGAATCTATTTTCGGTGTGTGTGATGGAATGTGTTTGACCTTGAAAGATATTGCGTCATCCGTTATTGCATCCGATTTTAATCAGTACCAGACACCATTATCTGGACTGTCGATTAGTTGTCCTACGGCCATTGTCTGCGATGGACTTTACTCCAAGGAAGCGTAGGAAAATTGTAACATCGCACGAGCACAATCGCATGCCTTACCAGTGTACTATTGATTGGCTTGGAAACTCTCCTGATTTAAACCCTATCAAGAATCTGAGTTCAATCTGCAAGGAACGGCTCGTGGAATGGACATACGAAGTACTAACATATGGAAAGGGTCATGTTTCATTCGAAAAATACGAAAAAATTAAATACTAACATAATTCTTCTTTTTTTTCCCTATTAATTTGAACAAGGGTGCTCCCAGTTGGGGCCAGTCGGGGACAGGCAAATATTATATTGTCAACTTCTCCAGATGTTCCCCAGAGACTCACGTATTATTATTATTATTATTATTATTATTATTATTATTATTATTATTTCCTTGGATTTCTGTTGTATAAACATTTCCTTCTAGGTCCTAGTCAGAGATCTACGATCAGAAATGGCTCCTTGACATTTTTCACGGATCATTTTTTGTAAAAACAACAGACCAGCCACTTTGGGCATACATAATGCTTATCGTAATATGTGAGCTGTACATAGGAGTACATTTTTTGTATATCTTTAAGGCATTGAATACCAGGAATCTCATCAATGCGTTTATCAGAACTTTTTTCCAATCAATCCGAGGTTTCCAACAGCAACTAGAATTGTTGATGTCCCCAAGTGCCCCATTTTTGAGATTTCCGCTTCAGGTTCTTTGTATTTTAATATTTTTTGAAAATCTTCAAAGAGGCATTAAAATCTGCAGGAACTACCATATAAAGGTTTTGGTTGCGATGTTTGGACGATTAGATTTGATTCTTGTGTCTGTGTGTATGGTAAAGTCCCATAACATTGGTCCTATCTCTATAAGGGGTCTAGGTGATTTTCATACCAGTTTCCTACGCGTAAAACGTTGCATTTATACCAGTGCAGATATTGTACCGTTTGCCAAGGCGCATTTTATATTCAGTTGATGCTAACACTGTGCAATTTGATACAATATGGTCACTTGTTTCTGAATATTTATCACATAATCTGTCTTTTGGGTCTACACAGTTTTTCAGTATTTGTTCTTGGTAATTTCTAATTCGCAATCATTGGTCTCGTGCAGTAAGACTAAATCCTTCGATTTCAGCCTTTAACCCTGATGAGAACAGACTTTATTATTATTATTATTATTATTATTATTATTATTATTATTATTATTAGGGTTGTTGTTGTCAACTCTATATAATAAATATAATTTGATTGGATTATACTCAGGCTTCATGTAGGGGCATTTACATTCATGAATATATTGGTTTTGTCGTTTCCATGGAAACCATATGTCCTTTTTGTCATCAGGAATAAATGCTTCTATCCCCCCACCTCTATTTTGTCATCAGAATCAAGTGTCCACCAACGCCTCATTTGCATTCATAAATCTGTCTGTAATACTTTGAAATTCGATTATCTCTCGATGAGAAATGCCAAAATAAATCGTTAATTAAGAAGGGGGGTGAAAACATATGGAAGCCGCAATATTTGTTCGTGTAATATATTAGTATTTATTCCTCGACGGTTAGTTGGTGTTATTATTATTATTATTATTATTATTATTATTATTATTATTATTATTAAACAGTTAATTTTGGCATATATTTGTTTTATAATATCGGGTCATGACGTAGTGTAAGCGAAGTATGTGATCATTTATTGTTTCCACTTAATCAAATAAAAGACAGTTACTTTAAAAGATCTTCAATAGACAAAAGAACTTCGAAATATATGGGTTGTGTTTGGTAGAATTCTTTTAGATTTCCTGCAGATATGGCACATTGGTAATTATTTCATTTGTTCTTGAGTTCCTTTCTTTGTAAGATCCAAAGCTACAAGCATAACATGAAAGGTTTTAGTTTTAAAATTCCAATTCCTTTTTCTATTTCCAACTACAGGTCTTTGTATTTTCTTAATTTTTCAAAAAGCATCGCGAACGTGTTTTGGCACTTGATACGATCATATCTGTCTTTGATAATAATGTCTGAGAGATTTGCTTGTATCGTTTCTGCATTGATAGAAATATCAAAGCGGGTGGTAGCATCTACTCCCCCGACTACAGATTCAGGATGTTATTCATACCTGTTTGAAGCTGTTTTGGTTCCATAGTGATGAATGATCTTCCCATTCAGATAACCGCTCATGACAGGTTTTGTGTTCATTGAGAAAACTGAGAAGATGTGATCAATAGTTTCAATGTATCTGTCTATATTTCTGAGATTTCTGAGGTATTATTTACACTATTTACAATATTCGGACTCTCGTCCTCATTTTTGTCGCCATATTTATTACAACGTTTGTGAAGAAGACTGGAGCGTACAACGGCCGAAACGTTGTAATAAATGTGGCGACAAAGATGAGGACAATAGTCCAAATAATGTAAATAGAGTTTCAATGTATATTATATATTTTCATGACATTATTATTATTAGTAGTAGCAGTAGCAGTAGTAGTAGTAGTAGTAGTAGTAGTAGTAGTAGTATTCGTGTATATTATGTTTCTTAGTTTGTATCCTGTGGAGCCGGGTTTAAACTATGGTCCTTAGGCCCTATATAAGAATTTACATTTAATTGATAGCACTTTTCTTCGCATACAGGATGTCCTTAGTAGGGCGATTTCTCGGCAACGCCTATGTTCATATAATCAGAGAGACTGTAAAATTGTCCATTCTTTTTCTCGTGAAAGCCAGAGCTCCAATTATTATTCGTGCAGTCCCAGTCTTCATTCTTCACATCCTGTTAATCTCGAACTCCTAATCATTGTATTTGGACAATTTCTCGATAATTTTCATGGTTGTGTTTCTCAGATGGCACCGCTATGTCAATAAGCATACACTTACTAAATTTCTTATCTTTTATGATAATATGAAATCTGTTGGCTTTTATTTCCCTGTCAGTTTGGATTGGCATGTCCCAGAGGATAGTCACATCGTTATTTTGGGTAATTGTGTCTGGTTGGGGCTCTTGTGGTTTCGATTTGGGGCTTCTTGCATATATTCAAGTACACATATTTCGCTACCTTGTTATGCCTGTGGGTATATTCATTTTTTCTACTTGAGGACATGCTGAGATAAAATGGTCGATGGTTTCATCATATTATCCACAGATCCTGCATTTCAAGATATTTCCATCCTTGATTATGTCATTATGTGATAGGATCAGGTTGACCGGCTTTGGTCATGGGCTGCGATAATTTAGATTCTGTCTCGCCTTTCAACCCGGTGCTGCTCTTCGGACACTGATGTGTTTTCCGTAGGTCCACATCCTCTTTTGTTTTTTTTTAGGTATTTGGCATGCAACGCGCCTTGTCCTCTCAATATGTGTGTGTGTGTGTGTGTGTGTGTGTGTGTTCACTACTGCCCACAACAGCAATTATGAAGCCGTTTCACGCTCTTCAAAATCTCTCGATCCTCCTTTTTAATTAACGATTTATTTTGGCTTTTCCCACATCTTACACAAGAACACCTGGACTTTTGGTCAAGATATTTTGCTTCACTCGTTTGGCGTATATGGCATTCGCTACGTTTTTTGTTGGTAGGGGTTCAGTTATATTAATCTGTTTCTTGAAGAGCGCAGCTTCTTTGTTGATCGACTGGGTTTAATGTTTTACTAATTATAGGAGGGGGTCATTAGTTTTTGCGAGGTACGCTTCCAATCCGATTGTTGTAGCTTTAGATTTAGTTCAAGTTGAATTAGACGACGGCCTCCTAAAGCTCTTGGTACATAGAGCCTATCAACATCTGATTTCCTTGCCGGAAGTGCATCTTCATTTGGGTAACCATTTTTCTAGTCTTGGTGTCCAATCTGTTAATGTCATTTAACTTTAAAATGTTGAAGCTGCGTGTAACTAAGATATGTATAGCTTTCATTTTATTGACCTCATTTAGTTCGCTTTCTAGTATCAAACGCAGTCTACTATAATATTATTTTTTCATCGATATGCTGTATTCTGTCTCCTTCATTAATTCCTAAATATTTGTATGCACCTTCTTAGTCTAGTTGCTTAATCTTGTTGTTCATATCAATCTGTAGTTTTGACCCCTGTGTCGATTATGAACTCCGTCCTGTCTTCGCTAAACGTTTTGACGATAGCATTTTTTTCTGTTGGTTGTCGTCCTTGCCAAATATTTTAAGATCAGCAATATAGAATAAGCGATTCAATTTGCGATTCTGTTATTTGTATCCGTAGCCACTGTTGTTCAATAGGCGGCTGAGTGGCGCTAATGCGAGGCAGAAGATTAGTATTGACAATGAATCTCCTTGGGAGATCCCACATTTGATGTTGATTGGTCTCGATGCTAATGACCTATTTCTATGGCTTAGGTTTAGTTTAGTCTTCCAGTTTGTCATATCCTAGGTTATAAATCTGTTGTGGGGCATAATCAATCCATGAGTATGGTACTCAGCTGGCCGCCTTTCTGTAAACCGTCCTTGTTGTCGATAAGTTTCTTTACATTCCTTTCATCTCTACCAATATAGTTTTATTGATAATTAGTTGGTCATTGCATCCGTAACCTCTTTTTTACATCACTTCTGTTCGACTAGGAGTAAATTGTTTTTTTCTCAAGGAAATTTTAAGTCCTGTCGATTATGATAGAAGTGAGGATCTTGTAGATTGTTGGTAGGCAGGTGATGGGTCTATAGTTCTTCGGGTTCTGCGTCTCTTCTGATTTTGGGAGTAGGTATGTTACTCCCCACGTGAGCCATTATTCTTTCTGAATTTATGATTATATCATTGTAAGCCCGTGCGTGGTTCTGATTGGTTGTTAGATATATTTTTATCCAAGAATTGTCTATTCGGTTTATTCCTGGTACTTTCCAATTTTTTGGTTTTGCAGATAGCAGCAATAATATTGATATCTGTCCATTTTCGGCACTAAATAAGAACCATTCGACTTTCTGGATATTAGCATTTATCTCTATTTTATTTCAACCAGTTCTCGATATAGTTTCTTGGCATCTTGTTTGAAGATCTTTTTTTTTTTTTTTTTTTTTTTGCCAGAATAATCTGTTTCTTTTTTATAACGTTTGATTCTCTGTGCTTTCGCTTGAATTTGTTGTTCCAGCTTCTCTTTAAATTTCGGTTTAAATCTACATATCAAGGCTTCGTTTGAATTGTCTCCTTTTACTTTCTTTAATTTTGGAGCTCTTGTCTACTTCACTTACAAGTGACAATTATTCTCGTAGTTTACTTATTTCGATTTTTATTTTATCTTTCCAAGATGACACTTTTCATTTCGTTTTCGTTGTGTTTTTACTTTTTACCTAATTTTTCTGAGCCCGCGTCTATAAGATGATTAATTTATGTCAGGTTCATCGGTCTTTCCATTAAATTCTTTATTTTTCTAATTGCTTGGTTAGTAAGGTTGATGGCTTCATTCATTTGAAGATTCTTACTTTTAGAATCGTTGGCCTTTCCTCGAAAGATATTTCATTTGCATTATCCAATTATTGTCGGATGTCTTTTGTGATCTCATTTTCTCTGTCATATTCGTCATTATCTTCATATATTTGCTTGTATACCCCAGAGGGAGTATTACAATTGGTTTCTATTTGTTCTTCTGCATGTGTCCCATCTGGGGTATTGGCATATAGCCCATCGATGCTAACGTTTAATTTATTTTTATGTTTTCTCGAATACTTTCCAGTTATATGTCAGGTATTATTTTTTCTGATGACGTCACGCCTGAAATAAGCTAGTTTGTAGTCACCGATGGTTAGTCGGTTTGAGGGATGTTTTTTCTCGCCAGATATTATAGGTGGTTGCGGTCATTTTTTTCATTGTCGGATTTATCGTAGCATTGTAAAATACTATCATTACTTCAATATGCTCTTCCCTAAGCTATTTATCAGGTCATCCCATGAGTTCTGTCCGAATTTTAACTTGTTGTCATAATGAACGAAATTTGAAGAGTATTTTATAATTTCTAATGGAGCTGAACATTATTTTTATGTTTAGATGCATTTAAACTGATCACATTTTATATCAGAGAACAATAAAATTAAATTTTGTTTGATTAAAAACCTACTAACATGGAAGTACTCAAGAATCATTTGAGGCACATAATGCTTTATGAGTTCAAGAAAGGAAACTCAGCAGCCGAAGCGGATAGAAACATTCACTCAGAGAGGAATGTGTGAATTAAAGAACTTGCAAAATTCAGAGATGGAGATTTCACCCTTGAAGATGAAGATCGAACCGGACGTCCAGTTGAGTTTGATGAAAAGCTTCTTGAAGCAGTCCTTGAAGAAAATCCTGCTTTATCAGTTGAGGAATTGACAGTGGTTCTCAGTTCCAACCATACAACTGTTCATCGTAATCTTCACCAACTTGGAAATGTTTCATAAACATGGAAAATAGGTGCCTCATGAATTGTCTGAAAACAACCTCAAATCCCGAGTTGACATTTGCTCTTCTCTCCATTCTCACCAACCTGTTTCACCTTTCTTGGATAGATTTGTGACTGGAGACGAAAAATGGATCTTTTATCGAAATGTTAAGCGTCGTAGACAGTGGCTGGGTAAAGGGGAAGGACCTCAGCCCAGCCGAGAAGGAAACTTCATGGGCAAAACTTCCTTCTTTCAATCTGGTGGGATCCTCAAGGAATAATCCACTTTGAATTTTTACCACCTAATGCTACAATTAATGCTCAAATATACTGTCAGCAATTAGAGCGTTTGAACCAAGCTTTGAGGTGATGTTTCATCAGAACAACAAAAATCACATCACAAAAGATCGAAGAACTTGGTTGGGAGAAAATTCCTCATCCACCTTATTCTCCCGATCTTGTTCCTTCAGACCACCATTTGTTTCGTAGCTTACAGAATCATTTGGAAGAAACAGCTTTTGTAACACAGGAAGAGGTTAAAACTGCCATTTGTGAGTTCTTCGAATCAAAGCCAAAAGAATTTTACAGTAATGGAATTAGTTAGCTTGTTAATAGATGGAAGGAAGTCATAGATAATCAGGGAAAATACATTGTTGATTGAATCTGTAATTAAATGTAACACTTGGTCACTTGTTTTCTTTATTCAAAATTCGGACAGAACTTATGGGATGACCTGATATTTATTGTTCTTTTTCTAGGAGTTTCTTTTTTTTAAATAGAGAACACCTGCGAAAACTATCCTCGGAGTTCTTTTCTTCTAGTTCTCGTTGGTTAAAGTTTGTTTCACTTGCAGACTATGGTTCCTCACTCAGGTTGGCGGTTCTAGTTGCCCCGCCTAAAACGCGATGATGTTTCGCAATATCTTGTTATGTCAGCATTATAGTTAGTTCATATTTACACTTACACAGGTTCCTGGGCGCCGGAGCATATCTATACCATGGTGAACCATTATATTCAGGGGACCAAGACTCCGCCTGCTATTTTTCTGTTTACTGTTGTTATTATTAAGAACAATTTTAAAAATCTTCATTTATAATCGATTCGATTCCTAATCCTGTTATTAAACGAATATATTTTACCAATAAATACAATATATAGACACTGATGAGAAAAGTTTTAAAATATTTAAAGAAAAAAATATTTGTATTGTATGGCTTATAAAATAAAAGTTGTATAGAAATTACTAATAAATAACTAACAAAAAACATTTAAAAAGTCACTATGATCACAATCGCCACCACCACCATCATCACCACTACCACAATAATAATAATAATAATAATAATAATAATAATAATAATAATAATAATAACAATAATAATAATAATAATAATAATTATTATTATTTTTACTATTATTATTATTATTATTATTATTATTATTATTATTATTGGATTCCTCTTTGTTTCTGTTTCTTCGTCATGTTTTCAGTAATAATAGTCTAATAACTCTTTAATTCTCTTTTCGAATCAGTTAAAAATGATTTGCGTCAAATATCCATAAAACTAGTTGTTACCGAACGATTTGCTTAAATGACTGCTACTAGGAGACACTTGTAATTCAAACAAAGACGTCGTTAAGAGAAAGAGATATAAAAATCGAAAGACGAAGAAAAAAATCAAACAAATCTAGATTTGCGTAAAATCACTAACAATATACGAGTCAATACTAATGACATAATATGCAGATCAATAACAGAATAATAGCAATGATGCCAACGGCAGTAGCAATTCCAATGATAAGAATAAGCCATTGGTCACTTTTGAATTGTATAATAACATAATGACATGTGTTTAAAATTAAAATATCATTAATTCAAAATATAATTTGCGGTAATGATACTTTTAAGGCATGGGCTACCAGAGATTCTTTCAATGAACCTATAGGAAGATTTTCCAATCAAATCGAGTGCCTCAAATACAAGTGGAATTGTTGATGTCCTCACGTGTTACAGTTTCGAGATTTCTATTTCAAAGTCCTTGTACTTTGATAGCATTTTTAAGATCTGCAAAGATATATTTATTATTATTATTATTGTTATTATTGCTATCATTATTATTGTTAACATACACAGGCTTTTCGTTTTCAATCCGGGATCTTCAGGAGGCCTCTTCATCAAGTCGTATGGCCTAAGACAGACAGCACATTTCGCAAGCAATGCATACATTTAAATCGATGGGATATTACGATTTATTCCGATTTTCCAGATATCCGATTTAACGTTCACCGGTATAGAATCTAACAATTAATTTAATGTCGAAACTTGATATAGCATATTTTATATTTAAATAGGGCAATGCTAATGAACGTTTTTTTTTTTTTTATTGCTCACATGAAAGTGCCGTTTTAGTAATTTTTAAAATGTAAGTGATGCATATTTTTATTCATTTATTCTCATACCATTAATTGTTTATTATTTGTTTATAACAAAATTTTATATGATTATAAATTTATTATCTTTATCTTATCGGGTACATATGTTTAAGTTAATTAAATAATTATGTTTAAGATAAATCTCCGTGTACAAAAGTTGTTATCTTTTTAATTTAAGCGTTATTTCGCAACTTTACATTATTATCAATATTTCCTATATTACCACAAAAAATATTAGATTATTATGAATAATTAATACACTGTATTTACTTATGTATTTGCACTTCGACATGAAATTTTTTTTTTTTTTATTTATATTTTAACGTAACATTTTTTTCTGAAACGGAACATATTCATGTATTTGTTAGAAAAGCAAATGTTTATCTTGTTTTGATTACTTTTGGCCAGTGGATTCTTATTGACGATTATTATTCAATTAGTTTTAGCAAATAACATTGATGAAAATGACCTGATATATATTTGACGATAATTGTAAAAGATTTATTGATAATCGTTTCATATTTATTGATTGTTTTCTATTATTAATCATTTACACAGAAATTACGATATTAGGAAGAATTAGTGATGCTTTTGATGATTGCCCTTTGATTCATGTGCACTGTGCTTCCGTGATTTTGCGTGTGTGTGGGGGGGGTCATGTATATTTAAACTTTAATTCGTTATTAATGTTACCTTCATTAAGTTATCTAATTTTATATTAATATTTTAAGTTAATTTTACTTCATATTAATATTAAAATAAGTCAAGTACATTATTCGGCAACCTTCCTAGAGATGATGTCTGGATAAAAAAAATCTCACAGGTTCATGTTCTCTAATAACGTTAATAGCTTTCGACTAATACTCCTTTCGTGTTTATTGAACCGGAGTACAGAATTATCCTGTTTCTTGTTTAAGATTAGGTTTACCGTTTCTTTTCAACCATGGTTTTAATTATTTAACTCTCAGTGGCTGCCACTTTTCATTATGGGAGTATCGGGTTAGCAGTTTCCTGGTTGCTACAACCGACTGGTAGTATGGAGCACGAACACTTTGGTAGCCAACATGATGGCCAACATGAGATCACATTAATCTTATCCACTTTCTGGCCAACTACTATTGCTATAAACTATAGTTATCTTTATTTTGACTTTTTCTCTTTAAAAATAATATTTTTGTAACACGTACAATGAAAAGACATACGAGTAAATAAGAAGCAAAATATCACCTACTCCATTCAACCTTTCTTTATCGAATATTTGTGGTATTCTTAACAATTTCTCTATTGAATTATTTTTTTCTGTTGAAAGATTCTCTAGATATTTTAACACTTTTTGAAAGTAATTTAAACTCTTCTATCGCTGCCAATGAATTCTCTGTTCCAGGCTATATCTCTCTTTATTGAAAAGATTCTAGGGTATGTATGCATGGCCCTGGAGCTTACACCCGGGAAAATCTTTAATGGCAGGGAACTCTTTTCTTGAGTCCCGGGATGATTCTTTCATGTGCTTTCGACATTCTCTCGTATAAATTAAAATAACCTTCTCACAACAGTTAGAAATTATATAATTACGAGTAAAGAAGAAGTAAAAAATCACCTACTCCAATCAACTTTTCTTTCTCGAATATTCGTGGTATTAGTACCAATTTTTGTATTGTAGATTTTTTTTCTCTTGAAAGATTTACCAGATATTTTAGCACTTTCAGAAAATAATTTAAATTCTTTTATAGTTGCCAAAGAATCTTACGTTCCACAAAGATTCTAGGATGCATGTGCATTGACTTGGTAATTACATCCGGGAAAATTTTCTTATGGCAAAGGAATTGTTTCTTAAGTCCGCAGACGATTCTTTCACGACCTTGACGTTATTTCACCGTTAGCAAAAATCTTTTTCCTTTATCGTTCTCGTTCAACTCAAAACTGGACCATATTAGACAAAATATCTGCCAATATAGAAACGGCTTTCCACATTCATCTGCGAAACTTATTATTTGGTATTTCTAATGTTCATACGACGGGGTTTAATAATTCTAATGTCACTGATATTGATGGTATTCAAACTTACAATTTTACCGTTGTTCGGTAAAAGAATGGATTTAGCCAGACGTTTCTCTCATAAGTCTGATCTACATGTGTCTTTACTTGGTTTATTCCTTACTTTCTGTCCTAGCCACTATCGAGTATCACACACTGCCCACTTGGCATTTCGGATCACGCTGTATAATGTGTTGAGATTTCTGTTGTGTCGTCTATCAGACAAGAATCGCCTATTCTCAAGACTCCCTTCTGTTACCAGCGTTCTGATGGCGATTCATTACCTGATTTTCTTGGAGACGCCACTTCGATTGATATCCTTAACCTTATGTTGATGATGGTGCCGCAGAGATTCTTCTTGGACAAAATGCGGCTTCGATAATTTTTTTACCTTCTCGGAAATAGCAATACTTGGTACACTTGCTTCAACAGCTGCTATATCCCACAGAAATCACTCTTTTCAGACCGATCCCAACAGACGCCACTTTGTGTATGCTCGTAATAATCGTAAACATATCATCAAAGAGGCTAAATCTTTGCTCACAGAATGTGGCACCGTATAGCCTCTAGAAGTTTCGTTGTCGTAGCTACAGGCGATTCTGTAAGTTTTCAAACCTCCCCTCTACACTCAATTTGATAATTTAACATACTCTACTGACAAATCTGATTATTTTGCTTGTAAATTCTCTTCAAATTCTACATGTGCAGTGTTTTTAGTTGACTTTCCCCTTGGAACTGAGTCTCTATTCAGTGATATGCATATAACTCCGTAGATTGTTTCTGCTAAACTTTCTCTAAACTTGTTCCCCACAAGGAATATGGAATTGGAAGTATCTCTGCAATAGTCCTTAATAAATGTTTTCCTGACCTGGCTTCTGTTCTCTGTAAACTCTAGAATAAATACCTTGTTGATTCTTGCTTTCCTGCTTATTAGAATCTAGCAGCATTGCACAGCGTTGCCCGTGCTTGATTCAAAAATCGCACGACTCAAACAGCAATCGCTATCACTTGACTTAAAATATTTTTGCTCTTCCTTTGCCTTTAAAGGAGTGTCCTTTGCTGTGCTGATGTTGCTACATGCCTTACTTCTTGCCTATCTCACACTGCAAATTTTTTCTAAGCTCTATACTAAACATTAAATCCGTTACGTAAAAAGAACAAAAGAAAATTAACACAAAACGATCAGCTTTAAAAAAGGACTCGTAACTGGAAAAAAACGAATGAAAAAAGAATGTTAAGAACAAATACTTTTTCACATTCAACCCAGTTCTGCGGAATCAGAATCAACTTTGAGTTTAACCAAGCGAATGAGCCAATTGGAGTAAAGTGCCATGCAGATTTAAATTTTTCCCACTTGTGACGAATGCAGCTATCGATTTCTTTTTTGCATGCTAGCATGCTAGTTAACATTCGTGTCAGTCAGGTGTTGGCTCTCACGCTGGGCAATAGAATGTTCCTGTCTATTCGTGGCAGCCAGCTATAGGCTCTCACTCTGGCCAGTAGAAAATGGCCGTGAATTATATGAAAACTGCCGTCGAAGCACGAAAAAATCGATTATTTCCACTATCGATGGAAGTTGGGAAATGCAATGTCGGTCTTGGCCTTTCCGCTAACTTGGAGCATGTGCATGTAAATTTTGGTGCAAATCCGTCGAAAATTGCGGCCCTGTATTCGTTACACACACACACACACGCGCTCTCGCACGCACGCACGCACGCACGCACATCCTGCCTTTTATAGATATAGATTCTCTTCTGTATTTCCAGTCTTTAAGAACCATTTGATTCTTCTGAATATCGGCATATTAGATATTTATCTTTTTTTTTTTTACAAATACTAGAGTTGCTATTCAACTCTGAATTCATTAAGCATCGCACCTTGCAGGATGTTCTTTCAGATAATCCATATAGCTTTCGCTTCTCTAAATCAATTGCTGATGAATTAATGATTATTCCTGAAAGAGTCTATCAATCTTTGAATAACAATGGTGTAACAGACTTTTGCTTTAGGTATCTCAAAGATATTTAGTATGGTTTAGCATATTGGTCTTCTTCACTATTGTAAAGGATATGCTATTTCTGGTGGAATTGTTGAACTGATTCTATCATTCTTTTCGGATCTTGTTCAATTAATGCAAGTGTCCCTCAGGGATCTATCCTTTGTTCTACGTTGTTCCTTTCTGACGCCATTTGTTTTCGGTATCTATGCCTGACGACACGACTATTTACTCCTGTCATAATACAATAAGTGATTTTTACGGTAAAGTTAAATTGAAAACCGATGTCAAAAAAGAACTTCAAACTTTTGTTAACTGGGACAAGGAAAGACGTGTTAATTTTAACGGCCCCAAAACGTAACTGATCTCTTGTAATCGTCTTTTGAATTCTGATGCTAAACCCCAAGAGAGTGACACATGAGGTCTTCTGCGGACATGATGGGGAATGTTATACTGAATCAATGTCTCACCAGAATCTATATTTCTATCTTTCTAAGTCTACCGTTTATCCATGAATTAGATATTGCTGCTACATCTGGTCTGATACTTATAGTACATATTTAGAAATTTTTGAAAAAACACAGAGAACAATCTGCAATGTTATTGTTTCTAACCTGATATCTCGGCTTTAGTCACATTCTCACCGCAATAAGGTAGCTTTACTTTCTCTTTTCTATAAATACTTTCATGGTAATTGTTCTGATAAACTTTCTTATATGATACGTAGAACTTATCGCTTGTGGCAATCTCTTCCGGCCATGTGGTTTTCAACTAAAATTGGTCTTCAAAAATGTAAATTCTTCTGTCGTATTAAGTGCTGTTCTTTTATTGTTCTATCGCATTCATGATGCTATTTCACACCTTCGACTTGCTTCAGGTGCAATGATTAAAAGCTGCAAAATTTAGCATTTTCGTAAGTTTTATTCCATAATTGACATAATAATTACATTTTCACGAAGATAATAATTTTTATATCCAAGTGAGGAAGCGATAGAAGAGCGGTAAATTTAAGAAACATTTTGAAGCTTTGTCTTTACATGTCAGGACGAAAGGCAAGTAGGCCGTAGATAATTGTTATTTCATTATACCTGCCCTATCAAGAGAAAATGCCGTTTTATTATATATATAAACAATTAAGTGAATATAAATTTCAATGAATCCTAACCATTGTATCAAAGGTTACAGAAAATGCTAGTTCTTAAGAGAAACAATTGTCATTTATAATAATCAGGATGTGTAATTGGGAAATTATTGAATTGCTTTATTTACATTATTCGGACTATTGTCCTCAACTTTGTCGCTATATTTATTAGGTTGGTGCAAAAATAATGACGTAATAATGTCGTTTTTGACGTATTTTTTAACGTCAAAAAACGACATTATTACGTCATTATTTTTGCACCAACCTAATATTACAACGTTCGGCTGTTGTTCAAGTGGTTGCAATGTCGAACTGAATCTTTTATTTCGCTCACTGGGTTAGACTGTTCTAGTTCCACGTGCCATGTTTAATGGATGTCAGTTATTAGTTATCTCCTGTTAATTTCCCTCTCAAAGTTCTCCACTGCCTCACACTATTTGGGTCCTGTTACTGGATCTAACCAACGCCTTTATCTACTATGCCATGTGTCCTTGAGGACATCTGTGTATGAATTTCTGGGTATTATAAAACTAATGTCTCAGCAACCATTTTTACCAGTGTTCATATTGCAATTTTTGCTGTTATCATTTTATGTTGTTATCAGAGCTCATATTGCAACTGACATCCATTAAACAGGTGGAATTAGAACAGTCTACACCAGTGAGCGAAATAAAGGCCGGAGAGTGCAACGGCCGAAACGTTGTAATAAATATGGCGACAAATATGAGGACAATAGTCCGAATAATGTAAATAATGTACAGAATAATTCATCTCAGAAATATAGACAGATACTATTGAATTGCTGTTAGACTAAGGCTATAAATATACAATTTATCCGTCTCTCAGTCGATCACCGACCGAATAAATCAACCGACTCAATCTGGATTTTGTGCGCAAGAAATAGGGAATGCGAGGATTATGTCCACAAGGAAAAGAAAGGTGAGAAAATTAACATTTTAATGCTGATTCCCATTTCCTAGCTTGTTTATTCAGAAATTTCCTTGCACGGAGTACTGAGTGTAGGGAACAATTGGCACAAACTGCTACTCCGATCAAGACAGAATATATTTATACCTTAAATAACGATCTTCGGCAACTTTGTGACAGCCAGCGTAGGACACAATCGACGAGCGTCATCTTAACAATTTTTTTTTTTACTTTTGTGAGAGGTTATTTCTAAAATTCTACCAAGAGGCATTGGTTTGCGAATTATTATTATATCTTATTCTCTTTCTGTCAAAATCATCATCAGATTCGAACAAATGAATGGCACACATACGTTATGTCGCAGCAAACGGCTTAAATTAATCAGTGCACAAATACGTCCTGGGTAAGACGATAAAACTACCCTCCGCATCCTGGATATGATGATAAACTACATCTGACTGTAAAGCCTCTGATCAGAGGGTTTTGCAGAGCTTAATTGCTTATGTTCCATGACCAGGTGTGTTATCAAAAGTTAAGGTCCGAACAGTGAGTAAATAGTTAGCCCAAATAGGGGTCAAAACGCTATGCAAGTGGAAAAGTAGATTTTAATACCAGAAATACAATTTTGTAAAAAATTACTACCAGCAATGAATTTTTGATAAAATTATTACCAGGCAAACATTACCTGCATTTACAGTTTTGAAAAAAATATTACCAACAATACATTTTTTAACTAAAATATTATGACCAATACATTTTTTAAATAAAATATTACCAGCAATACATTTTTGAAAAAATTTTACCAACAATACATTTTTAAACTAAAATATTACGAGCTTTACATTTTTGAAATAAAATATTACGAGCAATACATTTATGAACTAAAATATTACCAAAAATACATTTTTGAACTAAAATATTACCAGCAATACATTTTTGAACTAAAATATTACCAGCAATACATTTATGAACTAAAATATTACCAACAATACATTTTTGGAAAAAATATCAACAGCAACACTTTTTTGAACTAAAATATTACCAGCAATAAAAATCTTGTCGGATTTAAATAACCTATTGAGGTTGATATGCCGTAAAACAAACCAAACCAAATTAAACTAATCAGAGTTCATTTATTATTTAATGTCTGCATGTAAGAGACCTCGATTACACTCCAGACGCTCTCAGAACTACGTAATTCCTTCCAACGCATTTATTTTCTTATGAGTCGGAATTGTTCACAATGCGGCATTCCTGTGATATTTCTAATGGAGTGGCTCAATATTCACTTTCTATCATTGAGTTAAAGATTGTGCAGTCTTCTAGTGGTATTAATTAATTTCCACGCTGAAGCCTTTTCCCGTAAATGACAAGTTACAAACCTTTACAATTCTATCGCTCATCTATCGTTATTTCTATGTTAAATGTTCAAATGAACTCCAGTCTTGCATTCCACCAGTCCCAGCTTTACAAATATGACACTAAATGTCTCCATTCATGTAGTCAAATCAGCCTCACTTCTTTTGTATTTTTAATGTAAGACAAACGCTCTAGATAATCTTTCCCCAAGGACTGCTAGCTTGCGGAACAAACTCCCCTGAACACTATAATCTTAACCTCTTGATATCAAAAGTCAATCTTTATCTATTTCCATTCTTTTCTATAATATTCAATTCCTGCCACCTCCGCTACTAGTCATAAAAACGTTTAACACTAACACTCTACCTTGAGTGGCTATAGAGCCTCTTTTCGTGGATGGAAACTTTTATAAAAGAAAGATACAGATTTAATGAAAGAAGCAACCATTGGCACACCAGTATCTATATAAAGAAGCAAATCGCCATGCATGAAACACTACCCTAAATATGAAGAAATGATCATTCCTCAAACTTTATTTTGAAGGTCTTATTGAACGTACAGAGAACTTTTCAACATTCCTAACAGCACGAAGCTGAAAATTCATCACTAGAAATCTATAATGCGTAAAATATTTGAGAAAAGAGAATATGCCTGTCATTAAAAACAGCATTTGAAATCTCGAAGATTTATTCAAAATTGAACAACGAACATAAGAAAAATTGTCTTGCATCACACAGTGAACCTACCTTCCTCACAGCAGAGCTAGAAATTTATTTAATATAAGCTTTCCATTTCATGACAGCGAAGGCTCACCTTCCTGAGAATTAGCATCAATCATGCTGATGGAAGGCAAATAAGGTTCACTACGACAAAATATTACATCTTATAGGTGCCAAAAATTCAATAAAAACTTCAATATCTTAATGATATTGAAAAAATTAAAAATTGATATTTATCGCACTTAATCAGTTATGGGAATCCTGAAGCAAGAATTTTAAGGAACTTGCATCTATTATCTCTTTCTTCTTGTATATCTCTATTAATAATGATGTGATAAACGTGAAACACATTTTCGGCGTATAAGAATTATTTTACATGAAAAGTAATTTTCAGCCGAGTTCGGAAAGTAATACATTCTTCATCGTACATTAAACATCGGTTTCGAGTTTCATTCTGTATAAACGTTTTTCCCAACTTCAGTGCTTCTTCCAACATTTTTTTTATTACATTTCTACATCAGTTTTGTAAAGGACACTTCTTAAAGGGTTTAATGTTGTCTATTTATAAATCTACCCATTTGTAGTCACCTGTTTCTTCATTTTTTTTCTTTGATGCAATTTAAGGCGATGGTTATGTATTACAGCAGGCAATTAAATTGGCATTTTACATTAACCTTGTCCCAGTTGAAATAAATCATTCTGTCACGGAATGTTAATAGCAATGCTCTATCTATCAGCTCTTAAATCTGATCTTTTTTCATTTGTATTTCTATCTAGAATTATTCTTGTCATGTCTACTATCGAGACAAGTAGAAATTCTCTTGCTGTTGGGAAACATAAAATATAATTTTTTGTAAATTTTGCGGTCATGTTCTTAAAGATATCTGTTCGCTCCTTCATAGATTACATGTACGTATATGCTCTAAACCAAAAATTTAAAACGTAGGGCGCATGCCACACAGATGGGCCATGGTAATATTTTAGTGGCGCATGCGTAGGATGTGCACCCTTTGGCTTACTATACGAAAAGAATAAGGGGGCAATACAAGAATGAGATATTAACAGTAATTGTTTTCTAATGTGTCTGAGAGTGTTAATGTTAATATACGTTAATACATGTGATGCATATACAGTAAGCATACATCAGAAATATTTCGTGTGTATGTACATACATGTGAAGTATTTACCGTTCTCCCCACGAGGTAGGATGTGATATAAGACCGAATTTAATGTGGGGCAATCCGAGTCGATAAGCTCGGCCAAAATTTTCCCAATAGACTCCATATAAATAGGGTCGTGCCTGTCTTCCTCCCCAGTCGAGACTCTGTCCTTCGGCATAGCCTCGTCCAAGTTCCTCTCTGCCTAACTACCTGATCGTACATGTGTAATTTCCATACATGTTAAAATTAAATATTACCTGAGGTGGGCAGCAGAATTTTAGAAATACGAAAGTGGGGCAAGAACCCAAATCGTTTGGGAACCGAAACAAATGCTTTCATCCTTTTAACTGATATTTTATTTTATAGATAGGGATATGACTATTTAATATGTTAACTTTATTTGCATATTTTCTAAAGTCTGTAACATTGCTAGACTCGCGTTATCTCCGTGTATTTAGTCACTAATTGCCAGTGTCATTCTTACAGAAATTGAGTCTCTAATTATCCAATATGTTTACAAGTCCAGAAAGTGAAAGAACCCTGAAAGACAAAGTTTGGCTTTACTTCAAGTAATGTAAAGATAATCCTCTTACATGTAGTGCGGTTATGTAGAAGTGTCAAGAGATCCGGCGTAGTAGACGCTGGATATGATATACGACGTTTCTTTGACCAATACTACCCTTTAAGGCATCAGGTTTAATAGCATCCTCCCCACAAAATATAAGTTGGGATGAGTCGGAGAAGTGTTCAGAGAGATTTGGAGTTCACTTCATCGAGACAGAGAAAACAGCTCTCAGAAAAAAAAAACAAAAAAAACGATAAAATTTCCAAGTAGCTTTTAGAAATAAAAACTAAATCTTTGATGTACCCTGACCCGTTGTGGTAGAAAAAGTTAAGGCCCGAGCTGTGGGCAAATAGTTAGCCCAAATTGAGCTCAAAACGCTGTGAAAGTGGAAAAATAGGTTTTTATTACATGAAATACAATCTTGTAAAAAATTACTACCAGCAATGAATTATTGAAGAAAATTATTATCAGGAACACATTAGCATAAATACATTTTTGAACGGAAATATTACCAACAATACATTTTTTAACTAAAATATTACCTTCTGCACAAGTAGACCTCTTATATGAAGATCAAATGTTAATTCTTGCGTTACGTGTTTCCATGATGCAAGCAGTTAATGCAAATGCTGACGTGATGATAGGGATAGAAGATTTTGATATAAATGTACAGGAAATATATGATGGATTAATATAGATATTTGAGGAGGATCTTTAAGAAATCATTTTTTGGTTTGTTGAAATTGAAGACGGATATTTAGGAATGGATTGCGTGTCTGCTTGTGATGCGGCGACAGTTGATGAGTCGCATCAATGTTTATGAACATTTATTTACGGCGTGCGACATATTTATCAAATGACTGGGAAATATATCAGACAGGAATACTTGACAGAGAATAGCTAGCAATTGCTAAAGATATAACATTTTGTCAAAGAATTAAATTGGTGACACTGAGGTACCGACAATCCATGTAAAACTTAGAAAAAATGATTTCTTTTTAACACTTGCGAAATCCTTGTTTTCCCATGCTGACGATAGTATAACATCTGAACAGAAAGAATTCAGATATTAGATATTGGCTATGCGTTTATATTTTGGGATTTACAGTTAAACTTTGGCCGTAGATTACAAAAAGTTAATGGTCTTCCCATAGTAAACTAAATTCAGTCTTAAAACATTTTATCACTTATTTACAATTCTTCAAGTTTTGGCAATTTATGGATGAAAATAAAACTAAAAATGTCAACGTCTTGAGGCTTGATACTGCTGCGAGTAAAATACTCTATATTGGTCAATCCACGACAAACTGAGGAATCTCTAGCAATCACTGTAAGTAAATAGTACAAAGGAGCAAAAATATTTACAGAGAGACGATATCAGAGAGAAAACATAAAAATCTAACTTCATCAGACCTCCTTCTATATTGATCCTGTCGCTCTGATGGGAGGTTTGAAGGTGAAGGAAAGATAATATGCAGGAAATAATTCCGAATCATGAGTAAATGATGCTTTGGTCTACAGTTCAAGATTCGCGTGTTAAAATCAGAGTGAATACCGTTTGTGTTGATACAGTACGATATTTTGTGGACAAATAGTTATCGTGCATCAAACTACAGAGATGGATAAGACTTGAGATGTGGTTACCGAAAAGGTGAAAGTTGATCTTCAATAATCACTGTATAATATGCAAAACATATTTCTTTTCTTTTCGTAATCATTTCCACCAAGACAAACAATAAATCTACTAAGACGCAAGGGGTTACTGATCAAGAAAGAATATGAGAAAAGGAAAAATATTATTAAGTAGAGAGAACATGGCAGAAAAGGGATTATGAACACAGAAGAAATCGATTGAAACAGAATTAAGATTTTGGTTTTTTTTACGGCATATAAACCTAAATGGGTCATTTAATGCCGACAACTTTTTTTTTTCTTGTTATATTTTTCCTTTGTCGAAAATCTATTTCTGTTAATATTTTTCCACGAAAAAGTATAGTTGGTAATATTATATTTTTCCACAACGTATAGCAGGTTATATTATCTTTCAAAAACGTATAGCCGGTAAGGCTATTCTTTAAAAACGTACAACTAGCAACATTATTTTTTTCAAAAACTATTTATCAAAGACCTTGCTCTTGGATGTAGTTTATTGTCTTACCCAGGACGTGGATGAAGTTTATCTTCATACCCAGGACGCGGATGTCGTCTGAGTTTTAACTATTTACCCATAGCTGGGACCCTAACAGTTGCTACCACCCCGGGTCAGAGAGGACCTGGGAACACTAGCAATTAAGAGGTGATTCCACGCTCCTACAATCCTTCTGATCAGAGGCCTTGCTGTTGGACGTAGTTTATCGTCTTACCCAGGACGCGGATATAGTTTATCGTCATACCCAGGACGTGGATGTAGTTTATAGTCATACCCAGGACAAACAAAATTTAGATTTTTTAAGATTAACGTTGACTGGAAATCAAAAATCCGGTAGACATTTCTACAAAGATGAAGTATGATATAAGAAACTGTTAGATCTAGCAATTTCAGAAGCAAAATGGTGAGACCTATCTGCCATTATAGTAATGCGATTAACAATATAATTAGATTTTTGAAGAGGAAAGTTGAAGAAAATTCCACAACCGAGAAATGTAGGAGCATCAAATGTCAGTATAGAACAATCGGTTAAATCAGGTAATTTCAGTTCTCAAATGGTGATATGCAGCTGTCAATCAAGTATTGCGTTTGAATTCGAAACTTCTTGCCAAAGATAAAAGCACATCAGCAGAATTGCCATGGAAATGTTTATATAAATACACTGTAACGATACATTCCAGCGGTAGAAGAGTGACATCGTTTTTCCAGCTATGGACGAATGGTTGACACATAAATATGTAAATCTGATTCGAACAGGAAAGAATGTCTAGCCAGACACAGTGAAGCATCTTCCTACCAGCAGACCTAGCAACTGATTCAATATAATCTTTTCATTTCATGTCAGCGGAAAGCGCTAGCCCGAGAAGGCGTAATGAGTCAATTGCCTCGAGGTTTTCACCAGCCATGCTGACAGAAAAGAGGAAAGGTTCTCTCAGACTATTAATAGAGATTAATTTCGTTTTGGAGGGTTTAAAATGAACAAGCTATTCCTTGTCCGAATCAACAGAATGGTCATTTTCTAAGTCAACTACTAATATGACCGTATAGAAATGATCAGGCTTACTGTTAGGACAAAGGGAAATAACTGTGTCCAAGTCCAAGGAGACAGCCCTGAGAAAGACCTTCATTAATGCAAACCGATCTGGAAGTCTGACAATTCAAGAAATATTTCATTTCCTGATTGATAAGAAAAACTGTATCAGTTCAAAATTTTGTCCCAAATCAAGATAACCATTCTACTTGTGAACAAGATTAGTGTGAAAAATGTCTTCGACATATTCAAATAAACAGACTTCACCGTTTTTTTAGGAAAAATCTGTGAAGTAGGATACTTGACCAAGTCAAAGTAGATTAGAGCATCTACTTCTTTGCCAAAAAGACGTAGAAGACTATAAGAACGATAGTTATTAGGTTGGTGCAAAATAATGACGTAATAATGTTGTTTTTTGACGTATTTTTAACGCCAAAAAACGAAATTATTACCTCATTATTTTTGCACCAACCTAATATAAGGGTCAGATACTTCGCCTGAATTTTTAAAGATTAGGGCTGCATAAGAGGATTTCCAACTAGCAAGAAAGAAAAAAAGCAACAAGGTATTTATTAGAGACTTTACGGTGAACAGGGGGAAGTTGAAGAGCACATTTATTAAGAACTATTTACGGGATACCATGAAGTTCACATACTTTGTGATGATCCAATTTAGAGACAATAGCAGAACCCATGGACGAATTTATATGCATGTCAGTCAAAAGAGACAGTTTTAAGCAGAAAGTCAGCTAAAGATACTTCACATAAGTCAAGAGTAGAATTCGAAGAGAATTTATGAGGAAAACATTTTTCTTTATCAGTGGATGTTGGCACCCCAAATTGAGTGAAGAGATGAGAGATAAAAGACTTATTTAAGAAACTAAGAGCCGTCATTTTTCAAGGAAAGGCAAACTTATTATGATTAGGATACATGGTGACTCATTCTATCAGCAAACGAGGAATTCTTGGAGGATACATTACAAGTATTATGTTGTAATGGAATGTCCCACACTCCTATGGGGAGTGACTATATCATTAGCCATATATAGTGAGTACATGATAGACCAGGAGGCTTGCTTCGGCAATTAGTTGGAGATTCGTCTCCAGCTAAGCTGGTCGAACTCTCTGCCTTCCGGCGGAGAGGAACTAAGATGAGGTTATGCCGAAAGGCAGAGTCACGTCTGCGATGGTAGACAGCTACCACCCTCTTTTTAACGGGTTCTACGGGGAATTTTTTCCCGAGCCTATGTGCTCGGATACCCCACATTAAATATGGTCTTGTACCATATCTGAACGCGTAGGGCGGTTATCAAATATCATTGCTTCGGGAATTACCAGCCTGCCACCCGATTCCCTCTCTTTCCGTAGTGTATTCTCTTTTACTATCTCTTTCTTTCACCTACGCGCGTTTTGCTGTTCTTTCACTCGAGTACAACCTTAATCTGTTTGTAACCTATTTAAGGATACAATATATTACGAACAAACAGAAAGACGCGTCTGATTGGACCAACACTCTGATACTGCTTCATAAAGTAGGCTATAGCGGCTGAATCGGCTGGTGTATACAGGGGAATAATGTAGCTTCACTTGGTATTTGCAAGAAGGTAAAAAGTATCGATGGCAGATTTGACCCTGGATGATATCTCTATGGCATAATTTTAAATTTTCACTACTAGTCTATTTGTTGTTTTTGAATTATATCGCTGAATTAGATAATATTTATGTACATAATTTGATTTCGTAAAACAATTAAAGCGTGATGCGATAATGAATAAGGGATGATGATTATTACTTTAAAATTACTATTAGCAACATTCACTTATTTTATCCACAATGAAAAAAAAAGTTTGTAAAAGATTTAGTTTAAAAGCAATAAAAACATATTAACAATAAAAATCTTATACTCAACGCTTATTGTAATGTACAACAAAAAAAATTTTTAAAGAATTATTTCTGGTATATATATATGTATTTTTAAGTCAGGGCCTATTTTAAGTACTTTTAAAAGAAATTAATTAAGGTTTACCTACTTCTCAAGTCGTAAAGTTCCACTGTCATATAGATCATTCACAGATGGGAAACACGCCCTAACAATACATACAAAGAAACCTTCAAAACCATAGGGAGTAAAGTCAGAATGTAAGTCTCTGAAAAGAAAGACCTATAGAAGTATAATTTTCAACTTGTAGAATATTGCATCGGAAATTATTACACATACTAATGATCACCAATCTCATGACCAGTTATGTCCAAAGCTTCGTCACATCTTTGTAGATCTTCATTCTTTCGTACTGTGCCTCACTTCAAGTAGACTTAGCGAAGTCCATACCTCACCAGGTCAGACCACAGTCGACGAACAAATCAAATGTTCACTAATAGAAAGAGTAGTATTAAACAGTGCAGCGCATATGAGCTGTACTGACTCTTTTTATTATCCCAATTGGCATTTTTCCGATAACTTCTCAGAGACGGAAAAGGGACAAGTGAGTGAAAGTGACCTCCCTATCCTAGCAGTTGCAAAACCACGTTTTTAAGAGACAAAATTATTCACTGAAAAATTTAGATGGAAGAAATATATTTTTGTCAGGAAATCTCACCTTCTCGTTAATTTCAACGTCATCAATTCACAGGCCAATAAAAATGCACCGCTAGATTATTCGTTCTTTTTCTTTCTTATCTTCATCAAATTGTGTTAGTTTTTTTTTTTTTTAGTTGTGATAATCCATTTTTTTTTCCTAATTATTAACGTTATTTTTTTTTTCATGCACACATAACCAGCATCGTTACGTTAGTGGAACAATGAAGACAATGCAAAATATGGAAACATTCCATCGAAAACGTGATACTATTGAGATGGTTACGTGGTTTTAAAAGAATCCTTTAGAGGAGCAGATGACTGAATCTTATTTTGAATGAGTAGGAAAAAAGATTTGCTAAATTATAAGTGCATATATCGAAATATATATTTACTATGTTCTCCAGCTTTAACTGGATAGGTGATAGATTTTCCAAGGTCACAGAACAAAACTTACTTCGGAAACTATTAAGCAATCGCTAAAGAAGTGAATGACAAAGTTAATGAAACAGGTTTCTCAAATGCCTAACATAAATTCGATTCGGCACATGTGACATGAATTAAAAATGCCTATTCAAAAAAGGAATATGAATGATTTGAGACAATACAACATAGAGGAATGATCGAAGTATCCACTTTCATTTAATCTAACCTTCGAGAAATTAATGGCTTTCATTATCATGGATGATGCGAATCTTCAGAAGGGTGTCTTCACGAGCTAACATTCTCTGCTGACATGAAGCGGAAAGATTATATTGTATCACTTGCTAGATCTGCACTTACGAAGGTTGGTTCACCGTATCGTATCAGAAAATATTTCACTCCAGAATCTATTTTGCATATTTATAATTCTATCATTTGTCCATACATTTAATATTGCTCCCACAATTGGTCTGCAGTTCCTACTATGTATTCAAAGATTTTGGAAGAGGAAGAATCTGGAATTTTATTGGTCCTGTTATTGACTTGTAATTTTGGCTTCAGTCACTTTCCTACTGACGTTATATAGATTCCCTTTCTATGAATATTTTCATGGTAATTGTTCTGATGAAATTTCCTCTATGGTACCTAGGCTTTATAAGGGAATTGGCTAGATGTAATCGTAAGTTCTATGTTAAGAGTCTCTTCTTTCGCACTCCTTGCTTGTGGATACTTGTTCTGATTTCACGCTTTCAAGTCAACTTTGATCTTCAAAAGTTTAAATGCAAAGTCAATCGTTATATTCTGTTTTTGGGATTCTATTTTCTTTCTTGCTCCTTAATAATGATTAACCTTTGTCTTATTCCTTCACACTCAATAACTTGTTGTGTCTCAGTGGATTTACTGCCTTGTTTGCGGTGGAGTAATTAAAAAAAAACAAGTTTATTTCGGTATAATTAACTGGAAAATATAAACGGAATAATGCCGGTGTTGAATATTTTCGTTTTCAATGATATATATATATATATTGAGGAAAGACAAATGATATATAACATTGGACGCTAAACAATTTCATTTCTGCTTATAAACGTTTACAAAATAAACAGGGAAGGATACATACATTTAAACATAAGTCTCTGCTTCTTGTGTGATAGTAATACTAACAAAATGTAAGAAAGTAACTATGAAAACAATGTTAAAAAAACGAGTAAATACAGTTTGTATTTCTTCGTTGTTCATCAGACTTAATATCGCTTAAATTCAATTATAATAATAAAAAGAATGAAGCTTTGGAGTTTGCACAAAGAAGAGTATTCACGTTCACTGTAAATGTTTCTTTCTCGTTTCTGTTTATCTGATTATTACATGGAAATAGGTTTCTCGCTATATTAGAATCTCTCTGCCTATATAAAAAAGTTCTTTATTAGCATCGCTATCAGCGTGAAAGGTGTGCCCAACACGCTGCTTCATTTTAAGTACTGCCACAAAGACAAAGCCGTTTCCATTACTTTCTTTCTGCAACATTTTCATTCATATTCTTAAGACGGGCAAGAAAGCTCTGAGATGTGTCTTCTACAATGTTTTACTTAGTTTCATTAAGAAAGTTTCGGTTTTTCCATCTGTGACACTTTCAGCCAGGCTTACCCTGGCTTGTGTTGATCAAGTTCAAGCTATCATCTGGCTGGATGCGGGCTATAAATTCTTCGGACATGTTTGGTTTAACATCTTTTTTTCTTTTGTTTTAGCGGGGTTTATTTTATTGTTTCGACCATTCAGTCGAAACAATTGGTGTAAGTACTTTTCTTTTTTCTTTTTTTTTTTTGTTTTAGAGGGGTTTTTTCCGGACCGTTCTGTCATCAGCAAATGGAATTCTTCCTTACAAGAATATTACGCTATATATTTTTTTCTTTTAATTCCATGAAGGTTATCTAGAATTTTAATACTTTCACACCAATCAAAGCGGTAAGGCAACTAGAAGTCAAGGGTTTACTGAGAGTGAAAAGCTTTGCAATGAGATGACTGAGTAGAAAAGGGCTATGAAAGAACATGGTTCAGGAAGACAGAAGGTGTTGATTGACGTTGCATTCAAATTTGTGAATATTGTAGTTGGGGGGAAGCAAGAAACAGGAAATAATGCAAGGAATGCAATGAAGCAAACTTAATATAGAAATGAGAGTTACAAGTTCAAAAGAAAAACGGTGAAATCTTATTACCAATCTAGTCAGTTATGTGCCATGCGTGATACGCACTTTGGCGATCATGCAACTTTCGATATATGACTGACGAAGCAGAATTTTCCCCGCACTAGGTTGCTATTTCTTTCTGCGGTAGACCAGTTGCCATCCCAGGCATGAGTGTGTAATTTCTGTATTTCCATGGTTCTTAAGTTATTCCTAATAATACGTTGCCTTTGCTATCTGATTTATTTTACAGTGGCTTGGTATATTGTTTTTACCATATTCATTCCTTACTCTGCGGGTTTAATTTCTGCAGATGATTTCTTGGTTATTTCTCTGTTGTGCTTTTGTATTATTCTTGTTGTTTTCTCAATGGAACTGAAGCTGATTTTTAATGTGTTTCTGTTGAATATTTCATGGAGATTGTTTAAAGGTGGGAATTGTTTCTGTATGAGTTTGGTGAATATTTTAAATATATTTAAACATCCACTCTTTTGCTTTATTGCTTACAGTTGAATTAAATATGGCGGCTGATCATGAAACGTGATCAAATTTTCGCTATGAAAATGGCTGGTATGGAGAATTGTGAAGTTTCAAGAAGAGAAAAGAAACATATCATATGCACATTCAGCAGGAAACCGTTCGGTTCGTGCCAGGTGAGGGACTGAAGCTGTCTTGAAGAGGTTGAAGAGAAATCCACGCAGAAAAATAAGGAAGATGGAAAAGGAGCTAAATATTTCGAATAGGCCGTTAAGGGAGATTGTTAAAGAAGTTTTCGTAGTAAAATGATATTAGATTCAAAGATGACAGCTGCTCTCAAGTGTCTCCCCTATAAAACAACTTGGCAGAGGGAAGAGAATAATGGAGGAGATGCAACGCACCGTAGACAAAGTCTTCGTTTGAAGGGACTAGAGGTTTTTCACTGCAGATGAAGTGGTCAATTCCCAAGACGATAGGCTTTACGTCAACACACCAGGAAATACTCCAGAAAGTGTCAGAACTCATTTCACGCGGTAGAATCCACTGCTACCATTGGTTTGATGTTTCGAAATTGACGTTGATGATCACTGAATAAAAAAGGGAGTAGGAATAACATAGTTTATCAGAACATATTTGGAGAGAAATGTGTCAGCTATATTTGAAAATCACTGTCTTCACCCAAGGCGAAGCTGTGGCTCTCAAGGGTAAAGATGGTGAAAAAGTCACGCACTTAAGTTGAAAAAAAATTAAGAAATATTAACCAAAAACTAAAATACTTTATTTTTTTTTGAAAATGGATAATGCGTATTTTTTAGGTGACATACTCGGTATCGGTGTGTGTATTCTCTCTCTCTCTCTCTCTCTCTCTCTCTCTCTCTCTCTCTCTCTCTCTTGTGTATCTCAGTAAAATTTGGCTGCTAGCTGAACACCATCCTTCCATCTGTTCGCAGAGACTTGTTAAACAGCTTATTCACTGTTTCGCCCTACATTTTTCGTCTTCGTTATGCCCTTTCAGTGTTAAGTTTTATGGGCCTTCTTTCCTCTCTCTCTTTCTCTCTCTTTCTCTCTCTCTCTCTCTCTCTCTCTCTGTATGTATGGTGTGTGTGTGTGTGTGGTGAAAGAAATCCTATATGTATATCACCGAATCTCAGAGCCATATCTTTTTTTTAGAAATATTGAAAAGGCGTGATTGAAAATTGCAACGACGAAAAATGTTTGGGATCTTAACAACGTAGATATCAACGTCATCTCGTATATGTCAATGATAGATAAGCATGTAAACATCCATATAAATGTTTTTTTTCTTGGCTGACTGATGCTACACTTTTTATAAAAGAGAGAATCAGATGTGTCATATATTCTAGCTATATTCTATATATTCTAGCGGCTTACCGTTTAATAACTGCTAAACCGGTCCAGTCCACACACGCACACATCGATACAAACACAGAAATGATTCTACATTAGCTTTGAGATGGTAATGAAGAAGGATACTATAAAACAAAAACTGGTGAATTCTTTGTTTTTTCTGAAGAGATGCCGTCAAAGATTAAATTGCTAAGAATATTTCAGATCTCGAACAACCAGCTAGTTTTTTTGGCTGTTTTATTTTTCTCTAAACCCAAAGGTGCTATCGTGTCGAAAATATTATCTGTATTTTCTTTCTGACACACATATCCACACAGTTATTGCTCTGTTGTTCGATTAATCAATATCTTTGTTTACAACTGTAGAATTATTGGCGCAAATCATTTGGAGTGGCCTTTTTCTTTGGCAAAATTTGAAAACTGATGTTTATATTCATGTTTTTTTTCTTTCATCCACGATAGTGGCATAGATAATTTAATATGTATAATAATATATAGAAAATATTTTATTAGAATTTCAGTTTTCATTTTGGATATAGAACAGCGTCCCAGCAAAACATATTGGGCACCTCTTATTTTCAGTTATAAGTGGTCGGTATGTTCATTGATTTGCAAGTGGCTGTAGGTTCGAGCAACTCATAATGCCTTTTTGGTCTCAGTTTTCATTGGCATGAAGTGGAAGGATTATAGTCAATCAGTCACTAGGCCTGCTTCGAGGAAAGTCGGTTCACTATGACGTTCTAGATATTTCTTCCAGCAAGAATATCCAACTTACACGTATATGATTCTATCAGTCATCTGTGTATATTAATACCACATCTGGTGTAGTTCTCCTGCTATATATCTCGAACGTTACAGATTGAATCTGCTATGTTATCGATCCTGACCTAGAATCTCGCCTTCAGTAATTTATCATTGGTATGTAATGGCTTCCGTCTGGATTTTCTATAAATAATTCCATGAAAGTTTTTTTGTTATGAATTGTCTTCGACCTCACGAATTTAAGTGTAGTCTAAATTGGCAACTACGTTTCACCGTTTTACGGTTGAAATAACTAAATATAAGCGTGAGCTCTGTTATAACAATTTCTTCATTCGCACTTGTGTAAATCTCTTCTGGTTTCTTTCTTCCCTGTCAACTACGATATTCAGCATTTTTAATGCAACATGACACGTTCACTTCCCTCTTTCTGAATCTTTTTTTTATATTTTCTCCTCACTAACTTGTAATCCTTTTCTTTCCCATTCAATAAAACTTTGCGTCTTAGTGGCTTTCTCGCCTTGATGTGAAATAACTTAGAGGATATACCTTGGCACGTTAAATAATATTCATTAATATTCTCCCAGAACAACCTGTTTTTTGTGGCTCTCTGTAAAATTTGGCTGCTAGCTGAATCCCATCCTTCAAACTTTTCGCAGAGACTTGTTAAACAGCTTATTCACTGTTTCGCCCTACATTTTTCGTCTTAATTATGCCCTTTCAGTGTTAAGTTTTATGGACCTTCTTTCCTCATTTTGTGATTGCTATTTCTGAACAGAATTGATTGATGTCTAGTAACGTATTAATGTCCACTAGGATGTGGGGAGTCATGGCTCTCCACAAAGGTTTTCTCCACTGTAGCTCGTAGAAACGAAAAACACTGCCTGAATAATAATGACTTGGAAAATTTGGCAATCACGAGACATACTGAAGACAAAGATCTCTTACCCATAAATTGGATGACCTTTGCTTCATTATGAGACAGAAATTTAAGCTGTTCCCGTCTGTTTCTTAATATAACTATCATGTTCGTTTACATTTCCCTTCGCTTTCTCGTCATCACATGGCCAGCTGATGTTATTCTTAGCATTCTTCTGTATATCCAGGTTTGTATTGCAAGAAATCTCTTCTTCATACGTAAGGCGGTTCTCCAGAATCCTCTGTCCGATTGGAGGAACTATATAATATAGCAATTCTTTACTCTTTTCTTTGTTTGATCGTTTATTCTTCTTTCTTAATAGGCTATTCGCTGCGTCATTCTGCCCATAATGCAATTGTTATGTCTTATGAGTGTCACATACCTCAAGACATATTACTCATTATGCTATAAATTTCAACTTTCTCCTGCTGATTGTATAAACTAATTGCAAAATTGCTAAATTATAAAAACACACGCATATATATATATATATATATATATATATATATATATATATATATATATATATATATATATATATATATAATTTCCCCTGTATATCTGCTTGAGTGTTGCGAGTACTACTGTCTCTCTTCTCATAAGCAATATATTGCTGTAGTCCCGACCTACGAAATACAAAAACCTAAATACTGAAGAAAATATTATTAACACATATCAATGTTATTCAACTCACACACACACACACACACACACATATATATATATATATATATATATATATATATATATATATATAGGGCGTACGAAAAAAATACTTTTGCAAACTTTGGTGGGGTGGGTTCCTCGCGCCAAAACAACAAAAGTTCATAATGATATATGTCTGCAAATCATTCGTTTTTGAGTTATAAAGTTTAAATAAACTTTACGGTAGATGGTGCTGTATGGCCATGTAGACTAGTTTACATTTGTCATTCGTATAGATTTATGGTCAGTCAGTCTTTAACGTTTAACGTGTGTAGTAGTGAATTAATCACATTTGTTCCGTTTAACAATGGCAGCGTATTCATATCGTGTGTGTGTATTTATGTGTGTGTATTTATGTGTGTGTATTTATGTGTGTGCGTGCTTGCGTGCGTATGATCCTTTAAACACAAAGGAACTGATAATGCTACTAAGACACCAGATATTCCTGGGAGTGGAAGAGAATTATATTAACAGTCTGCATATTCTGATTGTCATATCATTATTAAATGGTAGATTGACATATACCCCTTTTTCAATCTTTGATTTCGTAAATATTCTACTGATCTTAATAAATATTTGCTTGAAATGATATCAACTCCATTTTAATGCTCTTTCATAAGCCGTTTTTGAATGATTGAAACTTACATTATCGCTAGAATTTACTGATATAACATGCTATGGATGAATCACAGTCTAAATTATACTAAAATGGAAATAACACTATCTTATTTGTACAGATATATTTACCAAAATTGCACAAGTCTTGAACTATTAAAGCGAAAGTGTGTTTAATAAAATCGACATTGGCTTTAAGCAAGGCCTCTAGACGACATCGGAAACTCTTGTTTCTCTTATGGACTTTCTACTTGTATATGTCGGTGAATGCTGACATAATCCTTGCCTTCAGTCCACCTTTGGTTTTACAAGGATTCTTTTGGCCTCCCGTTCAACTGAGTCGCACACATAATAATCAAGATGGTTGTAGTTTGGGGAGTTATCTGACCAGATGCAAGGAGTGATGTGGTGGCAGAAATTGTCTCAGAGCCATTTATGTCGCATGGTGTAGAGTCTTGTGGTCATACATGGGGCCTCCTTGCAACCACCCACTTGACAGAGAGCAGCACTAACCTCCTCAAGACTCTTGATGCAATCCTCAGTGTTGAGTCTGATTCTCTCAGCAACAAATTCACAAGTTATCAGAGCGATCAGAGTGTATTTTCCGAACTGCAGTACCTTCGTAGTGAACATTAGACTCACTGTTCCATCTTGACTGCTTATAGCGATGTCAAAAATCCGACACACACCTTCTCTTTGTGATACAATATCGACTTGTGACTATGTTTCATAATGGTGATTTTCTCCCCTGATATGTTTGCGTATTATTTTTCCATCTTCTAAGCTTTGGCTATTATATCCTCTTATATAGATGGATAAAAATGAGGCAAAACGATACGTTTTCTTTATCTTTAATATTATTGAATAAATCTATTTTCCCCTTTGTATTTTCCCCACTTGTTTATATTCTATGATTTACGTAGAATTTTGAATAGAGTGTGAAATAGACATTTTCTAAGTTTCGAAGTTGTTATTAGGTTGGTTCAAAGATAATGACGTAATAATGTCGTTTTTGACGTATTTTTTATCGTCAAAAAACGACATTATTACGTCATTATTTTTGCACCAACCTCATAGATTCATCAATATACAATGATTTTTTTTTTTAATTTTACTTTGATGTTCTTTTAGAATGATATAGGACAGTGTTTTCCCATTACACATGACCCGATTTTTGACTTTTCAGTTTAGGTATCAGCTTTTAGTCCCTGTTTTTACTTTTCGTGTGACGTCATTCAGTGGAGTTTTAGTCAAATTTTGTAACTTCCTCATCAATTTTTGTAGATTGTGCGGCAGAAATACGTCCCACATTTTAAAGTTTGACAGAAAGACGAAGCTAACTGCTATTAAAAAATATTTCACTGTTATTCAGATAAAGTGCTACAGGTTTTAGGCATTTTGTTTTTGTTATATTCCATACTAATAAGAATATATACTTGACAAACACGGTGGATAAAATAAGTAAAGTTTTATTGTAAAAACCTTTACAATAAGAAATAAGGTAACAGTTATGCGCACGGTCGTCGCAAGTCAATCCAGTAGATGTTCTACTATAGGAAGGTCGGTAGTTCTCTCATGTCTGAGTTGTACTCATCGGATTCCAATTAGACGGTATCTAGCAACTGCCCCTTGCAGTAACACGTGACAAAAGGCTGAATTTAATGTAGGGTTCCTGAGCACGTAGACTCGGCCAGAAAAATCCCCGTCGACGCCGCATAGACGGGATCGGGTCTGTCTATCTCCCCGGACGAGACTTTGTCCTTCGGCATAGCCTCGTCCTGGTTCCTCTCTGCCTAAAGGCAGAGAGTTCGACCAGCACAGCTGGAACAGATTCCAGCTAGACGGTATCTAGCAACTGCCCGAAGCAGTAACATGTGGCACAAAGCTGAATTTAATGTCTGTTTCCCGAACACATAGGCTCGGCCAAAACATCCTCGTAGACCCAGCATAAACAGGATGGGGTCTATCTACCTCACCGGAAGAGACTCTGTCCTTCGCATATCCCCATACGGGTTCCTCCTTGCTTGAAGGCAGAGAGTTCGACCAGCACAGCTGGAAAAGGTTCCAGCTAGACTTCTGTAGTCCATTGATTTACTGATTCTTATAGATAATTACTACATATAGTGTAGTTACTCAAGGGCGTGATAAGTTTTTCCATTACATCAGTTTTAAAAATGACATCCTTAAAATCGTGGTCTAAAAATCGAAATAGACCTGTGTAGACGATTTCTACAGTTTTCCATCACCCGAAAGTTCGAGTGATCCGAGGTCTTCAGATAGCATTCTTTTAAGCGTTGAACATATGACCCTTAAATTTCCAACCTATAACATTGTTTATTTTCAATCCGGAACAGCATATCTCCGACGTAACATGGAATGAACAGGAAAACCTTT
Organism: Acanthosepion lycidas; assembly: GCA_963932145.1. NCBI lineage: Eukaryota > Metazoa > Mollusca > Cephalopoda > Sepiida > Sepiidae > Acanthosepion > Acanthosepion lycidas. The sequence continues at coordinate 123,780,525 of OZ010581.1, forward strand.
CTGTATTGCAATTACAGATTCACCAGTCTTACAAAAAACTTTTCAACACCAAAAGCACGGTAGTGACCAGTTCAAACCATGATGGTACCTGCTGGTAACCCGAAGACAAATCATAAGCTAGATGAATGCAACATTGCAATTCGCCTAAGTTCAATAGCACCAGTCAGGTGACAGTTTTTGACCGCCATCTGTATATGTTCGGTTTCCTTTTATACAGGGTGTCCATAAAGTTCGTGTGCACTTTAAAAAATTCATAATTTTATTTGTATTTGCGATAGAAATAATTTGTAAAAAGGATTAGAAAGAAGTAAATCTACGTTTCTTTTAGGTTCTATTGAAATTTTATTTAAGTTTCCACGTGTCCTCCATCATTAGCAATACAAAGGGTAATACGATTTTGCAGTTCACGGAAAACATTTGCCAACTGATTTACAGTAATGCCTATAATCACATTAGTTATGTTAGCTATACTTAAAACTAGGTACATTAAACTTGATAATATTTTTTACAGATTATTTCTATCGCAAATACAAATAAAGTAATAATTTTTCAAAGTGCACTGGCAAAAAATAACGTATTAAATGCTTATCAAATTTTATTGCAGTCTGTGTACAATTTTTGCTCGAAATATCTCTTGATGTATCATTCTTTTATTTCTAATCTACAGCAAAGTAAGCATATCCCTTATGTCATTTTAGAAGCTGGAAATTTCAGACATTTGCGGTGGTCATTTTTTAATCATGTTGACTTAGCTTTTGTTCATTCTTTTGTTATTGTTCTTTTTATTCTTTGTCTTGAGAAAATGAAAAGCTTTCGTTAAATCAAATGCTCAACCATCTTAATGAGATTGAGTTTATACGCATGAATCCCTGGCAGGCGTATATTTTTCAGTAAATACTGGAACACGAATTCTTCCATGCTTGTATAGACAATTAAATATAGCAATGAAATAAAGCTCAACTGTGTAGCGCAGGATTTCGCATTACGAATAATAAAATTTAATTATTTAATTAAAATGTAATTCTAATTAAATGGAGGCTATCTTTTTTTTAATACAGTTCTCACTATCTAGCGGGTTGATTCAAATGTAGTGTAAATGTTACTAATTCGGATCTTATTTAAAAACTTTGACAAGCATCCACGTAAATAAAATTTTCACGTGGATAAAAGTGATATTTCTTATTCTATTTGTCATATCCCTTTAGTAACGTTGGCGATCATGGCTCTCCACAATTTCCTGTCCTTTGTAGCTTTTAGACAATTTTCTCGTTTTCAATCTCTCTTTAATCTTGTTCTGACTCCATTTATGCAACATTATTAGGTCGGTTATGCGCTGTTTTCCTCTATCCATCTTCTGTGAGTGTGTCTATTAAAATATCGTATAAACAGAAAATATATTAAATAATTGTCGAATTTCATCCATTTTAGAATATAGGTATGTTTGTAAATATGTGTGTAGGTATATACACCCTGTTTTAAGTTATTAAACAAGTCATTTAAACTTCAATAATTCAAATTCGGTTTGAAAAAATTGTCAAGTTTTAAACAATCAATTTAGATATATAAACAAGGCCAGATTTAAAAGTTTAGACAGTATTAATATGTTTTATTGACGCTATTAAACATATTTGGTGTATTCTAAAACACTGCCGTCTGAAGTTATTAGGCAAAACCAAATAATCAAATTTTACTCCAATAAAAATATAATAAACAACAAAAATCTTTTCATCTTCTCAATAACATTTAGTAATTTAAAATTGATTGATTTTATTAATTTTATTAATTTTATTACTTCAGCTGGTTCAGTTCCCGACATGGTAGTTTTAATTGCCTCCCATAGGACTATTTTGTTGTTATATTGTTCGCCACCTTCATATAATTTGATCCTCACACATGACCATAGATTTTCCATCGGATTCAGATCAGGACAGAGATTGAGAGAAAATAAACAGAAAATCAGAACTTTGGTATTTTCAGTTTTATTTGGGTCGATAGTCATTGGTCGGTTATTTACTACGTGCATTAAAACCGTCGATAATTCTGTATTTAAAAAGTAACAATTTTAGTATGTCTAAGCGGACATCGGATGGTAATGAGTGTTCTTAATTGTATAGTTGTGTCAGTTTGGTAGGAGGATTTCTAATATCTTCCCCTTTCCAGCGCAGCGCAATCGGATAGCACTACATTTATTCTGGGAGTCCTTTTATATATGTAATCTTTGTATTAGATAGATATAAGTTAGTTTCTTCAAGAATGGATTCAAAGAAGGGTGGCAATGTAATGTAATATATTAGGCATCTATTTTTTGTTGGTAATAAAGTTATTATTAATCTTTGAAAGGTTTACTTCTTAAAGCATTGTGTGCTTCTTTTTAATTAGGGCGGCTTTATTAAAATTAATGTTATTCCGAGTATCGTTCCTGCGCAATACGCGAGTGTTAGATTGTTTGTCCAAACGCAAATCTCTCTTGTGTTCGAAGATTCTAGTTTTTAAATCACGTGATTCCTCCCCTGCATTGTAAAAAATCTATTTGATAAATGCCGGCATTTGAATTTGTGTTGAGTTCATTTTTCTTTCTAATTATATATTCGATAGTCTTAAAGGTGGTGGTAACGATCCTACTATTAAAGATACTAATTTGTTTGCGGGTTTAGTAGAATGACTTTTGCGGGGTAGAATTATGAATTTTTTGTTAATTGTGGAGTTTGCTTTTGTGGATTTTGTAAGCTCGTTTTTTAGTGTTATAAAAGAACTGACGATGTGAAAATGTCTAAAAGTTTTCGCAATATATTTCTCTTCTTCGTTTAGCTAATCCGGGCTACATATCCTACGGGGCCCTGTGGTAGAATCCTATGATTAGCCCAGATTTTACTCCTTGGGGTGGGAATAGGAATTATACATGATACATGACTGACCAATGAGAATTGACCCAAAGAAAATGGAAAAATCCAGAGTTCTGTCTTTTCATCTAACTTCTCTAAAACTCTGACAAAGCTTTAATAAAAGTGAAAGATTTTATAATGATAAACGTTTGCTATTTGTTTTTTTATCTCATCCTCCTGTCGCACCCAGATCCATATTTGATCTGTATCTGACCATTAGCTCGTTAATATATATATATATATATATATATATATATATATATATATATATATATATATATGTGTGTGTGTGTGTGTGTGTGTTTGCGTGGGTATGCATATATATGTGTGTATATATACATATATATGTGTATATATATATATTTGTGTTTATATATATGTGTGTATATATATGTGTGTATATATGTATGTATATATGCAAATATGTGTGTATATACATGCATATATATATATATATATATATATATATATATATATATATATATATATATATATATATTATAAATTAACTTATTTAAAAATATGGTTCCTTCGCTACACCATGTTTCAAAAACCGAAGCTAAAAACATGGTAATTTGAATCATGGTAATTCCTGTGTATATTTTTATTGTATATATATATATATATATATATATATATATATATATATATATATGTGTGTGTGTGTGTGTGTGTGTGTGTGTGTGTGTGTATTTATTTCTATGCGCAGTGTCTCAGGACGTGGGCAATCACGACTCCATAACCTCCTATTCCTTGTACCTTTGCTAACCCACTCCCGCCCATTCATACACTCAAACTAGTGAAGTTACAGTGCCGCTGGCGTTTTTGACTTCGATATGCTCTATGAGCGTAAAATTCTCTAAGTCTTCTTTCTTCCTTATCATTCCAAGTAATTTCATCTGCCTCTTATGCTTATTATATGCATCGTTTTGTTTCCATTTTCCTTAAGACGTCTCTGCTTCTTACGCCTTCCACCTATGAAATTATGTGCACCCTTGTATAGAACCACATTTCTGTAGCGTTCTCTTCATCTGTGTTCCACATTCACTACCGTACAAGATATTTGATAAAGTATTATTGGAATTTCCAGTCTCGAATTTCAGCTGGGCATTTGCAAAAATCATTGTTTCTGATAAAATGCACACTGTTTATCAGTTCCATGTTTATAGCTTTAGTACTGTATCGATTAAATCTCACTTTCCTAAACCAAATCTAATCTGATTTACAGAAGGCTTTCCGTCCCAAAGGAACCATTCCGGGAATAGTGAACCGAGTCGTAATCGGTGGCCAGTAATGTGTCCCCTGTACGATAAGAGTCCCTACTTACAAATATAAGCTAACAAGTTTTGCTTCTTCTGTTCACTGAATTCGCAATTGACCCGTGCTGATGTTATTTGAAATGATTATTCCCTTCCGGTTTTTCCGACAAGAAATAAGAAATAAATATTTTGCAAATGGTTTTTACGCTTTCCCGGCTATAAAAATACCGAAACTGTTTTTATTAGTGCCAGGATAATATTAAAAAAAATAGCATGAAATGCAAGTAGGCTATAAAATCGAAAACAATGGGACATTAGGAGCAAATTAGATGCATAAAAATGTCGGCGACTGGAACGCCACCTTCTGACCACGACTGAATTCGTGTTGATTCGATTAACTTCCTCGTCAATTTTAGCACCAGCTGGTTTCATTCAACGAAAAGGATATTATTTCTTTGTCACTTTCCAGAATTAAAAGAAATGTTGTTTTAGTGTGTCCTAATTTTTGGCTCACGGCAATTTTCTTTTTTTTTTTTTTTAAATTTTTCATTTTCGCTCTTCTTTCCTTTTCCTACGTACTAAGCCTAACACGATGCTAAATGGAACAAGAACTACAAGAAAGAAAGAATGTGGCACTCCAATCAACTATGTGAGATGAATAATGCTTATCTTGAAAATCAATCTTCGAAATGTGTTTTGTATTTTTTATCTGTTCCCGAAAACTAGTTATTGGCAACATTAGGTCAATAGGTCAAATGTTTCTTCTACTGTGTAAGCCAGAAGATTATTCTACGAAACTCAGCTCAGTCTGCTACAAGACTACATGTATTGCTCGTATGGAGGATAGAAGTCACTAATTTAGTTCAATGGTCAGTGAGTTAACTATAGTGTAACCTGGATATAAGAGACCTGGATATACTATCAACTCTCTTATATCCGGGTTACACTGTATAACAACGACTTAACGTTAGGATGACATCTGCTTTTTTTCTTTTTTTCTTTTTGACATTCCTTTTTTCATTGTTTCTTTCTTTCTATATTTCTATATTTCTTTCTTTTTTTTCTCTATCTTCAATTCTTGGCTTATTTTTTTATTGTTTTATCATTTATTTCTTCGGTCGTTATTTTTTCCCTTTTTTTTTAAAAAAAAATTTCTTTCGTTATATTCATTTCTCTCATTTTTAACTCAATTTTTTCTTTTTTATTTCTCCTTGTTCTTTTCCTTCTATATTTCTCTTCACCCTCATTCATTTATTTAATGTTTTTCTTTCATCCTCCTCTTCATCTTCCTCGTCTATTGTTGTTTTTCCCTTTTTTTCTCCTTTTTCTCCTACTTTCAATGTGATAGCTCCTCCCCTGGCATCTCGACTCCAGTCACTTTCTCACAGACGTTGTATGGCTTCCTTCTGTCTTTTCTACAAATATTTTCATGGCAACTGCTCTGACGATATATTTTCACTTGTTCCCCAACTGTATGAATTTAAACCTGCTACTAGGTTGGCATCTCGGTTCCACCTTTTCACTGTCGCAACAGTTAAATGCAACTGCCTCTTCTACACCAACAGCTTCTTCTGTCGCACTTCCTAGCAGTGGAACTCCTTTCTTCTTACTTGTTTCCCAGATAACTAGAATTTTCAAAAATTAAATGTAATGTCAATCGACATCTTCTGATGTCGCACTTGATCTTCGTCATTTTCTTTTTCTTTTCCTCAAACCCCCCTTTTTACTCTTACTTTCTCACTCTGTAACCCTTTTCGTGCTAGTGGCACTCCCGTCTTGCTTAGTGTAAAATGTTTAAAAAAGATATGACTTTTTCTGCCATTATCTCATTTACAGAACCTTTTTTAATCACTTCACCATCAATCAATGAGATTAAGAAAGATGTTACTGGGAGCAAAAGGAACTTAGAAAATGTTACATCAGAGAGAGAAGAATAAAAAGAACAGGTTTTCTGGAGACAGAATATGAAGATTGACGTTTTATTTAGTTTTCTTTTTCTTTCTTTTTTTAAGATTATAGTTGACAGGTAAGCATGAAGCCGTAGAAGAGTTTCACACGTGAAAAGCACGAGAGAAGAAATTCTTAACTGTCTATATCTATGCGTTGAGGTATTATGATTACTTACATTATTTACATTATTTCCACAGATATCCTCATCTTCATTGCCGTATTCACAAAGTTTCGGCCGTTGTACGCTCCGGCCTTCTTCAGGTGATTGGAATTTCCAACCGAATTATTTATTTCGTCTACGAGGGTAGATTGATCTAGTTCCAAGTGCCATACTTTTTCCGGGTGTCTCAGTTATTTCCCTTTAACTCAAATCTCCAAGTTTTGGTTCACCACTGCCGTGGCCTGGTATTAAGCTCACAACTCTTTGGGCCTATTCACTGGATCTAACCAACGTATTTATCAACTAAGCCATTTGTCTATGATGAAGAGGCATAGGACTTGGGACAAGAACAATCTGCCCCGGTGGACGAAATAAAGAGTTCGGTTCGAAATTCCAGTCACCTGAAGAAAGCCGGGCAATAAAGATCAGATTAAAAATCTGAATAATGTAAATAATGCAAGAAATTATTAGGTTGGAGCAAAAAATAATGACGTAATAATGTCGTTTTTTGACATTAAATAATACGTCAAAAAACAACATTATTACGTCATTATTTTTGCACCAACCTAATATTAGAATAGGAATTATGTTTATGACTAGCAATTTTAAGAGTAATTTGACGAGTCCTTGTTGCTGGTACAGCGCTTAAATTTGATGAGTCTATATAGCAAAGAAGAAATTGTACTTTTCTTTTCTTTTCTTTTTTTTTTTTTTTTTTTTTTTGTCAATGCCTTCATTCAATTTATTCTGTCGCTTACTTTTCTGTTCCTGTTTTACTCTTTCGTCCTTTTCTTTTCTTTTCTTATATTAGTTTGGTGCAAAAATAATGTCGTTTTCTCACATATGTTACTATGTGAGAAAACGACATTATTTTTGCACCTACCTAATATTTTCTCCTTCTTTCTTTCAATAATTCTCTCATAGTGTATATCCGCCTTTCGTATTTATCTTTTTCTTTTGCCATCATTGATCTATTTACGTTGTCTCTTTTCTATCTGCAACATTCCTTTCGCTTTTAATCAAGCAAGGTCTCATTTGTGGCTTTAAGCTAAATTCTTCTTCTCATTATTTCCTTGAAATTTTCATAGCTGCTCGCTGTCTTATCCTAACGTAAAGAGACTAAACGAAAATAAACAAATAATTATACCGTTTAATAAATAAACTAGACCGTCTACTCAAATATGGATATCCACTAAAAAAATAACGTTTAAAATGATAAAGATAAACTCTATCTATATTTCTGAGGTATTATAACTATTTACACTATTTTCTTTGTTCGGACAGTTGTTCCTATCTTTCAAGACTTTCGGCCGTTGTACGCCAGACCTTCTTCAGGCGATATGAATTTAGAAACCGAAAACTTTATTCCGTCCACCGGAGTAGATTGTTCTAATTTCAGGTGAGTAGAGGATAAAGTCGTTGGTTGAAGCAATTCAGTGACCTGACCCAAAGAGTTGTGAGTTCAATACCTAACCACAGCAAAGGTGAACAAAAAATTAGAGAATGTCGCTACAAAAGGGGAATAACTGATACTGAGATATCCGGAAGTGCTATGACACGTGGAATTAGAACAATCTACACAGATGAAGGAAAAAACAAAAGGTTCAGTTCGAAATTCCAATCACCTGAAGAAGGCCGGAGCTTAAAGCAACCGAAACGTCGTGAATATGACAAGAAAGATGAGGACAACAATCCGAAATATGCAAATAATCTAAATGATAAAAAAAAAACTGTCTGTTTAATAAATAAAAAACAATTAATTAATTTGTTTACGTTTGGATACGAAATTGGTTATGAATTGGATATGAGAATTTAGAGAAATCAATAACGCTGATTTGAATTTGTTTGATCGGGGAAGTTTCTTTGTGGCCGAGTCGGATAAGGCACGCCAGATGTAACGTTTACTCCTTTCATACTGCCATTCATTTCGCCGTTCCGACGAAATTGTTCAGCAGTTAATCTGGATTATCCTGAATTCCCGAGTTTCCAGTCAATAGCTGTTTAGCCTTCCTTTTGTCAATAAATGACGCATCATTACACCTACGCTTATAACATCAAATGTAACGAAGTTTATTAAACACTGGTTCAATATTGCACACGTATTGAAAAGAATTTCCATCTCCCTAATCTTTGGGAAATAGAGGCAGGTAACAGGGTAGCGTAAAGGAAGGGGTTTTCTATGTAAAGATTCACATGCCAAAAATTTCGAAAATTAGGAATGGTCTGACAAGATATGTTGCCGTTGATGACACATATACTGCCTGTTGCACCGTTCCCAGCTCAACAATAAAGTGATTCCCACAACCTACCCAATGGTAACAAGCATAGGCATACATACATATATATAAAAAGATATATGCATACACACGCACACACACACACGCACATATATATATATATATATATATATATATATATATATATATATATATATATATATATATATATACAGATAAGATGAAAACGAATAGAGTACAATTGCAACATCCGTAACATTTAATTTAAAAGAGGGATCAATAGAATGTAGATCAATATTTGCATATTAATTTACCAAAGAATTTTATACGTCTAAATTATTTACTTGTTTCTTAAAGAAGATCTTTATATATCAACAATAAAAAAATATACATTCATGCATACAAGTTGTCTAGCATTTTGTTAAATTACCTCTCCACCATATCTTTATATCTTAGAAACGAAATTGCCTGGTTTAAATAATTTATTTAACTATTTGCATCTGCTCTCGTCTGGTTGCCATTAGTTGCAAATCTACGGGTCATGAAAAAATAATATTTAATGTTTGCTTCTTCGCTTAGTTTAAATTTAATGTAGGTTATAATTGATTGGTCGCTCAGAGTAAAGCTGACAAACGATATACCTACCTACTTTCCGTAAAAAGAGGTTATATTTTGCTTTTGAATCTGAATAAAACGTCCGCACGGGAGTAATTTACAATCCCGATTTGCTATCTCAGTGTACAAAACACATAGGAATGTATTAGAAAACCATAGCTACACCTGGCCGAAGCCTTGGGAGTGAACAGTTCAGAAGTCGTCAATCGTTATTCCTGCACGTATCAATAAGTCAACTTGAACGAGTATTTGTGCAGACTCCCTTTGTTCAAACTATATATCACAAAAGATCATTGGCTGTCTTCATGAAACTATGAGTATAGCGGTACACAGGTGGTCGTTTTTCTGGGTGTTGAATAATCTCAAATGTGACTAAAGCGATGATTATAACGGGGGTTGATTAACTTCTCTAGCAGAGCAGCCAGCCAGTAGGAAGATCCCCTGAATTACGTTTTATATAAAAGGATAGACTGGGCTATATGTTCGTGTTTTCAAATTTGTTTTGGAGGAAAACTCAGAATTCAGAAGCGGTTTATCTCTCATAGTATGCAACCATCCATCAGAAGTCCGAAATTAAACTTTACTCGGGCTTGTAGACAATATGATCTCGCCTAGCGTAAATATACATATATATATATATATATATATATATATATATATATATATATATATATATATATATATATATATATATATATATATATATATATATATATATAAATATAAAATCTACTTATTCTTATTACCTATAATTAATGCGCTATGAATAATAATAATAATTGTTATGGGGTCCTCCCCTTTTCCATATAAGTGGACTCGACCAGTGTTTTACTTGAACTGCTGCCGTTAAATACCCAGAGTCAGTCAGAGTACAGGGAGAGTGAGCAAAGATTGTGATTGAGTTGGAGGTAGAGTATTAGTGTGAGGTAACCGCTTGTAGAAGTCACAGTTACAAGCACGTAGACTCTAAGGATGTCCTTACTTCGAGACTATATATATATATATATATATATTGCTACTAACCACGTTCCTGGATTTACTAACAGTATTACCCATTGGATTATTGTGTAAATACATTTAATTTCTTATATTTAATTCTTGCGTTTGTCATTCATTGGAGACCGAATTTCATCTCGGAATCCACAACAATAATAATAATTATCATTATTATAATCATTATTATTATATATTCACGTATCTGGTACAGATTGACATGTTAGAATGTCAATTTTAAGTATATATATATATATATATATATATATATATATATATATATATATATATATATATATATATATAGCTTCTAACATATCAATTGGGACGAGATACTGAATATATAATAATAATTATTATTATTATTATTATTATTATTATTATTATTACTTCTGTCTCTTTGTATATGGATCACCATAGTGACAAAATTACGTTATTCTCTCCTGGTCGTTTGAGCCTGAACAAACACCTCGACTAGTATGTTTTTTGTTTGTTTGTTTTGTTTTGTTTTTTGTTTTTTTTTTATATAATTTGTTCAGTATAAAAAATGTGTGTGCCAAAATTTGCAATAATAATGAATAGTTAAATAAAATTTGATTTAACTTAAAATTCAATTCATTAACAAATATCTTATTTATATATATATATATATATATATATATATATATATATATATATATGAAAGTGAATATTGAAGTCAAAACTCAGAGGCGACAGGCTTTTTCATGCCAGACTCAATCGTCAAGTCGCAAATTTTCTTTTAGTTATGTCTGATTGACTTTTATCATATAACTTCTAACGTCTAACCACTATGTGACTCCACTACTAAAATTTTATAAAACTCGTTTCCTTCTACTTATCCACATGATCACTGTAGAATGTCGAAAGTTCGGAACATATTACATTTTCTCCGGAAATGAACTTTGGCCAATTTTTGGCGGGATTTTCTCCTTTGTTTGGGAAGGTTATTCGTGAATCTGAAAGGTACAATCATTGATATTTATCAATATAAAATACCAAACCGTTTATCACAACACATTAAGTGATGATCCCGTGAAACTGAGGCCCGCTCAGAGTAGTCCCAGCTCGGCTCTGTGTGGGAATAAGAATGTTTATAGCAGGTATTGACTAGCCGCCCGAGCAGAGCACCCACATACGGGTTAAATAACTGGATATACAAAAAACGAATCTGCTGAAACGTTGGACATTTCTTTTGAAAGAATCGACAGAAAGAAACATATTAAATTCATCATATGATTAACAATTCTGCAGATTTACATGCGAAACCCAATCATTCAATTTGTCAGAAGGGTTGGCATTATGTTATACCACAATTAATCCTATTCTCCTTAGGAAATTCACTCTTAAGCACTCAAATGATTTTCTCATTTTATTCCCAAAGGTACGCATCGATCGATCGTAAATCAGACGTTCGTTTGACATTTATCAATGTTTTTCCGCTCGCATCAGTCCGGCGGCTGTTGGTACGTTTCTTGGCTTATTGGTTTAAGCTGAGGATAACGAGGCTGGATCTAGTGGGAGTCAGGATCCATTCCACGCTCACAGGATGTTTCTGGAGCATCGTTCTCTGGTTAGGGATTATTTCGGAAATGATCAGCTTCTCAATTCAATCAACCAGCTTTCGTCGTAATTGTCCGCATACCTATAAATATCCCATGGTTATCTTGATTTTTACACAAGTTGGACTGACCACATTTATCATCGACTCTGCTCTTCGTCTTCGTTTCTTTTTCTTTTTTTCTTTTTCGCTTTTCTCCTTTCCCTCGTTTTCTCTCTTGTTGATTTGCTAAAAATAGACCTGTTTTCCGATTTCTTCAGTTGGGAATATCTGTAAATGAAGGCATCGATTTTATGGATAGATTCAATATATTATATGATTGAATGATACATCCCGAGTAGGATTATTAGCTTTGCTGTTTGTGGCTCGTCCTGTTTACTCTCCTACCTTCTGTGGGTGTATTTTGTATCGGATAATATTCAGTAAACTAAGAATCATTTATTGTCACCAGGTGTTTGGGGTTGTGATGAAAAACTGGCAGGACGAGGAACACTTTGTGTTCGTGTAAAGCAAATAAAGTTTGGAATACTTGATTTAGTCAGCTCATCGTGTTTTCTATGAGATTTGGCTCTTCAATATTTGTTATACCCATCTATCAAAACGATCAGTCTTTTAAATCAAAGTAGAATTCTTATTTGTATATTAGATCGATCAATTATTATCTTTTAGTAATATACTTGTAATTTCTTTTTCATAAATAATATTTTATTAATAGTTTATTTGTAACTTAGATTTCTCGAATTGTATTTTATTAGTAATTTAATGTAAATCGTTTTTAGGAAATAACATTTTATTTACACCATAAATTATAATAATGATATACATATATATATATATAACGCCATGCAAGGTATTAAAGGCACTAAGACGCAATGGGGGTTAAAGGGCATGGAATAATTAGGGACAGAAACATTGATAATATACGCGAAGAGGAAAGACTAATCCAGAGGACAGTAGATAGCGATTGACTTTGCATTTAAATTTTTGAAGATTAATGTTGGCTGGAAAGCATAGAGCCAGAAATCAGTTCCACAAGCGAGAAGGTCGAGAAAATAAAATTAACATAGAATTTATCGTTACATCTAGCCAGATCAACTTTAAATTTATGAGATCTCCATGTCAATCTAGTACTGCGCTTAAATTCAAAAGTCTAGATAAAACAGCAAAGAGATCATCCGAACAATTACAATGTAGGCATTTATAGAAAAGACACAGAGAGGAAACCTTAAGGCGGTGGGAAAGTGACTGAAGCCGAGCCGCCAGATCAGAATCAATAATATTGCTTTTTCTTTGTTTTTCTATTTAAACAATTTTTTTAAAGCTATTCGCCCCAAGCAAGTCGGGATTGCCACTAACACGCAATGGGTTGCAGAGGACTGAGAACAAGAGTACTGAGCATTGTTTAAGAAAAGGGTACAGAGAGGGACAGGAACAAGCTCAGTGTGTCACATGTCGATTGATATTACACTTGAATATTTAAAGATTATTATCACCGGGGAATCAAGTAAGGGTAAGGGAGTTACACAGACTGGAAGTGCGAGAGAAGAAGCTGTTTGAGAAGAAGAGACGGTTTCATTTAACCGTTTTCTGAGCAAAAGGGTGGGACCGAACCTGGTAGCTCGCTTAAATTCATGCAGTCTGGGAACCAGCGAAAGTAGGTTGTTGGAACAGTTGCCGGGAAAATACTTGACTAAGACACTGAGGGAAGCCACGGTACGTCTGTACGGACTTGAAAAAAATTGTTGCTGAAAAATTAATAGCTGCTGTTCGCACGTTTATCCACTTCCTGTTTTACCGTCAGCTGTCTCTAGACAGGTTTTTACGAGGGATTAACAGTTGGCCATGCAGTACGTATCCTCTTTCTACACCAACGATGTTGTCCAAGAGAAAGGTAGAGTACAATAGAGTTTGGAACCGGCGTCGTCACAGTAGTTGCTAGGACGAATTTGAACATTACATTGGATTGTCTAACGGACTCCGTCTCTGGATTTGTCCTCAGGCTTTACTCACAAAGCCTTCCCCAATATTGGTATGGTCGCGTGTCAATGGAGATCCAAATTAAGTTTTTTCCTTCTCATACGCCATTACAAAACTCCATTTTAAAACAGATCAACCTTGTTGAAAAAATATGTGACTTTCTATATAAGAATTCAGAATCGGCGCAATAACAGTTTTTTCAAGTGTTTCGCTACAAGAAAATATTGCAGACTACTTAAATATCTTTAAAATAACAAAAGACGAAAAATGTGACTCTGAAATCCAATGTAGTATTGGAATAACAAATGTTGCATTCTAAAAAAATGATTGATTTGTTTTGTTTTTTTTCTATCTCTTATCAATTCTTTGCAGTTTATTTAAAGCCAGGAAATATTTTTATATTGCGATTTTTTTTTTGCTTGTTTTGAAATAATAATGTTTTAGTGATAATAATAATTTTGTGTTAATAATGTTTTAGTGATACTGGAAGGAAGTTTTTTTTGTTTCATACCATACCCCAAAGGAATTTGTGTGTAAGTGAATATAATGAAACCAACGGCAATTGGAACTCTGCTCTCCTATTAACAAATCCTAAACATTATTCATCACACCACCTGCACCTCAAAGATTAAAGTACTTGACATTTCCATGTTACTCTTCTTCGCACTGATCAGGTTCGACGTTTCTTAACTTCAGTGTACTTACGGGAACCGGCGTTTCAACGTCAGCAGGTCGTAAGTGGAGGAATTCCAAAATCTAATTCAATTAGAAACAAAGAAAATTCTGCTGAATTTCTCTATATAGTAATAAATGCTGAACAATTTCCTCACAGATGAGGAAGAGACGGAGGAATCCACTTTGTTGCACTACAGAAGGGTGCTGTGAATACCAGGGAGGGAGAGCGTAAATATCGTATAGGCGTTAAGGAAAAATGAAATAAAAAAGGTACTTCTACGCGCGTGTGTCGTTAAAGAAGACTGGCATCATACTTTTGTTAATGTTTTTTATTATAATTTCCCCGTATTGCGAATAAATGTTTCCTGCCATCGACTTAATGGATGTAGAGGTGATTATTTCGCGCACTTTGCCCATTTTACAGAAATTTGGGAGGAGAAATGAAAAATAATGTCGTTTTATCACATAGTAACATATGTGAGAAAACGACATTATTTTTGCACCAACCTAATACCATTGCTAGTGTGTTTGTTTTTTTTTTTGTTTTTTTTTCCACTTTTAAATTTTTTTGTGAGAGATATTTTGGGGGATAATGCACAGATATCATATCATTTCTATCTGTTATCAACGAGAATTCTAGGACAGATTTCAGTTTTACCTATCAAAACAAAATACTGAGAAGCCAAATGAGTAGAGTTGTTTAGGTATGGGTGCTGTCTCGTGTTTTGTCAAAACTCTTCACGTCTTGTAGATAACAGAATATAAATTGGAGATTGATAACAGTTGGCAACAAATAAACCGTTTTTGTCTATTACACATAACAACTAATTAGGAACAAGAAAAGTTTACACTCTTTCCAAATGTGTATTCCGAATAGACATAGAATACCAGGTGTTGTTTTTACAAATGCTCATTATATATTTATGTTAAACATAAATATATTAATAGTATAGTAATTCTGCAGACGAGCACGTTGTGCCGCGATTAGCGCAATGGAAATTTGTACTTGGTGTTTCGGTTTCAAATTTAATCAAATTGCGTGATCGGTATGAACACATCTGTCCGTCTCTCAACTGGCAATAGCTTAATAACGGAGAAAACCGGACTTTCTAGCTTTGACTGGCAGCCAGTCTAAGGGAAGGACGGAATCCCCAACCGTTGGCCATACGGTTAGCAAATCCAATCAGTAGGAAACTTGCTGAAGCAATACCTATCGTGATGAGTCTATGGTCCATTACTCTACAAGAGCGTGTAGAGTTTCAAAGAACATACTTTTATAAATGTTGTAATGGAATGTCCCACACTTCCTCTCGCCTATGTGGACTGACTATATCAGTAGCTATATATGATGCCCACAGGATATACATGGGGACTTGCTTCGGCAATTAGTTGGAGATTTGTCTCCAGGTAAGCTAGTCGAATTCTCTCCCTTTGGGCAAGGGGGAACCCAAACGAGGCTATGCCAAATGGCAGAGTCTCGGCTTGGGTGGTAGACAGCTACCCGCCCTCATGTATACGGGGCCTACGGTGAATTTTTACCTGAGCCTACAGGCTCTGATACCCCACGTTAAATTCATCCTTGTGCCACATCTGACCGCGTGGGGCGTTGGCAAATATTCTTGCTACGGCAATTAGTTGGAGATTCGTCTCCAGCTTAGCTAGTCGAACTCTCTGCCTTCAAAAAGGTAACCCAGACGAGGCTATGCCGAAGTGGAGAGTCTCACCTGGGGTGGTAGACAGCTACCCGACCCCGTTTTTTTAAGGTGGCTACGGGGAAATGTTGCGCGAGACTCCGGGCTTCTACCCCACGTAAAATTCGACCTTGTGCCACATCTGACCGCGTGGGATGGGTGGCAAATATACTTGCTTCGGGAATTACTAGCCTGCCACCCGATACTATGTCTTTCAGTAGTGTATTCTCTTTTACAATAAACCTCTCTTTCTTTCATCTACGCGTGTGTTACTATTCCTACCCTCGAGTACCACCTTTGTCTGTCTGTAACCTCTTTAAAGACACAACATTAAGGCATCTTTCTTCATTATGCAACATTTTCCTCTGCTCCTCTTGCTTTCAAAATGCCCTGTGAGTGTCAAATATTCTAAGCCCTCTTTCTTCATAATGGACTCTAGATACCATCTCTTTCTGGTTTAAACTGTAAATGTCCTTTTTGTTTCAATTTGTCGTTGTTCACATATTCAGTCCATGGTATTCTAAGTACCTTTCTGTAGAAATACATTTTTGTTGCCTCTTCTTCATCTGTGAGGAGATTGTCCAGCATTCGCTGCTATATAGGAGGATCGATATTACATAAGAGTAAAGCAATCTTTTCTTCGTTCTAATAAGAGTTTTCTGCTTCTTAATTCTCTGTCTAGTTTGTAGAAGGCAGCTTTCTCTATCCAATTCGCCTCCGGATTTCGTTATCACACTTTCTGCTCTCTAGTAAAATACTTTCTAGATATTTAAGTTGCACTTATTTAATTTTGCCATTTCCAATTGGGTTGTTACTTCAGCAGACAAGTATGTTTTTCGTCTTTTGGTAATTGCCGTTTAGTCCTTTCTTCTCGCTTTCCTTCACTATTTCTGAGGATTATTTTTTTAGTTTCATTTTCTTGTGTCTGCTACCAACACTGTGTCATCTGCATATCATATGTAATTAAGATCGTGGTCGCTAACAATAAATACTGGTAAGATTTTTAATTATTTCCGAATCGACCGTATAGGCTGAATATATCCGGCGAGAAGACAAATCCTTGTCTTACACCCCTTTTTATTTTTGTTTATTTAGTGATTTTTTTTATCTCTATGCAACGAATTTGCTCCCAGTATAGGTTATAGATTGTTCTAATATACTTCCAAAATATGTTATCGTTACCTAGCGTTTCCAATAATTAATAATATAATATTCAGGTAAGGATGATAAATAACTGAAGGAATTTGAAATATTGGCTTTATTTCTGTTTTCAAAAAATTATTTCAACACAGATGCTGGTAGTTGATCTACTCTCCCATTGTCATATTTCATTTTATAAAAGCTTTGATGGGTCGATTCCTTCTCAGGTGCATTCCACTGAAATCGCGCACTCATTCTCCATCTTTTTATCATCGTTTCTGTTAAGCTTTTAAAATCATAGATTATAGGAACATAAAACAGATTTTAAAATAAATAAACTACAAAAAATATAATTATAAGTATGTTATGCCATCTGAGGGCACGCCATTTCAACATCGTCAGCTTCATATTTAAGGGCTAGCCGGAATAAAAAAAAAAATCCGTATACGTACCGTAAATGTCATTCCATACACATAATTTATGAGAAAGCTACGAAAACTCTAAGCCATACTAATCAAATATAGAAAGAAAGTTCGTCATTTGAAGATATTTTCGAAAATTGGAGTGATTTAAAACATTACTGATATTTAATACATATTTTAGTGTAGATAAAAACCATTCGGCTTGTATAGATAGGGCTTCTCTGTGTATGAATTGTTAGAATATCTACAAAATTTGAATTTGAACCATATTTACTCGTTAAAATGACGGGTGAGTCTAGGTTCAAAAAGTTCAGTTTTCCTTTCATTTGACCAATGTAATTTCTTCTTAAATATTATTTAAGTTACCCTGACTCAAATAAAAAGAAAAAAAAAACGAAATTATAAATGTTCAAGTCGTTGAGAGACCCACAGAACATTTTCGTAAGATAGGAAGACTATGAGATTTTAATCATATATTTATTTCTTTTTCCTCAAAATCTCAAAGATGGTTTGTCACCTTAAAGCACAAGCTTCCTCAACAGTAAGATTAAGGTAATAAAAAATAGTATAATTTACTCTAGAAAAAAAAATAATTACCTGACTTTTATGCCCTTGTTCAACCTAAATTTTATGCGTAAAATATAGATTTTTGATACACTCATGTAGATCCACTATGCACTCAATGTAGATGTTTACTGAATGGAGTAATTTTATGAATGTAAGAATTGTAGATTATGAGGTTATATAGGATAGATAACTATTGACACTAGGCTTGAAGAGGTTAAGATTACAGTGATCGGTGAGCATTCTCTCATGAGTCTGTTGAATAAACTAGCGCCACATGTGAAGAAGGTGTTCGAATGTAAATTCCTTCTTATCTAGAATGATTCGTTGTGATAAATTGGATATCGGCTCGAAAGGAGAAACCAAAAGGAGAGTTCGAATTCTAATCGGGTTCGTTACTTTCATATACGCACAGATGTCTTTGCTAAAGGTATGGCGGTTCTGTTTCCCTCACATCTATGCGTTAAATAGCAGGAAAGGCTTGGTCCTATTACCTTGATTGGAAACTAGTATACCGCAGAAGGAAACGGCAAAGTATTGTGGGAGAATCTTCCGCTTAATCACTCGTGAATCGAAAGAGAAAGGATAGCCAGAGCTTGTAGAACACATAGCATATACGTGAGTAACGTTTTAAACAATAAATTTAGATGCAATTCTGGATGTTTCGATGCCTGTTGTATATGAATAATAAAATAAATTCCAAAATCACTGCATGAACAACTCCGAAATCGAGTTTCAAAACATAGTAAATATATTTTTAGGGATTTATTTATATGTCTGCTGCCAGTATAATAATAATGTTGTTTTTTTTTAATTAAATATTTCAGTTCCTGCCCGATAATATGAACATTGACAAATAAGATAAAATACCTGTCTATATTTCAGAGATGAGGTATTATGTACATTATTTACATTATTTGGACTATCGTCCTCATATGTCACCATATTTATCACAACGTTTCAGCCAGAGCGTACAACGGCCGAAACGTTGTAATAAATATGGCGACAAAGATGAGGACAATAGTCCGAATAATGTAAATAATTTAGAATAAAATACATCAATTTATTACAACAGTGTATACTATCATTGTGTGTATAACTTACATGTATTATATGACATATATTTATTATTTTCTGTATAACTTACATGTATTATATGACATATCTTTATCATTGTGTGTATAACTTATATGTATTATGGGAAATATCTTAATCGTAGGTCGATGGTTAGATTTGTAAAATATGTAAAATTGACACATACATAAACATACGTGCATATACGTACAAGACACATATTCAGACACATATATGTTACACCTGTATTATATATATATATATATATATATATATATATATATGTGTGTGTGTGTGTGTTTGTGTGTGTATGTATATGTATGTATGTATGTATCTATGTATGTATATATGTATGTATGTATATGTATATATATAGTGCAGGTAATAAATCCGTTAGTATATAATCCTCAGAATATATGATATTAAAACTGATAAACATAATTATAACAGAGCATATAAATTACGCAACATAGAAATCCAAAATTATCTCATGAATATAAACTATTTTAGCTGACCAGGAGTACGCCAGTGTTATTCAACTCAGACGGTGGACTGTATTTAGTGTCGGAACTAAAGATGTAAAATTTAATATTTAACAAAGACAGCAGTTGACAAATTAATACAGAGCCACCACATAACAGAACAGACTGCTCATGTAGTTGTAAGGGGAGGGCGGAAGTTATCTGTCTTAAATCACAAATTAAACCCAGATATTAGCCTTATAACCCTAAACTGAGGTTATAAGAAAGATGAAATAAAACTAAAGGACGCTCGAAAAAAAGAATTTTATAAAACAACATTTTTAATTATCAATTATATTGTGACACTATTTAGGGGCGCAAAAAGAGGGAAAAAGAAGCAAAGGAAAAAGAGAAAGAAAAGAAAGAAAAAGAGAGGCGAGACTTAACTTATATGATAAAGTGAGGCCACCCACGACAAAGACATTTGGCAATGTTATTTTGATAATGGAAAAAATGGTGAAAATTCAGACGGCCATTGTCGTAGGTCTAGCTGAAAAAGTCCAGGTTGATACATAGTGTTTTTTTTAAATAGATAAAGAATTAACTGTGTCATGGTGGCAAGGAAATCATCGGAGGTTGGTGAAAATTCCCTGGGAGGAAAAAAGAAAGGAAAAGAGAGGCAAGACTTAGGCTTAGATAATGAAGGAAAGCCACCCACGACAGAAACATTTGGCGATGTTATTTTGATAAATGAAGAATGGTGAAAATTCTTATAGCCATTGTCATAAAGCTAATTGACAAACACCAGGTGGTTACAGAGTTTTAAATAGATAAAGAATTTACTGTGTCATGGTGGCAAACAATTTAATAGGTCATCTGTTGACCACACACAAAAAGAGCCAACTCTAGGTTGGGTCTTTGTCGATGGGAGGTGTCATTGAGAGAAAAAACATCTGGGCTGTGTGGGAATTTGAATATGACAGCGA
>OZ010581.1:123806189-123851189 GCA_963932145.1 Acanthosepion lycidas
TCTATTATTCTTTATTTCTTTTATATCATGGCAACTTAAAGCTCTTCTTAAAGTTTTACGAAGAATTCTTAATTCGCTTTTAATTGGTGCTTCACCGGAAGTTGCATTTGCCATTTCATCGACGTTATTAATAGTAGCTTGCTAAAACAATATGAATACAACCATTCCATACTTCACTAGCGAGTAAAATAAGCATTTCTGCGCGACAGCTATTTCCGGAAAATGGCGTGTGTAATCCTTTCCTATCGACCAGCTTCAGATCCCTTCAATATCGGTTTTGCGCTATTTTTATCATTTCTTCTTTTATAATATGTTTCTAAATGATCATACAGAGCAGTCATATATTAAACAGTAAACATAAGGAATACTCATGCAGTGCAATCATGTATTAAACATAATAAATGATTTTCAAGCAGAGTCATGTATTAAAGAGTAAGCATAATAAATTATCTTACAATGCAGTCATGTATGAAACAGAAAACATAATAAATGTTCATACAGTGTAGTCATTTATTGAACTGTAAACCTAATAAATGTCTATACAATGCAGTTATATATTGAACATTAAACATAATAAATGTTCATATAGTGCAGTCGTGTATTGAACAATAGACATAATAAAGGATCATACAGTGCAAGCGTGTATTGAACAGTAAGCATAATAAATGCTCATACAGAGCAGTTATGTATTAAACAGTTACCATAATAATAATTTTTTAAAAATCAGCCGTATATTCTTTACCTTGGTTTTCATAAGAGAAATACAGGATACGTATTTATTTAATCTCACTTTAATTATTTAATTATTTATTTTATATATGTTGCTGGGTTTTGAAAAAAAGAGAAAGTGTATCGATTGAAACCTAATAAATGTCAATACAGAGCAGTCGTATAGGGTAGCCGGGTATTGAACAATAAACATAATAAATGATCTTACAGTGCAATCATGTATTAAACAGTAAGCATAATAAATGATCGTACAAGGCAGTCATGTATTAAACAGTAATCCTAATAAATGTCCATACAGTGCAGTCATATATTGAACATGAAACATAATAAATGTTCATATAGTGTAGTCGTGTATTGAACATAAACATAAATGAGCATACAATGAAGGGGGTTATGTATTAAACAGTAAGCATAATAAAAAAACAGCTGCATATTATGTACTTTGGTTTTCATGGGAGAAATACAGGACAAGTATTTATTTAATCTTATTTTAATTATCTTATCATTTATTTTAATATATTTTAATGGATTTTGAAGAAAGAGAAAGTTTATTGAAAGTTTACGTGCAATATCGACTCTTTGGACATTACAAGATTTTATTGATGGCTGTATAAGTTCGACGAACGCCAAATCGGTTCATTAAAAGTAAATAAATGGCAGTGTTTTTTTTATAAAACGAAATATAAAGCTATGAAATATTAAATATTTGAATGTTTATTGCCTTTGAGACCGATTTCAATAATTATCCTTTGTATATTTAATTGTCATATGTCGGCAGTAAGTGATCTGCTTTTGTATCAATCTCTCTTTTTATAACAGGACAACACACCTGTTATTGCATGAAAACACACCTGGAACGTTTGAGGCAATGAGGATATAAGAAGATTATTGACTGAAAAAACAGCATAGCTCGCTTAGACATTAATAAAGATCATCTGTATCGCTATTAGGGATTTTTGTTATCTCTCTTAAACCTAGTACTGCTGTCCATTTACACAAGGCTGACGGCCATATAGCGTTGAAGCACCGGTTCCCGTAAAGTCACCGAAGTTAAGCAACATCGTGCCTGCTCTCTGCCTAGATGAATGAGCACTTGGGAATGTCAGGCGATCAAAGATTGGATGTAGAGGTGGTGTAATGGATAATTTGTCAAAATTTTTAAACAGGGGACCGAGTTCCAATTCCAGTCAGGTTCGCTGTATTCTCTTTCGCACAAATATAATTGGAGAAGGTATGAATACGCCTTGTCTCCCTCAAGCTATGTGTTAATTAGTAAGATTTATAATACTAAATGTTTTTATGTCTTGAAAAATTCTTACGATCCAAAAATACTCTCTGGCTTTAAATAACTTGCAAAGTGTTCATAAGCCGTACAAAACGAATCATTCTGACAAGAAACCATTTGTACAAGCCTTTTAGGTAGGTTATACACTGTTTTTTCCTCTGTCCTACTTGTCTTCCATCTTCTTTGAGGGGTAAAATATTCCAAACCCTCTTTCCTCATTTTGTGGCCTAGAATTTTGAACCCTGTTTCTGATATTAAGTATAAGTGTCCTTTTTTTTCATTTTCTTTAAAACTCCGTCGTTACTCACCTGTTCAGTCCACGATATTCTCAGCATCCTTCTGTAGAACTACATTTTTATTGTTTTAAGTCTCTATATATGAGGACTGTTATTACTTGTGCAGTACTCTTTTCTTTGTTTCTAACAAAATTTTGCTGTTTTTTAATAAACTGCTGATTTGGGATTTAAATTTGCTATCCTTCGAATTTCTATGTCGTAATTTCCTTTGTCTATTAAACCATTTGCTAGATATTTAAATTTGTGTACTTGCTTACTCTTGGTATATCTTCTTTTTTTTTTCAATTTCCATGTTGGTTCGTCCCTTTTACTGACACTCATGTATTGTCTTTTTTCAATTGATTTTTAATAATCCAAGAAAGCAATACATTGAATTAAATAAGCTGGTCTGTTATATAAACGAACGCCTTAATGACACGACATACATCGAATTATTTAATTTTTTTAATAAAAGATACGATTTTTTCTGCAAGATGACAACTGACATGGATCTGAACAGACTCCATTTTTAAATATCTGAATATCGTGAAATATAGTGAAGTGATTTCCCGTTCTGTTGTACATAGTTTGTCATACTGAATTCTCTAACACCACGAACTGTTTCTCTGCCATTGGTAGACAGTCCAGACTGCACTATGATCTTATCTAAACCTGATAATGAAGGGAATATATTGTCACCGATTGCCCAAAAGTCATTAGTAAAATTGTGCGTAGTGAACACAAAGGTCTCTGCCTGAATTTCATCTTTGTCTGCAGATTAACATTTTCCATGCCGGTCGTCATTGCACAACCTGAACGTAAATAAATTATTTCGAACTTAATTTGAAAACTCCTGTGGTTACATATCTGCTTCTATACTTCAAGGGATAAATTATTTTATTTTGCCAAGACAAAAAAGGCATTTATGTTGTAAGGATCAGAGAAAGCCTATCGCTAATTACATTCTGTCAGTCACATCAGAGTAAAGTCGGTTCACCATCTAACTGCTGTTAAATTACTTTTGCTGTTTAATCCTACGCGCTGTTTTGCATATATATGTGTGTGTGTGTGTCTGTGCGCGCGCGTGCCCGCGATGTGTATTTGAGCAGCAATCCTTCAATTATGCAAGTTTCGTTAAAGTCGAAGGCGTTGTGATTGAACATTTTATTTAATTTTTCTTGTGTTCTGGCAAGTCATTTATTTTCTGGACACGACGTGTGTAAGAACCCTGCAAAGGTTTTGCATATCCGGGCGCTTTCGACTATTTTTTAGCAATTTATGAAATACGATTTTTAATATTTTTATTATTTTTAACTGAATATGCAGGTTTTTCGGTGGTTTTTACCCATTTTCTCCACAAACGAAAATACTTTTACGAAGACAAGAACAATTAAATAGACATCTTAATCGCAGTACTTTGTCAGTCATCTTTAACGAAACACACTCAAACACACACACACACACACACACATATATATATATATATATATATATATATATATATATAGAGAGAGAGAGAGAGAAAGAGAGAGAGAGGAGATGGAAGGAGAGAGAAAGAGCGGAAGAGAGATGTACAGACTAAGATAGATAGATAGATAGATAGATAGATAGATAGATAGATAGATAGATAGATAGATAGATAGATAAAAGAAGATCTCCTGAAAAAATGTTTACGTCTTTGTCCAGCTACCATATTGAGACTCGTGACATTAACGCGCTGAAGAGCATAACTGAGCAAGTCTATTGGAAGAGAAAGAAATCCCATTAAAATGGCGGACTATTTTGATAAGCTCACTAAAAAAAAGATTTATTCGTCTACCGATGGAGAAGAAAGATAGGAAAAAGAAATATCCGAAAACAAAATGCTGAAGACTCTCTTTTCTTCGCTTAACATTATTAAAAATATGATAAAATCTAATTGGCGCCGTTCCAATGCAAAACAATACATAATATTCAAGACTGTCTCAGTGTAAGCAAAAATAATACCGATCATCTTAAAACGCACAAACACACAAAGGCATAAGGGAGCACACATACATACACACATAACATGACACATACAGCAATGTATATATATACAAATACACAACACACACACACACACACACACACATATATATATATATATATATACATATATATATATATATATATATATATATATATATATATATATATATATATATATATATATCAGAATTATTTACCCGCCTTCCATATTTATGAAAAAATCTATAATTCCTTATTTTTTGTGGAAATTCCATGTGCATCTTTTCCCAAATTCTAAATTAAGAGATTAGAAAGGATGTACAGTTATGTCCGTGAAATTATATTTTACTGCTAAATAATAATGCCAAAAAACATCAACCATTTAACATAGGACGTAATTATGGACTCTCTTTCCTCAATTTAGATGGAAATTTAATGTGCATCTTTTCCCAAATTGTAAATTAATAGATTAGAAAGAATGTACAGATACTCCACGAAAGTTTATTTTAATAGCAAACAATAATATAAAAAAAAATTATGAAACAAAAATGTAATAAAACTATTTCCACCCTTTCCTCGATAATCAATTGTATAACTTTCATTCTTGATTATTTCTTTAAATCGTTTTTGATACTTCCTGATAAAATCACTTCAGAAAATGACAGACATTTTACGCCATTGTTCCTGTACAATTTTTTTCTTTTTGCTCCGAATTCGAAGTATTTATCTCCTATATTTGTGTTCAAATAGAACAATAGATTTTCAATGAGGCTTGGGTCAGTATTTTGTCCGTTGTACGCCAATACCTTATTTTTGATATTTATCTATTTTGTAAAAACAGTGTACAGGCTTTCGGGTTATTGTCATGTACGAACGTACAATGACGCCCATAGAGAGATTTCATACGCTTTGTTTTATATTATTTTTAAGAATACACAATTGTTGCACCTTATAGATGATACACTGGTATACTCACTAATTTTCTAGGCCAAAATATTGCGAAAATGTCCCAAAGCCTAATGCTTCTTTCAATGTAGTTTTCATTCTTTTCTTATTGTTTATAGAAAACTTATTTCAGTTTTATTTGTTGGGTTTCTCCCTGTAATGACAAAAGTATATATATATATATGACGCGTTCCATTTAATTGTAGGGCAGCTACTTTTAATTCGCGAGATTCGATTTCCTTGCTTGGTTTTTGAGAATAATAAAATGATTACATCCAGATGCACATTAGAATTTAGCCCATAGAGGAAACAGGAGATATTTTATATCTTCGTCGCGTTGATCTCACTGTTTCAGAATTGTTATACAAAGGTTTATATGGAAGGGTTTTTGACGTATATTTCCATCCATGTCCATTTTTCTCATTTCTATATTCAACCATAGAGTAAGTTATCTAGCACAAAATGTATTTGATAATGCTCAGATATTTGATAATTTATGTTCAGATTTTTTGAATTAGTCGCAAATTGACATGAACTATAAAGAGATTAAATAAAAGTACCACAAAAAAGAAATTCCGCTCTTCAACTAAAAATGAAAATATAACTGATATCTCATTTTAACAGATATATTTACCAATATTGCATAAATTTATCTTGAAATGCTAAAGTTTAAATGTATTCGATAAAATCGTCATTGGCTTCAATCACGATCTCCAGACGACTTCGGTGTGTCCAGTAACTCTTATGGGCGGTCTTCTTGTTTAAGTTGGTGAATGCTGCCATAATCCTTGCCTTCAGTTCATTTACAGTTTCATCATGGAGTTTTGTCGATCTCTCGTTCAACTGCGCCCCACATATAATAATCAAGGCGGTGGGGGGTACAGTCTGGAGAGTTAAGTGGACACATATAAAGGTTGATGGTGTTACAAAATATGTCTGACTGGGTTATCCTGCTTTAGTGGTATGGTGGAGAGTACTTTTGCAAGACATATGGTCTTGAAGTTGTCCCCTTCTTGACCCAGGGCAGCACTACCTACTCAACGCATCCGTGTTGAGTCTGAAGCCCCATGGGAAGATGAATGGTGGCATAACATCGCCACTAATATTAATTACTCCAAACCCCTTCGTCATCACTATTATTTTCAGCCAACTCTTTCCGAAACCTCTGCACTCTCCACAGATTGACACCCAAACACACTGAAATGTTCGTATTGGAGCTTCCGCCTTTTGATAGTTTTCGTTGATCTGTATTCTCTCTCTCTCTCTCTCTCTCTCTATATATATATATATATATATATATATATATTTATGCGTGTGTGTGTGTGTGTGATTATAATTATTTCTTTTCATGTGTCTTATCCTCCAGTGAAACTTTTGTAAATCAAAATTTTCTTCTTGAGGATGAAACAGCTTTTGGCTCATATTTTTGAAACAAGTGAACCGTTATGTAGCGAACGAATCGTATTTTTTTTTAAAAAGTAATTATAATTATAATTTAGGCTCTACTTTTGTATTGAGCATTGTTTTTTGAACATAAAAACAAAAATAATAAAGAACTTCGCATTATTTGCCTAAAGAGTTCTTTAGTTAACTTGGGCTAACTCTTTACACACACACGCACACATATATATAAACTGATTGAAGGTTGATTCGTTTTCTATGGCTTATCAACTCTTTACACACACACACACACACACACACACACACACACACACACACATATATATATATATATATATATATATATATATATATATATATATATATATATATATCACCAATCTTCATATAACACTTTTTTGAGAGAAAATATTCTGGGCAGTACACTTTTCCATGGTCCTAAATTAGGATAGATCTTTTGATGATGAAGTAATAAGCAATCTTCCTCAAAGACCTGCTGTACAAAGCCTTTTCTGCTAACCCTTCAACCTTCGAGCTCAAAAAAGCTATCAAACACCTTTTAAATGGAAAATCCCCCGGCGAAGATGGAATTCCAGCTGAAATATACAGAGGTGGCACTAATTTTTTGATATGCAGAATTGGTGGAAAAAAGAATTGCCACATTAGTATAAGGATGATTCAATTGTCCATTTACATAAGCGCAAATTGAGCAGGTGTGAGTGTCCCTACCATATCTCTTCTTTCGATTACTGGAAAAATCCTTGCTCGTATCATCCTGAATAGGCTTAATGAATATGTCGGCATTACCAGAGATTCAGAGCGGTTTTCTATCCGGTAGAGGAACTGTGTATATGATCTTTTGTCTCCGTCACGCTCAGGAGAAGGCATGAGAACAAAACAAGCATCTATTTGTTGTTTTTGTAAACTTCACAATGGCTTTCGATACTGTATCTCGAACTGATCTTTGGAAATTTTTGTCAAAATTATGTGTTCCATAAAAAATGCTCCATATTATCATCTCTTTTCACAAAGGAATGAAAACTTTTTTAAGGTTTGGGAAGTGAGCAATCGGACGCCTTTTTCGTTTCCAATGATAAAAAAAGGTTGCGTTCTTTCTCCTCTTCTCTTTGCAATTTTCTGCTATGTGTGATAAAGCATTCTTTGACTTAAATGTTGAATTCAGAACAAGTAGATATCTATACAATCGAAACTTTGTCTGCAGCTGATACACGATCTTCTCTTTGCAGATAATGCCGCTCTATTAACATACAGTCTAGAAGACATTCAATCTATTCTTGATAAATTCTCTGAAACAACGAAATCATTTCAACTCACTATCAACATAAAGACAGAGCTATTATACCAGCCAGTACAAGAGAATCCATTTCACACAAATCATCTCGTATTCATTGATGGTACTGCATTAAAAACTCTTGAGGCATTCACATATCTTCAATCTACAGTCTCTTCTGATGGAAAAATGGACAGAGAAATCCAATCCACCATTCAGTAAACTTAAATATAAATTATATCTAGACAACTGAATTGTAAATTAATGAGAACATGATACTAATCTATTACTGCGCTTAAATTCATAAAGTTTAGATACTATAGAGGAAGGCTCATCCGTACAACATATATATATATATATATATATATATATATATATATATATATCATTCATATACAGGTTCGGGGTTGATGTATCTTATTTATATTGTTTGCGACGATGTATTCTCGCCATTTAAATCATTAACCTCTATATTTGTTTTTTGTATGAATGATTCATGAATTTATATATATATATATATATATATATGTGTGTGTGTGTGTGTGTGTGTGTGTGTGTGGTTTCTTGTTCCTCTTATCTTTGAAAAAAACCTTCTCCAATTTAAGTGAAGGATTCAATGTTGAATTCAGAACAAGTGCAGGTCTCTACAATCAGCACCGTTTTAAAGTACAATCAAAACTACGCGATCCTTTCTATGCAGATGCTGCTGCCCTATTAGCAGACAGTCTAGAATACATTCAAATTATACTTGATAAATTCTCTGTAGCGTCGAAAGCATTTGGACTCACTATCAACATAATGAAGAGTGAGCTTATGTACCAGCCAGTACCAGGTAATCCATCTCTCATATATCTTTCCGTATTTATTGATGGCACGGTATTAAAAACTGTTGCAATATCCACATATATTGGATAAACAGTCTCTTCTGATGCAAAAGAAAAACGGACAGAGAATTCCAATCCAGAATAGCCAAAGCCAGTACAGTATTCGGTAATCTAAAACATAAGTTATGCAACAGTAAAGACGTGTCTCTCAAAGATAGATATACACAGATCAGTCGTTCTTTCAACTCTGTTCTATGGTACTGAAAGTTGGACCCTGTACGTCAAACACGCAAATCAACTTGACGCATTTTACATGTTCTGCCTTCGTTTCATATGTGATATAAAATGGGATCACACAGACAAGAATGTTTGTTTTATTCGTAACTATTAGCGTGTTCGGAATTTTTTTTTTTTAAGAATCAATATTTCTTCCTGAATTAATGTATTTAAACAGGGTTTAAATCAGTCAAAATATGAACCCTGAAATCTATATATTTCCATCATCGAGACACAACTTTATTTATACCTTTATGATAAAACTCCAAAGTTTTAGACGCCGAGAAATCAATTAATGCAGTTTCTGCAACGGAATATCTTTGGCTATACATAAAACAGTTTAAAGCTAACCAGAACAAAATAAACTATGAAATCTCCAAAATAAACTATGAAATCTAATCTTAAATGCCTATAATTTATAACAGAAGCCAGTGGTTTATGCCAACGGCTTCCCATATTTAATACTTCTCGTTTTCACTCTCGCATGATCATGTGTGACATCACAAGCTGCGACGCGATTTTCCCTTCCGCGTCTCGTATACTCGAGTCTGTCGTTGCTTTGAAATTGTTCATGCAGCAAGGGCGGAATATCATTGTTGTTTCGTCCGTGTGTTGTTTGATATATTGAAATTGTCATCTTTGATAAAGGCTTATGTAAACCGAAAGCTTAGATAGGATTAAAACATGTATTAATATAGTGATTTCCTTTCGTCTTTCAATGATAATGTGATGAGCTTATCAAACAATATGAAGGGAAATTACTTAAAATTAATAGATAAAACGTGTCTATATTATTTAATGAAACAGGCATTAATGAAAAATTGCTGCTTATATATACACAATATATATATATATATATATTTTAGCTATTATATATATATATATATATATATATATATATATATATATATTTTAGCTATTATTAAAGATGATTTTATTTTTAATTTTAACTGAATATGTGTTGTGCTATATATATTTATCTAGAGTTATAGAAATGTTTTATTTTCCAAAAACGGCCAAGACATTGTGGTTGTGTACACATTTAATATTACTGAGTGATGGCTTTTCATTTTTTATTAGCATAGCTTATCTTATTTATTTATTTTTTTTTACATGTGTGAGAAGTAATTAAGATTGTATTTTCTACTAGTGTTTTCCAGATGGCGTCTCGTAGGTTTGTGTGTGTGTGTTTAAATGAGTTCTAATGTAGCTATGGTCAGGGTGGTGAAAATGAAATCGTCTACATATGTATGCAGTAATGTGACTGATGTATTTATTTGAGTTTGGTTCCTGATCAAGTCAAACTAATAAATAATTACATCGGTTGCAATAGTACATTTTTACACACTTTGTGTATATATATATATATATATATATATATATATATATATATATATATATATATATATATATATGTATATATATATATATATATATATATATAATATATAATATATATATATATGTATTGGAGAGTTTGCAGTGATTTACGCATCGTCTGATAAAACACACGCGAGTGTGATTGTTTCTTGAAGCTGATGCAGAAGGTGAACTGTTATTTTGGAGAAAAAGTTTATTCTTCTATCCGCTATTGCTGAGGGGAGTTTCATTTCGAAGTAACGTGTAACTTCAATATCTTGATTATGTTATAATTTTATATTCAATTCGCATCTATTTTAATTTTGGCTGCTGTTAAATGTCTTCAAGTAATGTGGTTTGTGAACACCATTCCAAGTGCCTCGCAAAGAGTTGACCCAGTATTCATTCACGCGGAGCCATTTTTAATCATTGATCTGAAAATGCAGTTTTATAGAGCTGACAGATTAGACATTACTATACAAATTTGGCGCCATGCATAACAGACAGATGAAAGCCTTGATCTCACGAGGTTATTTAGAAAAATAATAACTTTTCTATGATATCCTTTTTTTTTTAGATCTGCAGTATATTTTTATAAATTAATTTCTTCTTTGTGCGCAGTGGCATTTGTCAAGATTATCTAATTCAAAAGGTCAACAGTTTTGCGTGTTGGCGCATGCGTCATTGTGTCACGGCGCATGATCATTTGGGGCAATAAAATAGAAACAAATAAGTGACGACAATGCAAACAGAACTCTGCAGAAACAATTCGGATAGCAAAGAGCAATTTCCAAATATAAAAAGCTAAATAAATTCTCCATCACGTGAAGTGCCTATTTGCCAAGGAGTCAAGACGGGAATAAATAATAATCAGAAAAAAAGAACTGTGTAGATGATTCGTTGCAGCTGTCTTCATGGGAATTATATCGCACTCACTTGTACAAGTAATTTGGTTAGTTTTCCTTCTGTTTTTCTATCAGTGTCTAGGAATTGATAAATATCTATCAGTGTATTGATATATATCTCCAGCCTGTTCATATCTATCTATCTATCTATCTATCTATCTATCTATCTATCTATCTATCTATCTATCTATCTCAGTCTGTTCATATCTCTCTATCTCAGTCTGTTCATATCTCTCTATCTATCTATCTATCTATCTATCTATCTATCAGTCTGTTCATATCCATCTATCTATCTATCTATCTATCTATCTATCTATATATATATATATATATATATATATATATATATATATATATATATCAGTCTGTTCTTATCTATATATCTATCTATCTATTTCAGTCTGTTCATATCTATCTATAGATAAATAGATAGATAGATATATCTATAGATATGAACAGACTGAGATAGATAGATAGATAGATAGATAGATAGATAGATAGATAAGAACATACTGAGATAGATAGATAAGAACATACTGATATATATATATATATATATATATATATATATATATATATCAGTCAGTTCATATCTATCTATCTATTTATCGATCTATCTATCTCAGTCTCTTCATATCTATCTATCTATCTATCTATCTATCTATCTATCTATCTATCTATCTCAGCCTCTTCATATATGTCTGTATATGCCTTTTCTTATCATGTCTTGCTTACCTATCTGTCTGTGAGTTCATACGTAACTCGATCCTATTCATTTCTTTCTATCTATCTATCTATCCATTTATCTATCTATCTTGTGAGCTAGATAGCTGTCACATATATGTACCTTCATATATATCTTTATTTGCATTAATTTCTTTCATCAAATTCATGTATTTACTTATATTTATTGTCCTACAACATCCAGTCAGGTTGAGATGATTCCAGGATGCAATTCATTTTAGAAGAATGTAAGAAAGCAAACCTTAATATTCGTCTATATGCAAGACCGGCGTCGACTTGTTTGTGACTCGACTGCGCATTTGAGATACAGTTTATTTTGGACTGACCGCAAGGAGAAAAGACAACATAAAGTTGGAATTGCAATACGTAGAACAACAGATATTGTAATATACACTATCGCACAGCAGTCAAAAAGAGTGATGGCTGCCGTCATTGTTGTTCATGGCTGTCAGACCCGAGTGATATAAGATTATACCCCAAATGAAAAATACGCTGTCTCGGTGGAAATTCTACACAGGGTTTTGTAAAATATCAGGTCATCCCATAAGTTCTGTCTGAATTTGAACTTTTTTGTAAAAATAAACGAAATTAAAAGAGTATTTTATAATGTCTAATGGAGCTGAACATTATATTTATGTTTAGATGCATTTAAACTGATCAAAATTTATTTCAAAGAACAATAAAATTAAATTTTCTTTGATTAAAACCCTGCTAACATGGAAGTACCCAAGAATTATTTGAGGCACATAATGCTTTATGAGTTCAAGAAAGGAAACTCAGCAGCCGTGGAGAGGAATTTATGAATGAAAGAACTTGCAGAAGATGGTTTGCAAAATTCAGAGGTGGAGATTTCAGCCTTGAAGATGAAGATCGAACCGTACGTCTAGTTGAGTTTGATGAAAAGCTTCTTGAAGCAGCCCTTGAAGAAAATCCTGCTTTATCAGTTGAGGAATTGGCAGTGGTTCTCAGTTCAAACCATACAACTGTTCATCGTCATCTTCAACAACTTGGAAAAGTTCCTAAACCTGGAAAATGGGTGCCTCATGAATTGTCTGAAAACAACCTCAAATCCCGAGTTGACATCTGCTCTTCTCTCCATTCTCGCCAACTTGTTTCACCTTTTTTGGATAAACTTGTGACTGGCGACGAAAAATGGATCTTTTATCGAAATGTTAAGCGTCGTAGACAGTGGCTTGGTAAAGGGGAAGGACCCCAGCCACAGCCGAGAAAGGAACTTCATGGGCAAAAGGTTCTTCTTTTCAATTTGATGGGATCGCCAAGGAATAATCCACTTTGAATTCTTACCACCTAATGCAACAATTAATGCTAACATATACTCTCAGCAATTAGAGCGTTTGAACCAATCTTTGAGGAAAAAAAGATCTGCTTAATGAATCGAAATGAGGTGATGTTTCATCAGAACAATGCGCGACCCCACACAGCAAGAATCACGTCACAAAAGATCGAAGGACTGGTTTGGGAGAAAATTCCTCATCCACCTTATTCTCCTGATCTTGCTTCTTCAGACTACCATTTGTTTTGTAGCTTACAGAATCATTTAGAAGAAACAGCTTTTGTAACACAGGAAGATGCTAAAACTGACATTTGTGAGTTCTTCGAATTAAAGCCATAAGAATTTTACAGTAATGGAATTAGTAAGCTTGTTAATAGATGGAAGGAAGCCATAGATAATCAGGGGAAATACATTGTTGATTGAATCCGTAATTAAATGCAACATTTGGTCAATTGTTTTCTTTATTCAAAATTCGGACAGAACTTATGGGATGACCTGATATGTATAGCTGAGGAAAAAAAACATAAATCAGTGCATTATTCTAATGCTGCTACAAGCATGTTTTAAACGCCACTAATCTTTTGAAGTTAGGAAGACATACCACTTTGAAACAGAACCCTCAAACAACAATGGAGAACAATTTCTAAATGTTTGTTATTCAAAGTGATATTCCATTCTTAAGACTTAATTTGATCACTCCATGAAACACTGCATCACATGTCATCACCCAGATGATTGTCACAATATGCTTTATTGACCAGAGAATATCAGAATTTTGGATTAGACAGTTTGTGACAAATGTTAGACTAAACAAACCTGGAATCAAATCAACAAATTGTAATTAAACTGACAGCACCAGCACCCCCCCCCCAAAAAAAAATAGCTCGCTTTCGCCCATATAAACACCGGCCAATAACATGCAAGCCCTAAAAAATTAAAGGGTAAATTTAGAATTCAGTAATAAAATAAAGTCAAACTTGATCAAACGTAGATGAATCAAATAATATTAGAATTAGCAGAAACACGTCAGACCTTTACGATAATAACTAAAAGGAAAAAGAAAGACTGCAATCCTTTTAATGCTTCCACAAGCATTTTTTAAATTCCACCACTCTTTTAAAGATATGACGACATATCGCTTTAAAACAGACACCTCAAACAATGGAGAACACTTTCTAAACGTTTGTTACTCAGAATTATATCCCTGTCTAAAGACTTAACTAAAATGATATTAATAGAAGAGAAGGGCATCTCGACGTGGTGTAATGGTTAGAAAGCTTGTCATGCTAGATCATTTACAACTGAGTAAGGAGCTCGATCCTCCCTGGGTTTCCCATACTTTAGGTGGCGTGCCACATCTAAGATGTGCTTAGAAAATCACTCTTGGGCACCTAGAGGCGGTGTAATGGTTAGCAACCTTGTCTAGCTAGAACAGTTAGTAGTGAGTTCGATTCTCACTGGGTGCACACTAATTTCGGCCTTGTGCCACATCTGAGATACGATTGCAAAATCACTATAAAGAGAAGAGAAAATAATGATATAATCATGATGATGACATTCCACACCAATAGTAATATAGGAAGGAAACCTCGATCAATACTGAAAAAAACGATAACAGCTATTCGACTTGAGAAACTTATTTTCCTGAAAAAAATTGTTTTAAGAGAAAACTTCAACCAAAAGCAGTACTGACTGCTCGGTCAATGAATGCCAAATGTCTCCTAGTAGGGAAAGGGTTAATGCTACTATTACCATCTGTATTACTTACCTATCTTATTTCTTTTCTTTACTCTATCTTGTCCTTACTGTACCGGACCATCTACACATATATTTATGCATGTGAAAAAATAATGAAAATGCTATTGTCAGCCACTCAATGTATATATTTCCTTAGCAATCAAAGGAGTTGCAGACATTTTAACTTCTGATTTTCTCTAACCCTTGAAGTTTAGCTCCGGGTATCTTCGAAATATATGAGATTTTATTGATCATGATCGGTGAACTCGATGTCTTTTGGGAACTGGCGTTTTTCAGGCAGATTTCTTTTATCGATACGTTTTGTCTTTATACTTCTCAATCAGTTTACATCATTGATGGCTACAATGTTATATCTGTAACATTCACCAAAATGTTGCACTAGTTCAGACTAGTTGGTCACGATTCCATAGCCGATAAACATTAGTCAAAAATGCTTGAACCACAGATATGGCATTATGATGATGGGAGAAGAATTGTTTTTCAGCCATATTAAAATCAACATATCAATATTACTTACTGTTAATAGACTCAAATTTTCTATAAGGTCAGATATATACTAAGATAAAGGCTTTCTATCCCTTCCAAATGAAAAGCTACATTTTAGAAGGCTTAATTATATTAACAGTAGGCAAATAAATAAAAAAATAATGCAAGAACTACAATATATAATAAAAGAAAGTTAAAATAAAGTTGTAACTGTAACAGAGAGAGAAAGCCACCCGCCACCAGGTGGGTTTGTTCATGAACGGTTATAAAGGATTGGAAAAAAGGTACTAATTTGTTGGGTAGCAGGGATTCCGGAGTAATTTCAGAAATAAGTTATTCTTTTTACTTAGTTGTTTCTGGGATTGAAATTATAATTAACTAGGTGAATTAATTCCAGAGTAATTAATGGACGGGTTCGTTAGGTAAAGCTTGTGATAAATGGTGAATTGGATTTTGGGTGGTCTGCCGGGCGAAATCCAGCCAGAGCCCTCAGACGAGATAAGTGCTTTTCGCCGGGCTTAAGGGCTCTTTGTACAGGAACCGAAAGTGGAGCCCAGAAATTTAATTCCTCCTACCTCCGGATAGTCCTGAGGGATCGAAATACTGCTGTTCGGATCAAAAATTCACAACGTGGCGGATAGTGGTGGTTCCTTCAGTTCACCGGAGGAGGACCGGGTGGTTTACTTTTCGGCCTGAACCACCGGAGAGACACGACAGAGCTGTAGCCGGCAGAGCTTCTACGTCAGATAACTATCAATTTTAAGAAGACGGAATATTTGTCAACAAGTGGAAGGAAAGCACAGAAATGTTTATATTCACATGAAATAATGCTGTCAAAAGAGTAGACGGGAATATCCTGCAACCTTCTTAACGATCTTGGTAAATGATTTGTAGAAATGGAAATGAGGTTATAATAAGTGAAAAAAATGTCAAAGAAATGCTGTAGAGAGCCAGGATTGTCAAAGATCTGGATTGATATGACACATAGAAAAGAACAAGTTACTCTTAAGAAGATTCATTTAACTGCATCAATCTTGAAAGTCATTAGGAATGAGTTATAATACAAATTCCGGACATGTGCTACGTTTTCTTTGTATATATAAAAATAGAACGACATTTTCCATAGTCAGATAGAATTTAAATGTAATGCAGGAAAGTTAGAAAATTGATTAAATTTACTTGACTTCTATATTTTTGAGATGAGGTATTATGTACACTATTTATATTATTCAGACTATTGCCTACATCTTTGTCGCCAGTGAGAGAAATAAAGGGTTCAGTTCGACATTCCAATCACATGACGAAGGCCGGAGCGTACAACGGCCAAAACGCCGTAATAAATATGGCGACAATAGTCAGAAAAATGTAAATAGTATACATAATAGGTCATCTCAGAAATATAGACAGATAATGAAAGGCCGAAACTTTGTAATAAATATGGCGACAAAGATGAGGACAATAGTCAGAATAATGTAAATAGTGACTTTTCATTCTGTTCCATATTTCAAAATCTCTTAGAAATGAGTTTCTTAATGGCGGATTTATTAGGTTGGTGCAAAAATAATGACGTGATAATGTCGTTTTTGACGTATTTTTTAACGTCAAAAAACGACATTATTACGTCATTATTTTTGCACCAACCTAATATATTGTTCAAGATAATCACCTCTTTTTCTTTCATGGAAAAATCTAGAAATCATTTCTATAACTTTCTTTAGAATATCAGTAATATTATATTTTTGTGAATATCTCTAATGGTCATTGTGTAAGTAACATGCAAAATTATATAGAAAATAGCATTGTGGATTGCCAGGATTATTCCTGATGCTGACACCCATAGATTATGGCTTAGGTTATAAGACTGAATGAATTGCTGTCAGGAAGAGAAACTGTCAAAGATAAGAGCTAAGAATCAAGCAAATACGAAAAGGTCAATACCTGAGATATTGAAGGAAAATTTGACACCGAAAACCAAAGGTGTATTGTATGATCGATACATGCATTCCGATGGCTAATCAACGCATGAGTAAGTAGTAAAAAAAGCTTTAAAATTAAAGAGGGGTGTGCTAAATTGCTATATGACACTAACCGGTAGACACTGCCCATATATATATATATATATATATATATATATATATATATATATATATATATATATATATATATATATATATGAGACGTGAGGAAACAGATATGGGGTTCAGCTCAAAGCTGCCTACAATACTATGGACTGAACGTTATTAACAAGGAAGTTGAAAGGATTCTATTTATTATTATAAAATGCAATAATTGTGGCACATCGCCTAAAAAGTGGGGAATGGGGTTATGGTTGGTCATCCTTACTTATGTTATACCTAGCTAAACTTATTCACGACCCATTCATTCAATACAAATAAACCATTCACCGAAAGAATTCACTCTTCATCTTTTACTCGTACATATACCACAATACCACATCGACAAAGGTAACATAAAAGTTAAGCCCATGATTTAAAAATTTCTTATGTACAAATGTTCATAATATATATATATATATATATATATATATATATATATATATATATATATATATATATATATATATATATATATATTAAAATATGACGATGATGTGAAATGATGGGGAGGGTTCTGACTCCCAATACAAACAAAATAAAAACAGAAAATACTTTATGTTTGTAGGACCCGTCCACCCCACAAAAAATCGGAGTTGCCACTGTATTCTGTCATCAGACAGAATCAAGAGGATAATTCTCTAACGAAATGGAGGATGGGAAAATAAATGTATGGCGTGGGGAAATCACAGACTGAACTAGTCGAGTTAAAAAGGGGGGGTCAAAAGAAAATGGGGAGGTTGGGAATCTCATCTTAGCTCATAACAGAAATAAGGAGCGGGGAACCGGCCAGGAACGACACTCACTTACATTAACTAGGTACACAAAAGAGGATCTTCCTTAACCAGGAAGGGGGTTGCAGGAAACCGCCCCGTTGTGACGAAAGAGTAATAAAAAAAGTAACTCAAACATAGCGACTTTCACGCGATTCAAGCTCGTTACTTTTACCCACCTTTCGTTGAAATCTGTAGACACCAAACGCTTTCTATCTATCTATCTATCTATCTATCTATATATATATATATATATATATATATATATATATATATATATATATATATTCTTTCTATATTTGAGGAAGTTGAAAGGATAATGGAAACACAAAGGACACTTATATTTAGAATCAGAGACAGTAAAATATAAACATACAAATGTATTGGCTGCATTTAATTGTTGCATTTGCAAGTATATTTACCAATGTATGTTATTTTCCGGCAGTGAATTCAACCTAGGCTAAGGTTGGCTTTGCACTCGCTAAATGCTACGAGACGAGCATGCTAAATTTCTAGGATAGATAGTAAGAGCGCTTTGAAAATACAACACTCATTTTGAGGCGAAAAAGAAATAGTGCTATCTAACAGTAAGGTATATTCTGTAACTCGAAGACCCATATTCGATGTAAATACTGAAGGAATACAAATGGAAAACAAATCACAATTTATTTTAAATCGTATTCATTTGCCCGCCATAATCTCCAATGACATAAGTTCGATAAAACCTTTGAAAATATCAAGAAACACTTACGATAAAACAAATATTCACTAAAATATGCTTTTTATGTCTGCTAAATTCGAAGTGGGAAGAATAGTGAAAAGACGAGCTTTACTAAGACGATAGGAAATCGTAGAGATCCATGAAGCTGATCAGAGATGACACTTATAAGAAGAAAGGGAGCAACACTGATAACATCTTACTCATTCAGTTATCATATTCTTGTCCGCCATCCTGAAAGATATCTGCCCTCGTTATATAATTTATAGGTACAATGATTAAAAATCCTAACGATGAAATTGAATTTCAAAATACAAGCGATAAAAGACTGCGCATTTTTGTATCTTTAACGTTTCGATATAAAATGATAACGAAACTTCTATTTCTCCCTCACATCTTTTCCTTCTCTTGGTATATAAGACTG
The DNA here is from genome assembly GCA_963932145.1 of Acanthosepion lycidas. NCBI lineage: Eukaryota > Metazoa > Mollusca > Cephalopoda > Sepiida > Sepiidae > Acanthosepion > Acanthosepion lycidas. The sequence continues at coordinate 123,825,780 of OZ010581.1, forward strand.
GCATCCTCAATAAAACAGTTATATGTTTAATGGTTAGAGGCTCGGAACCCAAAAGCAGAAACCCGTGTTCGAATACTGGTCAAGATAGTTATGTTAACTTTTGGATGAAAAGACTTCCGAAATGTACTTCTCTCGCTCAGCTAGAGTTTAAATAACAAGGCAGACTAGACTCTCTAATCGTGATTGTCATACAATATAAGGGAAAGATAACATTGAATTCAAAACAGTATGTAGAACTAGTAAGGTATATTCTTGAACCGTATGCTACCAACACTTGGGTTTGATCGCCAGAGAGCAAACAGAGGCGATCCCATTTTGAAGTAAATAGATCACGTGACCGTAATGAAATGCATAAATGGGAATTAGCGTGACGTCTAACTCATCTCCATTTCTAGTCTATCCTCTATTACCGTACAGATCACTATTTCTATTGTATCCTCTATTACTATACGGATCGCTAATCTTCTCTACACTATTCTCTGTACTGATCACCATGCGGATTTCTATTCGAGCGAGTATTATCGGGCAAGTAACAGTAGTGCGTGTGTTATTCAAAGGAGCCTCACACCGTTGCTATCATTGTATCTGCGATTACAATGTCTCTACTTGTTATATTGGAACACACCTATTCTATAGTTAATAGACTCTCCCACCTATAATAAGTAGGAGTAGTAGTAGCAATCGCTCAGCTAGTCGGCAGAGAGTTGCTCAGTCAGTCGATGTTAGACGACCGTTAGTCGGATATTAAAGTACCAGTGACCACAACTAGATTTCTCTGCGTCATTACCTATTATTTCAAGTTCCTAACGTTTTGTACGTCGAACCTATTTTAGGACCGACTTAGTACAAATACAAGCCTCCACTGTGAAACCATTACATAACATTACTGCAATGTGCATTATGAAAATGACAACGAGTATTTGTTTACGTCACAAAAGTTGCAACGAGTGTTCGTTGACATCGTAAAAAAAGCACAATTTATTTTAGATTTTATTCATTTGCCCACCATAATCTCTAATGAGGTCAGTTTGATTATCACTAAAAATGGCTACTTTTGTGACAATCTGAAATTAACTTTGTAAATATCTAAAAACAATTACGATAGAAACACATTCACTAAGGGAGTCTTTTAAGGTCATTTAGCTAAATTCGATCTGCCCTATGACTGTCTTCACCCTTGCTAAATTATACGAAACTAAATCTCAATGTATCAAAAAATCCAGCTATGTACGGAGAGCAACCAAGATGAAACTGTCAAATAAATTCTGATGGTTGACCAATACAACTGTTAATTCTTAAAGATCCCCAAAGAAACTGTTAAGACGACGCCCACAGATCTGGAGAAACTCAATCAATGATCTTCTGGTGCTAAGAGACATTGTAATAAAATTATCGCATCATTGAGATAGATAAAGACTGTCATTTCAGGCTAAGCTGCCAATTTCCGGCACAGGCAATCAAATCAAATTTCTCTGATCCGGCTAGTGCCAAGGCTAATAACAGATAAAACCATCTTCAATTTTAATCACTCTATCCAGCTATGTGTCTAAGGAAAGATAAGATTTTTTTACCCATCACAAGACTACTGACTTTCCCATCATTCCATCGGTTTGTCTATCTGCTTAGACTGTTGTTGATTCAATGTATCTTATCCGAGATTCATTCGTTGGAGTTGCAAAATTAATTTGCGAGCCAATTAGAGTGAATTACAGTAATTAGCTAACAGTGACATACAGTTTCTTAGAAACAGAATTAAAAAAAAATAATTCCAAACATTCGACTTGAGACTTTGAAGTGAGCTTCGTTCTGAAATCGGTTAAGCCATTACTACGTTGTTCTGTCTTCTTGTTATTCTGACATTTTCGTGGGGGTCAGTGGGGAAAATGCAGCAAATTAAATGCAGCTAATATGCTTGTATGTTTATATTGCATTTCCTTACTAATGAATTGCATTATGGGCTGTAAAAAGTATTAACACGTTTGCAATTAGGTTGTTTGAAAAATAATGTCAGAATTTAGAATAAATCTTTAAATAGTGTTCTGATATATCATTATAATAATTACACAAAAATATTACACATTCATAATGATTAAGGTATTCTTAATTCGATTTCCATCTCTTTCAGAATTTAACTTAAAACATATATTACTCGTCTTGAACATAGAGAAAGAAGAGATAGGTTTACCCTTTTTTGAATGCCTAGTCACAATGCTTCTGTTGCCAACATTATCCAATGTTGTTGCCAAATACGTGACGCATCATCTGTATGGAAAATAATATCCGATTTAAGAATAAATCTTTTAATTGTGTTTTAAAAATATTATAATGGTTGCACAGAATATATTACTAATTCTTAATGATTAAATTCTATTTTGTTAATTTTATAACAATATCTTTCAGATTTAACTTGAAACATTATACCCATCCCCCTCATCTTGAAAAAAAGAGATGTGTTCATAATACTTCTCAAACTTCTTCCAATATTAACAGAGTATGGGATAATGGAGCCACTTGTGATCGCTCAGTACTCACTGATTTCTGAAGAACTGCTCTGGAGATACGAGTCTTGTAGATGAAGGTGTGATTGGCAATCAACAACTTAAAACACTTGTCGGATAAAACCCACGTCAAAATGTCAAAGAAATGTCTCAGATAATGAGTGTCAGTATTTTAACAATAGCGGATTATATAAAGGAAATTGGCAAGGGGACGAACCTCGATAAATGGGCTTCATATGAATTCAGTGAAATGGACGTTTTGTGTCTTCAGTACTTCTTCTTCTTCTCCTCCTTCTTCTTTTCTTCTTCTTCTCGTCGTCGTCCTCCTCCTTCTTCTTCTTCTTCTCCTCGTCGTCGTCCTCCTCCTCCTCCTCCTCCTTCTTCTTCTTCTTGTCATCGTCATCCTCCTCCTCCACCTCCTCCAGCATTACTACAGCCGATCAAGACCTTGCAAACTAGTTTCGAACTTCAGTATATGCCTATCTTTCTGAGATGAGATATTATGTACATTATTTACATTAGTCGAACTATTGCCCTCATCTTTGTCGCCAAGAACACATGACAGTTTGATAAAGGCGTTAGTTAGAACCAGTGACAGGACCCAAAGAGTGTGAGTTCAATACCCGTCTAAGGCAGTGGAGAACAACCAGAATGAAATTAACAGGAGATAACGGATAACTGACATCCATTAAAACATGGCACGTGGAACTAGGAAAGTCTACCACAATGAGCGAAAAAAGGTTCAGTTCGACATTCCAACCACTTGAAGAAGACCGGAATGTACAACGGCCGAATCGTTGGAATACATACGACGACAAAGATGAGGACAATAGTTCGAATAATGTAAATAGTGTACATAATACCTCATCTCAGAAATATAGACAGATACTGAAGGGCGGAAACGTTGTAATAAATATGACGACAAAGATGAGGACAATAGTCCGAATAATGTAAAAAATGCAGTTTTGAACTTGCCAATCAGTTATAACTCCATGACATTTAAAAACTACATAGGCTTTCTAGATGTCTCAATAGCGTTATTCTCTTACTTGAACTCGGATAAAATTGTGCACTTTCAAACCTTCCATTATTTGGTTTAAGAAATGTGTTCTTTAATCCACTGTGTACTCTGCCTGTAGCGTGCCCAAACCATGGTATGTTAGTGTAATTCAAATTTCTACTTTTCTGCCTGGGGTGATTATTCATTATGAGAAAAAATTCGTCATTACGTTCTCAGAAACAAAATATCACTCATCCTAATAACTAAAGATAGGAGAATAAATGGACGAACAATATTAATTATAAACTCGAATATAAATAACTTATTTCGACATTGGCATTACGTAAATTGACGAGTCTATTTTTAGCAAATAAGGAAAAGTCTGGTAGGAAAATAAGCTTCCTTGATAATCATTCAGTAGAACTTAGAAAAACCACGACATTTGTCAGGAACGAATTTATTTTAGCGATTTAGATTATATTTTTAAATACGACATATGATCAGAAGTTAGGATGGTACATTCGTCATTACAATTATTTCCCTAAAATGAAAATTACATATCACGCAACACATTGATGGTGAAAATTTAATGGGTTAACTTTTTTTAAAATGTTGACCTTCTTCAATACTGTTATTTTTATCTAACCATTTATATCTAAGAAAGTGTGCAAGCAACGTTCATTTTCGCCGAATCTTTTCTTCGTCTTTGGCAACATGACACCAAAATTCGAAACGCATAGACATAGCGAAATATGCCTGCAATAAACTAGACGTAAAAGAGTACTAAAATGTCATGTCATCTCGAATACATGGCAGCGAATGCTGCAAAATTTCATTGCAGGTGGATAAGAGACTCCAAGCAAGAGAGATTTAGTTCTACATCCAGACACTGAGAATCCCGGTACATGAAAAAGTGAGCAATGAGAAAACAGGAAAAAAAATGGATGAAAATCTGAAAAAAAAAAACATTTGAAATTGGTTAAATAAATAAAGAGGAAAGAAGGCTTGGAGAATTTACACACATAGGCTATAATCAGTAGGGGGAGATGCAAACAGCGAATAACTTAACTAAATAGTTTTTTTTTTCGTTTATATGGAAGAACGTCGACAAAGATTTATGACACAGAATCAAAGTTTGCATTTTTTATTAATGTTCACAAAAACAATGCGCGAGAGCCACTCAATGTAGAGGTTAAATAAATACAGTGTGCGACATGAATGGAAAATATCTGAAATAAATAATGAGTAATAAGGCTTGGAGAATTTACACACATAGGCTATAGTGCAGTCAATAGTAGAAGATGCAAACATCGAATAACTTAACTAAATAGTTTTTTCTTTCATATGACAGAACGTCGACAAAGATTTATGACACAGAATCAAACTATGTTTTTTTAATGTTCACCAAAAACAATGCGTGATAGCCACTCAATATAGAGGTTAAATGAATAGGGTGTTTGACATGAATGGAAAATTAGGATGTAGGAATTAATATTATGGGAATATAGCTAATATATAACAATTGACTCTTGACTTGCAGAAACTCAGGAATACGGAAGGAATGGGGATGATTCGACTCCGTGGAAGTAGCATGGCTTGTTCTAGTTGTAAACATGTGAATTAACTAAAAATTTGAGCACGTCTTAAAATTTACCAGACAAATAGCGCGAATGTCAGGCGATGGACTAGTGACGATACGTGTGTGGGAAGTGGACGGCCAGATTGAAAGTATATCATCTCTTAAAGAATCTCTGATAAACGACTTTCTACAAAGCGTAGGAAGTTGTGAAGAGCCATTATTCCCTAAGTTCTGAGGAGACACGTTTTATAACAGAAGAATGAATTGTGTATCAATTACCAAAATTTGTTTCTGACAAGAAGAAAATGAACCCGCATTTTTTGAAAAAGATCTTACAAAATTTACCCTTTCCTTTAAAGATATTGCTGGTAATACAAATTTATCTTCTTCTCCAAGAATTTTCGATATTTAGAAATGGTTGATAGAATGAAATATTATCTCTCTCTCTCTCTCTCTTTCTCTCCCACCTCTCTATACCTAGCTGCATAATAAACAATTCACTCGAGAATTAACATTGGATGACTGTTTGACGTGATTAACTTTGAAATCCACGGCCAGCTGTCCCGTATGTCACCAAGAAAATGATCTTTATCTATTTCTTCTACTTACGTTACTCGATCAGTTCGCAGTAAGGCCGCGTGCAAACACCTGTCATGGGGGAAAACAATTGAATCCAGCCAGCGATAACAGGAAATCTCTAAGAGTCTAAGACATTATGAAAATGGAAAACGAGCGCATAGGTTACTTGAAATCAGACAAGACACGGATGACAGAATCTGTTCGCTAACTGGTAGCGTTTTAACTGACAGGATGTGTTCATAGAATTGGCAGAGAGTTAAGTGTTTGGACTGCGTCTGTATATAAGCAGTTGATATGCAAGTAAATAATGAACGATAAAGAACATGAGCGTAAGTGCTATGACTGAAAATGAAAAGGTAAAAGTCGCCTAGTGGTTAGAATGTTCGCTTTCTGACCAAAAGAATCTGGTTCGAATCTCACCATGGTCGATTTGTCAGGAAGGTAACTTCTTGATGTTATCGGTTTGGAGAAGGTGACCCCAGCGTCATCTTTGAAAATCATACCACGGATTAACCCAATCTATATTAGTGAAATTTTGTAGGCAGAACCTTTGGGAGCCGTCGGTCATAGAGCTAGCCATGGCTTTGAGCGTGTTAGCTTTGTTCAGACTGTTGATCAGATAACGCACTTACTTCCAGAAACTGTAACTAAGGTCCGTTCAGCATAGTTGCAGTATAAACCACAGGCGAGCTCTGTGGATGTCGAACAAGCACAAATGTGCCTGAGCAGGTGTCTGAAATGGGGATTAGCTTGACATTGTAGTAGACTGGCATCCTAGGATTCGAGTGGCTGCGCCATTTACTTACTTAATTGACAGATATGCACACCAAACATCCAACTGTTCTGCACTATCCTTACAAGAGCTGGATCAGAACATGAATGGAGTATTACTTCAACACAAGAGCCGGAGCTCCAGGCTCACCAGAGTTAATAAACGTCTACGCTGTCTTGTGGGTGATGAATTATTTTCCACCGTACAACCTCTTTTCCCATAAATGAATCTTTGCTAGTCTCTGGATACTCTGTCGCAATTTTCATGGCAAATGTTCAGGCTAAGTGGATTAATTGATTCAACCAGTCTAGACCTTTGCACGTAGGACCCATCATACTACCTGAATCAACTAATCCTCATTGTCTCTATATTCCATTAGTACGGCTGAAGTTCCACGCAGATACCTTCCTTCCTAGAACCGTTCCATTGTGGAAGGGATACCCGAAGAGGATGTTTACCCGATCAGTACAATCGTAACCTGTTCAAGTCATGAGTCAATCGTTACCTAACTTTCCTAGCCTCATAGTTTTGTATAAGGGTAAGTGTCATTGGCAAAACAGTTGTTTGAAACTAGATCGCCAGTGAGTAACACGGCGATTCCATTATTATGTAGATCACGTGGTCATAAAGGAAGTAGCGTGATGACTATACGATTACTGTTCACTCTTCTTGTCTATCCACTCAACTGCTATACGATCACTATGTCTACTCTACTACTATACGGATTACGATACTCTTCTGATCATTATCCTATTTGGCGATTACTACTTGAACAAGTATTACAAGTGCGGATATTATTGGAAGGCGTTACTACTAGTACCGGCGTCTATAAAGTTTTGAATATAAGAACATTTTTCGAAGTGATAGCGAGCTTTCGCTTGACATAGCAAAAGTGACGAGCGAAGACGTCCAACAGCACAAAACGAATGGATATTTCATCCATCGGCCAACAGAGATTCTTTTCCTAACCAAGAGGTCTCCTACTTTCGCCCCAATTGACTGTGCCCTGTAATGATTACGTATTCGAATATTTAAAACTTATGAGATTAATTTTATCCCTCCTACGTCTCCAATGGAATAGTGGATACTTCAGTATTTTTACAAATTTTTGATAGAGTTTCATGAATATTTGTTCTTAGTTTTTTACATTATTCATGTAAGGTATGTTAATCCATATAATATTTATTATCCTGTAGTTTTCGTTTTGTTTTGTATGCTGTATATATGAGTGGTGATGAGCAGCCGTAGTTTAATGGCTAACGTCTCAGAATGAGAAGTCGGAGAGTCTAGTCCGTTACATTCATTTAGGCGTAAATAACCTGCTATGAAACCATCTCTCCTCACCAAATTATAGGTTAAATAGTAGGGCAGAATCTTCTCTTTAGCCTTGGTTAGAAACAAGTCTACAAGGAAAACTCTAAATTCAAACCAGCCTGGAAATCTATTTCTGATAATATTTTTTCCTCAAAAATGCACAGCTGGCAACATTATTTTAAAAAATGCATTGCTGGTAATATTTTTTTTCAAAAACATATTACTGGTAATAGTTTTTTTCTTCAAAAATTTATTTCTGGTAATAATTTCATTACAAAGTATTTCTGATATCAAAACCTATTTTCACAATTTCATAATGCCCTTTAACTCAGTTTCGTGGTTAACTATTTGCCTATAGCTATGACCCTAACAGGTGTTACCACCCCGGGTCAGGGTGGACCTGAAAACATCAACAATTAAGAGGTAGTTCCACACTCCTAAAATCTTACTGATCAGAGGCCTTACAGTTGGACGTAGTTTATCGTCTTACCCAGGACGCGGATGTAGTTTATCGTCTTACCCTGGAGGCGGATGTAGTTTATCGTCATACCCAGGACGCGGATGTAGTTTATCGTCTTACCCAGGACGCGGACGTAGTTTATCGTCATACCCAGGACGTGTACGTAGTTTATCGTCATACCCAGGACGCGGATGTAGTTTATCGTCTTACCCAGGATGCTCCTAGCAAAGGGTTACTGAATGGAGTATATGATAAAAAGTTAAGGGGCAACAATAGAAAAGTGAGGATTAAAAGGCTAAGTTGGGTAGAGAGCAATTGTAACTTGACTTGAACTGATTAAATGTATAGTGTTCGGGTGGTTGTTTAACAAGGTAGCAGTTTTGATTAAGAAATTGTCAGAGAGAAATGTTCACTTCCTAAATGGAATACAAGGGAGATGTCGATCATATGCCTCCGTGGATATGTAATAATCCTAACTGTAAAGTCATGATTTGTTGGAACTAAAATATGGAGATCATGTGAATATTTGCCATGGTGATAATGATAGGGGGGACCGATAGGTTTAAAATATTGTGTCTGGAGGAAATGGAGTGTTGTGTGGAAATTATGGCACCCCCCTTTAAGATTGTTTAAACGGTATTGAACTATTCCAAGATGGTAAAGCGAGACTTCGTCAGTTCCCGCCTAGATATGGCAGCAATTATTTAATATGTATAAAAATGATTGTCTGCCTATGTGTGTATGTATGTGCATGTGACAGAAAGAAAGAGAGAGAGAGAGACTATGTGTTAAGGAGTCACCCCTTTTTTATACAAGTGGACTCGCCCAATGTGTACTTGTACTGCTGCCGGTGAATACCCGGAAGTGAAAGTGATAGGGAGAGAGTCAGGGAGCGATAGCGAAAGGTAACTGCTTTGTAGGAGGCACAGTTGCGAGCAAGTAGACTCAGAGGGAAGTCATAGTTCGATACTGAATTTCCCAGACTGTATATATATTATTATTGCTACTAACCGCATTTCAATATACTAACCTTATTACCAATTGTATTATTACGTCAATACATTTATTTGCTATATTTCATTCCTGTGTTTGTCATTCATTTGAGACCGGATTTCACCCCGGAATCCACAACACTATGATATTAAAGAATGCAAATATGATACAGAAGCGATATAATATGTCCCTCACTCTTTATAATGTAGTCAGATAAAACATTCCCTCACACGTAATTTTCTATTGAAACATTTCAAGCCCCAGGGATTCACCTTAGATCTCCCCTCAGGAAGAGTGAAACTGGGATTGAACTTAATATGGATAGAATAAGAAATGCAGTTTGGTCTAATTCGCCTGACTTTCAAACGGAAGATAGCATAAGGCTGTGTTTAAAGTAGGTGACACAAGCGTACATGAGACTCGAAACACACGATAATTATGTCTCTTTGATTTTTTTTTCCATTTGTTCACTTCTATCTGGCCTATATTATCGATTCTTGCTAGACAGAGACAATCTTGTATATTAAACTTAAAAATCACATTTTCTAAAACAACTAAGCTTCCCTATTCATTTCTAATCTCTTTTATGTTATCTTTAGAAATAGCCGATCTTTTTACTAACGGCTTTTATAAATTTATCTCTCGGTTCTACGCTAGAGGTAGTCTCGCCTAACACTGAAAATTGCCATAAAATCAAAGCGTTAACCAGAAAACTTGACTTATGTTCTTAAATAGCCTCGTCAGATCAGGACTTTCATATGGATATATGCATGGCACCAAAATCGTTCAGAAATATCTAATGTGCCTACAACCGCTTTTTCATGTCAATGGTTAAAATTGGCTTTGCGCGAGTGAAGCCTGTCGGTCTTGATGAAAACCAAGCTTCTACGATTTACGTAGACTGGCGACACAGAATATCAAACAAATAACCGTATCAAATAACAAAAAGTCATCATTTGAAGACTGTCAGTAGCGGCAAGAGATAAAATGGATGTCACATCTAACTGGACGAGAAAATAATCAAGACGTTGATATATCACACAAATTCAAATAAAAGATTCGAAAGAAATCTTTCAGCAATACTGAAAAAAAGATAATCTACTTGAAAAAATGATTTATGAGAAATATTTTAGAAATTTGAACCAACCAATATGAAATCGACTCGCTCAATGAATACAGAATGGTTCCTTTGTAAGGAAACTGATAATTTGCCATTACTATTTGCCATTTTGATCAAAGACCAGATGTAAAGGCACGTAATGAATTTATAAAAGAAGATGAGTCATATATATATTTATACTATTGCATGTTGAAAGTTTAATAAATATTATAAATTAGTCTATCCGTGCCGACAGAAATGACGGCAATTAAAAATTTCTAGTTTTAATAATGAAATGTAATGAAAAAAAAGACTTAAAATAAGGTATTGTGATTCAATAAAGTGGGGATAAATAATTCACATCTAAAACAGAGGCCAATGAACCGTTTGATTAATCTGTTCCGTCTATATTTTTAGACGTTCAATGGAATCTATGATTCATTGATCACTCCTGACATTATCAAAATCGCTGTTTGCTCAATAATCATCCATGTTAAAAATTGTATATGTTTACATTAACAGTAAAATGGTGATATATGTTAGAAGAAATAAAGGTTAACAGCAAAGCGACAAAGTTAGAGACGACAAAGCCGATTTATAAAGACGATCACCTAATAGACAAGTACCTCACAAGGAAGGCTTCAACAAATATGACTGCAATCTAAGAAAAGTAGTAGATGAATTGCTCAATTAAATGGTTCATTTTGCTTGGGACCTAATTTTGTCTAAACTCGGATTGTATTTGTATAGATTAGGAAAAGGGAAGTAATCACTCATAAACCTTCTAACCTAAGTTGATTTGCCTCCCTTCCCTCTACAGCAAATATATAAATAAATACACATTGATAATTATTATATGGTGCGATAACATTATAGTTTATGATAGAAACGACTCCCAAAATGTTTATAGCTATTTTGATCACATCAATTACACTAAGAGTATTTTACAACCTAAGCAAATTGTTCAAACAAATGAATGATTGATTAGCGCATCAGAAAAAACAAAAGTGACAATTTGTCTCTCGCTAGAAACAAGGAAAAGCGTACTAAACTGTTACTTGTTATCAGTGCTGCTCTATGGCAGCAAGTGCGAGACAATCGTCTCAAAAATCTAGAGACTGTAACCAGCAGAAATCTGGGTTTACAGAAGAATATTGATATAATGGTCTGAACACGAATAAAAAGAAAACATATTTCACATCAGGAAGAGACGATGCTTTCAGGGCAAGATGGTTTGGAAAATATACTCAGAGGACAGATTGAATGCATAAGAGACAAGAGAAAACAACGCGTAACATACTTGGGAAGCATGACTAAATGGATGACGGAACAGCGTTTAGGAGAAATAGCAGGAAGAGAACATTTACTAAGAGCTACAAGGGACAGGAAGCTGCGGAGAGCCTTGATTTCCTACGTCCTTATTTTTAAAAAAAATTAACGTCAGGACTAAAAGGTGATTTGAGGATTTTTATAATAATTATAATTTTACTCTGTATAGCCAAAATATTATATAGCAATGGCCGAATCAGTTCAGTACATAGCTGGCTGACCTCTGACGAAAGCATCGACAAATAAAGGTAATTTGTTCTTCGCAATGTCTTGTAAGATTGCTAGTGTGGATAGAAATCAAACATGTTGTCCTTCTTAATGCAAAGGCTTAACCAAAAAGCCAGAGGGATGAGTCCATACGTAAAACTTTTGTTTTTAATTCTTTCACAGCTAGCAACGCAATAATACCGCTAAGAGAAACCGAAAAAAACATTAGTAAGGAGAGAGGATAAGAAAGGAATATTTTTCAGGAAGACAGAAGGTGGAGTTTGATTTCGTGTTGACAAATTTGACAGGAAAGCAAGAAGTTCGAAAAGAGTTCCACAACCGAGAAGTGTGAAAGACCTATTACCATTAAATTTACAAAGAAGAAGAAGAAGAAGAAGAAGAAGATGATCAATGCCAGAATTACACAATTACTAAGTTTTATTTCCCAATGGCACAAAAACGACAAGATTGGATATACTTACAATCGGGATAATTTAAAACGAATTTAAAGAATTTTAAAATATACCTGGTTGAAATACTGACATTCGCTCTTACTCAACTTCTCTCTATCTACCGCCACTCTCTCTCTCTCTCTCTCTCTCTCTCTCTTTCTGGCTCTCTCTCTCTCTCTATCCCACAATGCCGCCAATGAACGAAAACAGCTTCTTCATCGATTCGTATGAAACGAAGAAAAATCATGAGGAAAATCGTCTATCGTTGATTCGGTGTGTTAGTGCTACGCTGAAGTCTCCACTAATGATCGGAGTTTCCGAAGCAAACAGAATGTGGGATCATACAGAACATTATATTTAATGAACTGAATAGTACATTATACTTTAGGAACAGGGATTTTTCACCAAATGGAAACATTAAATTTTTTAACAGATATTATGATAATATAAAACTCGTTCATGAACAAAATTTATCCTCATATAGGACTTTACAAACATAATTTATAATCATATGGATCTTTATTTTATGAAGACATTTATGATTATATATGACCATATTGTTTATGAAGCAAATTTATGACAATATGGGACATTACACTTTTGAACAGAATTTATGATCATACAGGGCAATATATTTTATTAACATAATTTACGATCATATAGATCCTTTATTTTGTGAACACAACTTATGACCATTTAGGACATTGTATTTTATGAATATGATTTATGATCATATGACACATTCTAATTTATGGACGGAATTTATGGGCATACAAGAATTATAGTTTATGAAGTGAATTTTGATTATAAGGGACATTATAGTTTATTAACAAAAGTTTAAATCACAGATGACATTATAGTTTATGAACAAAACGTATGATCACATACAATATTATAATTTATGAACAAGATTCATGATCATCTGGGACATTACTGTTTATAAATAGAGATTATGATAATATGGAGGATTATTATGATTAACATAATTTATAATTATATGGGGAATTATAGTTTATGAACATAATTTATGATTCTATAGCACCCCATATTTTATGAACAGTATTTATGATCATATGGAACATTATAGATTATGAAAATCATTTATGATCATATGAGGTAGTATAGTTTATGAACACTATGTATGGTCATACAGGATTCCATAATTTATGAATTGAATTGCGGATAATATAAGACCTTATAGTTTATAAACAGAATTTGTGATCATATAGGATTTTTTTATGCTATGAACAGAATTTATGAAAGCAATATAAAAAAGATATCGAAAGATTTTCTAAACTTAACTGCTCTTTTTCCGCGTTTTAGTGAACATTTTTGGCTTCCATTATCATGGCTGATGGTAATCTTCAGGAAAGTAATTCGTTGCGTCTTCTCTATGAAACGTTTTCAACTTACCTGAATTGGAAAAATTATGTGAAATCAATTGCTAGGTTTACTACTAAGAAAGCTAAAAAGCATGCGCAACAATTGTTCTCATCTGAAAGTGTCTTTCATTTTTAAATGTATAGCATTCGTACGTGCATTAGACATTACGTTACGATACTCTAGTGACTTTTATACATATCTAGAGGTTCATGATAAAAGCCAAAGAATCTGCACTGTTATCGGTCCTCGTATGGCATCCCGGTTTCAATAATATTCCCACCGTCCTAACGTAGCTGTCTTTGAATCTTGTTTATAAATACTTTAATAGCAATTATTCTAAAGAACTCATCTCTTTGGTATATTGACCTCATAACTTTATGTATAGCTTTCAATTGTCAGCTAGTTTCATCATTATACTGTTGAATCTGCCAAGTGTTAACTTAAATTCTATTCGAATATGTTATTCTCCTGACCTTCTCGTTTTTTTCCAGTTCCCTGCAAATCTTTAAATGTAGCATAAATCGCCATTAACTGTCTCCTTGAAACATGGGTTTCTATTGTCCTTTTCACACAGTTAATTTTGTATCAATCTCATCCACTTTCAATGATTTACTTGCGTCTTAGTTGCTTTATCGCCTTGTATAGAGTGAAATGATTAGCAAATTATTATGTAAAAACTTTCCTATTCACCAACTTGTCTTCAATCTTTCCTACAAAGCAAGACGTCAGAAAGACAATATGATAGGACGTGTTCAAACAGTTTGTACAGGAGTGAAGAGAAAAACTTTAAGTTATCTATAGATAGATAGATAGATAGATAGATAGATAGATAGATAATATTTATTTAGATCACCTGAATAAAAATTGTATTTGTACGCGAAGCTCCAATTTTGACTAGAGATGCTGTGTTCAAATCCGCACGAAAAACAACATGGATTAGATTACGTCACTGCTTTAAATACCGATCAGATAAAACGGCAGATCAGAATAACCTCTCGAGAACACGCGAAGAAATAAAACGCATAGTCGACAAAAGTAGGAATAAATCTGCACCTGGCCCTAACGGAATACCTTTCCTTCTGTACAAAAAATGTCCTACTCTTCTTAAATGGTTACATACTAACTTAAAATTAGCATGGAAAAATTACCATATCAGCCAACAGTGGATGATAGCGGAAGGGGTGTACATACCCAAAGAAAAGAATTCCAAGGACATCAGTCAATTTTGGCCAATTTCGCTTCTCAATGTAGAAGGAAAGATATTTTTCGCAGTTTTGGCATCGAGGTTGACCAAATACCTTCTCGATAATGAGTATATCCATACATCAGTACAGAAGGGTGGTGTCCCAGGAATAGCTGGTTGCTTAGAGCATGGAAGCATGATCTGGAAGGCCATTCAAAAAGAAAAAATTAAAAGGAAAGATTTGGACGACATTTGGTTGAATTTAGCTAATGCCTACGGATCAGTACCTCACCAAATGATACAATTATCATTACAAATGTACCATATTCCTGAGGAAGTATCTAATATGCTAGGAACTTATTTTGATGGTTTCCTCATGCGTTTCACTACAAAAGACTTTACGACTAAGTGGAACAGACTTGAAGTTGGAATTGCGATGGGATGTACAGTGTCACCAATACTTTTCGTTCTAGCAATGCAACTGATTCTCAAAGCGACAAACAACAAGGCTGATGTTGTTGAGCTTGGTGGAGGTTGTCAAATGCCACCGGTGAAGGCGTTCATGGATGACACTACAATCCTCTCATCCAAAGTAAGTTCAACTCGCAAGATATTAAGCTTGATGGACGACCTGATAAGTTGGTGTAGAATGAAATTTAAACCAAACAAGTCCAGAAGTCTTTCTCTTAGAAAAGGAAAATTGAACAAAAACATAAATTTTGTAGTAGGTGGCCAAAGAGTCCCTACTGTATCAGAAAAATCAGTGAAAAGTTTAGGTCGGTGGTACGATCAATCCTTAAAAGATACCAACCAAGTAAAAGAAACATCCAGGTCATTACAAGAAGATCTCCATAAGATAGATCTTTGTCCTCTAAAAGTAAAATACAAGGTATGGTGCTTAGAGCATGTGCTCATTCCAATGCTACTATGGCCCATACTTGTGTACGAATTTGGAATGAGTACAATTGAGTCAATGGAAAGGAAAATAAACAAATATATCCGGAAATGGTTGGGTTTGCCTCCAGGTTTGTCTGATATCGCTTTGTACTGCAGACAAGCAAAACTAAAGTTGCCATTTAAATCGATTGTGGAGGAGTATAAATCCGGAAAAATTAGACTTCAAATGATGTTGGATGATTCCAAGGATAAAGCAATAAAAGCTTTAAAACCTACGTTAAAAACAGGGATAAAGTGGAAGGTCAGAGAGACGATAACAAGTGCTAAAGACAATCTAGCTTTCAATGAAGTCATCGGATACACTCAAGCAGGGAAACAAGGTTTAGGATTAAATGAAAGGCAATGGTGGTCGAAATCTTCTGGTAAAGATCGCCGTGACATGGCCATCGAAAATGCGATGAAAGAAGAAGATAAAAAAAGACTCGTAAAAAGAGTACAACAATCCCAACAAGGCCAATGGACAAACTGGGAGGAGGCTCTTCAGAAATCTATTACTTGGAAGGACATTTGGCAGATGGCTCCACTTAGGTTGAGCTATTTAATACGTTCCACGTATGACCTGCTACCATCTAAGAACAATCTTGTTAAATGGAAGAAAGAGAGTCATCCCACTTGTCCCCTGTGTAAGGAAAAGCCACAAACATTAGAACATGTTCTTAGTTCCTGTAAAACAGCCCTTGTCAATGGCAGATATACATGGAGGCACAATAGTGTTTTGGATGAGCTGGTCAAAATTATGAAGAAGTATATGAAGTCTGAGTCATCTAATTCAGCCCAGGAATTTGTTGCAGAAGGAAAAAGATATGTCGGCTCTAAGCAAACAAGCAAATGTCATGCTATACCCGGAAAAAATCTCCTTAGTTCTGGTGGCATCTGGGAGGTATCTTCAGACCTTCCTGGTTGGCGTAATGATTACCCCAAAATAATATCAAGTAAAGGTCTGCGACCAGATATTGTTCTTCTGTCAAGGGTGAACCATAAAATCATCCTGGTTGAATTAACAGTACCATATGAATGCCGGATGGAACAAAGCCACGATTATAAAACTAATAAATATGAAAATCTAAAGTCAGAGCTAATAAAGGAGGGGTATAATGCAATTGTTATAGCAGTGGAAATTGGAGCAATGGGTTTCGTTTCAGGCACTCTGTACCAATTTCTGGGCCAAATTGGAATCAAAGGGCGTAATAGGGCCAAAAGTATAAAACGCCTAATAGAAGTAACAGAAAATAGTTCTATGTGGATATGGAAAAAACGAAATACTCCGTGGAGTGTTTCAGCGAACATGACGGCATGACATGACTGATCGTGAATGCGTAATGAGGTTCACGTTGCATTCTCAGAACGCGAGGTTTGCCGTTTTTCGGAATTTTCGTAAATTTAATTTCGCCGTTACACATTCGAACTAGTTTATCTACAACATTTGTATATCGTTATAATGGGGCCTCACATCAGTGAGGGGGGGGGGGGCGGTGTGCAAATGAAACCGTTGAGTGGAAGGCCCCGAAACGGTGCACATTCTCTCCTGATGACCCCAGTTTAAAATTCGAGAGGAACACATCAAATTCAGTGAAGCCATATGCCGTAGTGAAGCTCGGTGGAAGTGTCATTGGCATGAGGATCATTACACATTCAGCTCGCTTCAGGTGAGTTTCAATTACTTTCCAGTAATTTCCTTCTTCGAGCTAACTAACCAGAATAGAACAACATTTTTTTTTAAATCCGAGGAGGCGACATTTTGGTAATTTTGTCAGCCATGTCCTGAGAGATATTTTTTTGCAGAAGTCGCAAAAAGTATGCTATCACAACGATCAAGCCAAATACGAATGCACACGCATACACATACACACACACACACACACACATATATATATATATATATATATAATTGACGGACATTCTCCATTTCTTAATATATATATATATATATATATATATATATATATATATATATATATATATATATATATTATTTCATGTTTCATTAAATAATATAGTTTTGTCTATCTAAGTAAGTTCCTTTCATATTGTCTAATAAGCTTAATCATATTACCGTTGAAAGACGAAAGGAAAACACCATATTGATACATGTTTAAATCCAATGCAGCAAGGGCGGACTATCATTGTTGTTTTGTCCGTGTATTGTTTCATTTATTGAAATTGTCATCTTTGAGAATGGCTTGTGTAAGACGAAAGCTAAAATATGGGAAGTGAAAGCAAAATTTGGTTAATATATCTACCCAGCATTAGATTATTTTAAGAGAAATCTCTTTCTATGCTTACAACTATATATATAGCTATGTAAAGTACCAGGTTGAGAATTTGCGCGGGCTAGTTGCTCTTGATGAGCGTGAAAGTAGTCACTCTCAGCTTTGTTTAGCAATCCTTTTAATGTTGCTTTCACAATAAAAAAGACTTCAGATGGGAAGGGAAACTCACGACAGCTTAACCCGGTCCTTATATTGCATGTGTCTACCGAGAGGCGTGTACTGGCTGATATTGACCGTGGTCCGGAGAGGTTAAACTCCGCGATAATAACTCATGAGGACTGTCGCTCGGTGTTTCCGTGGAAAGTCTTTTGCACCGTTACCTTTTTTATCAACAGATCCAAAATGTGTCCGACACAAGCCTCCACCACTTGAAACAATTCATTGTATTGGTTTTCTTACAACTACATCTAATTACTTCCATATATACCCGGCTACTGCGAAAAACTCTATGAAACAGCATCAATTTCATCTTGGCACTTGGAATGTACGATCTCTCCAGGACAACAACTCAGCACCAGAAAGGAAAAAAAACAGTTCTGATTCCATTGGAGCTAAAGAAATACAAAATTGATATAGCTGCACTGAGAAGTAACCATCAGTCGACTACATAAAACGAGAAAGCAAAATAAGACATCTAACAGTGACCCTGCTGCCCTTGGATACAATACATTCTTCTGTATTGTTTATGGTCTTTTGTGCAATTCTCGAGCCAGTCTCAAACGTTTTACCCGTCATAGTCGTGCAGATAATTAGTTGGCGGTTTTCGAAACCTCATACGTCGAACTCGACCTGAGAATCCATCATATATATATGTAAATCTAACGTCAATATTTCTTATATACTATAATAAAAATTTGCATGCAGGCATCAGTTATTTGTTGGGTCTTTTTTTTGTTTATTTTTCCCAATAGATATTCTTTAATAGCATTGACATTTTTCTAGTATAATAAAAAACACACAAAATCTCCTGAAAGAAATCAATACAGGGTCAAATTGACTTCTGTTGTACTTTCTCGTCATTGATTTTCGTTGTTTTGGTCAGATAAGTCTTAGATTCTATTAAATGAATTCCTCCATTATTCAATATATTTTATTTTTTTGTTTTTATTCTAACTATTCTCATGACGAAAATCTCTTAATGCTTTTAATTGCAGGTAACTAATCAACTAATTTTGAAGAATCACTTCACTTTGCCTAGTGATTAGTCTCCTCGTTTTAAAACGCATTTGATTCATCGTGTCCTACTGCAACGTAATCGTATAGCAAAACATTTGCGATCACTTGAAATAAATGCAGTCTACATGCGCCCCTGAGTGCGTGTAGGGAGGGGTCGTTTGTGTTGTGTGTCACTTTCAGATTTCATTCTTTCTTTTTTTTCTGATGACACCAGTTCGTCCGTGAAACCTACGCAAACATACACACATATATACACCGGCACACGCACATAGAAACACGCACATATACGCGCACATGCACAGACACACAAACGAATGCGCACTAACGGATGTGTATAAAAAGACATAAGATAAAATATAGTTTTAAGGAGGGGGGTACAATTATAGGAACAAATTCTCACTATCAAGCATAAAGCGTGTGTAATTTTTCATGCAATAAATTATATATATATATATATATATATATATATATATATATATATATATATATATATTATAAATTAATTGATTTAAAATATGGTTTTTCCGCTACACAGTTCTAACCATGTTCCAAAAATGGAAGGTCCGAATTTAATTTTGTAATTAAATTAAAGACATTAGATCCATTTCATCCTCATCCGAATTTTGGAGTAACTTTTAAAATTACTGGGTTTTAAAGATACAGCTAAAATCATAATTCACGTTTCCAAGGTTACAGATAAATTCACTTCCACTAGACAGGGGTGTTTGTGTGTTCATTATGTCTGTATTTTGATGTATCCGTTATTAGTTACGTTTTGGTAGGGGGTAGGGATGTATTCTTCAATGAAATCTGACATCCGTTAAATGTATGTCGTCTGGATTTTTTAAAATTTTAATGTTAACGGCAAAAATTCTTACGGTATTTTTTCTATTTGTATATTTAAAGATTTTTTTTTGTGGTGGGGGTGTCCAGGTTAGAATACGTTTTATTTAACTACAATTTGAAAAATATTTTCACTTTTAATTTTTAACATACTATATTTGTTTTA
Source organism: Acanthosepion lycidas (assembly GCA_963932145.1). Classification (NCBI taxonomy): domain Eukaryota; kingdom Metazoa; phylum Mollusca; class Cephalopoda; order Sepiida; family Sepiidae; genus Acanthosepion; species Acanthosepion lycidas. The sequence goes on from OZ010581.1 coordinate 123,846,040, forward strand.
AGAACAAGTAAATGTATTAGAATCCCTTACAGTATGTAGAGTTATTTTCACATCAACTATACGTTTGTATATTATTAGGTAACATGTTTTTAAAAATATTTTTAAAGTAAACTTTATGAAAATGGCGCCAAAAATAGCTAATTGATTTCAATGATTTAGTAAACTTTTATTTTTTATATAAACCTAGTAATATCTTGTTTCTCATGTAAGTAAAAAGGACATGGGTCATTCAATGGCTTATATCTTTTAGCTTTTCATATTAAATTCATTTTACTGTAGGTGTTTTACTGGATTCCTTTAAGTGCTTGAAGTACTTAGAGGGAGATCTATAGGTTAGAATACGTTTTATTTAATTACAATTTTAAAAGATGTTTAGGTTAGAATTTCTTTTTATTTAACTACAATTTTAAACATTAAAATATTTTCATTTAGTTCTAATAGACTATATTTCTTTTTTAAAAGCAGTAAATGTATTAGAATTACTTACAGTAAGTAAAATTATTTTTACATATCAAGTATAAGTATGTATATTACCTTTGTCAAAATTTTTATATTTAAATATTATTTAAGTAAAATTTATGACAATTACGGTAAAAATAGCTAATTCATTTCTCTGATTAAGTAAACTTTTTTTATACTTAGTAATATATAGTTTCACATGTCTGCACAAAGGACATGGGACATTCAATGGCCTACATCTTATAGCTTTGCATCATAATTTCATTTTTCTGTAGGGGTTTTATTGGATTCCTTTAAGTGCCGGAAGTACTTTGAGAGAGGTGTTTTGGTTAGAATACGTTTCATTTAACTACAATTTTAAAAGATGTTTAGGTTAGAATTAGTATTAACTAAAATTTTAAATACATATTTAAAGTATTTCACTGTTATTTTAATAGACTTTTTTTGTAAATGTAATAGAATTGCTTACAGTATATAAAATTATTTTTCCCATTAAATATAAGTACGTATATTACGAGGTAACACTTTTTAAATTTATTTTTATTTTTAAATATTATTTAAGGAAGATTTTTGACAATGACGGCATAAAATAGCTATTTCATTTCTCTGATTCAGTAATTTTTTGTTTTTTATAAACTTTACTAGTTTACTAAATCAGAGTTGAAATAGGCTACATATTGATGAATGACAGTTGTCCAACGTGTCTCTAAATTCTTGATACCATCTTTAAAAAAATCAACCCCCTGATGTGATAAATAGTTCAAATCTTTCGGTTACCTCTTCTTTACTGGAGAATGTTTTCTTGCGTGTGAAATGTTCAAAATCTATATCTATAAAAGGCAGGATGTGTGTGTGTCTGTGTAACAAATGCACGGCCGCAATTTTCGACAGATTTGCACCAAAATTTACATGCCCATGCTCCAAGTTAGCGGGAAGGCCAAGAACAACGTTGCATTTCCCAACTCCCATCGATAGTGAAAATAATCGATTTTTCATGCTTCTAGGGCACTTCTCATGTAGTTTGCGGCCATTTTGTACTGGCCAGAGTGAGAGCCAATTGCTGGCTGCCACGAATAGGCAGGAATATTCTAGTGGCGAGCGTGAGAGCCAACACCTGACTGACACGAATGTTAACTAGCATGCTAGCAGGTAAAAAAATAGATAGCTGCATTCGTCACAAGTTGGAAAAATTTAAATCTGCATAGCATTTTACTCCAAGTGGCTCATTCGCTTTCTTAAACTCAACTTTGATTCTGATTCTGCAGAACTGGGTTGGGTATGAAAAAGTATGTTGTTAACATTCTTTTTTCATTCGGTTTTTCCAAATACAAGCCCTTTTTTAAAGCTGATCTTTTTGTGTTCTTTTTGTTTAGTTCTTTTTTCGTAAAAGATTTAATGTTTAGTATAGAGCTTAGAAAAAATTTGTAGTGTGAGATAGGCAAGAAGTAAGGCATGTAGCAACATCAGCACAGCAAAGGCACTCCTTTAAAGGCAAGGAAGGGCAAAAACATTTTAAGTCAAGTGATAGCGATTGCTGTATGAGTCGTACGATTTTTGAATCAAGTACGAGCAACGGTGGGACATGTTGATAGTGCTTAAATAATTGATAATCAGTATGAGAGATATCAGTTGAAAATGAGGATGAGACAAAATTCCATAATTCGGGATATGCATATTTTGGACAATAGATTAAGAAGAGTGCGGCCGTGCGTTGTCATGCAGCGAAATGGATCCGTCCCTATTCACAAGTCTAGGGTGTTTATTTTACAGTTTTTCTTGCATACACTCAGTTTCCCCACAATACGTGTTTTCTGTTATTGTCTTCCCTTCAGGCAAGAATGAATAATAAATAACCCCTTTGTAAGACCACCATACACTAACCATTAACATTTAGTTTGCAGCGGGTGTTATGGGTATTGTTTTGGTGATTCACTTGTATCTAACCACTGACCTACTAACTTACTCGGATTCCCCTACATTAAATTTGGACTTGTGCCGCATCCTACCTCGTGGGGAGGCAGGTATATATAGCAATATACTGTCTAAGTAGTTTGGTTTGGTTTGGTTTGGTTTGGTTTGGTTTACGGCATATCAACCTCAATGGTTTATTTAATCCTTACCCAGGCACTGGACAACGAGGATGACCGGAAATTGACCAAATAGATCGACGAGTGAAAAAGTTTCCTGAGCAATGACCACCTGACATCACAGCAAATACACAGTCCATTTTCTCCAAACATATTTGTCTGAGAACGCTCTTTTTCAAAAAGACACACACACACACACACACACACATATATATATATATATATATATATATATATATATATATATATATATATATTATCCATCGGCGATAATCAGTTCCACGCTTAAACGTAGTTTTCAGGCAATTCTTTCTGAAGGAAATTCCTGGAAGTATTACACGGATTTTTTAAATGTTTTTATTATTATAATAATTGTTTTATATGCTTTTATCCACTTTTTTCGATTTTGTTTTTACTGTATAATTGAAAGATTTATCGTTTATTCAGATTATATGAAATAAAATATCTTTTTATCTCAATCATAGATATCAGTTGCTCTGTTCCTGGAACTATTTCTTCGAAGTATTCCATATATTTTCGACGTCCCGAGTAATGATGGTAAACTATATCGAAGCCTTCTTCCTTTTGTTATATGTTAGACTATAGTTTGAGGAATGTTTTTGTACAAAAATCTCCAACATTTCCATTAGATTATCTGTTGGAATGTTTTTACATTCTCCAAGGAATGGGTCGAATTCTAATCGGTTTTAAACTCTATCATTAGTGAACAGTCTCAGAAAATCCAAACGTAGTATAAAGTTTAACGATTTTAAAATTCTTTTGTTTTCACATATTGTTGCACTCTCAGACATCCTCATAGATACGTCAAAATTGACAGCATTACATCAATATTGAAAATAATAGACAATATTTTGTAATATGTATGTCTTCATTGTTAATAATTATATATTGCTTTGCAAAATCCAATAATTTATTTTTAATATTTTCTTTAATAGTTGAATAAAAATCGTTATTATCGAACTCTAGAAAAACGTAATATTTTTCTTATTTTGAATATTATTAAACGAATTTATTTTTTTATTCCTGATAAATTTTATTGCTCTATGTTTAAATTTCATCTTAACGGTTGAAGACATATATTTCCAATTTCCTCAATTAATTTTGACAGGATTTGATAATATCCTTGAATGATTATTACGAAAATATTCTTTATAATCTTACAATTGAACGAATGGATCAAAATGTTTAATTCTACTTTATCGTTTAACTTCTTTGCCGATTAAGTTCTTTAATCTTAGATTCTTTATTCATATTAATAATATCATTATTTGCTTCTTATAAACATTTTTATTTTCATATTCTATAATTTATGATTCCTGTTTATAGATATTTCATAGATATTGCTTAATTTGATTTAATTGCTAATCGTTTTTAGAGTTTGTTTAATTTTCATTTGGAAGGTATTGTATCTCTTCTTTTTTTTAATTCTAAAACATTTATTGCATTAAATAGGTCATTTTGAAACTTGTCATAATAAATTATGTTTTTCTTGTCGAGATGTAGATATTATGGTTTCAAAATCAAAGGTTTCTTCGGTAGAATTATTATTGCCTTCACTACCTGCCACATAAAAACTTTAATTTTTAAATGTCTTCGAAAAATTAGAATTATTTATAATATTAAAATAATCTAATCTGAAATATAATTATTAATAATAAAAAATGGTAATCTTTAAAAATAAAAGCTTAATAAACAAAATCCAAAGATTATTATGCGGAAACATTCGGAAGTAATTAACCGAGCAGCCAGTGCTATCAGAGTTACGCTTTTTTTTTTTTTGATTCCCTGGACTTCGGCCTGAGATGTAGGGGTCGTGTCTGTTCTACTAATTTCTAATCGTAAAAGTAATATTAGACATTTCTCTTGTCAGAACATTCGGCATTCATTGTGCTAAGAGTCAGTGCAACCAGACTTACGCTTTTCTTCTCTTGTTGGACTTCGGGTTTAGATCAAAGTGCAGCATCAGTTCTGTTAATGTCTAATGCTCAAAGTAATATAAGGCATTTTATTTATAAGGGGACATTTTGAATTCATTAAACGAGAAGCCAATGCTATGTGTGTTATGCTTTTCTTCATTCCCTGGCATTCTCGTTGCCTCAGTGAAAAAAAAAATCCGACATTCTTTGACCAAGCTCAATTCATCGCTCGAAATTTACAAAATCTTTCCGTTAAAGAATTTTTCAGTAAAATTCGTTTCTCAGGATCATTTTTTCTATTTTTGATTCAAGTAGCGTGAAACGTCAACATCATGATTATGTCATTATCTTCTCTTCACGTTACATGTGCTATCCTTTTTATTTGTCGCTACTCTTGGTAGTCTTCCAGTAATGCGGTATCCGCTATCTGATGCCTTTCTTTCATTATTATTTTGATTCTGTATCGCTAGTCCACGATGTTCGGACAAGGATTTCCCTCACTAAGATCTACAGGTTTCATTCGCTGGAAGCTATAGACATGCATACGCACATAGATAGATAGATAGATAGATAGATAGATAGATAGATAGATAGATAGATAGATAGTAGGAGTTTCTGATAGATAGATAGATAGATAGATAGATAGATAGATAGATAGATAGATAGA